>CM046876.1:101879916-103103045 GCA_025667525.1 Glebionis coronaria | reverse complement strand
TTGTGGCTCAAACTCTTGGCTACTTGGTTTGCTATTTCATTTTCAAGATCATTTTTAAAGATCATATAGGGGTGTTGGGACTATTGTAGTCCCCACCTATCATCTCTACACAGCGAACTCACAAGCCAAAAGCATAAGCCCCTAGCTTATTTGGAGAAGGCCTCAGCTGGCCTTTGTATGGTTTGGATGTAAACCATGCTAGGTAAATGGCTTGAACCCTTCAAAGAAGTAAAGTGTTGATGAATTTTGTGCCTTTTTGTGAATGTGCTTGTATGTGTTAGTTTAGGCTTGAAATATGATCATTTATGTTTGTTATGCATGTTTGAGCAGTTTTAATCCCATGTTGAGTACTTGTGCTTGATAGTTCTTTGTTAAATTATTGATTCATCAGGATAAGGGGTGTTTGGAATTAGGTTTTAAACTATATTGCTTGACACTTTTTGGTTTAAAATCAGTCTAGACACACTTTAATAGTTAAAGATAGATTGTGTTAATAGTTGCTTTTAGGTTTGGTATGTTAGAACCGGTTTTTGCATGTTTATTATTTGGTCAAAAATTAGTAAAGTATAAGTAGACTAAACCTACCTTGTTTTAGTACTTTGTGTTTTCAAACTTTGTTTACTGTTAGAATCTATGGTGATTTAGGGTTGCATACTGTTGGGTTGTGGTTTGCTAACATATTGATCAAGATTTGGCAGTTTGAATCTCACTTGTTGACCATTTAGACCAGCAATGTCTCTCAGACCTTTTTTTATGCATACAGTAACCGTTTTTTCCCATATTTGTGATTTATTTGCTTTAGACCTTTTGTTTTTATTGTTTGCTTGACTCCCCATAACCCAACTAGTTGTGGGGGTGCCTTTGTTTCCAAGAAAAACCCAAAAACAAGCAAGAAATCAAGCATAAAGTGCTCAGACCCGTTTTTTAGTTAGAGCAGTGGGAAAAATCTACCCACTGCTAGTGTTCTTGTTCCCAATGCTGGGCTAAAAGACAAAGTCCACAGACTTGTCCTTTTCAGCTTTTAGGTTTTTTGTCTTTAGTGGCTTATTTTAAGCTTTTTCCAAATTTTTCATTTTTCCTTGTTTTGGTTATTTATTTTAAGAATTTCCAGCAAGTTTTATTTTATTTTACTGTTCATTTGCTATTTTTTAGATTTAATTTAATTTTAATTAGTTTTAATTAATCTGCTTTTTGTCTTTTAGTGCAAAATTTTGATATTTTTTAGATTTTCAAATTTTCTTAGTTTCAGAAAAATATTTTAAGATTTTCAGTTAGAAAAGTTTCATTGTTCAATCTTTTTATCTATTTTTCTAAATTTAATTTAAGTTTAAATAGTTTTAAATTCAAACTGTTTTGTCTTTTAGTGAAAAAATTACCTTTTTCAACATTTTCTATTTTTCTACTGTTAAGTATTATAAAATAGGATTTTGAAATAGTAATTTTATTTTAGCATTATTTTATTATTTTTAATCATTATTTTAGTTTAAAAATTGTTTTTAGTGTTTTAAAAATAGAAAAACAGTTTCTAAAATTTAGGAAAAATATTTTTAGTGTTTAATTAATATAAGTAAGGTATTTGTTTAATAAAATAATATTTTGGGCTTTTTCTTAATTATATTTAGTTTTAGGGCTTTAATTAGCATTTAAAATTGAATATTTAATTAATAAAAGGTTTTAAAATTTATTTATTGAATTTTTCTTCTTATTTATATTATTTTAAACTTAGTTTTGATCTTTTAATTAATTTTTAGCTTTAATTTTTAATTTCGTCGTGTTTTACGTATTTATGTTCGCGTTTTACGTCATACGTCGTAGTGTAATCGTAGTCGTAGCTCGTCTTTTATTTTTCTCTCTACAAACCCAAAAACGGCACTAATCCAAACTTTGGTTTTATATAATTGGCACACAAATCATACACCTCCGCCGAGAACGAACTCGTACTTATTCGGTTTTACGGTATTCCTAAATCGTAGAACTTAATACTTGCCGCTCATACACGTTTTTCCTAAAACGTGTACGATTTACACTACATCAATTTTGGCGCCGCTGCCGGGGAGGTGTATCTAGTGCCATTATTATTATCATGTTTGTGTGAGTAGTGCGGTTTTGCTTTTCAATTTTTGGAAAGCGTAAATATCGTACATACTCATTTTTGTTATTTTTCTCTATTATATTATAGTATCCAAATAAATCGTGTTTAATTTTCCTAAATTAAACACAAAACAATCATTTTAATATATTGTAGATATATTAGTTTTGGTTTTCTTTGTGAATATTATTAATATACTGTATACGTAGCACAATAAATATACAATATCTCCAAAAGCGTGAAAACGCAACCTTAATTGGGTTTTCATCACTCAATTATTGTATTCGAATCCAAAGTTTAAAGGCAAAATAGATAAATACTTTCGTGAGGCTTAATTTTGATTAACACAAACTATAAGGTGGGTATAAGGCGATTGTTTTTCATGACCTAAAGGAAAAAGGCTCTTAAATGCTTAGCGCCGCCTCGTTTCCTCCGCTTGCTTGTGCGTGTTTTGAGAAAGAGGGCTAATCGAGGGTTTGCCGCCGAAGTATTATCTACGTATCATATATATTTGCTTGTTTTCAAGATTAAACCCTCTTGAACGTTTTGGTGTTCCACCAACATTCTAAAGTCGTCGAAGGCGTTCACTCCACGTGATCGTTTTCATTCTTTGAGGCTCCTTTAATCGAGAAATCGATTCGAGGAGAGATTTGTAGATTTGAGACGTAATACAACAAAAATCCAAAAAAATTAAAAATAATCAAAAACCAAAAAAATTGAAAAACGAAAAGCCGCAAAAAGAATCTTCTTTGATACCCCCATTCTACGCTTAGTGCATGCGTACTCGATCGACGGATTATTCTAATTCTAGTGACACTTCGAAAAGACGCAATCGTAATCCAAGGAATCGACGACGTATACGAGATTTAGAAACCGATGTTCCTAATATCGTTGTTGAAGAGACCGTAGACGTGATGGCCGACAATCGTTCTATGATGGAATTGCTCCAAGCACCCACCGAGGGTTATGGAGACGCGATCGTAATTCCCGCTATCGAAGCGTAGAATTTTGAGATTAAGAGCGGAATGCTTTCGTTGATACAAGCTACGAAGTTTCGAGGTCGTGAAGCAGATAATCCTCACGATCATATTCGGAATTTCGATCGTCTTTTGGCCACGAGCATGTTTAAGAACGTCGACACCGATGTCGTCAAGCTTATGCTTTTTCCGTACTCGCTAGATGGTGCCGCCAAGGATTGGTACGAGAAAGAGCCACATAATTCGATAATTATGTGGAAGGATCTCGTTTCCAAATTCGTTAGTCATTTTTTCCCACCATCTGAGACGAAGTTTTTCAAAAACGAGATTACGAGATTTGTGCAAAAACCGAATGAATCTTTTAGAGACGCGTGGGATCGTTTTAAGGAATTGTTTAGGCAACGTCCTCATGATATGAGCTAAAACTCATATCAATTTATCAACAAATAACCCTAAAACATGAAGCAAAATACCAATTTATCTTGCAAAAACAGTGTTATGTGGTATGTGTGTGTTTGTGTACACTTGTGTAGGTAAAAGGATACATTTTCAAGCAAACAAGGGATAATCAAGCTTAAATTGATGAAAAAGACAAAGAAGGATCAAAAGTGACAAGACTTTGAAGTACAAGGACCTATCTTGACAAACTGCCAAAGATAGAGGACCAAAGTGTAAATATTGTAAAAAGTCAAGATCAAAGTCCAACAAGGTCAACTTTCAAGTCAACTCAGTCAAAGGACCAATTCTGCTCAAGAATGAAGTTTGAAGGACTAAAAGTGCCAAAGAAATGAAGTTACAAGCCTTTAAGTGCAATCTGCCAAAGTCTAGGGGCCAAATCTGCCTATCTTGGAAATTAATACAAGTTCAATCCATGTGATACAATTTCAACCAATGAGAAGCAAGCAAAATAGGCACAAGGATTGCCAAATCACAAGCATTAATTTCCCACTCAGCCGCCACTCATTAATGACAAAATCCCAACAGTGTGATCCGTGTGCTTCCCATTCAACCATTCAGAGCATGACACGTGTCAGTTTCAAACGGCCAAAAATTCCCAGGATCGTTCTTGAGCTAGAATGGATTTCATGAAGAGTTATAAACATCAAAAGTGCTTATTTTTTAGAGACGAACACAATGGTCATCACCAATTAACATCAAATCAACTCAATCAAAAAGCCCCAATTTGAGTTCATACTTGCAAGATGAACTTAGCAGAATTATGTCACGTGGAGACCTGGGATTGGTCTCAACACGTCACCATCCCCAACAAACTTTCTTCTCAAGTCTATAAATAGTCTGTGTTAGCTTCATTTGTACTGAGTAGTTGTAAGTGTGAAAAACACACACATTTACATTTTCTCTCATCTTTTTCCTTTCTTAGCTAAACTACTCAAGAGTTTGACACACTCTTGAGTTAGTTAGTTAGTTAGAATCCTTTTAACCAACTTTGTAACTGAATTCCATTAATAAAATTCAAATTCTTCATTTCCCGCCAAATTCTATCTTCATCATTATTGTTCATACCTGCCTTCAATTGATACTTGTGTTGTTGTTTGAAGTTTGTTATCATAACTAACTTTGGAGGAAGAATTGTAGTTGTTTGTTGATTTCAGTTAAAATCCATAGCTTATGAGATGAATTCATGCCATGGAGATTTTTCTTGTTGATTTGTAGCAGTTTTGTTGATTGTAGATTGTTGATCTAGTGCTAAGGTGGTGGTTAGCACTAGGATAGAGAGTACAACACTCCTCTACTTCCCAATGGTTTCTTCACATGGTTCTAAAGCTTCTTGATTTTGATTCCACTCAATTTGTCAATTGCATGCTTCAATTATAGCTTAAATCTTGTTGATTGCATGATAAAATCTGTTTAGCTTGGTTGTTGTTTGATTGTGGACTTGTTAGTAGCTTTAGTTTTGATTAACTGCTCATTGCTTTGGATTGTGTTTTAGTTATAGCTTTATTCAGTCAATTTCAGTCTTATCACCTTATTTGAGTTCTAGTTGTCCTCATTACTTGCTAGTAGCCTTTATACATTTCATTTTGAACACAAAGTTTGGTTTGCCATAGCCTATCATTCAGCTAAAACTCTTGCTTAAAAAGTTTTAACAAATTTTCATATAAATCAGATAAAGGAGTGTTTGGGTTTACACAATTATTGATTTTAAAGTGTTGGTTTTTGGCAAGCTAATGATCATTTCTAGTTGATAGGTCATAACAAAGTGTTTTAAGTCATTTTCAAGTCAACTTGAAGGTCAAACAGGCAATTGGTAAGAAAAAGCTTGGGTTCATTTTCAGTCAGTTTTGGTTTAAAAAAGTATTCAATTTCATTTGCTTGCCATTTATTGGATTCTTGATGAAATTTCACCAAACAAGTTCTCAAAGTTAGTCCATATTATGAACTTTCATATCCTATAAGCATTTGATACAGTTTCTATTAAGCTAGGAGAAATAAGCAAAAATCTGAACAGTTGAGATAAGCAATGTTTCTGTAAATGAAAACTGCATTTTCAGATCTTTTGATTCTATTCATTAACTTTGCAATTTTCTTTCACAAATCCACTTAGTAGATGATATTGGATGATTTTTGAGAGTTTCAGCTTTTTGTCAAAAATACTTGGTCAACGCTTGGTCAACATAAGCCATTTTCAGCTTATTTCAATTTCCCAGCTTATTACTTGATGAAATTTGATATGACTTGATTTCCCGTTCATCATTTGAGCTCTTTAATCAGTTTAAGCACAAAAATCCAGTTGTGCATGTCCAGCTTGTCCTAGAGCTTATTTTGTGCTTATTGTGAAGTGCTTATTTGCTTATTTGACATTTTCAGCAACTTTCCTTTTATAGACCTAGCTTATTTTGAATTCTAAGTGTTTTGCAATTGGTTTGACTGAATTTGGTTCAGTAATAAGCTTAAACGAGCTTATTTGTTTGAGTAACCCGTTTTTGGCTTAAGTACTTTCAGAAATTGCATTTTGGTCCTTAGGGTATTAAACAGTTTAAAACTTTGGCTAAACTCACATCTTTTTAGGGTTTTCACAATTAAGTCCTTTTAGTTTGAAATTTGTTAGAATTTAGTTAGCAGTTTTGGAATTTGTTACTATTTGGTTAACTTGTTACATTGTTTTCATATTTGATCCTTATAGTTTGCTGTTTTACACTTTCAGTCCTTATACTTGTTAGACTTTACATTTTGAGCATTTAATTTTCATAGAATTTACATTTTCAGTCCTTTTAGTTGTAAAATTTACATTTTGAGTTTTACTTGAATAAAAACTTGGTATTTGCACGATGTTTTACATATAAGTAGGTAATATTTTTCAGTTTTGCAAGGCTTTGTTGAATTAGCAAATAGAGTATCCAAAAAACATTAACAACCAAAAACAGTTAAAAACCCGATATTGATTGGACTTTCAATTAGCAAGAACTGAGAAAAACGAACTGCATTATACACGATTTCAAATGGCGCCGCTGCCGGTTCTTTGACTTTACGAGAGACTATCGATTGACGATTTTCATTGGCTTTTGGGATCCGTTCACCTTGTGAACGTTATTTTTACGTATCATAAATCAAAAACAAATAAAAAATCAAAAATATAAATATATAAAAACTAAAAAATTAACAAAACAATTATTTTCCTAAAGAATTGACCAAAAAAAATTAAAAAAATCCAAAAAGCAATCTTTTTCCTAAGAGATTGCACCCAAAAATATAGATTATTGGATTCTCTCGGTTTTTATGTACATATAGTATTTTCTCTTAAAAACTCATAAATACAAAAATATTTTCCATATATTATTATAAGTAAATACGTATACGTATAAGAACAACCAATCTACATATTCTCCATAAGTATTGCCAAGGCAATACACCGTGTTGAGGGGCGTTCCGGTCCTTGCCACGTGTATCGATCAAACAAAATAAAGCAAGAATAGATAAATACTCTCAATAAGCAACAATTCAAAGAATACGAACATTTAAGTGAATAGAAAGGCGATGTGCTATAAAATGCCATCTAAGGGTCAATAGGTACTTAAGTGCTTCGCGCCACCTAACCCCCCCCCCCCCCCCCCCCCCCCCCGTTCACTTGTAAGTATTCTAAGAAGGAAGGCTTCATTGGGGGTCTTGCACCCAAGTAGTACATACATATATTGTTATTTTCTTGTGGATATTTAATATTGAAACTCGAAGAGGATAATCCATTTCTCTTCAAAGTCATACGAGATCTTCTCTCTCATTCCTCGTATTGAGTTGCATGCTCACTCGCGGGCGTGCACAAATACCGATTGGTGTACAACCTCTTCCTCCGAAAAGGAAGAAAAAGAGAAAGAGTAAGACCACTACCGTCCATCAAGCCGATCACGAGAATCGTGCTTTGACTCCTCCACCACAAGAAGCCATGGCTATTGATAATCGCTCTTTGATGGAACGTATGCAAACCAATGTTCATGGATATGCTAGTGCTATTAGGATTCCTGACTTTCTCGCAAATACATTTGAGCTCAAAACGACTATGATTACTATGGTTTCACAATCACCTTTCTATGGTAACAAGAATGATGACCCTCATGATCACCTTAAGAGATTCCTTTCTCTTAGCAACACCATTAAGCAAAATGGAGTTCCACATGAGGCTATTAAGTTGATGTTAGTGCCATTTTCACTTGAGGGACAAGCTAAGCATTGGTTAGACACCCAACCACCCGATAGTATCACCACATGGGATGGTTTCACCACTAAGTTTTTGAACAAGTTCTTTCCTCCATCTAAGACAATGGCTTTGAGGACATTAATTATAGGCTTTCAACAAAAACCTAGTCAATCCTTTAGTGATGCTTGGGAAGAGTATAGAGAGTTATTGAGGCGATGCCCTAACCATGGATTGGATGATGTTCACCAAATCAATACCTTATATGATGGCCTTAAACCTCACCACCAAGATTCACTCAATGCTTCCGCGAGAGGGAATATTCTTCTTAAATCCGTGCAAGAGGCCTTGGACATCATTGAGACTAAAGCAATGGTTCAAACAAACAATCAATTTGAAGAAAGGGTTCATGTTCTCCAAAACAATTCTCAAACACCTTGTGATAACCAACTCCTCAAATTTCAACAAGAGATCCTTCAACAAGTCAAACAAGGACAACAAGAAATGCTTCAAGCTTTTAAGACCATGTCATTGAACAATTCTTCAAATAATGTGAATGCCATTACTCTTTCTTGTGTTACTTGTGGAGGTCCCCATTCTTATGAACAATGTGATAAGGTGCAAGTTTATCAAGGAGAATGCTATGCTTACCAAGAGGAACATCGTGAACACTTCAAGCCAAATATCAATCTAAATAACCTTTCTTACAAGTCCCAAAACTATCTTACTCCACCGGGATTCCCACCCCAACCAACCACCCAAATTCAACAAAATCCTCCTCAAATTTTACCAAGGAATCAAGGGCAAAGACCACCTTACCAAGGAAATAACTACAAGGCAACCAATCATTTTCAACCTCAAGGAAATCACTTCTATCCACAAAACCAAGGGTTTAATCCACCACCTCAATCTTTCCCACAACAAGGTTTTTATCAAGGAAATGTGCAACCTAACCCCATGGATTTGATGCTTCAAAAGTTTACTTCTTTTGAGAAACAATTGAGAGATAATCAAGAGGAAAATAACAAGAAATTTGCTCTTCTCCAAAACCAAATTATGTTTAATCAAAGACCACAAGGGGCTTTACCTTCCAACACACAAACTAATCCAAGGGCAAATGTCAATGCTATTACAACAAGGAGTGGAACAACAACAAAGGATCCTTCACCTCCTAAACCTACTATTGTTCAACCCACTTGTACTCCTACTTGTGACAATCCTTCTACCTCTACTTCACCTCCTCAAAATGCTCCCATTCACTCAAACACACCTTCTCAACCTATTCATACTTCTCCTTTACCTTCCACACTTCCCAATGAAGAAGCTAACAAAGACAAATCTTCCACTACAACACCTATTCCACCTACACCAAAACCTACTCTTCCATATCCTTCAAGGTTGAAAAAGGACAAGTTAAAGAACAAGGATGACATCCAAGTCTCCAATTTCTTAAGGATGTTCAAGCAACTCAACATCAATATATCCTTTGCGGAAGCTCTTGCTTATATGCCAAAGTTTGCTAAGATGTTCAAGGATTTGCTCTCAAACAAAGAAAAATTGGTTGATTTGCCCAACACATCCCTTAATAAAAATTGTTCCGCGGTGCTACTTAAAGCCTTACCAACAAAACTTAGAGATCCGGGGCGCTTCTTGATACCTTGTAATTTCCCCGGTGTTGAAAATTGCATGGCTTTGGCGGATCTAGGGGCAAGCATAAACCTCATGCCTTTATCGGTTTGGAAAAAACTCTCTCTTCCCGAGCTCACTCCCACTAGGATGAATCTTGAACTAGCCAACCGAACCATAGCTTACCCCATAGGTATAGCGGAGGATGTGTTTGTAGGTGTGGATAAGTTTACGTTTTCGGCCGACTTTGTAGTGGTTGATTATGACATGGATCCTAGAGTGCCTTTGATTGTTGGTAGACCGTTTTTGAGAACGGGTCGTACTTTGATAGATGTGGCGGAAGGAGAACTAATTATGAGAGTAGAAGATGAGAGAGTGGTGTTTAAGTTAGGGAAAGTTTGTGATAGGAAAGAGGTTAAGGAGTCTATACCTTGTGAGACTATTAACATTGTTGATGTGTTGGATGAGGTGTGTGATGAACACTTTCATGATGCTTGTAAGAGTACTAGTGATGAGATGCCCCATGTTGAAACCGTGGCCTCAATTGCTCCCTCTTTAACACCATTTGGAGAGAGTGATTTCCTCTTGGAGGAATTTGAGTCAAACTTTCTTGGTGATGATGATTCTCCCATTAATTGGGAAGAAGATATTCTTACAATCCAAAAGTTGCTCAATGAGGACCCTCTCCCTTCTCCTATTCCACAAGAAGTTACCATTGAGGAACCTTCCATAGTAAAACCTTCCATAGAGAGTCCACCTCCTATTGAACTTAAGGACCTTCCATCCCACTTAGAGTATGCTTTCTTAGAGGGCAAAGACCAATTACCTGTGATCATTGCTAAAGATTTGAAAGAGGATGAGAAGGAGCAACTTATTGAAGTCCTTAAGAAACACAAGAAAGCCTTAGCATGGAAAATATCTGACATAAGGGGAATTGATCCACATTTTTGTACACACAAAATCCTTATGGAGGATGATTATAAACCCGCCATTCAAAACCAAAGGAGAGTTAACCCAAAAATCCATGAGGTTATTAAGAAGGAAGTGATTAAACTCTTAGATGCGGGTATGATTTACCCCATTTCCGACTCTCCATGGGTTAGCCCGGTTCATTGTGTTCCAAAGAAGGGTGGAATCACCGTGGTGCCTAATGAGAACAATGAGCTTATTCCCACGAGACTTGTGACCGGTTGGAGAGTTTGTATTGATTATAGAAAACTCAATGAGGCGACTAGGAAAGACCATTTCCCGCTTCCTTTTATGGATCAAATGCTTGAACGCTTAGCGGGAAATGAGTACTATTGTTTTCTTGATGGCTTTTCGGGTTATTTCCAAATACCCATTGACCCTAAGGATCAAGAAAAGACCACATTCACTTATCCCTACGGTACATTTGCTTACAAGAGGATGCCTTTTGGCTTATGTAATGCACCGGGGACGTTTCAAAGGTGCATGATGGCGATTTTCCATGACATGATAGAGCAAACCATGGAGGTTTTTATGGATGATTTTTCCGTCTTTGGAAACTCATTTACCTCATGCCTCACCAATCTTGAGAGAATGCTTAAGCGTTGTGAGGAAACACGTTTAGTGCTTAATTGGGAGAAATGTCACTTTATGGTGAAAGAGGGGATTGTTTTAGGACACACAATATCCAACAAAGGATTAGAAGTTGATCGAGCTAAAATTAATGTGATTGCTAAGCTTCCCCCACCCACCTCGGTTAAAGGTGTGAGGAGTTTCTTTGGTCATGCGGGATTTTATAGGCGCTTTATACAAGATTTTTCTAAGATAGCTAGACCAATGACTCACCTCTTGGAGAAAGAGGCTCCTTTCATTTTTAACCAAGATTGTTTGGACTCTTTTGAGACTCTTAAGGAAAAATTGACTAAGGCTCCCGTTTTGGTTTCTCCAAATTGGGAATTACCTTTTGAGCTTATGTGTGATGCTAGTGATTATGCGGTGGGAGCCGTCTTAGGACAAAGAGTTAATAAGCATTTTCAACCTATACACTATGCGAGTAAAACCATGACCGGTGTACAACTTCATTACACTACCACGGAAAAAGAGTTGCTTGCTATAGTATATGCTTTTGAGAAGTTTAGACCATACCTTGTGCTTTCCAAAACCATAGTGTATACGGATCATTCCGCTCTCAAGTATCTTATGACAAAACAAGATGCTAAGCCTAGGCTTTTGAGATGGGTTTTGTTGCTTCAAGAGTTTAAGATAGAAATTCGTGATAAGAAAGGGGCCGTGAATTTAGCGGTGGATCACTTGAGTAGACTTGAGCATCCTTTTCAAGGAGATTTACCACATCAAGAAATCAATGAATCCTTTCCATTAGAGGAGCTCATGTCTATCTCTTCCCAAGAGGATGCCACTCCTTGGTTTGTGGATATCGCAAACTATCTTATGGGCAATGTGCTTATTGAGGGTCTTACTTATCAACAAAAGAAGAAGTTTCTTAAGGAAGTTAAGTATTACTTTTGGGATGATCCATATCTTTTTAGGCAATGTGCGGACCAAATCATTAGACGGTGTGTAGATGGGCCCGAGGCATTTAAGATCTTAGAAGCGTGTCATAAAGGACCTACGGGTGGACATTTTGGGCCCAACTATACCGCCAAGAAAGTCTTTGATTCGGGTAACTATTGGCCTTCCATTTACAAAGATGCCCATGAAATGGTGAAATTTTGTGATGTGTGTCAAAGACAAGGAAAAATTACGCAACGTGATGAGATGCCACAAAATTTTATCCAAGAGTGTGAGATATTTGATGTATGGGGCATTGATTTCATGGGACCTTTTCCATCCTCTAAGGGAAACAAGTATATACTTGTGGCGGTGGATTATGTGTCCAAATGGGTGGAGGCTAAAGCCTTACCTACCAATGATGCTAGAGTTGTTGTGAAGTTTTTGAAACAATTGTTTGCTAGATTTGGTGTACCTCGGGCCATCATAAGTGATCGTGGTACGCACTTTTGTAATGATCATATCACAAGAGTTATGAAGAAATATGGAGTGAATCATAGACTTTCTACCGCGTATCACCCTCAAACAAATGGCCAAACCGAGGTCACAAATCATGGTTTGAAGAGAATTTTAGAGAGAACGGTGGGAGAGCATCGAGCTTCTTGGTCGGATAAGCTTGATGATGCTTTGTGGGCGTTTAGGACGGCTTTTAAAACACCAATTGGTTGTACTCCTTATAGGCTTGTCTATGGAAAAGCGTGCCACCTCCCATTTAAGTTAGAACACAAGGCATCGTGGGCTCTCAAATGGGCTAACTTTGACTTAAACCAAGCCGGTTCCCATAGGAAAGATCAACTCAATGAGATGGATGAATTGAGAGCCAATGCCTATGAAAATTCTTTGCTTTACAAGGAAAAGACTAAGAAATTGCATGATGCTAAGATCAAGAATCGTGAGTTCAAAGTTGGAGAGCCGGTTCTCCTCTTTAACTCAAGATTGAAACTTTTTGCGGGGAAGCTTAAGTCGAGATGGTCCGGTCCATTCACTATTGCTCAAGTGTTTCCATATGGAACTATTGAGTTGTCACAACCCGATGGTCCAAATTTTAAAGTGAATGGTCACCGTGTTAAGCATTACTTTGGGGAGGACATTTCCGTTGAAATGGTCCAAGAGATCCCCATTTTCCCCATGAATTAATTCATTGAGGGACGAGTCGAGCTAGAGACTCATTAACTCAAGCATCGTATAACTAGGTTTAGAGTGTTGTAGGGTAGAAATAAAGGGATAGACTTAGAGATAAGTGTAGGGGAGACCTTCTTTTGTCTTTATGCTTGTTTGTAGGGTTGCTCACTCATTTCATGCTTTGGAGCTTATGGAGGAGGCCCTTGTATCCGGTTCACTTTGTTACTATAGTGATTTTTCATTGACACCTTGTGCTTAAACATGATTTCACTAATAGTTGTCCTTTCCTTAACTTGGGTTAAGAAAAGTCTATTCATTGTCATAAGTGTAGGGGAAGTTTTTATACTTCCATGCTCTTAAACATTGAGGACAATGTTTAGCTTAAGTGTAGGGGGGTCTTCTATCGAAGTGACCTTACCTAGAACTTGTCATTGTTTCTCATGATAACATGGAAAATTGGATTTTCAACATTTTTCAAATTTTTGATCTACTTTGGCCACCAAAAATATGCATTCATAATTTTTGCATCAATCATTTTGCATAACACATTTGCATTGTATATATCTTTTCTTTATGTTTCATCAAAAATATATAGAAGGAAAAAATATAATAAAACATGGTTTAACAAGTTTAGACTTCTTTGACATATTAGACCCGCCATGGATATTTTGACTCAACCCGAGTTTGCTTATCTTAGCATTCTCTAGCTAGTATCCTTAACCATGTAGTCCTTCATTGGTCTATTAGGCTAAGCATCCACCAATCCCATTATTTGAGATTTTAAATTTGTGAAGAATGGGAAATGATAGAGTTGAAGCAAGTGTAAAAGGGCTAGATAAACTTTATGATAATTACTTGTGGCTAAACCCTTCTCTTCTTTACCTCTATTTTCTTCGCATGTATATAATTGTTAATAAATAATCAAGAACGGTTTTAATTGTTTTGTAATCTCTTATGCATTTTTTTCTAATCATTCATGGTTGGTATAAGTACGTTTTAAGATTCTAAGTTAGAACGTTTTATGTGTATTAGACTTATGTCATGCTCAATATTTAGCGGGTGTTTTTCCTTTTATTCTTTTGAACTTTCTTTGTGAGGAATAAAGAAAAATAAGAGCGGCTTACAAAAAAATGAGTGGCTAGAAAAAGAAAAATAAAAAGAAAAAGAAAAAGAAAAAGAAAAAGAAAAGAAAAAAAATATATATACAAGACTCCCAAGAGGGGCAGTGTGGTGTTAATTATAGTGACTATTGAGTTCCAATATTACCTTGACGGGTTGCGGGGATTCAATAGATTGCTCCAATCCAATATTACCTTGACGGGTTGCGGGGTTGAAGATCCAAAGTCTCAAAAAGATGGCGGATGTAAATTATTGCGTGAGTTTTATTTTTCTTTCCTTAGCGAGTGTGTAGCTACTTATGAAAGCATGACATGAGGATTTTACACATAAGGCGAATGACTTATTACTCTTGAAACGGACTTGTATTAATTGTGAGCGGTTTTTCAAGTAATGGATGAGAGGATTACTTAGGATTAAAACCGTGCTTCTTTATTTTTGGATTTTACACTTCTTATATTTCACACTTGAATAAATGACAAATTTGCCCACAAGCAATTTGCTCAAATAATAACCGGTTCCACATTTAATTGTCATGAATAAGTTGATGCACTTTTTACTTGTGAATGCAATGATTCCATTTTTAAGCTTGGTATGGGGAAAGTGAAACTTGAGGGTGATAAATGTCCATGGTACCCAAGCCCTAATCAAAGTCATTGAATTCTTTATGAGTTATTTCCATCAAAACCATTTCAAGAAAAATCAAAAAGATATAGATAGAATTGTATTTTGTTCATTGCATTGTTAAAAGTCAAAAGCAGGCATCATGTAGTTTAGAGTAGTGTAGATGCATTCCATATGGCCAAGGTGGGTTAATTATGAGGAGAATGTAAATTTGTGCTTTAAAATATATAGAATTGCATGAGGACATGACAATGTTCAAGTGTAGGGGATTTTGATATGAGCTAAAACTCATATCAATTTATCAACAAATAACCCTAAAACATGAAGCAAAATACCAATTTATCTTGCAAAAACAGTGTTATGTGGTATGTTTGTGTTTGTGTACACTTGTGTAGGTAAAAGGATACATTTTCAAGCAAACAAGGGATAATCAAGCTTAAATTGATGAAAAAGACAAAGAAGGATCAAAAGTGACAAGACTTTGAAGTACAAGGACCTATCTTGACAAACTGCCAAAGATGGAGGACCAAAGTGTAAATATTGTAAAAAGTCAAGATCAAAGTCAAACAAGGTCAACTTTCAAGTCAACTCAGTCAAAGGACCAATCCTACTCAAGAATGAAGTTTGAAGGACTAAAAGTGCCAAAGAAATGAAGTTACAAGCCTTTAAGTGCAATCTGCCAAAGTCTATGGGCCAAATCTGCCTATCTTGGAAATTAATACAAGTTCAATCCATGTGATACAATTTCAACCAATGAGAAGCAAGCAAAATGGGCACAAGGATTGCTAAATCACAAGCATTAATTTCCCACTCAGCCGCCACTCATTAATGACAAAATCCTAACAGTGCGATCCGTGTGCTTCCCATTCAACCATTCAGAGCATGACACGTGTCAGTTTCAAACGGCCAAAAATTCCCAGGATCGTTCTTGAGCTAGAATGGATTTCATGAAGAGTTATAAACATCAAAAGTGCTTATTTTTGAGAAACGAACATAATGGTCATCACCAATTAACATCAAATCAACTCAATCAAAAAGCCCCAATTTAAGTTCATACTTGCAAGATGAACTTAGCAGAATTATGCCACGTGGAGACCTGGGATTGGTCTCAACACGTCACCATCCCCAACGAACTTTCTTCTCAAGTTTATAAATAGTCTGTGTTAGCTTCATTTGTACTGAGTAGTTGTA
The DNA here is from genome assembly GCA_025667525.1 of Glebionis coronaria. Classification (NCBI taxonomy): domain Eukaryota; kingdom Viridiplantae; phylum Streptophyta; class Magnoliopsida; order Asterales; family Asteraceae; genus Glebionis; species Glebionis coronaria. The sequence goes on along the minus strand of CM046876.1, from coordinate 103,087,117 downwards.
AGTGTGACCTCACCATGGATTTTCCGAGTTGCACCAAATCGATAACGGTCTTAGTTTTCAAGAACAAGATTCGTTGAATTTTGCCGCCGGTGGCAACTTTTTGTGTAAAACTCTTAAAGATGCGTTAATGATTATCGAGAATCGATCCAAGGTTTACCAGCTCCGCAACGCACCGAGTGTTGCCAGTGTCGCCAATGTTAGTAATTCTAATTGCGACATTGAGAGAGTTGATGCGAAAGTCGACAAGTTGGCGAATGTGTTTACGTCATTCTTAATCGAGATGTAAAAGAAAGACGCTCCCGCAACGGTGAAAGCGGTTGAGGCATCATGTACGTTTTATGGTGGACCTCATAATTATTACGAGTGTACGGCTACGAATGGCCAAACGTCGAGTGTCAACGCGTTAAACAACAATTTTCAAAATCAAAACAACGCGGGTCCATCGCAAGGAAATTATAACCAAGGCAACAATTTTTCAAACCAAAACCGAAACAATTTTCAAGGAAATTTTTCGAATCAAGGAGGTTATAATCAAGGTCGTAATTTGAATTGGCAATACCGAGATAACAACAAAAATCAAAAATCGAGTTTTCTAAACAACAATCAAGGAAACAATTTTTCAAGTGGTAATCAAGGAAATTTTAAAAGAAACAATCAAAACCATGGGAACTTTAATGGTAATCAAAATAGTTCGTCAAATAGTTTTCAAGAATACATGAAAACAAATGAGGCTAATATGAGACGTTTAGAGGGACAAATTGGTACTTTGAAAAACGATTTTTCTAATACTTTGAAAAATCAAAACACGAAGATTGAACAAGGACAAATTGATATTAAAAATATGTTTTCGGCAATTATGAACAAAGCTTCGGTTGCTTCATCGAGTTCGTTACCTAGTGACACCATTGCAAATCCAAAGGAACAATGTAAAGCCTCCTCGTCTCGTGAGAAAAGTCGTGTGATTACCCCTATCCTTGATGGATTTAGAGTTGTTCCTTCTTCTCAACCCTCGACTTCTAAGACGCCTTCATGTTCTAAAGTCGATCGGGTGAACGTGGCGACCAAGGAAAAGATTGCACACCCTCGTGTACCTCAAATTCCATCCACGATTCAAAAAGAGAGCTTTACCGACCTCACCAAAGTAACCCAATAAGAAACTTGTGCTTCGATCCTTCTTAAAAAACCCAAAAGGCAAATGTCGAGAAAGGAAGAGGATCAAGGCCAATTTCTACTACCTTGTGATTTTTCCGAGATTGAGGGATGTTTAGCCCTTGCCGATTTAGGTGCTAGCATCAATCTCATGCCTCATTCTCTTTGGAAATTGATGAGATTTCCTTCACTTACCCCCACGAACATGACTATCGAGCTTGAAAATTGTACACCACTTAAACCAATTGGAATAGCCGAGGATGTCTATGTTAGAGTTGGAAAGTTTGTTTTTCCCGCGGATTTCGTCATTTTCGATTATGAGTGTGATCCTAAATGTCCCATTATTTTAGGTCAGCCATTTTTATCGACGGCTCGAGCCGTAATCGACGTCCACGAGGGGAGACTTGCTATGAGATATGGGGAGGAACGAATGGACTTTTTCGCAAATAAATCCCAAGTTTCAAATGATCATGATAAAACCAAGGTTGCAAAACCCGATATTTCAAATTCTAATGATTTCAAAATGTTAACTTTAGCGGAAAATATGAGACTTGATGCATGTTTTGAAAGACTTAAAATGAACGGTTTTAAGGATGACGATTTTAATGATAAAGAATAGGTGTACCTAATTCAAAAGGGTATTCGTAAATTTATGGATGAAAAATCATTGTGGGATTTATTCGGTGAAACAAGTGAACAACGAATTCTGAAGGGTGACGTTAGTGCCATCACGACAATGACAAAAATGGACTCGTCTTCACCACCTTCGAAGGACCACGTCTTTGAGGCATCAACTTCTAACTCCATCGAAGTGCCTCCATTTCCTAGCCCAAAACCCGTTGAGGATAAAGGTTTCATCGACATCGATCCTCTCATTATTGAAAAGTCACCTAAGCTTAGCCCTAGGGCTTGTAAGACCATGGTTGTGAGTGCTCACATTGACTCTTTCTTTGACGATGACGATGGCGATTTTGCCGAGATTGATCATGTGCTTAAAAATCCACATGCTATTTTTTATTCTCCTAAAAATAATTATGGTAAGTAAGATGATTACAAGTTTGATCCCGAGATTGAGGAAATTGTCGAACAAGAGCTAGCTCTTTTGCCTCCACTTCCACCTACAAGTGAGGTTGATCTTTCCAAAATCAAGGATGAACTTGATGAGTTGGAACGTCTTATTTTCGATGATGAACCAACTCATGTGACCAAAAATCTCATTCTCGAGGATTTACCTAATCAACACTCCTCAAATGAGAATTACGTTTACCACATTCGTGAGGATTTAACTTATCAACAATCCCCACAAATGAATGATGGTTTCGTGCTTGATCGTGATCTTTTCGAGAGAGTTTATAAGATACTCAAGGAGGGGAATGACAAACCTTGGTTTGAAAAGCCTATCTTTGATGAAGAAATCATGAGATCGACGTTCATAAGGATGACGAATATGTAGACCCCGAGGGGGAGGTGTTCTTTGTTGATCGACGTTTTGAGAACTTATACAATCCACCACCCCCTAACCGCGACTTAAATGTGAGGATTTTTAGCGTGACCAATTTTGAATTAGAAACACCAAATATTTTCGACATAATCAAATCGAGTTTTCATAAAGAGTTTTTGAACGATAAAAAAGGAAAGGATTTTAAAATTGATTTAAAAGAATTTTCTACAAGTCTAACTCTGTCATCACATCGTGATTTGAGTACTACCACCTCGTCTACTCCTTTTGACGACGGTTGGTGTGGATCTAATGTGGGGGAAGCCCCTTATGTTCCCTCACATTTCTTCACCGAGGACGAGATTTATGATCCCGGAATTGCTTGTAAAGGGAAATCTCGATCTTCCACCGATGCAATAAATGGAAATCTTATTCATTTACTTGGTGTGAGTCTACCTCGAGTAGCTCATAAGTTTGCCCCACCCATTGTCCCACCCTTCTACTTCTCATCTATTTTCTTCTACCCCTTTGGGGTTCGAGCACGTGTTGAAGTGGCGTTGGTTCGTTTATCCGTCGAAAACGAGGACGCTATCTTTCACCCAGGTATATGTTTATCGGGTTTTTAAAGTACTCCATGTACTTTTGGGCATTGTTTATCATGCAATTCCCACCAAAAATGACCATACCATGATTATCCCTAAATGATCACATTTATGGGGATTCTAGTCGAGCTTTTGACTCGGTTATCAAAAACAAGGTGCCTCGTGGGGGATTCTCATGCTTATCCTTGTAAATATTATTGCTTTCTAATTAGTGTAACGAGGGGACTTGTACTCTTCCAACCTTTGTTCCGTGGTTGTTTGTGATTGTGATTTATTAGGTTCATCGTCATCATTGAATCCAATCATGTTGGTTTTACAGATCACTCGAGCTTCGATCGTTGACTTTGGAGATTCCGATATCCGATGATATCCTTTTATGTTCTAACGTTTATCTTATTAGCGTAATTCATAAACGGCTTTTAGGTTATTCGTTTTACCCTTTCCATGCTCGAGATTAAGCATTGACTTTCGTCTCTAGTATGGGGTGTTTCACCCCTAGACTCGAAACATTAAGGACAATGTTTAGTTTTAGTATGGGGGTGAGTAGATACTTCACTTTGCTTACGTCACTACGCAATCCAATGTTCATCTGTTTGTTATCATTTTGTTGCAAAATAAGGCTAAAAATGGCCAAATTTTAAAAAAATTCGTGTTTTTCATAAGCGTTTAAGACACGAATGTAGGTTTTCTGATGGTGAGAATAAGAGTAATTTTTTACTCAACCGTGCGTGTTGAGCACTTAGCTTCGATTCCTTAACTTTTTAGGCTAAGTCTCTTAAATGAGGACGAGAAATGATAGAGTTATTTATAAGTCTCGTAATATTTCACAATCTCATGTGTAGTAATTATTAGCTTATTCTCCCCACGCTTTTGTTTAAATAAATGCAATAAGTAAGGTCGTACGATTTAAAAGGTTACTTAGCTTCTAGCCCAAGATCGTTTAAAAGTTGCTCGTGTTCGAATAGAGTTCATAGCCAAGGCATAACTTATTGAAGCGGGATGCGAAGATTGGCAAGTTCCAAAAAGGCCCTCACAAGGCATGAGGAGCTCCATTTTGTTGCTAAAGATCCAAGATGATGTGAAGTATCATTATTCCAAAATCAATATGAAGGATCGAGACACACGACGAGAAGCAATATACTCCCCTAAAGATCATGGAGAAGTCTATCCAAAAAGACCCTAACAAGGTATGAGGATAAATATATCCAAGTCCTAAAAGGAGGCGGATCGTTCTATATCACAATCCCAAATAAAGATCGAAGAAAAATGATGAATTCATGGTCCAAAACGTCAAGTGAAGAAATTCCATATATGAAGACCATTATTTCAAGAAAGTCTTCCAAGATTTGAAGTACGAAACACATGCCAACTATCGGTCCGAGAAAGGTCTCAAATCGTGAAACGAGTTATGCCAAGATATGAACTTAAGGAGATCACGAGAAGCCGTTTTAAAAGATCGTGTCCTTCGGCTAACTATCGATTAAATCGTGCTACTTTATTTTCGACCTTAATAAAATATCAAAATAAGTCAATGATGTATCCTCATGATCATTAAGACAAAATAAAATATAAGAGATACCAATTAGGAATAAGGGAGTCTAGGTGCGTAATTAACATTCATGAGTAATGATTGTGTTGCTAACTTATAATAATAATGATCTCGTTACACGCTTAGCATGTAATTGAGTGAAAATCAGGATGACGAACTTATCTCTATGAGGCATTCACGTGTTCTTATTCTTTGACCCTAAAAGTCACTTTAGTGTGATGAAAACAATACATTATGTCTAAAACACGTGTAGTAGTTTATTTAAGTTTACGTTTTCAACAAATGTCATCATAAAATGAATTTTGAAAGTGCTACGATACTTAATTCTAGCACTGCGTGGGGACACGGCAATGGTTTAGTATGGGGGAGTGATGAGACTACAATTATACATAGTCTCATCGTTTAAAACAGGCTTAAAACGCTTAAAATATCATCAAAACACCCAAAAATATGCTTGTGTTTGTTCATTGTGTATTTTAGGTACGGATATCGTGAAATTAAAAAAGATCACAAGATTCAAGCAAAAACGAACACGGGAAACAAAGCCGCACAAAGAACCGGACCCGAATCATGATTTTCCTCTAAAGTCCTTAAAGTTTGAAGATTTGGCAAGAATGGTCCCTCAACTTTTGAAGACTTGTCATATTATACCCTTGCAAATCTCAATTATTACATTTGGGTCCCTAATATTTCAAGATATTGCATTAATGTCCCTTGAAGAATGCATAATATGCATGTATAGCCCTTGGAACAAGTTTCCCAAAACTCTTGTGGCCAAAATAGAAGAAAAGAAAGTTTTATACAAAGGGAAATATGGTGTTGTGGCTGTTTATATACAAAGTGACAAGTAAAAAGGACTTGGAGGACTGTTTTGGACCAGACACAATACTCCCACCAGCCACTCTCCAACTGCCACGTGCCTCACTCCACCGCCTCAACCAATCACCATCCCCCAAACCCCCACGTCACTAATCCACCCACACCCATTTTATTTAAACTTAATCAGTTTAATATTTTTGAGGGAAACGATTTTTAAACTTGTTTAAAAACTATTCTGGATTAAAACCCTTTTAAACCCAGCCAAGAACACCAAGAACCCTAATTGGGGTTTCCCTAATTACCAAAATTCAAAGCCCCATTACCTCTAGATCCTAGATTAACATCACAACAACCAAAACCCACATGATAAACCATTCTCCCACTCACACATGAGGGTCCCCCGTTGTCCCCTGCTTCACTCAAAATAGCAAATAAAGAACCAAGCAGTCCATCAACGTTCCAAAACGTTTTACTTGGTCTCAAAGTATACAAAGAACACACAAGATCAATCCTACAGCCTGTCTCATCACATGACAATGAGTTTGACCAAAGTTGGAAGACTTTTCAAAGGGCAAGTTAGGGAATTTCATGTATTAGGGTTTAGGAACTAGAATCTTCTATCAGTTAGTATAAAAGGAGACCCAAGTATGTTGGTGATCCCTTGTTCCAGATTTTTTTGAACTTATAAACATTTTAACTTTGAATATTTAAAGTAAATTTAAAATCCTTGCAAGTTCTTAACTCTGAGTTCCATTTTACATGTTTTGTTAGTTAATCTTACTTTTATGCAAATTAGTTTAAAAATCATCAAGTTTTACTCTTTTACAAATATTTTCAGAAAAAATCTGTTTTCTTGAAGATATTTGGAACCAAGCTAAGTTTTTGGGGTTTTGTTGACGTGACAACTGAACTAAAACACCAAGGATCTAGTCTTGTTTCAGTTTGGTTTCAAGTTAGTTTTTCAAAAATTGGTTACAAAAAAATAGTTTCAAGTTATTCAGTTTTATTGTTCTTGGAGGTTGTTTACTGTACCAAAAGCTTCAAACACAAGCTTGCTGACAACAAGCTTGTGGCTCAAGCTCTTGGTTACTTGGTTTGCTATTTCATTTTCAGGATCATTTTTGAAGATCATATAGGGGTGTTGGGACTGTTGTAGTCCCCACCTATCATCTCTACACAGCAAACTCACAAAGCCAAAAGCATAAGCCCCTACCTTATTTGGAGAAGGCCTCAGCTGGCCTTTGTATGGTTTGGATGTAAACCATACCAGGTAAATGGCTTGAACGCTTCAAAGAAGTAAAGTGTTGATGAATTTTGTGCCTTTTTGTGAATCTGCTTGTATGTGTTGTTTAGGCTTGAAATATGATCATTTATGTTTGTTATGCATGTTTGAGCAGTTTTAATCCCATGTTGAGTACTTGTGCTTGATAGTTCTTTGTTAAATTATTGATTCATGAGGATAAGGGGTGTTTGGAATTAGGTTTTAAACTATATTGCTTGACACTTTTTGGTTTAAAATCAGTCTAGACACACTTTAATAGTTAAAGATAGATTGTTTTAATAGTTTCTTTTAGGTTTGGTATGTTAGAACAAGTTTTTGCATGTTTATTATTTGGTCAAAAATCAATAAGTATAAGTAAACTAAACCTACCTTGTTTTAGTACTTTGTGTTTTCAAACTTCGTTTACTATTAGAATCTATGGTGATTTAGGGTTGCATACTGTTGGGTTGTGGTTTGGTAACATATTGATCAAGATTTGGCAGTTTGAATCTCACTTGTTGACCATTTAGACCAGCAAAGTCTCTCAGACCTTTTTTTTATGCATAAAGTAACTGTTTTTGCCCATATTTGTGATTTATTTGCTTTAGACTTTGTGTTTTTATTGTTTGCTTGACTCCCCATAACTCAACTGGTTGTGGGGGTGCCTTTGTTTCCAAGAAAAACCCAAAAACAAGCAAGAAATCAAGCATAAAGTGCTCAGACCTATTTTTTAGTTAGAGCAGTGGGAAAAATATACCCACTGCTAGTGTTCTTGTTCCCACTGCTGGGCTAAAAGACAAAGTCCACAGACATGTCCTTTTCAGCTTTTAGGTTTTTTGTCTTTAGTGGCTTATTTTAAGCTTTTTCCAAAATTTTCATTTTTCCTTGTTTTGGTTATTTATTTTAAGAATTTTCAGCAAGTTTTATTTTATTTTACTGTTTATTTGCTATTTTTAGATTTAATTTATTTTTAATTAGTTTTAATTAATCTGCTTTTTGTCTTTTAGTGCATAATTTTGATACTTTTTAGATTTTCAAATTTTCTTAGTTTCAAAAAAATATTTTAAGATTTTTCAGTTAAAAAATTTTCACTGTTCACTCTTTTTATCTATTTTTTAGATTTAATCTAAGTTTAAATAGTTTTAAATTTAAACTGTTTTGTCTTTTAGTGAAAAAATTACTTTTTTCAACATTTTCTATTTTTCAACTGTTAAGTATTATAAAATAGGATTTTTGAAACAGTAAATTTATTTTTAGCATTATTTTATTATTTGTAATCATTATTTTAGTTAAAAATTGTTTTTAGTGTTTTAAAAATAGAAAAATAGTTTCTAAAATTTAGGAAAAATACTTTTTAGTGTTTAATTAATATAAGTAAGGTATTTGTTTAATAAAATAATATTTTAGGCTTTTTCTTAATTATATTTAATTAGCATTTAAAATTAAATATTTAATTAATAAAAGGTTTTAAAATTTATTTATTGAATTTTTATTCTTATTTATATTATTTTAAACTTACTTTTGTTTTTTAATTTATTTTTAGCTTTAATTTTTAATTTCGTCGCGTTTTATGTATTTACGTTCGCGTTTTACGTCATACGTCGTAGTGTAATCGTAGTCGTAGCTTGTTCTTTTATTTTTCTCTCTACAAACCCAAAAACGACATTAATCCAAACTTTGATTTTATATAATTGGCACACAAATCATACACCTCCGCCGAGAACGAACTCGCACTTATTCGGTTTTACGGTTTTCCTAAATCGTAGAACTTAATACTTGCCGCTCATACGCGTTTTTCCTAAAACGTGTACGATTTACACTACATCACACCGTCTTTCCAAGACACTCTTATCTATTTTAGAAGTATAACCTATCCCCCTTTTCTCCATTTGGTAGTCCAATCCACGCCACGTAGGTGTTGACGTGTTCTCTGCTTTAGACAACTCAACACGTGCAACTCTTATCTTTCATCTAACCCATCTTAACACGTCATCCATATAGCATAAGTTTGTCTCAGCTTCACTTCATTCCTCTTATTCCATGTGTCATTAACAATGCTTGCCTTTCGCAGATGGTACTTGGCCTTGCAATCTTCGTCACCACTTAACTCCATCAATCATCTATGCCTAATGTCCAACCAAGAAGATTAAATGTGTGTTGAAGACGTTCATGATCTATACAAATCATTCTCTACGTCTCATACACCAAATGCCTCTAGCATTCTAGGCAGATCTAACAACCTAGCTCCACTATCTATGTCTTATATAATTCTTCCAAACCTTCAGTTCCTGCAACGTATAAGCAATCACCTTTCTTCGTCGTCCTCGCCCGTATCCTAATCCTTGCTCCATGTATCATCATACTTTGTGAATTCGTCCAGTCCTTTTGATAATGCCAAGATCGGCTCATTACCTATGCTAGTTCTTTAGCCTCCAAAACGCTTCCTCCTCTAGCTTCGCTTCAACCTTGTTGGTCCAAACTACATGCTATCATTTCTAAATACTTAGTCTGGTAACCAAATTCCTAAAATTTCACACTTGAAAGTTCCAGCATGCTTCACTTTCCTAAGTAACTTCAAACCCAACTTACAATTCTTCCCACATTCTTGTTCCGACTCCGAGTAGATCAAGATGTCGTTGGTACAAACGATGACAACTTGGTTATATACAGTCATGCACACTCATTAATAATTACCAAAATACTATATGTAAATATTACTTACTATTATATACACGTCTACACATTACCATAAGCACTACCAATATATACTATACAATCATGTATTAACCCTCTTTCATGCAATCATACTCAGAAACCCATTGATGTTGTGGTACTTGTATAACTATGTTGGCCACCATACTTATACGAGTCCCCTTTCACCAATGCACTCCCTCATATGATGACACTTATAAGAAGTAATACTACACATAACACATCAGTCTACTGATATGAGTGAATAAGCTTAAATTGCATATGTAACATGAAAATGGTATTGTATATGCATGTATTTCTTGTTTCGTGTGTGTAGGTACCAAGATCGCGAAAATCGGCAAAAACGACACGAGTTTGAGGAAAAGATCGAGAAAGCCAAAAATAAAGTTCGTTATTCGAGGATTTAAGTTTTACAAAATAAATGGGCTAAGTGGGTCCAATTTGAGTTAAATGGGCCTGAAAGCCCATTGTAACTTATGATGGTAATTTACTTGTTAAAGTCCAAGACCAAACCCCATTTGGCAAAGTTATGGGACGGATGGGAAGTATTATATCATTTGGTCCAAAAGCCCAATACTACTATTAAAAGTAACGGATGGAGTTTTAACATTCAAAAGCCCATATACAAAGTTATGTGACGGTGAGGAAAAAAGATAAATACTATCTTTGGTCAAATTTGACGTTACAAACAAAGTTGCAAAGAAAATAAAAGAGAGATAAAAAATGAGACGCAGAAAAAGGAATTGGGGGAAAACTTTCTCCAACCAAGAACCCAAGAGTTGGGGGTTCTCAATTCAGTGAGCATCTGTCACTCACGCGCCCAATTAATTCCCAAGTAAATCGGGATGAAGATGATGGCACAAAGGATCCACGTGGCGCTCTTGCTATGTCACTCCCTATTTGTGATTGGTTGAGACACTAAAATTCAATTATTGAGCCAATAATGATCCTCCACATCAGCATCAAGAAGGGACAAAAAACACAATAATTGACATGCTGGCAATCCGCGTAATCAAAGGTGAGTTACAACCCTTGGATCTTAACAGAAGAGAAAGAGAAAAAGATGAAGGGCTGTGAATCATTCTACCTCAACAAACACCCTCTCGGGTTAGGTTATAAATACCCCCAAAATTTATCTTGTATGATTATCCCTTCTTTTATTTTAAAGTTATAATGGTAGTTTTATTTTAGATAGATTTGTATTTTTTTTCCTTTTAAATAATATAATTTTCGACTCTAATGAAATAAAATTTGGTTTATTGTTTTAGATAATTGTTGATCTCAGTCTCGTTATTTACTTAAATATTCTTGCAAAAATTTATTTATTATTATCATTATAAGCTATGAATCATTCATATCAGTTTAATTTATAATTGTTGTGTATGAAAAAGATTGAAATAAGGGAAAAAGGGTTTAATCCATTGATTAAGCTATATAATAATTGAAACTGTTGCGAGAATATTTTATGGTCCGAGTTAATGATGGGTGGTTCGAGATCGATTCAAAGCATGTAGTGTGTTAAGTTCGTGATGATTTATTCTAATGATGGTTTGAATGTGTGGAGTCGAGTATAAAATAGTTTCAGCGCCTTACTTCTTCACCAACGGATTCGTCATCCAAGGTTAAGCACTAGTTATTTTCTTTAAAGTTTTTGATTCAAACTGCTTGAATTATTAGTTATGAATATGTTTGTCTTTGATTTGTTGAAGTGTGAAATGTATCCGCTTAACTTGCTTGGATGATTGTTGACTTTCGAAGTTTATTCTTGGATTTATGAATCTGCTTTTATTGATATGTTGATTAATTGTGATCATGACTATTTGAGATATTGACACTGTTAATACGTCTTGACTGCTAAATTTTAATTATTTTTAACCATTTTCTATTTTTGTAATTTTAGAAGAAGGCTGCGTTTATCTAATCTTTGATTGTTGTGATAAATTGTTGTGTTAATATAATGAATGTTGCTGTTAGAATTAATTAGTGTAATCTTTGGTTGTTCATCCATTTAATGAACGTTTGAATGTTCTGTTATAATCTTATGAGGTCATTCTAATGACCAAGAATCCGTTAATATGCTGTTTGAAACCTGCGGATTAGGTTTCTTTTAATTGATTGATTCAGTTTTGAGAATATTTGAGTTCACTGATTAGAAACTGATATGCTGCGAGATTGAATAAAAACTGAATCACAGTCTTTTATTAGTTTGATTTTCTGTTAAGTAATCATTTAATAGCTGTGATTTAATCTCCTTAGGTACTAATTTAGGTAACTGCTTGGTTTGTTTTTTGTTTGCTGTTACCTTTGTCGTTTTAAGTCTGCTGATATTGTAATCTTGCTAATTAGTTTGGATAATTGCTAAGTTTCAGTTGATTTTTCTCCACTGATTTTAGGGTGTTTGTTATTATTATTGGAATTTACCTTTTCTTGGTAATTGATTTTGTCTGATATGTAAGGATTTACCATATTTTGTTACTGTTTGATTATTTTACTATTTGAATTCATTGTTGAAATCTTGATGCAGTTAGTTTTGATATAATTCGTGTTTAAAAAAAAAGATACTATCCAAAATCTGTCACCAGCGGGTCTCGAACTCGAGACTTGCATGTTATATGTTCAACGCCCCAACCACTTGGACTAGCCAGTGGTTTAGTTAATGAACTACTTCATCTATTATATAAACGTTAGTTTTTGGGAAGTTTCTTTGTGATATAAACGTTTTACTTAACATTTTAATGTTGAAAGTTTAAATGAATTAATAAAAAGTATAATGTTTTTGTTAACAAATTAGTTTATTTCAATTTTGCACAAATCATTAGTTTAAATGAATTAAAAAAATAAAAATAAAATAAAATAATATAAAATAAATAAATAAATAAATATTTTATACTTTTAAAATTTTAATTGTTTTAAAATTATTTTTAAATAATATAGTTTTAATTAATTTTGTGTTAAATAAATTCTGATTTAATATTTTTGTTTAAATAAGTTTGTAAAAGTAATTTAGATTTTGTTTTATAAATTTAGATTGGAAGTTTTGTTACAATTAATTAAGTATAAAGTAAAATTAAAGTTTTAAAAATATTTTAGGTTAATATTTGTCTTTTAGATTTAATTTCGGGGTACGATTCATGCACTTAGGATTTAAAATTTGTAGAAGTAAATTAGGTAAAAACCGAAATTGGATTCAAATCAATTTTCCAAATTAAATCGAACGTCTCAAATTCATAAGGTCCTTGTGTACAACGAACCGGGATCACTCTCGTGTTTAATTGAATTCGTCTTTAGCTTATGTATGGATTATTACCTTTTCCTAAAGGTAATTTTCTAAATTTGCTCTATAACGTACTTAATTAAAATACACTGACATTTCTCGATACATCATCTACCAACTCAAATAAGAAAATAGATCCTACAACTCATATAAGCACATAATCACAACATAAAAATAAGGTCCAAAGTCTATGTATTAAAATAACGTAGCCAATGCATGAAACACATAACTCGTAATCCAGCTGAACCAGCATGGACAAAATTAAAAAAGTATAAAGAAACATGAAAGCATAATCAAACGAAATCCGACAATGACTAGTGTAGACAACTATGGTTCAACCCGCACTAGTCAAAACTCGAAAACAAAATAAACATGAGACTAAGTATGGACGACTATGGTTCAATCCATGCTAGTCAAAAATTCGATAAGAAAACATCATAAAAATGAATCGACAATATTCAAAAAATATCAATCAATATCATAAATGTAGCTCATATACAAAAGACGGAAATTAACATTTAATCATATCATATACTATAATGCACATGTACTCCTATGACACCTATATGCACGGACCCTTAAGCTATAGACTAGGCTAGGCAACCTAATTTTCTATAACCACTGTCTCTGATACCATTGTGTCACACCCCCACCATAGCGAAATATGAGAAGCGACGTATAGATATTATCAAAACAAAATGGTGTCTCAATTACTAAATGCAAAAGAAATGTAATAAATGGCGACACAAATGTCGTGACAATATCTCAACAAAATGTAGAAGTCTAGGTAAGTAGGTAAAAGTCTCACCTCTTACCAAAGACCAACAAATAACAAACATGAAACATATAGGTGTTTAACAATATCACTTATTCAAATAACAAAATTAAATCTAAGGGGAAATTGATTCCTCCTAAATGAAATCCTAGCAGCTTCTAGACACTAGCCACTTCTAACATCATCCTTCTCAACTACCTCACCTGAAAAAGACACTAAAATCTGTCAACATAAAGTTGGTGAGAACATAGGTTTAAGTTATGGAGAACATCATAAGAAAACTTGACATCCGCTGTAAATAAGTTGAAGAAAACAAGTTTAAGCAATGGACTATAAAGTGATAATCATGTTACACACAACTACAAACAAAACATACTATAACAATTAAGAACACAAAATAAGAACAAATGCACCTACACCTATCCGGATCTTTCTCACAACCTGTGTGGAGATGAACCATATCCCCGTTGAGATATCTTGTCTCCGAAAAGACGATGCACGAGTACTCTGAACTCAAGTACTCATAACGCATATCAGTATACATAATAGAACATATAACATAACACACAAGTAAGCATATCACATAATAAAACATTAAATCCACACATTTGAAAAATATATATTCAAAACATTTTAAAGAACATAGTACTAAGACATTTAAAAACATTACAAGTGTCATCTCCATCCCATAATAGAAAAACATTTAAAAACTTAGTAAAAATAGGATTATGAACTAACCTGATAAAGCTCCTCCAAGTATCCGCACACTAGCAAAAATCTAAACAAAAAATACACACTATCAAGACATGAACCAATAAAACTAAAATGGCTCATCAATCTATGATGGACGTCTAACCCTCTCATACATTTTAATCGCATTAATATACTCTAAGAATCCCATTATACCTCTCTAATAAGCCCTTAACCTAGTTAAGTTCATAACCTAACCCGTTAACATTTTAACCAAACAATATTGATTTTTATAACCCAAACTATGAGCCAAACGCCCACCTAACCAAACCCGTACTTTTTGTAATGGAAACCCTATTCCCTTACATATGTCAGCTAACTCTAACCTTTGGCCCCAACCTTAAAGCTACTGTTAAGTCCCCGATATATATATATATATATATATATATATATATATATATATATATATATATATATATATATATATATATATATATATATATATATATATATATATATATATATATATATATATATATATATATATATATATATATATATATATATATATATATATATATATATATATATATATATATATATATATATATATATATATATATATATATACTTTTATCTATCTAGATTTTACTGATTTTGAACATATAAAAAGTTTGTTATGATCATACGGTCTTATCCTAACCCATTTGCTTAGCCCTTATTCAGATCTCTTATTTAATATATGAAATAATTCTCATGTTCATTTGAAGGTACAATTGTACTCCTAAGTACCCTAACCATCTTAAAATATTAATTGAAAACCTGCTGATCCAAAAACTGTTTTGACCTCCAACTATTGTAAGATGTTTTTGACTCACTTCCCGACCTCTAATTTAGTTCTCGTTTCTTGCATTCAAAATCTAACTCAAATACCTTTCCAGAGGTACTTGAATCATAAATTAAAAGTATGTAGAACTCTAAATATGATCAAAACATTTGACCTAAAATTCTGGCTAGTTATTAAAAACGAATTTAACACATCTAACCTAATTAATTACCCCTAACATGTATAATTATTAATCCTAATTAATCCTAGCATGTTTATATCTTTAATATTCATAATATAAATTAAACCTAACCCTAGATCCATCATGTTTTGATAAATATTAATTAAATAACAATTAAATTGAAAAGGTGAACAAGGGTTTTACCTTAGATTTAATGAAAGACAAAAATAATTTATGAAACCCTAAAACTTCATTGATGAACCAACGTGTGTTTTTTTCCTCCAGGGATTTATGAGTATTTTAATAAAATAAAACCTTATATAATTAAGTTGGACAAATCCTAACCCAACCCAAAGTCTAGTTTCCTTAATTTCTTTTTTTTCCCTTTTTTTTCTCTCCTTGCGTCTACAAACCGCCATATATTTTTTTATTTTTATTATTAATTAATGTATTAATAATATTACCTTAATTTCTCTTAATTTATTTCAGCTCCTAAAACCTCCAAAACCTCAAAATCGTAAAACTAGTCAAATTTACGTGTATACCGTAAAAGACGTAAAATATACAGTTTTATGAAAACTCTTGAAATATGAAATAAACTAATTAACAAGTCAAAAATGACTTAAAACCATCCCGTAAATTATTCCCGTGACTAAATACCTCATCTGAGACCTCAAAATGCTAAACCCTAAATCGTAAAAATACGATTTACTATTATACATATATGTACACATAAAATCTTAAAATAGCACCATATTCTATCATAGTTACATCAAAATGAACTAATGAGCACGAACTAACCCATTGCAACATCATATAATGTATTATGCACTACGTAAACGATGACTAACATCAAATCAAAGGCTCCAATATAAACATATAGCACATAAACACACACTAAGCATATAATCAAAGTCAAGCAGTCACTAATGGCAAATCTCAAAATGTAGGGTTGTCACATCACTCCCTCCTAATAGAAATCTCGTCTCGAGATTTACTCCCTAGGATCAATAACTAAATCTTGCATTCACATAAAATTTCCTCTACCTCCTCTACTTCCCCTTTCTTCTCAAACCGCATCACCCCTTTCCATGGTGAAACCTTTAGCAAAACTACAACGGTTTACGCCTCTTGTCAGCATAGCTCTCTTGTCGGTTTCTTTCCGTCTTCAACTTCTCCATAAGCACTGTTATCACATCCGTAGTATCCTGAACCATTCCTGTTCCAATAAGCTGACTGCTTCCAACTTTTTCTAGATGAGACTTTCCCTTACTCATGATCACTAACTTTCAGCTTTGACGCTAACCCTTCCAATATCAATCTAATATCTTGACAATCTCTTGCTTCCTCAAGCCATTCCTTCCTCACTACTACTTTTCGATTGTCCATCCATAATCATAAGTCCATAACATCACATTTGTACGAAATCATTCCAACTTCTCAACTTCATGACTTCTCATTCTGCTACAAAAATGGGATGAATTAGTCAGTCTATCGACTATCACCCAACTCTCATCATACCTACTTCTCCACCTTACTATATATTTCTCTACGGTCAACGTCCTTACACCGTCTTTCCAAGACACTCCTATTAATTTAGGAAGTATAACATATCCCCCTTTTCTCCATTTGGTAGTTCAAGCCACGCCACGTAGGTGTTGACGCGTTCTCTAATTTAGACAACTCAAGTCGCGCAACTCTTATCTTTCATCTAACCCATCTTAGCACGTCATCCATATCGCCCAAGTTGGTCTCAGCTTCACTTCCTTCCTCTTATTCCATGTCTCATTAACTATGCTTGCCTTTCCCAGATGGTACTTGGTCTTGCAATCTTCGTCACCACTTAATTCCATCCATCATCTATGCCTAATTTCCAACCAAGAAGATTGAATGTTTGTTGAAGACGTTCATGATCTGTACAAATCATTCTCTACGTCTCGTACACAAAATGCCTCTAGCATTCTAGGCAGATCTAACAACCCAGCTCCACTATCTATGTCTTATTTAATTCTTCCAAACCTTCAGTTCCTACAACGTATAAGCAATCACCTTTATTTGTCGTCCTCGCCCGTATCCTAATCCTTGCTCCACGTATCGTCATACTTTGCGAATTCGTCCAGTCCTTTTGATAATGTCAAGATCGGCTCATTACCCACACTAGTTCTTTAGCCTCCAAAACGCTTCCTAATCTTGCTTCGCTTCAACCTTGTTGGTGCAAACTACATGCTATCATTTCTAACTACTTAGTCTGGTAACCAAACTCCTAAAATTTCAAACTTGAAAGTTCCAGCATACTTCACCTGCCTAAGTAACTTCAAACCCAACTTACAATTCTTCCCACATTCGTGTTCCGACTTCGAGTAGATCAAGATGTCGTTGGTACAAACGATGACAACTTGTCTATATACAGTCATGCACACTTGTTAATAATTACCAAAATACTATATGTAAATATTACTTACTATTATATACACGCCTACACATAACCATAAGCACTATCAATATATACTATACAAGCATTTTTTAACCCTCTTTCATGCAATTATACTTAGAAACCCATTGATGTTGTGGTACTTGTATATGTATGTTGGCCACAATACTTATACGAGTCCTCTTTCACCAATGCACTCCCTCCTATGATGACACTTATGAAAATTAATACTACACATAACACATCAGTCTACCAACTCAAATAAGTACATAGATCCTACAACTCATATAAGCACATAACCACAACATGAAATAAGGTCTAAAGTCTATGTATTAAAATAACGTAGCCAATGCATGAAACACATAACTCGTAATCCAGTTGAACCAACATGGACAAAATTAAAAAAGTATAAAGAAACATGAAAGAATAATCAAACGAAATCCAACAATGACTAGTGTAGACGACTATGGTTCAACCCGCACTAGACAAAACTCAAAAATAAAATAAATATGTGACTGAGTATGGACGACTATGGTTCAATCCATACTAGTAAAAAATTTGATAAGAAAATATCATAAATACGAATCGACAATATTCAGAAAATATCAATCAATATCATAAAAGTAGCTCATATACAAAAGACGAAAATTATCATTTAATCACATCATATACTATAATGCACATGTACTCCTATGACACCTATATGTAGGGACCCTTAAGCTATAGACTAGGCTAGGCAACCTAATTCTCTATAATCATTGTCTCTGATACCATTATGTCACACCCCACCATGACAAAATATGGGGTGCGACGTATGGATATCATCACAACAAAATGGTGTCTCAATTACTAAATGCAAAAGAAATGTCATAAATGGCGACACAAATGTCGTGACAATATCTCAACAAAATGCAGGAGTCTAGGTAAGTAGGTAAAAGTCCCACCTCTTAACAAAGACCAACAAATAATAAACATCAAACATATAGGTGTTTAACAATATCACTTATTCAAATAACAAAAGTAAATCTAAGAGGAAATGGATTCCTCCTAAATGCAATCCTAGCAGCCTCTAGACTCTAGGCACTTCTAACATCATCATTCTCAACAGCCTCACCTGAAAATGACACTAAAATCTGTCAACATAAAGTTGATGAGAACACATGTTTAAGTTATCTAGAACATCATAATAAAACTTGACATCTGCTGTAAATAAATTGAAGAAAACAAGTTCAAGCAATAGACTATAAAGTGATAATCATGTTACACACAACTACAAACAAAACATACTATAACAATTAAGAACACAAAATAAGAACAAATGCACCTACACCTATCCGGATCTTTCTCACACCCTGTATGGAGATGAACCATATCCCCGTCGAGATATCTTGTCTCCGAAAAGACGATGCACAGGTACTCAGAACTCAAGTACTCAGAACGCATATCAGTATACATAATATAACATATACCATAACACACAAGTAAGCATATCACATAATAACACATTAAGTCCACACATTTGAAAAACATATTATCAAAAAAATTTAAAGAACATAGTACTAAGACATTTAAAAATATTACAAGTGTCATCTCCATCCTATACTGGAAAAACATTTAAAAACTTAGTAAAAATGGGATTATGAACTCACCTGATAAAACTCCTCCAAGTATCCGCACACTAGCAAAAATATGAACAAACAATACACACTATCAAGACATGAACCAATAAAAGTAAAACGGCTCATCAATCTATGATGGACGTCTAACCCTCTCATAAATTTTGATCCCATTAATATGCTCTAAGCATCCCATTATACCTCTCTAATAAGCCATTAACCTAGTTAAGTTCGTAACCTAACACGTTAACATTTTACCCCAAACAGTCTCGTTTTTTATACCCCAAACTATGAGCCAAACGCCCACTAACCAAACCTATACTTTTTGTAAAGGAAACCCTATGCCCTTACATGTGTTAGCTAACTCTAACCTTTGGCCCCAACCTTAAAGATACTGTTAAGGCCCAATATATATATATATATATATATATATATATATATATATATATATATATATATATATATATATATATATATATATATATATATATATATATATATATATATATATATATATATATATATATATATATATATATATATATATATATATATATATATATATATATATATATATATATATATATATATATATATATATATATATATATATATATATATATATATATATATATATATATATATATATATATATATATATATATATATATATATATATACTTTACCTATCCATATTTTACTGATTTTGAACATATGAAAAGTTTGTTATGATCAGAGGGTCTTACCCTAAACCATTTTCTTAGCCCTTCTGAAGATCTCTTATTTATTATATGAACTAATTCTCATGTTCATTTTAAGGTCTATTTGTACTCCTAAGTACCCTAACCATCTTAAAACATTAATTGAAAACCCGCTGATCCAAAAACTGTTTTGATCTCTGACTGTTGTAACTTGTTTTTGACCCACTTACCGACCTCCAATTTAGTTCTTGTTTCTTGCATTCAAAAGCTAACTCAAATACCTTCTAGGGGTACTTGAATCTCAAATTAAAAGTGTGTAGAACTCTAGATATGATCAAAACAGTTGACCTAAAATTCTGCCCAGTTTTTAAAAACGAATTTAACACATCTAATCTAATTAATTACCCATAACATGTATAATTATTAATCCTAATTAATTCTAGCATGTTTATATCTTTAATATTCAGAATATAAATTAAACCTGACCCTAGATCCATCATATTTTGATAAAGTTAATTAAATAACAATTAAATTGAAAAAGGTAAACAAGGGTTTTACCTTAGATTTAATGGAAGACAAAAATAATTTATGAAACCCTAAAACTCCATTGATGAACCGACGTGTGTTTTTTTTTAATCCAGGGATTTATGAGTGTTTTAATAAAATAAAACCTTATATAATTAAGTTGGACAAATGCTAGCCCAACCCAAAGTCTAGTTTCCTTATTTTTTTTCCCTTTTTTCTCTCCTTGCATCTACAAACCGCCATATATTTTTATTTTCTTTTAATTATTAATTAATGTATTAATAATATTACCTTAATTTCTTTTAATTTATTTCAGCTCCTAAAGCTTCCAAAACCTCAAAACCGTAAAACTAGTCAAATATACGCGTATAACGTAAAAGACGTAATATATACAGTTTTATGAAAACTCTTGAAATATGAAAGAAACTAATTAACTAAGTCCAAAATGACTTAAAACCATCCCGTAAATTATTCCCGTGACTAAATAACTCATCCGAGACCTCTAAACGCTAAACCTTAAATCGTAAAAATACGATTTACTATTATACATATACGTACACATAAAATCTTAAAATAACAACATATTCTATCATAGTTACATCAAAGTGAACTAATGAGAACCAACTAACCCATTGCAACATCATATAATATACTACGCACTACATAAACGATGACTAACATCAAATCAAAGGCTCCAATATAGACATATAGCACATAACCGCAAACTAAGCAAATAATCAAAGTCAAACAGTCACTAATGGTAAATCTCAAAATCTATGGTTGTCACACATTGTTTTAGTCCTTTCCTACTTCATTAACTTTATGCATGTTTTGGGCTTATGTTTGGGAACCGACGTTTGATTCCGGTTTTCCTTTTTGGTCATGTATGTTTTAGGACATATTACCTTGTATGATTTGATGACACACCATAATTATCATGTACGATCTACTTATCAAAGTGGGGTGTTACAGACAATATATATTACGATGACGTGATACTTTAAACGCTTTTAATGAAAAACTTGTTCGTAAAAATAATTCCACTTCGATAAGCGACGAAGATTGGGAACGATTAGATGAATTGACAAAAAATTTACAAATTTTAAAGTGTCAACAACTTTATTATCCGGTGTTTATTACCCAACTAGCGTATTATTTTTAAACCAAATTTTTGCTATGACGGAAAAATTAGACGAATTAAAAATGTCACCTTGTCGAATGTTTAAAAAAATGGCTAAAGTTATATAAAAGAAATTTGTAAAATATTTTGCTAGTATAGCTTTGGTTTTTACTTGTTCCGCCGCACTTAATCCAATGATAAATTGGGGGGGGGGGGGGGGTCGAAAGTATAATGAGAAGAATACAGGGGAATTTAGAATTAGAATTTGGGCCAAACCCTAATGAACCCGATATGAACTATATAAACTCCCAAATTTTTAAATTTATTGATACTTTTGGAAAATTATTTGCAATATATGCAACAAAATATGGTGGACAACAAAACACATTTTTTGACCAAACGGGGGCAGGAACATCGCAAATGGGGGGGAGAGTGTCACGTGACATTGATATAAACATTTGGAATCTTTTAAGTGAAGACGCTAACAAGCGTCAACAAACATCAGAATCAAGCGAGTTGGGTCAATATAAGTCGCAAAAGTTTTTACAAACTATTAGGCCCGAGGATTTAGGAACTTTTGACATTTTGGGATGGTGGAAAAAATGGAGTTAACTTATCCAATTTTAGCCGCTATGGTTCGTTACTTATTTACGATTCAAGCTTCGATGGTAGCTTCCGAATCGGCTTTTTCGGTTAGCGGTAGAATTATATCCGAGATAAGGTCAAGACTTACCCCTCAATCCGTGGAAGTATGTGTATGTTTGAAAGATTATTTAGACGGAGTAGAGAGGATACAACATGAAACATCGTTGGAAGGTCCGATATTAAACGGCGTTGAAGAAACTATAGTAAACGTAGAAGTGGAATTAGGGATATCACCTCCAACTATCGAATTAGACGAAGGTGAGTTTGAAGATATAGAAGTTGAAGCCGGAGATGTAGAAGAATATTTAGAGCACTTTGAGTATAACTGGTGATGGCAATGTCGAAGCTCGACATACTTGAAGTATACTAATATTTTTCGGGTGATGACCATGCCGAAGCTCGAAATGTATTAGTGATTATGGTTGTGTTTATTGTAGTGTTTAAATAAAAATTATGAAGTTGTATGATTGTATTGTTGAAATAAAAATTATTGTGGTATTTTTTTAATGTTTTATGGTTGTATTTTTTTAATGTTTGTAAATAAATTCCGAAAAAACCGATACAAACATTATTAACCGAAAAAATCCGATCCGAACATTTTTAACCGAAAAAACCAATAAAAAAACCGATAACGAAAAATTTTAACCGAAAAAAACCGATACGAATATTTTTAACTAAAAAAAACCAATTCGAAAAAACCGATCTGATCCGATCTAAAACCAGATTTTTAAAAATCCGGTTTTATCAAAACCGGTTTTAAATAATCCGAAACCGATATAACATAATGGTGGGTATATGTGGCTCATTTTATAATAGACACTTGCACAAAGCATAGGCTAAGGAAGCCCAAACTAGGTTCTAAAGGCCATATCAAACGATGATTTGTTAGCCATATAAACCAAACTAGGTTTTAAAGGCCCTTGACAAATAAAATGAACCCAAATTCATTCCTCTAACTGAAAATACCCGAATTCAATCAATTTTACTGAAGCTTCCACTATCATAGAAAAGTATAGTAGGTCGTATCATAAGCACACCATTCAAATTACGATGGCCAAGGATATCCATTTCATTTCATTGTTATCATCTACTTTAATGTCCTTCAATAGTACAAAAAGTAAATATAAATCATAATATAGAGTTTTTATAAGCAAGGAGAGTTTTTTTCAATGTTTTAAAAACCGGGTTGACCTGGCCGGTTGAACCGTGAATCGCTCGGAGATCGGGCCGAATATGAGCGGGTTTTTGTTTGTTTGAGAACCGGATTGAACCGCAGGTTTTTCGTTGACTCGGGTTGACCCGGTTTTATTAACCCGGCCGGGTCACGATTTTTTATAATAAAATATTTCAAAAACTTTTTTTAATAAATATTTTTAAGTTTTAAAGATATATATATTAAAGTAATGATTACTAGTGTTAGTTAAAATAAAGTCAAACTAACTTAAAATGTTCACTAATATTGTTTTGTTATAATCTATTACAAATTGTAAGTATAAATTAATTATTTTTCCACAAGTTTACGATAATATTATAAATATACAACTAAAAACTAAAGCTAGTGAGTAAAAAATAAATACTACACATTAAAAATATAAAAAATATACATATATAAGGAACCGGTTTGACTCGACGGTTCAACCGGTTGAACCAATGAACCCGTGAACCGATCACTAGACCGAGTCAACTAAAAAACCGGGTTTTAAAACATTGGTTTTTTTCGCTTTCTATGAGATTAAAAAAGGGAGATGATTTGTACACTCTCCAAATTGATTGGCACACTCAAAAAGTAATGTGTCATGACATATATACCCTTACATCATGTGTACTTATGTTTATCTTACAAGGATATATATGTCAATACATTATACTTTTATCTTACAATGATATATATGTCAATACATTATACTTTTGAGTGTGTCAATCAATTAAAAGAGTGTGCAAATCATCTCCTATTAAAAAATATTATAAATAATAGCATAAGAAGGCTTAGATTGGGCTTTGGTTGTACGCTTTTCAATATGTATGTGCAATGGGCATTGCATAGTTGTTGGCTAAACCATTAAGGGATTCTATTATTTCCATGTATGCTTACTTTGGTGCGTTTCAGAAATGGCTATGAGAGCGTTGGGTATTCCAAGCCAACGACACGTTAAAAGAGAAAGAAAAAGCAAATGGCGGCTCCATTCTTCGCACGCCAGTCATCCCTTCGTTATAACCTTCACGTCTTTTATTGGGTGTGTTTTTTCCTTGTTAGTGGTGAGGTATTTTTTAGTTTTTTTTAGTTTTTATAAAACTCAGAATATACTATTGGTATTTTTGCGAAAAAAAAGAGAGATTTTATTATTGATGTGTTATTGGAAAAGAGATGATATAAGGTGGTATATGAAAAACACGTTGTTTGCTTCCTAGACAACCCTGATAACAATAAAATTGAATCTTTGGATTTAGGATTTGATCTCGATAGTATATAATGACGATATGTGGTTTCTAGTTGCTTTTTCTTTATTCAATCGTAAATATTTTACCTTTCATACCTTTATGAACCTATCTTTTTTTTAAACGATAACTTTTATAAAAACTAGCAAGAAGTTAGAAAAGGATTAAAAAAAAGTAAATTAGGACTATTACCTGTATGGACCTATCTCATAATATATCTCACGAATGTATAAAACGAGCTGAAATTACAATCTCGATTAGTGAGCAACTCATATACCAATTGAATGCGACATAATTCGGAGATACGGTGTTGTTTTCAAAGAAATGTCCACGGGTGAACAATTACGTACGCTCGTAGGGTTGTTATCTTTATTCTTTAGTGAATCGTTTGTTTATTTAGCGTTATTGCATGCCCTTTATTATAGATTGAGCCCTCGAGGTAGTTATGCATTCAAAAATACCAGTTATTTAAAAGAGTAAACAACAAAATACACATATCTGTGACTTGAAGTTCAAATTTAACTTTTTTTTTCTCATAAGCAAGGAGAAAAATCTCCACTGTTAATTTTGATTGTGGAGATTAACCTAAGATTTAAGAAAAAAATACGAAAGGATCAATTTTATCAAAAAAAATCGAAAGTTTCAAAAGTTGGGCGGAGGAACTAAAATTTGAAAATTTTCCGAACTGAGTTTATTAACGGTGATATTTCACTAGCGAAAAAATCAATGAAATATCACCATTGATAAAATAATTTATCACTGTTGATAAATTATGATATTTTATTGTTTTTCGCTAGTGAAGTATCATTATTGATAAAAATTAGTTTCGAAAGTTTTTAATTTTAATCTCTCAGTCGATTTTTTGCATTTTTTTTATATACTGGCAAAAAAGGTCCCTCCGTGTTTTTTTCATAAGATTTAGTTTTAGGTAATAAATTGCTAAAATTAATCCCCTTACTTACAAGTAAAAACAAAGTTGCAAAATAACTCAACTCTACATCTTTATCAAAAACTATTGTCAAGTAGTATCATTTTTTTGGTTAAAAGGGACACCACCCCGGTAAAATATATTACTCCAAAAAACCGTTTAAGTACAAAGGATATAGGTGAAGTCCTATATCAAAGCCCGTTACATAGGCAACAAACAAGCTAAAACCCAAACCCTACATAAGAGAACAAACTCCCTTATGACACCTCAACTTCTGTCTACTTCCTACCACTATAATGAATTTGAAAATCCTGCGAAAATCCTGAATTTGTCCTGGCAAATCTCGAATCTAGTCCGCATAATCATCATCATAAAGATCATATTCATCTTCTAGTGGATGATCTCCTCCTATCGATGACATGTAAGTCGTATAATCTTCATTAGAAGCGAAAAATTCTTCATCATCTGAATCACTGATATTCGCAAGATCTAAATGTTCAAAAGAGCGTTTTGGCTTACTTGAAGAAGACGAATCCTCCTTAGCAGCCTGCTTACCTTTTGGCGCAGCCTGTGTGTAACACCCCCAAATAGTCAAATGCAGCGGAAAGATACGTTTGGGGTGTTACTTTTGAAGGTGGATCGATAGCACACAGTATATAGAGCAATGATCATAAAATGACATTAAAACATATTACATGAGTTTAATTGTGCAAATTAAATAATTGTCTTGAAAACATTATTTGTAGAAAATCCCAGCCCGATGGTAAACATGATGCTTCCTATGATGCTGGAATCTAATGCAAGTACCTGCTTACTTTCCCGAGAAAACATAGAAAGTAAAATGTGGGGGTCAACACTAGGTTGGTGAATTAACAGGTTTAATATAACGTAAAAATATTGTTATGCAAAACACCACGGGGATAGCAGCGCATAAAGCCACATACTATAATAGTTCCTATTGCCTTGTAATAGATGCTAGACATGATGCTCAAGTGCCTAAAAATAGAATATCCTGATGTGAGACCCTCAGTCCGACAATGAAATAAACATGTTGCTTGACCTAAGCGTTTTGTGATAGCAAGTCACGCAGGCCGGGTGGTGTCAATACCCAGATAGATCTATCGATAACATTTCGCGCTACACTATTAACTATCACAGCCCACGGGAATAATGGGGCAAACAATAGGCAGTAATCTGTTGTTGTCTGTAGGCGTTTGCATAAACAATAATTAAGTATGTTTTCTCCCCCAGTTATAAAACAGTAAAAGATGATGCCATGAACTCACCTCAGTAGTGATGAAGTAGGGATAATGTTACTGAATGCACTGGAATAGTATGATCACGAAGTAGTGAATTTACCTAAGTAATTTATATGTCTCAGTATATGCACAATAAAAATGCACAAATATATGTAACTGATGAAAATGCATGATCACGAATTAATAAGTTGTTACTATTGTTTAAGCGTTAAACTTATAGTAAGTTATCAATAACAATATATTAATATATTTTTAGTTTTTAGAAATATATTCTAACTGTTCGTACAACCAAGGTGTAATAAATTAATTAAATAGATTTTTATTTACTTAAATGACTGTAAGAAAATAATATGTTTCACCAAATTTTCTTAGGGTTTCAAATGTACTAACGTAATTCATTCGTTATAAAATATCGAAAATAACTCTAATAGTTTATTTAATTTAATTAATGAAAATATAACTTAATTTAATTTATTAATAAAACAACTTTATTAATGTTTTAATTAAATTAAATTTATAGATTAGACCTTGTAAAATAATAACTTCCAAAATAACCCCTAAGGTTTCGTTCGTTAAATGTATTACTTCGTTAGTCCTTATTCGTTATCTTTACTTTCAAAAACACCCCTAGGGCTCCCTATATCTTTGAAAAGTGGCAAAAGTGACCCTTAGGGTTTAATACTTTCGTATAATTACAAACCGAGTCCCTAGGGCTCGGTTAAGTTTGGTAAAATGGCAAAACACACCCTCCAAGTCTCGAAAATAATATAGGTTAGTATTAGGGCTTGTTTTAAGTTTAGAATTTGACACTTATGGTCCTTGTGGTTGTGTTATGTCTCGGTATAAAAACAAACGCACACCCATACATTCAAACTTGGCGATTTTGGTCCTTAGACTTTATAAAAGTCTCAAAAACAATAATTATGTTTTATAGAGTTATGTTTTTAGCCTATACTTTCACGCTTTGGCAAAATAGAACAAAAAGTCTTTGAATATTGGATTTAGTGTTTAATGGGCTCGGTTGGCCCATTAAGGGTCCGGTTTGTACATTTGGGCTTAACGGGCTCATATCTTGGGCTTGTTAAATACTAGTACATGTTTAATAAGCATCTATATAAAACAAACTTATTACTTGGCTTATGGGCTTATTTACTATTCAGCTTATATTGATAAGCCGTATGGGCTTATATAGTTAAGGGCTTAATGGGCTTATGGCTTCTATGGTTCTCGGCTTATGGCTTATATGGTTCTCATCTTAGGGCTTATATGGTCCTCGGCTTATGGCTTATGCGCTTATTTAAATGAGCTTACCTAGCTTATTTAACCACTTAAGCTAAGGCTATTCAAGAATATGTTTAGTATTCGGTTTCTAATAATAAGCCGAGACCTTTTGGGCTTATTTCTTAGTGTAAATCATTAACTTGTTAGTTATAATTTATCTAGGGTTCATAAGCAAGGTTTCCAACTAGTTACTTCACAGATCTAGGGTTTTGAAGGCATGTTTACCCACGAAACGTAATAAGCTGTGGGTTTTTATACGTTCGTGGGTCGTGTTTTAGTATGTTTTACATGTGCATGTAACCCTAATCGTGATTCCATGGATTCTACACGCATTGCATGCCATGATATGTAGGAAATGATAAATGAATTAGGATAGGGAATTGATACCTACTTGTTTGATGGAGATAGTGATGAATGTCACAAACTAGAACTTATATGGATTATATGCGTCGAGTATACTTCAAACGTGACCTAGGGTGGTCTTAGATTGCCTTAAACACCAAGATCCCAATGTGGACTAGCACTAAATGCTCTAGAAACCAAGATTTGGGGTAGTAAATACTAGTGTAAGAGAGGTTTCGTCTAGGTGATATATGAGGGTTGTGTTATCTGAAAATGGAAGTGGTGAGTGAGATTTGGAATGCTTAAGACTTAGATAAATATCCAAGAGAGTATGATGTGTGTGGTTCGGGTGATATACACGACGAGAGAGAGAGTTGCAAGATTTGGTGTAATCTTCATAGTGCACATTAAATCTTACATGGGATTGTTGTAGTACTAGGTTTTAATTAGTTGATGTACACTTGCCCCCTAAAACCCTCCTAGCCATCGCATATGTAGAGTCAAAGGGACAATGTGATGTCTTGCATAGTGTAAGTCTTAAATGAGGTGATGTACAAGGTTTATGCAAAGTCCAAAGTGAGTTTGAAAGGTTTCAAAGTAAGTGTAAATGTGTATGTATGGTATATTCGGCTAAGGTAAGTAGTATAGGATAGTTTTTAGTTCAATTCTAGTGTTCTTGTGTAGTTACTAGGAGTCTAGGTAGTATAGTGTGAGTGTAGGTTCGAGTCCAAGTCGATTTGGTTAGGTTTTAGGGTTTTTGAGTGAAAGTATAGTCTAGAATAAATAAAAGTATAGTTTTACTTATCAAAAGTATAAGACACATAATAAATGTTGTAATTTTGTTAAATGCAAAATTATATGGTGACAATAGTTGGTTGACTGTTGTAACACTTAAAGTATAGAGAAAATATAATATATATAAATATATATATATATATATATATATATATATATATATATATATATATATATATATATATATATATATATATATATATATATATATATATATATATATATATATATATATATATATATATATATATATATATATATATATATATATATATATATATATATTGTAGTAATATGATACTAGATAAATATTATTAATTGTGATCATGGTTTTAGGTTTTTAAAATCCTAAAATGATCCATGAGTATGCTCATGAGTTTACAGGTGACTTCCCAAAATGATGTCTTGTGTTCTGTATGCTCATAAAAATGTAGTCATACATGTTGTTCCTGTGATCCCATGATTGAATATTCACAATCATAATGCATTGTTCAAAGTTCTTGTTACTCAAATTTTTCAACTGTTCCATATATGATAAATGCTCAAGGTTTCAGTGATAAAAATGATGTATGCTCATGAATGATGCATATGATGGTACAAAATTTATGCAAAGGTGAAATATATATATATACTAGCCTTTAGACCCGTCCGGTGGATGGGCTAGCTATAAGTATAAATAATTTTAATGAAAATTGAATTTGTGTGTGTTTGTATTAGAAGTTTAGTACATATAGTGTTAGTTATGGCATTGATATTTTAATAATGTAGCATAGAATAAACAAAAATAAAGTAGCTTAAGATATTTTATTTATTTTAGAATATTATGAGTTAATTGAATTTGCATACGTTAACGGTATGAATAAGTTTGTTACATAAAAATTTTTAGAATTTTAATAATATTGTATAAATATTTTATGTATTTTTTAATTTTATGAGGTAATAAATTTTGTATATGTTAATGTTATGAATAACGTTTTTACATTAATTTTTTTTGAAATAATATTATTGTTGTGCATTTTTATAGAATTTTGTATTTAAGTCATTGTTTCACCATCCTTCCTTATATATTTTTATAAAATTTTGTATTTAATGCATCATTTGTAATTCCTATATATATTTTATAAAATTTTGTATTTAAGGCATCATTTGTAATTCCCATTTTATTTTTAAAGCATTTTATGGAATCATTTTTATATAATTTTATATTTAAGGCATTGTTTGACCATCCTTCCTTATATATTTTTTATATAATTTTGTATTTAAGGCATCATTTGTAATTCCTATATATATTTTTATAGAATTTTGTATTTAAGGCATCATTTGTAATTCCTATTTTATTTTGAAGCATTTTATAGAATCATTTTTATAAAATTTTGTACTTAAGGCATTATTTCATCATCCTTCCTTATATATTTTTATAGAATTTTGTATTTAAGGCATCATTTGTAATCCCTATATATATTTTTACAAAATTTTGTATTTAAAGCATCATTTGTAATTCCTATTTTATTTTTGAAGCATTTTATGGAATCATTTTTATATAATTTTGTATTTAAGGCATTGTTTCACCATCCTTCCTTATATATTATTATAGAATTTTGTATTTAAAGCATCATTTATAATTCATATATATATTTTTATAGAATTTGTCTTTAAGGCATCATTTGTAATTCCTATTTTATTTTTGAAGCATTTTATAGAATCATTTTTATAGAATTTTGTATTTAAGGCATTGTTTCACCATCCATCCTTATACATTTTTATAGAATTTTGTATTTAAGGCATCATTTATAATTCCTATATATATTTTTATAGAATTTTGTACTTAAAACATTATTTGTAATTCTTATTTTATTTTTGAAGCATTTTATGGAATTATTTTTATAGAATTTTGTATATAAGGCATTGTTTCACCATCCTTCCTTATATATTTTTATATAATTTTGTATTTAAGGCATCATTTGTAATTCATATATATATTTTTAAAGAATTTTGTATTTAAGGCATCATTTGTAATTCCTATTTTATTTTTGAAGCATTTTATGGAATCATTATTATAAAATTTTGTATTTAAGGCATTGTTTCACCATCCTTCCTTATATATTTTTATAGAATTTTGTATTTAAGGCATCATTTGTAATTCCCATATATATTTTGATAGAATTTTGTATTTACGACATCATTTGTAATTCCTGTTTTATTTTTGAAGCATTTATAGAATCATTTTTATACAATTTTATATTTAAGGTATTGTTTCACCATCTTTCCTTATATATTTTTATAGAATTTTGTATTTAAGGCATCATTTGTAATTCATATACATATTTATATAGAATTTTGTATGTAAGGCATCATGTTTAATTCCTATTTTATTTTTGAAGCATTTATGGAATTATTTTTATAGAAATTTGTATTTAAGGCATTGTTTCACCATCTTTCCTTATAAACTTTTATAGAATTTTTTATTTAAGGCTTCATTTGTAATTCCTATTTTCTTTTTGAAGCATTTATGGAAACCTTTTAATGAATTACATGTGTCATTTTTATTGAATTTTGTATATAAGGAATTATTTCACCATCATTCCTATATAAGGGTTTTTGATTTGATTTGATTTGATTTGATTTGATTTGATTTGATTTGATATATATATATATATATATATATATATATATATATATATATATATATATATATATATATATATATATATATATATATATATATATATATATATATATATATATATATATATATATATATATATACTATCGTCGTAACCCGCCCAACGGGCGGAGTCGTCACAAATAACGCCGTACATGTTAATTTTGGTCAAGATGGAATATGAGTAGGCTAAAGGTCATGGTTGATGGCTTCCATCAACCAGAGGGCAGACACGAGAAAAAAAGTATTCAAGGTATTAATGTTTGCAGCGAGACTCGTTTTTGTTAAAAGAAAAGTTAAACGAAAATAATGTTTAATATTTTACGCCTTGGCCTACCCAACGAAAGTGTTTTATCCCATGTGACTCTTTGGTTTTACAGATATTAGTTTGTCTTTTTTATAAAAAAAATTTAAAACAACATTTATCAATCTGTTATATTGGTTGGTAGTGGAACATATAATTCGCCATGTGATTAACCCCTTTTTGTTAAATGAAAACTAATCTTTGATAGCGTTAGGCCTTGGCTCACCAAACGGCCAGGTTTGGTCCCATCATAATCTTCGTACGTATAAAAATCCACGGGTGGGTTTTGGTTTGTATTTTTTTCTAAACAACGTTTATTTATCCGTCATATTGGCTTAGAGCAGGATATATAGTGGCAGTATGAAGGTGTTTGACCATACCGATTATCTGACATTATGAGTTTTCGTGTCTTTTTTAGAAGGACAATAGCTTTAGAACCAAAAAGGTAATAATGTAATAGAAAAATATATGAAAAATGCACGTACAAAAGAAATGAAAAATGCATTTAGGTATGTTATCGCGTCTTGTTGGGCCAAGTTGAGTTGGGTTTTGGTTAGAAAAATTTAACTCGCAACTCGACGCGATAAAGAGTCAAGTTATCGGATTTGGGCTATTATCGGGTTCTTTGTTCTTAGGTTGGATGATTCGGGTTCGTGTTTGCTCATTTAATTTAAAATAAAATATATATAAGCTTAAGCACATTTTCCAATGATACTTATTTTTTAGCTAAAGAATGATTGACATATATGTTCACTTATGTTCACCGGTTTTATCATATAAAAGTAACAGATTGTAGTCGTTATTTTAAATGCATAAAGATTATTGATTTAGTCCATTGCTAGAAAGGTGATTGAGTTTGCATCAATGTGATCAATTTTTGATTAATATGGATATCATAAAGTGGAAACATTAAATAAGAATGATCTGGGGAAGGGGTTATAATTTTTTTTGAATTTCGAATCGAGTTGAATCGGACCTCCTCCTTTTTACTAACTCATAGAAATCACCTATTTTAGTATTCATGCAAAAAAAATTTGAAGTATAATAGACATGTAAATGAGTCGGGTGGATTTTAATAAAATGAAACCACCTAATTAGTAATGTTATCCAATGTTTTGAAACCCGGATCTTAAATCGATCCGGTCAAGTTACCGGGTTCGGGTCAACTCGGGTCGAACCGGGTCAATCCGGGTTAGCCCGTTTTTTTTTTTTAAAAAAATTTCTTATATTTTTAATAACTAACAAAAATTATACATAAAAACTTTCGTATATTATAGACATAAGTTGTTTACCAACTAATACAATTTGTAAAAATAAAATTTCGTCAAAAATACGTAAAATTTTCATATATTTTTTAAAAAAAACCCCGAATAAATCAAAACCCGGCGGGGTCTCGAAAATCGGGTTGACTCGAGTCACCCCAAACCTGGCTGGTCTAACCGGGCCCGGGTCAATATGAACCTTTTTTCGACCGGAACCGGGTCGACCCGGGTTTGAAAACACTGATGTTATCTTATCAAGTTCAACCTAATTAACATCAGTTATCTCGTTGAACATGCATAAAATAATTATGATTAACAATTTGAGCTTTTTTCCTCAAATGAAATATAGAAATAGAACTAAATATGTCGTATATATTTTAACTATAAAAAAAGTTCGTATATTTTTTGACTATAAAAATGTCGTATATAACAAATTAACAACAATTCAATCCCGTCTTCCCTCATCATTTCTTTTTCATTTCATACATGGTCAATGATGTCCCCATTAAAACAAGTTCTAAGATGCATTTGTTGATTTTAGCTTCCCGTGTATAGGGCATTTTTGTTTTTTACAATTTTCTCATGATTTGGGCAATTTTCTCATGGTTTACAAATGGTTCAATTTGGGCAATGTTTGGTACAGGTTAAGTTAATAGATTTAACAAATAAATAAATCAATGGGTTAAAACTTAAAAGTCATCCAAATATCTGAATAGATGAAACATCTTACATACCAAAAGGTATCTTCCTTTTTTTAGTAACTGAAATTTCATGATCGACAGCAAATGGCTATAATGACAACTGACTTATACATATAGCATCAGAACTATACATTTATGGTTTCCTTGGATTTGCAAATTTCAGCTTCGAAAAGGGACTACCCTTTTCCTTGTTTTAGGTTTCTATTTTACAAGTTCACAATGACAACTCTCAAGTTGATCAACAAAGCACCTTTGTCCTAAAGGTTGTGGTCTTGGGAATAAGCCCTTTGACTCAGATTGAATTCTCATTTTGACCGCATTTCTTGTTATCCAGCATCGTTATATCTTATACACATTCTGCATACTTCCAGGCACCTCTTAACTCGTTATGTCTTATGATCCGAACAAAATGCCAGATGAAGACATTTTACAGTTGGACACAATGTGTATGTAACAAAACATCTAACATAAGCTAATACACTTTCAAACATGTGGCTGCCCTTCAGATGGACAAAAAATATATACAGATCCTTTACGTAAGAATGCTATCTAATATCTTGTCCTTTTATATTGCCTGCCCCAAGTGTTTTAATTCCTCTTCTTAAATGAGAATAAAAAGAACTCATTTGTATTTCTTTTATTTAAGGTCTAACTAAAAACTGATTTGTTTCCTGAAATCTTAAGAGATAACTGATAAGACATGTGTTGTAATCTCAGAAGATTACTCAGGGGGGTGCAGTGGGTGTTTACTTGCATAGGAGCATGTAAAAGTATATGATAAATATTGGCTTACAACAACTAACTCATAAACATGTATCGCTCAACATCAGTGCTTGATCACATATGACTTGGACGTTGACACTGAGTTATTGGCTGTTCAAAAATCCAAGAAACTTATGACTTGTGTTCTCTTATCTCTCATCTATTCTACAACTATGGCTGTGAATTCCTATAATTCTATACTTCGATTAAAAAAATTATCAAAATCCGACCTATGTCAGGTGGGTCGTACGTCTGCAACGTTTAAAATTCTACAATGAGAAAATTCAAGGATATAAAGACATAAAATATCGGGTTGGAATCTATGGGGACACTTGCTCGTGGGTATGAAATAATGATTTTGTTCTGAAGTGGAATCGAGATAATCGGTTGAGACTTCCGAATTCCCATGATGTTGAGATGTAATAAACTGAACTGAATGTGAAGTTGCATGCTAAGAGTATTTCTACTGGTATTGCTTATCATTTCTTTAAAGATACACTTAAACCTTTATCGGGTATGCTAAATCATTCGCAGATAAACACCGCACCGCTGAGGCAAAATGGTTGTATCCTAACATTTCCCATTCAAGTCAGTAACTATTTGCTTGAGAAGTCTTCAAATACCACTTTGGTTGTGGATTTGCATCTTCACCTAGGTATTATATGTACATGACTGTATGATCTAGGATTCTAACATCATATTCTTGTTAATTACTCCTTTGAGGATCTCAGTAGTTTATTAGCTTTAAATACATCTGCAACAAAAATGTTTCAATATGAGTAAAAACGTTTTTCTAAGTATTCTATTTTACTTATATTGAAGGTGCTACAAAATGATTAAGGGAGAAGCTACTTGATGACACAATGAATGATAAGGTGCCAAATTGGAGGCTGAAAGAGTGCAGACAGAGACTGCCTGATGAGAACAGAATTTTAAGGGAAAAAAATATGAACGCAGGATCAACTTTTGTAAAGTACAGGGAAATTTATATGCCCTATCATTCTTGTTATTGCTTGCTCGTTTCCCCTTCTTCCTTTGGAAGACTAAAATCAGTATACAGATGACCATAGTCCGCTTTCCCATGTAACCTCAGTAAGTTATAAAATAATGATGAAAAACAAACAGACATAATCGTCTATGGAGGCTCAGACATGTTAAGAACCAAAAAAGCGGAGACATCCTCCATGGCTGCAAACGTAATGGTTTGCCCCGCCAAGAGGAAGACGAACATGGCCTTGGCAGAACCTGTTTATATTCATCAGATCCACTTATAGTTAATGTCACCGTCACTCAAATTAAAGAATTAAAGGGAAAACTAAAACATGCCAGACAACAAAGGACCAGATAAAGATCGCGGGCCAAAAGTGAGCCCAAGGTCGAAACAACACGGGTGGGTATCGTTTCTGAACCTTAAATAGTATCATGGCTGCAAACCAAAATGTTTACCACGCCAAAATAAAAGTGATCACTTCTTTAATAGGTGACACTTTGTTCGGAAGCATTATCTAAAGAGGTATCAATAAAGCATTATGTTGAAAGCATAAAACTACACCTGAATATAAAGCAAATCAGATTCATGACATCCCTTTATAATCAATATTACCATCATTTTCATATCATAGAAACTGGAAAAAAAGTAAGAACATGTGGCTTCAATGGCACTATATTTGAATCGCGAACCAGCGATCAACAAAGCATCATATTGAATGCAACCTATATTTTATAATGCTTTTTAAACTCAACATACAGGGCGGTCGTTTTTCATCATCCTCTTGTCATCGGCAATTACAATATTAGTACCAAAAATCAAAATCAAATCGTCACAGTTACAGTATTACTAATTTGAACAAAATGCATAATTAATTAATACATCAGTCAAATAATCAAATATACCTAACGTGCTCCTTAATGCGGCTAAGTAGTGTTTAGGTTTTTTTATAAGTCCGTCTTGACGCAAACTTGAGAAGCTACTAAGAGCCGAAGTTGTTAAATAGGTTAAGAAAAATGCAAACCTTCTAGATGAGTTACTCCCGTCAGTTGTTGCCAAACTTGCATCACTTGTCCAGCATATCATGCATTCATTACTTTATGTCATTAAATGGTTCAGTTGCTGATGAGTTGTGCTTCCTGTAGTAACAGATAACAGAATTAGATTAATGTTAACATACCAAAATTAAAAAACCTGCAACATGGTCTAAAGGTTGTGGGTGGAATGCAACTATGCAAGTAAGTTTCTTTCTTGCAATCTACTTTTGTTGCCTAGTGTGGTGGTTCAGCTTGAGGGGTATATTTATGATAAAATAAACAATGACGCCATATTGAAATTTTTAAGTGGTATATCATAATGACAAAATAAAAACTAACCAAGATGTGTAAGACTTCAAATCTCATCTAATGCTCTGATCTTCGTCAAAAATCAGCACTTGCAGTCGGTGTTACCTAACAACCTTGCATCGACCCAGCAAGTGATATCATCGAGCAATTCCCTAGCCACCTTCGAGCACCAAAATGAAGCAATGATTATTCAATATCAGTAGTACAAATTGTCATAATACAATTAAAAGGCACCAGAACTTGCAACATTGGGAAGCTTTGAATAAAAGTACAGGAAATAAAGAAAAAAAATCATTGTAGGTGATAGTTTTTGTGTAGAACTATCTACATGTTCAACAAAAGTAGAGACAATTGAACATTCCTCCATGTTTAATTTTTAATTAATACAACCTACGTCAATTAAACAAAAATACTTGAAGAGGACTAACCTGCAAAACAAAAAAATACTGTAACATGTTTTGAGAAAAACGAAAGCTTCTATTTTTTTCTTATTCATGTTAAGTGATAGAGAGAGAAAGATGCATATTTTGTTAATAGATATCTATAATTTGAGAATAGATTTGTATAAATCTTTTTATCTTTCGGATATCAACACAAATAAAAAAGATAAATGTTAAATTTTTGTAAAAACATATGTATATTTTAAGTCATTATCTATTTATAAAAGATATTTGAGAATATCATAAAAATACAGATGATTGATAATTGTGTGTTTTCCATAGAAGTTATTATTAATGTTTTCGAAAGTATATCACAAATAATATAATAGCTCAATTGGAAAACACCAAAACACACAACCAGAAGGTCATGAGTTCGAATCTCATGACCCCCTTTTCAAAAAAATAATTTTTTTTACAACAAAAAAAAGGACACAAAAAAAACCGGAAATAAATTACAAAAAAATTAAAACATTAATCCGAATTTAAAATAATTAAAAAAATTTACAAAAAAAATATTTGAAACGGACTGGTCCAGAATTGAATCGGACCAGTCCATATTAGAAACGGACCCGGATCATTAATCAAAACGCGATTTTTAAAACTGCGTTTCCAAAATGCAGTTTTCAAAAATCTGTGATTTCAAATCACCCAAAACGTGAAAAATGGAGACATTTTAGGAATTTCTGAAATACTATTGGCTAAGAGGTGCCATGTCACATATGACTGGGATTAGAGGTGTGGTATCAAATCATAATTATACCTATATATAATAAAGATATATATATCATGAGGTGACGTGTACAATGATGTCATAGTCAAAACCTGGAAACTACAGGTTTTACAGCACTATCCTGTTATTTTAGCTTTGTCCTCAAAGCTTAAGATGACGTTACTGCTCAGGTGAACAGGTGTGGGTACTTAGCTCTAAACGAGTCTTCGCGTTCCTAAGTGAACTCAGGATCTCTCCTGGAGTTCCAACGTATCTTAACCAACGAAATTTGGCTTCGCTTCAGTTTCTTGACTGCTTTCTCCATGACTTCTACGAGTTCTTCTATAAGTTGGAGTTTGTCATCAAAATGAACTCCCTCTAATAGCATGGCTAACGGCTCATCCGCGTAGCACTTCTTTAGGTTCGAAACATGAAAGGTAGAGTGTACCCGACTCAATTGCTGGGGTAACTCTAGACGATAAGAAACTTCACCCATTCTAGCAATCACTTTGAAGGGTCCTACATATCGTGGGTTTAGCTTTCCACATTTTCCAAAGCGTACAACACCCTTCCAAGGTGATACCTTAAGTATAACACGGTCGCCTACTTCAAATTCCATAGGTTTCCGTTTACTATCTGCATAGCTCTTCTGTCGGTCTTGTGCAACTTGAATTCTCTGCCTGATGAGAGTGTTCTTCTCAGTAGTTTCTTGGATTAGTTCGGGTCTGGTGAGTTGAAATTCTCCTACCTCTGCCTAACATACGGGTGATCTGCACTTGCGGCCATAGAGAGCCTCAAATGGTGCTACTTTGATTCTGGCATGGTAGCTATTGTTGTAGGAGAATTCAACTAATGGTATATGTTCGACCCATCCTTTTTCAAAGTCGATCACACATGCCCTTAGCATGTCTTCCAAGGTTTGAATTGTTCTTTCACTCTGACCGTCGGTATGTGGGTGATAAGCGGTACTCATATCCAAATATGTTCCTAAAGCTCTTTGAAAAACTCTCCAAAAGTTTGACGTAAACCTACCGTCTCGATCACAAATAATTGAGACTAGTATACCATGTCTAGTCACAACTTCCTTCAAGTACAGTTTTGCTAGCTTGTTCAAAGAGTCATTTTCTCTTATGGGTAGAAAATGAGCGGATTTTGTGAGTCGGTCGACGATTACCCAAATTGTATCATAACCATGAGATGAAGTAGGAAGTTTGGTGATGAAGTCCATGGTGATGTTGTCCCATTTCTACTTTGGTATCTCAGGTTAGACTAGTAATCCTGACGGTCTCTGATGTTCAGTTTTCACTCTGGCATAAGTCAGACATTTCTTCACGTATGTGGCAATGTCTGCCTTCATGTTTGGCCACCAATACAACTTCTTCACGTCCTGATACATCTTTTCAGATCTGGGATGTATGGAGTACTTAGACTTATGAGACTCGTGCATGATCACGCTTCTTAAGTCTCCGTAACATGGTAACCAACTTCTTCCATGTAAACATAATGTTCCGTCTGCTATGGCGCCTTGCTTAGATCAGTCCTAAGCATTCCTCCTATGTCTCCCCTTCCAATGTTTTCAGGCTTCTGTGCTTGGAGTTGAGCCTCTAATATCTGCTTGGGTAGATCCAAGCTAATGGTCATAACTAAGGCTCGAACTCTCATGGGAGGATCAGTTCCCTTGCGGCTTAGTGCATCTGCAACTACGTTGGCTTTACCTGGGTGGTATTT
Source organism: Glebionis coronaria (assembly GCA_025667525.1). NCBI lineage: Eukaryota > Viridiplantae > Streptophyta > Magnoliopsida > Asterales > Asteraceae > Glebionis > Glebionis coronaria. The sequence goes on along the minus strand of CM046876.1, from coordinate 103,046,860 downwards.
GATGTCATAATTGTAGTCACTGAGCAATTTTACCCAACGACGTTGTCTCATGTTCAGCTCCTTTTGGTCTAGAATGTGTTGCAAACTTTTGTGGTCGATATGCACTATACACATTGTTCCATATAGGTAGTGCCTCTAGATTTTTAAGGCAAAAACTACGGATCCAAGCTCTAGATCGTGAGTAGAGTAATTCTGTTCGTGCTTATTCAGTTGTCTTGAAGCATAGGCAATTACTTTCTTTCTATGCATCAGTACAACACCTAAGCCTTTGTGTGAAGCATCACAATAGACAACGAAGTCTCTGTTTCCTTAGGGCAAGGCTAGAATAGGTGCACTACACAACTTATGTTTGATGGTTTGGAAGGCTGATTCCTCTTTCTCTCCCCATTCAAACTTCATGCCTTTCTGAGTAAGCTTTTTCATATACTTAGCTATCTTAGAGAATCCTTTTATGAATCTCCGATAGTAACCGGCAAGACCTAAGAATTGGTGAATCTCTTTCAGTGACGTAGGCGATGCCCAATCCTTTACGGATAAGAATTTTATGGTGTCTACTTATATTCCCTTGCTATCAATCACATGACCAAGGAAATGCACTTTAGGAATCCAAAAATCACATTTGGAGAATTTGGCGTACAGTTTCTCTTCCTTAAGTAATTTCAGTACCTGAGCAAGATGTTCTCCGTGCTCTTGCTCATTCTTGGAATAGATGAGTATGTCGTTGATGAACACGATGACGAATTTATCCAGATACGGTCTGCACACTCGATTCATGAGGTCCATGAATATGGTTGGTTAGTTGGTCAATCCAAATGGCATGACCTGAAATTCGTAGTGACCGTAACAAGTTCTGAAAGCTATCTTCGGTATGTCTTCCTCTCTGACACTCATCTGATGGTATCCGGATCGTAGGTCGATCTTGGAGTACACACTTGATCCTTGTAGTTGATCAAATAGGTCATCGATTCGAGGAAGTGGGTAACGATTTTTCATAGTTAAGTTATTCAGTTCTCTGTAATCAATACACATTCGGAAAGAACCGTCTTTCTTTTTGACAAATAGTACTGGAGCTCCCCAAGGCGAGGAACTGGGTCTAATAAAACCTTTGAGTAAAACCAGCATGATTTTACCATGAATAGTACCCTTACGATCGTACGTACATGATTAGAAATTTCCTTTAATAGCACGTTTACGTTTCATGAATAGTAATTACAAGTATTACGTACGTGTTATTACACGATAAGTATTTAATACGTATTAAGACACGATAATTATTATCAACAATAATTATAATCACGAACATAAAAATCATGAACGTAAATAATCACGAACCTATTATTATGTATTTACGTAATCATTATTACGATCACGTATAAATATATATATAACACGAACAATAAATAATTAAATCACGTAAACACGACACGAGAACACGTAAATAATTAGAACACGGAAAAACAACGGTTTCCCCTTGTGGGCCCCACCTAGCCGCGACATAGACAAACAAAGGGGCCAAACCCACTTTTGTTTTTAACTAAATTAGAAAAAGGAAGATCATATTTTTCATATACATAGTTTTTAGAAAAAACACAAAACCCTAGCCTCCTCCTTTTTCTCCTTTGGCTGCCGGGTATACACACACAAGAAGGGGTGTTCTTTGATTTTTGGTGATCCAATTCTTGCAAGATCGTTCCTGTTATCATTCTCTTTTTGTTTCACGTATTGGTAAACCTTTAAACCCTTTCTTTTAATTCTTTTATTTATTAAGAACACATGAAAACATAAGGTTTATTAAAAACTATTAATAAACATGTGGATCTAGTCATGAGGTAATAAAACATGGGGTTTTAAGGGGTGTTTGGTTCGGCCGGCGCACACAAACCGAGAGCCGAAGCTCTCGGTGTGTTTCTTGTGACCACAGCTGAGACCTACGGGTCTCGGTGTGGGCTTAGTGGCTTGGCAGCAAGCAAAACAAGGGACCCCGACGCATGTCAGGGTTGGCCTTGTGGTGATTGGGGGTCTCGGTTGAAAAACAACACGCACTACCGGCTTTAGCCGGTGGCGGTTTTACTTAACCGTGGCAACTGGTCAAGCCGGTTTGCCACCATTAAGGGATTGGTTGGTTGGTCTGATTCAAGGGGTTTCACGGACCGGTTCATGACATGTTTAGATTTAAAACGGGTTCGGTTCATGACTTATTTTTACAAGTTAATTATTTTTACAAGTTAAATAATTAAAAGATTTAATTAAATTAATTAAACATGCTATATAATTAATTTAATTTAGTCATGACTTAGGTTAATTATTACTAGTAATAATACATGATTTTAACCTAAGTATTTTATGATTTAATTTAGACTAAAGTAATTCATTAATTATTAAAACATGACATGTAATTAATTAATTTCCATGACTTAGGTTATATTAATAGTAAATATTAATACATGTTTTAACCTAAGTATTATTTACCCTTTTATTTAATTAAATCATGCTATATTAAATTAAATCTTATAACCTATAGTTCATTTAATTTACATGTATTAATTAATAAACTATACTATAAATCACATGACTTAGAATATTAATCATTAAAACTTAAGCTTATATTATTTGCTTAAAAATCCAGCTTATTTCTAATTATGGAAACTTTCTATTTTTATAAACTTATCTATTTTAAGCAGCTAATCTATTTATGGAAACTTTCTATTTTTAGAAACCTATTTATTTTTAGAAACTTTCTATTTGTGGAAACTTTCTATTTTTGAAAACTTTCTATTATTGGAAACTTTCTATTTTTGGAAACTTTCTATTTTTGAAAACTTTTTATTTTTGGAAACCTGCTATTTTTAGAAAGTTACTTATCATAACACAACAAGTATAATAATACAAGAAATACAAGTAATACTTAATTAGAATAGACATAATACATGATAAATACAACATAATATTATAATCAGTAAAATATGACATGAACATATAAAACAAGCTAAGACATGATATAAGACATGATATAAGACCAGTTACGTACTCAGTGATCAGAATACTTATACACGTATATTATTTATGTAGCATTAGTGATATCGAAGTAGGACTCTCTTCCGTTCGTCTTCTTCGTTCACTGGACACAAGGTACGGATTCTCCGTCCTTTCAGTATGGACATTCTTTCCTTATTAGGATTCCCCGTATGCAGCCAACTATTTTCCCAGTATATGTTTTATATGTTTTTATTTGCTTATGTTTAATTAAATGCCTAAGCCGTATACATGCATGACTAGTTTCACCTAGTTATGGAGGTACCATAACCATAACACTGGAGTGATAGCTCGTGGCGTCCCTTTCAGCTTTTGGCCATATTATTATGTTATCATGTGGGGCGTATGGGTGCATCCTAGGTTATATGTTTTTACAGATTATTCAGGTGAATGTGGTGTGTGCATTGCATCCTTCAAAAGGAGCTGATCCCTCATACCCAAACTTATATTAATTAGAGGCAGCCCCTCTAATTGCATGACAAGGTCACCCCTCCTAGTATTCATGCACGTTGATATTTCATGACCTATATTGGCTAATGGTAAACATGTTAAACAGTTTTTATAAGATAAACATAAGGCTTTTCAAACAATAAAACCAGTTTTTACTAAGTTACGTCAGGTTTTCCAGGACTTAGTCTATTTCGCTGCTATATGTTTTATATGCTTATGTTATTCATTCTATGCTTGTATATCCGTGCACTGAGCGTTATGCTCAGCCGTTTTCCTTTCATGTTCCCAAAACGGCAGGTACTCAAGGACGCTCGTAGACTTTAAGCGTACGTGCATATGGATTGGAAGCTTCCTAGCCTTCATTACTTTATGCATTTATTCATACTTTTGATACTCATTTCCATGGACATTGTTTAGTCCTTTAATTTACAGTACTTATGTTTGTGTATGATGAGCTTTTACTTTGGGGTATCGATGTTGTTTCTGGTATTTCCTTTATGGTCTTGTAATGTTTAATACATTTATCCTTGTATGCTTTGATGACACGCCATAATCACGCGTGACATTCTATTTACCAAAATGAGGTGTTACAATTATGGTATCAGAGCCCAAGGCTTCGACCTGTAGGCTCTCAAAACACGAACTGTGATTAGTGGGTAGTCACTATGGTCTTCCTAGAACTGACAGTCGGTTTTCATGCATTCATTGTTTTCATGCATTCATATATATATGCCATTGTCGCAGGTTTATGACTAAGTAATGGTTGGTACAGGACTGGCCCTATTTAGTTACATGTGCTTTTATCGAAACTTTTAAATTTGGGACCGACCCATTGGCGTCCCCTCGCCATGTCTTTTGTTTTGAGTGAAGTGACCATAGGCGTTCACTCTCGCTCATATAAAAGTTTTCATAAAACTACATCATGCATTCATGTACTAGTTTTCCTCCATAAAAATTTTCTCATGATTTATTAGTATAAATTTTTTTTCATGTATATATTTTATGTTTTGATCAGTTTAATCATGTATTTTTATGTTATACTGTTAGATGGTTCTCACACGCGAGCAGGAACAACTTAATGCAGCAGTCCAAGCTACAATGCAAGTTATGCTTCCTCAGCTGAGGAACGAAATCAGGGCTGAGGTGCAGGCTGCCAACAATCAGCAACAGCACCCAGTACCTCCACCTCCTCCTCCAGCAACATTGGTCACATGGCTGGAGAGATTCAATAAGCTACGTAATAAGTGTGAAAACACTTATCCTTTTACCACTTATTTCCAATAATAACAAGGCCAAAACGTGTGATTTATGTCGTAAAAGTCGGAATTATGCGTGGTTTGTGTTTTTATTGTGTTTTAGGACCAAAATATGAAAAAGGAAGAAAACACGGGTTTTCACGGGCTTTTATCAAAGAAAACGGGAAAAGACGAAGTCAAAAGATCAAGAGTGCAGAAAGAACGGAAGTCCACGGCCTATTTTGAAGATTTATCGAAGAAAAAGTCTCAAGACGGAAGTTTAACGAAGTCGAAGAACTTAAGTCTAATAGAAGAAGAAAATTAAAAGACAAGTTCAAATCCCGAGACGACAAAGACAAAGAATTAAAGTCGAGTCGAGAAAACGTGAAGAAAGCAAGAAAGAAGATGCAACACATGCACTCCTTCCACCTTCCCTATAAATACCCTCCTAATAGTCATAAGGAGGGTGGTTAGATAGTTTTAGTTAATTTTCACTTTTTCATTTTCTTTCTAGTTTTAGAGAGAGAAAGTCTTAAACTTTCTCTCACTAAATTTCATCTTTTCTTTTAATCTTTCAAGATTAAACATTTGTATTGCTTATTTTTCATTAATCAAAGTTCTATTTTAAGCTTTTAATCCTTAATCTCATTCTACTTTTCTTTGATTTTAGATTGATTTTGGTGCGATTATCATATGATCCGTGTTGTTCTAATTGATTTCGTGCTTAAAAAGTTAATCTTTTGATCATCACCTAAGTTTTCATGTGAATAAGCTTTAAGACTCTTGTGCTTATTGGCTTATTTTTATGATTAGCTTATTTTCTTATAAAAAGCTTTCTTAAAAAGTTCATGTTTTTATTTTTTGATCCAAAAAGTTGCTTATTTTGAGATTGAATAAGTTGTGATATTTGCTTATTTGATCCGGTTTATTATTGGGTTGTTTAGCTTCGGGTGTTAGCTTAATAAATTTAGCTTATTACCTAGCTTAACCGAATCCCACCATTTTCGGAAAGGGTACAAACCCCTTTCCGATTGTAGCCAATCCGAGTAGCCTCCCACCACCCTTTCTGATTGATCAATCGGAAAAGGGTTTTACACATTCAGATTTTGCACCCCACATATTCCGATCACTCTTGATCGGAATAGGGTTTCAGTTTTTCCGATCTGAAAGTTTTGCAGCCTATTCCGATTTGACTGATTGTTGGGTATTCCAATTTGGGACCTTGAGTAGTATTCCGATTGCCCCTTTTTGTTACATATTCCGATCGCAGGTCCTACCAACTTTCCGATCAACCGATCGGAATACATTCCGATCGGGACACCTTTTTGGGGTTTATTCCGATTGTTTGCATTTGTTTGATATTCCGATCAGTGCCCTTCCCATATTCCGATTGTGTGCATTTTCCCCATATTCCGACCACCAGATCGGAATACATTCCGATCTGGGCTTGTTTTGGCTTATTCTGATTTAGTTGTTTTGTTAAACTCCGATCTTACTTTCTTTTAGTACTTTTCGACTAAGTTCTTATTTTTAGAAAGTTTCCAAGTGTTAGTTTTATTTAGTGTGCTAGTACTTTTCCATTGTTACCTTTAAGTTTACAAGCATTTATTTTTACTCGTCATTTTAATATTAATCTTTATTCTTCCATTTTACTCAACGACACTTTAATTACTTGCTAATAGTTTAAAATAGACAAAGAAACCAAACCATTCTCTTGATTCACCAAAAGACGATTGAGTCGCACTTAAGACCGGTTTTCAATTCGAAAAGACTTGGGACTACGAATTTTGATACGAGGCCTAAAAACCAAGTATTAAATGGCGCCGCTGCCGGCTCTTTTCGTTACGATTAACGGTTTCTAGTGAGAGACGCATTGAATTTTGGGATCCGTTCTTTGAACGTTATTTTCCTTGCTTTAAAATTTTTATAAAATCCAAAAAAAATAAAAAAAAATATAAAACTCTTCTAAAATACAAAAACATTAAAAAATCATTAAAAAGCAATTCTTTTCCAAGGTTTTGCACCAAAAAGATTATATAGATATTCTTTGTGTATATTTTTCTTCTGCAGGTGTATGCGTACTAGATCTTCGAACTATTCTGAGCCCGAGACTCGTGAAGATTTAGATATGGCTGGTGTTAATAACAACAATAATCACCCACCTCAACCCAATTTGAATAATAACAACAACAACAACAACAATGTCCACCTGCCTGATTTACGAACAATGGAGGAATTGTGTCAACCCACCATGAACGGACGCGGAGGCCCGATTGCGCCAATGCACGTCACGGCTCAGGAGTTTTCGTTGAAGCATCACATGATCCAGCAAGTGCAAACTAACCCATTTAGTGGAATTCTGGATGATGATGCCAACAAACACCTCGACAAATTCATTACCATTACTCAAAGCATGAAGTGCTCCAGTGTTTCTATGGATGACCTTCGCCTTCAACTTTTTCCCCACTCGCTTTCTCACCATGCCGAAAAATGGTTTGACCGTCTTCCTAAGAATTCTATTCATACGTGGAATGACATGACTCAACGCTTTTTATCGCGCTACTTTCCCCCATCCATGGTCACTAGCCTTCGTAACCAAATCAGTGGATTCATGCAAGAGAATGATGAATCGCTCTTTGATGCTTGGGAACGGTACAATGATTTGATCGACCGCTGTCCAAATCACAATATGCTCCCCGTCACTCTCATTGACACCTTCTACAATGATCTCACTTTTCGTGATCGTGACACGATCAATGCCGCCGCCGGTGGTACTTTTATGAAAAGGAGACCGGAGGAGTGTCGAGAGTTGATCGAAAACATGACTACTCACCACAAGAATTGGGATTCATCCGCATCCTCAAGATCTAACTCGAGAGTCAATGTTTCTTCTACTACTTCCAATCCCGAGATATCCGAACTTACCCGACAAATCGCAAATATGCACAAAGATTTCATGTCCATAGCCACAAACAACTTTCAACAAGCTAAAGTCGTTGTTATTTCTTGTGACACATGTGGTGGTCCTCCTTCTTATAATGATTGTCCTTCTACCCAAGGCAATTTTTCTGAAAACGTTAACGCAGCTTACGGTACTTATCCCACGGGAGGCTATCAAGCCCGTCCGCAAGGAGACCGTGGCTTGCTAAGTTATCGTTCGAACAATTATCTTGCTCCTCCCAGTTTCCCTCCTGCAAACCAAAACCAACAACAAAGCTACAACCAATCCCAACCTCGTGCAAACAATCAATATCAATCCCAACGAAACCCATACCCACCTCAAGGAAATTCTCAAGCTTACCAAGCTCCACCTCTCAATCAACCGATGGCAGTGAGTCTAGATGTCGAGACATTCATGAAGACTAATCGGGAGATGGTGACGAATCTTCAGAGTCAAGTCCGCAACTTGAAGGGAGAAATGGCAAAACAAGGGAACGATATTTGAGCCGAGCTAAGGAATGACATGGCCAAATACAGCAATGAAATTAATGCAAACATGAGAGACTCTTTTAATAATCAAGCTGTTCACCTTCGTGATATGATTGGTTCGCTCATCCAAGGTAATCAACCCTCTTCTTCGGGTACTCTTTCGAGTAACACCGTTGCGAATCCAAGAGGGGAGATGAAAGCAATCACCACTCGTAGTGGAAAAGGTTATATGGAACCCGAGCTTCCTACACCTCCACCCGTGATTGTGAACAAGGAAAAAGAGCAACTCTCCTCACCTCCTTCACCTTCTATCCCCATTTCCCCACCACCCGTGGTTGTGAGTGATCCTATTCCCTTAAAGCCTTCTTCTTCATCCAATATACCTTATCCTTCACGGTTGAGGAAAGAGAAGCAAAAGAGCAAGGATGATATTCAGGTTTCAAACTTTCTAAAAATGTTTAAACAATTGAATTTTAACATCTCCTTTGCCGAGGCTCTCGCTCACATGCCCAAATACGCTAAGATGTTTAAAGATCTTCTAAGTGATAAGGAAAAGCTTCTTGACATCGCTCAGACCCAACTTAATGAGAACTGCTCCGCAGTGCTCTTAAGGAAATTTCCCACCAAACTTGGTGATCCGGGTCGCTTCTTGATTCCTTGCAACTTCCCGGGAGTAGAGAATTGCATGGCCCTAGCCGATCTAGGTGCCAGTATAAACTTAATGCCTTTAAGTGTTTGGAAGCAATTATCTCTCCCCGAGCTAGTCCCCACCAAAATGACTTTGGAATTAGCCAACCGTACGGTTGCTTATCCAGTGGGATAGCCGAAGATGACTTTGTTGGCGTTGACAAATTCACCTTTCCGGCGGATTTTGTTGTCGTTGACTACGAGATGGATCCTCGTGTTCCATTAATCGTTGGACGTCCATTCCTGAGGACCAGTCGCACTCTTATTGATGTAGCCGCGGGCGAAATAATCATGAGAGTTGGTGACGATAAAATTGTCTTCAACATGGGTAAGATTTCTAAGCAACCTTATTCGTATGAGAGTGTTAATGCTATTGATGTTCTCGATGAGGCTTGTGAAGAACATTTTCATGATGCTTGCAAAAGTACTCTTTCTTCTCTACCCAATGTTGAGACCGTTGCCTCAATTGCTCCAGCATTGACTCCTTTTGGAGAAAGTGACTTGGATGATTTCGAAGCTAGCTTGGGTCCTCTCGATATTAAGTATGATAATTTGTCCACCAATTGGGATGAAGACATTCGTACTATTGAGAGACTTCTCAATGAGGACCCGTTGTCTCCTCCCTCTCCTAAACAGGTGACTAATGATGATCCATCGTTAGTTTCACCATCTATTGAGGATCCTCCCACTCTCGAGCTTAAGGACCTATCTCCTCATCTTGAGTACGTTTTCCTGGAAGACAACGAGAAGTTACCGGTCATCATCGCAAAGGATCTGAAAGAAGACGAAAAAGCCCGACTTGTCGCCGTGTTGAAGAAGCATAAAGGAGCTATCGCTTGGAAAATCTCCGACATCCGTGGAATTGATCCTCACTTCTGCACACATAAAATTCTCATGGAGGACGACTTTAAGCCCACAATTCAAAGCCAACGAAGGGTGAATCCTAAAATCCATGAAGTCATCAAAAAAGAGGTTATCAAACTTCTTGATGCGGATATGATTTACCCTATTTCGGATTCACCATGGGTTAGTCCAGTCCATTGTGTGCCTATAAAAGGCGGAATCACCGTTGTGCCCAATGCAAACAACGAGTTGATTCCTACCCGTCTCGTTACTGGGTGGAGAGTTTGTATAGACTACCGCAAACTCAATGATGCCACGAGAAAGGATCATTTCCCTCTACCTTTTATGGACCAAATGCTTGAACGTTTAGCAGGTAATGAATATTACTGATTTTTTGATGGTTTCTCGGGTTATTTCCAAATACCCATCGATCCCCAAGATCAAGAGAAGACAACATTCACTTGTCCGTATGGCACATTTGCTTACAAACGAATGCCTTTTGGCTTATGCAATGCCCCCGGGACTTTCCAAAGGTGCATGTTGGCTATCTTCCATGACATGGTTGAGCAAACCATGGAAGTCTTCATGGATGATTTCTCGGTCTTTGGGGATTCCTTCTCTTTTTGCCTTGCCAATTTGGAACGTATGCTTAAGCGGTGCGAAGACACTCGCCTTGTTCTGAATTGGGAAAAATGCCATTTTATGGTAAAAGAAGGCATTGTGCTAGGACACAAAATCTCTAAAGCCGGTCTTGAAGTCGACCGTGCTAAAGTTGATGTCATATCCAAATTACCTCCACCTTCAACCGTGAAGGGTGTGAGAAGTTTTCTGGGTCATGCGGGCTTCTATCGTCGATTCATTCAGGATTTCTCTAAAATCGCTCGCCCGATGACCCACCTCTTTGAATAAGATACTCCTTTTATATTTTCTAAAGAGTGTCTCGAAGCCTTCAATCTTCTTAAGGATAAGCTTACTAAGGCACCGGTCTTGGTTACCCCTAATTGGGAGCTGCCTTTTGAATTGATGTGCGATGCTAGCGACTTTGCTATTGGTGCGGTTTTGGGCCAACAAGTGAATAAACACTTCCAACCAATCCACTATGCTAGCAAAACAATGACGGGGGCTCAATTGCATTATACGACAACCGAAAAAGAGCTTTTAGCTGTTGTCTATGCTTTTGAGAAATTTCGCCCCTATCTTGTTCTATCCCCCACCATCGTATACACGGACCATTCCGCGTTGAAGTACTTGATGACAAAGCATGATTCCAAGCCAAGACTTCTTCGTTGGGTTTTACTCCTTCAAGAATTCAACATTGAAATTCGTGACAAGAAGGGAGCCGAAAACCTGGCCGCGGATCATTTGAGCAGACTTGAGGATCCATATCAAGGGGATCATCCGAACAAAGAGATCAATGACTCTTTCCCCCTTGAGACCTTAATGTCTATAAATCTCAATCTTGATGGCACCCTGTGGTTTGCGGACATTGCAAACTACTTAGCGGGTGGTATTCTCATCAAAGGGTTAACATCCCAACAAAAGAAGAAGTTCTTGAATGATGTCAAGACTTACTTTTGGGATGACCCTTTTCTATTCAAACAATGTGCTGATCTGATCATTCGTCGATGTGTTGATGGACCGGCAGCTTTTGATATTCTCCAAGCTTGCCACAAAGGACCCACCGGTGGTCACTTTGGTCCCAACTACACCGCTAAAAAAGTGTTTGATTCTGGATTCTATTGGCCCACCATTTATCGTGACGCTCACGAAATGGTTAAGCATTGTGATGCTTGCCAACGCCAAGGCAAGATCACACATATGGATGAGATGCCTCAAAATTTCATACAGGAATGTGAAATCTTTGATGTATGGGCAATCGACTTTATGGGGCCATTTCCATCCTCCAAAGGGAACAAGTACATCCTCGTCGCCGTCGACTACGTTTCTAAATGGGTTGAAGCCAAGGCTCTCCCTACGAATGATGCGAGGGTGGTTGTGAACTTTTTGAAGCAGCTTTTCGCTCGATTTGGCGTTCCTCGTGCTATAATCAGTGACCGCGGGACTCATTTTTGCAACGATCAATTTGCAAGAGTCATGGCTAAGTATGGTGTCACTCACCTTCTTTCCACCGCCTATCATCCCCAAACCAATGGGCAAGCCGAGATATCTGTCACACCCCACCATGGCGGAATATGGGGCACGACGTATGGATATCATCACAACAATAGCGTGTCTATAGAGATAACTGAATGATATAAGAAATGTCATAAAATGGTGACACAAATGTCATGACAATATCTCAACAATGCAGGAGTCTAGGTAAGTAGGTAACAGTCCTACCTCTTACCCAAGACAAACAAATAACACAAACAAACAAACATATAGGTGCCAACAGTATCACTAGATAAATGAACAAACAAAGCTAAGAAGGAACGGGGATCTCCTTCTATATGCAATCCTAAGGCATCCAAGTCTAGCCACTTCTATCCTCAAGCTTAACCATATTCTCACCTGAAAGAGACACTAAAACACGTCAACATAAAGTTGGTGAGAGTCATAGGTTTAGACTCCAATGTTAAAATCAGTTACAAACTGTGAATAACAACCATCAACACAATAACATATGGACAATGTGCTACAATTATGTATTAACAACTAGCATTCAAGATCAATCATTCCAAACCAAAATCCAAGGCTCCTACCTTGCCAAACAACATGGTACCATAGATGATCACACTATGTACCTATCCCAAGGCCACTACCTTGTCAAACCACAAGGCCACTACCTTATCAAACCACAAGGCCACTACCTTGTCAAACCTCAAGGCCACTACCTTTTCAAACCATAAGAACTGAGACGGCACGTGTCCCCCGATCCAAATTATACACAATCAAAAATCACATAGCAGTTAATCACATAATGTACACACAAGTCCATCTCAAATCACAAACACATTCACAACATCAATTTAGAAAATAACTCAACACAGTGTCTCTTCCATCCCATCTGGAAGTCAAAATCAATAGTAAACATGGGACTATGAAACTCACCTGATTGAGCTTCCCCAAACATCCGCGCACTAGCAAAAAGCTAACAACCAAAAACACATAATCAAAACATGAACCAAACACTAAAATGGTTCATCAACCTATGATGGACATCTAACCTTCTCCCATATATATACCTCATATATATGCTCTAAGAATCTCATTACACATCTCTATAAAGCCCTTAACTCGTTTTACTTCATAACACATCCCATTAACATTTTATCAAAAACAGTCCCAGTTTTAGGTCTCCAAACTATAATCCAAACACCCACCTAAACACACCCATGATCTCTGTAAAGGGAATATTTATGCCCTTACATATGTTAGCTAATATATCCCACTTGCCCTAACCTTAAAGCTACTGTTAAGGCCCCGATATATATATATATATACTTTTGTCACTCCAGATTTACGGATTTTAAACTTACAAAAAGTTTGTTAAGATTAGGGGGTCTTACCATAAACCACAACCTTAGCCCAAGTGCAGATACTTACTATAATATATAATCCATCTCTCATGTTCGTTAGAAGATCCCAATGCAACCCTAAGTACCCCAAACAACCCAAAACTTAAAAAGAAAACATGCTGACTTCAAAACTGTTTTGACCTTCGACTGTTGTAACCTGTTTTTGACCCACTTTCCGACCTCCAGTTTAGTTCTCATTTCTTGCATTGGAAAGCCACTTAAATTACCTTTTCAGGGATACTTGGATCGCAAAATAAGAGTTTGTAGAACTCCCAATATGATCAAAACAATTGACTCAAAATTCTGCCCAGTTTTTAAAAACGGGTTTAATCAAATTAAACTAATTAATTAACCCTAACCCCACTAATTACAAACCCTAACTTATGTAATCATTATAACCTCATTATTATAACATTAATTTACTGTTTTTAAATTAAACCCTTTCCATATCCATTAAATTTCGTTTTTTTTTCTTTTTATTGTTTAATATTATGTTATTAACAATACCTTAATTTACCTTAATTTATTTCAGCTCCTAAAACCTCCAAAACCTCAAAACCGTAAAACTAGTCAATTTTTACGCGTTTTACCGTAAAAGTCGTAAAATATACACTTTTAAAAAAAATCTCAAATTTTGAAATAAACTTTATAACTAAGTCCTAAATGACTTAAAACCATTCCGAAAAATATTCCCGTGACTAAATACATCTTCCGAGACCTCAAAATGCTAAACCGTAAATCGTAAAAATACGATTTTCTATAATGCATATACGTATACGTAAAACCACTAAATAACACCATTTCATAGTCACTACCATGTGAGCTCATGAACATGAAATCATCACACATCGTTTCACTCAAAAGGTACCCCGTACCGGAAACGATATCCAAACCACAATCTATACACACCAATAAGCACATAAACACATAAAGACACGTAACTAGCACAAAATAAAACTAAGTGACGAACCTCAAAACCAGGGTTGTCACATCACTCCCTCCTAATAGAAATCTCGTCCCGAGATTTACTCCTTAGGATCAAAAACACAAACAACAAATCACATGAGGATACTTGTTCTAAACGAACTCCCCTGATTTCCACGTAAACTTTAGTTCAAGTTTCAAAATACCACATATACAAACCAAAAATAATTAAACTCATTGCCAAACTCTTGCCCTCACAGTCAATAAATCTCACAGATGACTCTTTGATAAAACAAATACTCTTATTAATACAAGTCCCGAATAACCGTACATGCAAAATGCATTCTCAAACAACCTTTACCAATCTCAATACATGAAATGTATCATGTATACAACTCACTTTCCCGAGGTAATTCTATACTCATAAGCTAATGGTCCGATCTTTCCAAAGATCATAAATGGACCTACAAAACTCTACATCAACTCTTCCATTTTACCAAAACATACCACCCGTTACTATGGGTGAAACTCCCTACATAACTTTGTCACTAAATCTAGTGGTTTCCTCCTTTTCTACATAGCTGGATATACTCATATCCAATCATGTTCATCAACTCCCTTTAGTCTGTCTATCGACTATCACCCAACTCTCGTCATACTTATTCCTCCACCGTGTTATGTATCCCTTCCACCAACTTCGTCCTTACATCGCCCTTTCTAAGATACTCCTAACTATGTAGAAAGTATAGTCTACGTCCCTTTTCTCTATACGGTTGTCCAAGCCACGCAACATACATGTTGACGCGTTCTCTGCTTTAGACAAATCAACTCGTACAACCTACATCCTTCATCCAAACCACCCTAATACGTCATCCATATAGTTCAAGTTTGTCTCAGCTTCACTTCATTCTTCTTATTCCATGTCTCATCAACCATGCTTGCCTTTCCCAGATGGTACTTGGCCTTGTAGTTTTTCTTTCATCAATTAACTCCACCCATCACCTTTTCCAAAAGTTCAATCAAGATGATTGAATATGTGTTGGAGACGTTCATGATCCGTACAGATCATTCTCCACGTCTCGTACACCAAATGCCTCTAGCATTCTAGGCAGATATAACAGTCCAGCTCCACTAACTAAGTCTATCCAGTTCTTCCAAATCTTCAGTTCCTGCAACGTATAAGCAATCATCCTTTCTTGTCGTTCTCGTACACATCCAAATCCTTGCTCCACGTATCGTCATGCTTCGCGAATTCATCCAGTCCTTCCGATAACGCCAGGATCGACTCACTATCCAATCCACCTCTTCCGCCTCCAAAATGCTCCCTCATCCTTCTTCACTTCGCCCCTTGCTGGTTCCATGATATGCCATCATCTCTAACTACTCATCATAGTAGACTTAATAATAAAACTCACACTTGAAAATCTCACGTATAATTCCACTCCAAAACCAACACATACTTCGCCTCACTATCCTTCTTAGAATTTGAGTAGATCAAGATGTCGTTGATGCTCCCGATGACAACTCGTTTATACACGTTCATGCACAATCGGTTCATTGACTCCATGAAAACCGCTAGTGCTTTGGCGAAACCAAATGCATAACCGTAAACGCAAAGCGTTCATACAACATCCTTAGCAGTTTCAACTATGTCCTCCTTGCACCCTCTCTTAGCGGCAATACGAATAAATTCCTACCTCGTTCTACTTGCAAAATTCTACACGCATTTTTAAGATCGGTACTTCCTCTCATCGGACCACTCAACCTCTTTCCTCATCCAATCTACTACTAAGCAACTCAACTTCTATCCGGCATTCCTTGTAATTTCTAACAGCTCTTGTTTTTAAATCACTCCATCAACGATTTGCCTTGGAAAGGCATTAACTACAACTCCTCTCACTTCTCCTACTTGCTCTATTTATGGTTCTACCTCACGGTAATAGGCAAACCTACTAAATTTCAGGAAATTTTCGAAAAACTTACATGCCCTACGAACAATCATAAATACCTTTGAGGTATTGTGTCCCCTTCCAACACTCTCTATGGCGCGTTACTTGTGCTAGTATCCCACAAATCTCTATTCATCTCCTTGGTACTCCTAAGAGACCTCATGACCACGTTAGTTCGTCTACGAACTTCTTCCCTCCCCACTAAGGGTATTTCGACCGTTCTCTCATGGTCACCTACTTAAGCGTGTAGGCGCGACCAAGTCTTTCATATGACTACCTCAACGCTCCCAAACAATACGAAACCAAAACTACATCCTGAATCCACCAGATACGATCAACGAATCAAACCCACGGATAACTAACGACATTTCACGTGTACCAATTAAAACAAGTCAAAAACCACGAGACTCAAAAGAAAACTCAAACCCAGCACATGTATCAATTCAAAATGATCCATGACAATGAAAAATAATCTAAGAAACACCCAATGGTAACCAAAACATATTACGCCCCGCGACATATTACTTAAACCGTGCAAAAGATCGATTTTTCCAAAAGAATATATATATACATATATTTTTTTTCTTTACCTCCCCACATCTATGTGACTCAAACAATCTACAAACAACCCTCTTGACGAACTCAAAACTCAACTCAAAGACTAGGTATCCCGTGCATCCTAAATCATGAAAATAAACTACTATTCAAACTCAACCTTTAACCCGACACCTGTACAATAATTTCGGCCAGGATACTGGCCTCCACATTCTGAATATTTGAAAAGTATGTTCCGAGTACATAATGTTTGGCTTTTGAATCACTCAAAAAGCTCTAAAAACGAACAAGTTATGACCAAATCAGTTTTATACTAGTTGTTTTTTAAAAAACTAAAGAATAAACTTAGTGATTAATGCAATCCTTTTAAATGAAAGATATAATTGTATGTGTAACCTTCATAAACTCAATTTAACCTCGTAATAATAATTATAAATGACGTGAATCGGTTAAACCCAATTATATAAACTATGTAAGTAGAAAGAAATTTTACTTCGCTTTATTTTAAAGAAAGTCTTTTAGAATTTGAAATAAATAAGTGTTGATTAAAATGAAATCTTATGTTACATCTTGTTTCAAACACGACTCCAACACCTTACCCTTATTTTACCGAATACAACCAACCATCTAACTCAATATATACCGACCAAAAGAAATGCAAGACCCAACACAAAAGATTTCATTATCTCAAAAGAAATCCCAAGTTATTTCAGTAGACTTGAAACCAAAAACACCATTTTAAAACGTACACGTGAAATACGAAACTCAAAGAATACGCTACAAGACACACTTCAAAAGATTCAAAACGTCGTTGGAACTCCAACAAACTCCAGCACCATAAAACACGACAAACACAAGGTACGTTCAAGTTATAATAACTAGTGAACGACCATATACCATAACCTAACACGTAGTAGTATATATACATCTGCATATATATACCTATCGAATCTCCCAAACATACTCGTTATCATACATGTCAAGTCAATCAATCGCTTTATACTCTCGTTTTTTCATACGAGTAATCACCATCTCACCGTGCCACAACAAGGCATAAAGCCCACCTCCAAAACCAAACCATATCGTGTGACCCCAAAATCACACAACAAAACTATAACCCAAAACATATAACACACTAAAAAAATAGCCATATCGTAGGCAGCCGTTACATATACCCATATATTATAAATATACCCAAAATCCACATCTCATCATATACAAGCATGTACTAACCCTCTTTCATGCAATCATACTTGAGAACCCATTGAAGTTGTGGTACTTGTATAACTATGTTGGCCACCATACTTATACAATTACCCTTTCCCCAATGCACTCCCTCCTATGATGACACTTATAAGAATCAATACAACATATAACACATAAATCCATCTACTCACATAAGCTCATAACCACATAACCAAATAGGTCCAAAACCCCATCTATTAAAATAACATAGTAAAACTCTTGGAATACCGAAATCCATAGTCTAGCTAAAACAACATAGACTAAATCTAAAACGAAAACATAATCAGATATAAGTCATGTCGCCCATAAGAGTGGAAACAGCTTAAAATCCTTCCTACCCATGTACTCCTAGTAACTCGAACCACCACACGATTCTTAGGGAACATGACTTAAACATCAAAAGAAAAATAACATATCTCAGGTATGTAAAATAACTCGACAAAAGATAGAAACTACCATGTGCCAAATTATGTACTACAATGTACAATTTAAGCAAAATACGACAATGACTAGCGTGGACGATTATGGTTCAACCCACACTAGTCACAACCCGAAAAGAAAATAACATGTGGCTAAGTATGAACTTACTATGGTTCAATTCATACTAGTCAAAACATCGCAATAAATAACATCCCAACACATCAATTTATGTAAAATGCACACATACTCCTATGACGCCTATATGCAGGGACCCTTAAGCTATAGACTAGGCTACGCGACTAGGCAACCTAATTCTCTATAACCATTGTCTCTGATACCATTCTGTCACACCCCACCATGGCGGAATATGGGGCACGACGTATGGATATCATCACAACAATAGCGTGTCTATAGAGATAACTGAATGATATAAGAAATGTCATAAAATGGTGACACAAATGTCATGACAATATCTCAACAATGCAGGAGTCTAGGTAAGTAGGTAACAGTCCTACCTCTTACCCAAGACAAACAAATAACACAAACAAACAAACATATAGGTGCCAACAGTATCACTAGATAAATGAACAAACAAAGCTAAGAAGGAACGGGGATCTCCTTCTATATGCAATCCTAAGGCATCCAAGTCTAGCCACTTCTATCCTCAAGCTTAACCACATTCTCACCTGAAAGAGACACTAAAACACGTCAACATAAAGTTGGTGAGAGTCATAGGTTTAGACTCCAATGCTACAATCAGTTACAAACTGTGAATAACAACCATCAACACAATAACATATGAACAATGTGCTACAATTATGTATTAACAACTAGCATTCAAGATCAATCATTCCAAACCAAAATCCAAGGCTCCTACCTTGCCAAACAACATGGTACTATAGATGACCACACTATGTACCTATCTCAAGGCCACTACCTTGTCAAACTACAAGGCCACTACCTTGTCAAACCACAAGGCCACTACCTTGTCAAACCTCAAGGCCACTACCTTTTCAAACCACAAGAACTGAGACGGCACGTGTCCCCCGATCCAAATCATACACAATCAAAAATCACATAGCAGTTAATCACATAATGTACACACAAGTCCATCTCAAATCACAAACACATTCACAACATCAATTTAGAAAATAACTCAACACAGTGTCTCTTCCATCCCATCTGGAAGTCAAAATCAATAGTAAACATGGGACTATGAAACTCACCTGATTGGGCTTCCCCAAACATCTGCGCACTAGCAAAAAGCTAACAACCAAAAACACATAATCAAAACATGAACCAAACACTAAAATGGCTCATCAACCTATGATGGACATCTAACCTTCTCCCATATATATACCTCATATACATGCTCTAAGAATCTCATTACACATCTCTATAAAGCCCTTAACTCGTTTTACTTCATAACACATTCCGTTAACATTTTATCAAAAACAGTCCCAGTTTTAGGTCTCCAAACTATAAGCCAAACACCCACATAAACACACCCATGATCTCTGTAAAGGGAATATTTATGCCCTTACATATATTAGCTAACATATCCCACTTGCCCTAACCTTAAAGCTACTGTTAAGGCCCCGATATATATATATATATATATATATATATATATATATATATATATATATATATATATATATATATATATATATATATATATATATATATATATATATATATATATATATATATATATATATATATATATATATATATATATATATATATATATATATATATATATATATATATATATATACTTTTGTCACTCCAGATTTACTGATTTTAAACTTACAAAAAGTTTGTTAGGATTAGGGGGTCTTACCCTAAACCACAACCTTAGCCCAAGTGCAGATACTTACTATAATATATAATCCATCTCTCATGTTCGTTAGAAGATCCCAATGCAGCCCTAAGTACCCCAAACAACCCAAAACTTAAAAAGAAAACATGTTGACTTCAAAACTGTTTTGACCTTCGACTGTTGTAACCTGTTTTTGACCCACTTCCCGACCTCCAGTTTAGTTCTCGTTTCTTGCATTGGAAAGCCACTTCAATTACCTTTTCAGGGATACTTGGATCACAAAATAAGAGTTTGTAGAACTCCCAATATGATCAAAACAATTGACTCAAAATTCTGCCCAGTTTTTAAAAACGGGTTTAATCAAATTAAACTAATTAATTAACCCTAACCCCACTAATTACAAACCCTAACTTATGTAATCATTATAACCTCATTATTATAACATTAATTTACTGTTTTTAAATTAAACCCTTTCCATATCCATTAAATTTCGTTTTTTTTCTTTTTATTGTTTAATATTATGTTATTAACAATACCTTAATTTACCTTAATTTATTTCAGCTCCTAAAACCTCCAAAACCTCAAAACCGTAAAACTAGTCAATTTTTACGCGTTTTACCGTAAAAGTCGTAAAATATACACTTTTAAAAAAAATCTCAAATTTTGAAATAAACTTTATAACTAAGTCCTAAATGAATTAAAACCATTCCGAAAAATATTCCCGTGACTAAATACCTCTTCCGATACCTCAAAATGCTAAACCGTAAATCGTAAAAATACGATTTTCTATAATACATATACGTATACGTAAAACCACTAAATAACACCATTTCACTTCATAGTCACTACCATGTGAGCTCATGAACATGAAATCATCACACATCGTTTCACTCAAAAGGTACCCCGTACCGGAAACGATATCCAAACCACAATCTATACACACCAATAAGCACATAAACACATAAAGACACGTAACTAGCACAAAATAAAACTAAGTGACGAACCTCAAATCCAGGGTTGTCACAATATCCAACCGTGGCTTGAAGAGAATTTTGGAGCGTACTGTGGGAGAGCATCGCGCCGCGTGGGCCGATAAGTTAGATGATGCTCTGTGGGCTTTCCGTACTGCTTACAAGACCCCGATCGGTTCTACACCTTATCGTCTTGTGTACGGGAAAGCCTGCCACCTACCCATCGAGCTGGAACATAAGGCGCACTGGGCCTTGAAGTGGGCTAACTTCGACATTAACAAAGTCGGTGATCATCGCAAGATTCAACTTAACGAGCTAAATGAACTAAGGAATGAAGCTTATGAGAACTCGCTGATCTACAAAGAGAAGACGAAGATCATTCATGACGCAAAAATCAAGAACCGAGAGTTCCACGTTGGTGATCAAGTCTTACTCTTTAACTCTCGGTTGAAGATCTTCTCTGGCAAGTTGAAGAGCCGCTGGTCTGGTCCATTCACCGTCGCCACTGTCTTTCCTTATGGAACCATTGAGCTTTCTCAGCCAAATGGGCCCAATTTCAAGGTGAATGGCCAGCGTCTGAAGCTGTACTTTGGTGAGGACATCTCTCACGAGATGATTCCATCCCTCTCCACGTTCCCCATGAACTAAATTGGGTCGAGTCAGGCTCGTGACTCGGTAAGCAAAAACAAGCACTTCTCGGGAGGCAACCCGTGATCTATCCTTTACTGCTTTCATAATAAGTGTAGGGGGAGCCCCGCATATGTTTGTTGTCTTGTTTCTTGTGCTGTGCAGGGATTAAAGCTTCAGAGAGCATCTTGATGACTTTTGACGAACCGTGATACCGTGTTCCCATCTTCCTGGTTTTATCATAAACTCTTGTGATTCAATATTTCATATTTTATATATGTTCACATTGAATTCACTTTAGCTGTCCTTTCCTTAGCAAGATTTAAACAAAGTGCACAATGTCATAAGTGTAGGGGAGTTTACTCCCACATGCTTAAACATTGAGGACAATGTTTATCTCAAGTGTAGGGGGGACTTCTATCGAAGTAAGTGGTCTTTTCCATGAATTTGCCCTCATTTTAACCGGAAAATTTGATTCGACATTTTTCAAAATTTTTAATCTATTTTGGCCTAGTTGTATAGTTGTATTTTCCTTTATTATGATTATTTTTCTTTCCATTGCTAGAATAAAGTGGTTTTATTTTTCTTAGTCGTGAACATTTTGACTCAACCCGAGTTTACTTACCTAAGTTTACTCTAGCTAGTATCCTTAACGTGTTTTAGTCAAGTTTTGCTAGGCTTTTATATAGGGAGCTATAAAACGCGAAAGTCTTAACTCTCACGGGTTAAGAACAAGAACTTTTCGCAAGTTCCTATAATTGATCCTAGAGAGCTGTTTATCAAGGGAACTTTAAAATACGATTTCTAAAACTTGAAAAAGTCTAAGAATTTGCAAGATCCTATAGGCGACTCGAAAACCCAAAACTTTGATTTAATAGGCTAAGCATCCACGAGTCTCATTCCTTGAGATTTTAAATTGTGGAGAACGAGAGATGATAGAGTCAATTATAAGTTTGGTATTCTTTCGTGAATTTATGTGAGTTAATTATAAGCCTATTCTCCCTCCGCTTGTTAATAAATTTATTTGCAATAAATAAGGTCGTACGATTTAAAAGGTTACTTAGCTTCTAGCCCCAGATCGTTTAAAAGTTGCTCGGTACGGATTAGAGTTCATAGCCAAGGCATAACTTATTGAAGCGGGATGCGAAGATTGGCGAGTCCGAAAAGGCCCTAACAAGGCATGAGGGCTACATTTTGTTGCTAAAGATCCAAAAGTGATGTGAAGAATCATTTATCAAAAATCAATATGAAGGATCGAGACACACGACGAAAAGCAAGAACTCCCCAAAAGTCATGGAGAAGTCTATCCAAAAAGACCCTAACAAGGTATGAGGATAAATAGATCCAAGTCCTAAAAGGAGGCGGATCGTTGTATATCAAAGTCCAAAATAAAGATTGGAGAAAAATGAAGAAGTCGTGGTCCAAAGATGAAGAATCTCTCAAAACTTCAAGTGAAGAAATTCCTATTATGAAGAGAAGACCATAATTTCAAGAACGTCTCTTAAAGATTTGAAGTATGAAGTCGCTGCCAAATATCGGTCCGAGAAAGGTCTCAAATC
This sequence comes from Glebionis coronaria, assembly GCA_025667525.1. Lineage (NCBI taxonomy): Eukaryota > Viridiplantae > Streptophyta > Magnoliopsida > Asterales > Asteraceae > Glebionis > Glebionis coronaria. The sequence continues at coordinate 103,023,590 of CM046876.1, read as the reverse complement.
GTGAAGCGAGTTATGCCAAGATATGAACTTTATGAGGTCCCGAGAAGCAGTTTTAAAAGATTTGGTCCTTTAGCTAACTATTGATTAAATCGTTCACCTTATTTTCGGACTAAATAACTATCGAAATAAGTCAAACAATGCATCCTCGTGATCATTCAAGACAAAAATAAAATATAAGAGATACACCTAGGAATAAGGGAGTCTAAGTGAGTAATTGGCCCACATGAGTTCGTGATAGTTTGCTAACTTATAATAACAATGATCTCGTTTTTAAGCTTGGTATGGGGAACGTGAAACTTGAGGATGATAAACGTTCATGGCCGCCAAAACCAATATAAGTTTTTAATTTCTTTACTTATTCTTATCTTTTATGTTTAGTATTTAATAAAGGCCAAGGTGGGTTATTAATGATGGAAAATGTAAACCGTGCTTTAAAATTAATGCATTGCATGAGGGCATTGCAATGGTCAAGTGTAGGGGATTTAATAAGTGTGAAAACACTTATCCTTTTACCACTTATTTCCAATAATAACAAGGCCAAAACGTGTGATTTATGTCGTAAAAGTCGGAATTATGCGTGGTTTGTGTTTTTATTGTGTTTTAGGACCAAAATATGAAAAAGGAAGAAAACAGGGGTTTTCACGGGCTTTTATCAAAGAAAACGGGAAAAGACGAAGTCAAAAGATCAAGAGTGCAGAAAGAACGGAAGTCCACGGCCTATTCTGAAGATTTATCAAAGAAAAAGTCTCAAGACGGAAGTTTAACGAAGTCGAAGAACTTAAGTCTAATAGAAGAAGAAAATTAAAAGACAAGTTCAAATCCCGAGACGACAAAGACAAAGAATTAAAGTCGAGTCGAGAAAACGTGAAGAAAGCAAGAAAGAAGATGCAACACATGCACTCCTTCCAACTTCCCTATAAATACCCTCCTAATAGTCATTAGGAGGGTGGTTAGATAGTTTTAGTTAATTTTCACTTTTTCGTTTTCTTTCTAGTTTTATAGAGAGAAAGTCAATTTCATCTTTTCTTTTAATCTTTCAAGATTAAACATTTGTATTGCTTATTTTTCATTAATCAAAGTTCTATTTTAAGCTTTTAATCCTTAATCTCATTCTACTTTTCTTTGATTTTAGATTGATTTTGGTGCGATTATCATATGATCCGTGTTGTTCTAATTGATTTCGTGCTTAAAAAGTTAATCTTTTGATCATCACCTAAGTTTTCATGTGAATAAGCTTTAAGACTCTTGTGCTTATTGGCTTATTTTTATGATTAGCTTATTTTCTTATAAAAAGCTTTCTTAAAAAGTTCATGTTTTTATTTTTTGATCCAAAAAGTTGCTTATTTTGAGATTGAATAAGTTGTGATATTTGCTTATTTGATCCGGTTTATTATTGGGTTGTTTAGCTTCGGGTGTTAGCTTAACAAATTTAGCTTATTACCTAGCTTAACCGAATCCCACCATTTTCGGAAAGGGTACAAACCCCTTTCCGATTGTAGCCATTCCGAGTAGCCTCCCACCACCCTTTCCGATTGATCAATCGGAAAAGGGTTTTACACATTCAGATTTTGCACCGCACATATTCCGATCACTCTTGATCGGAATAGGGTTTCAGTTTTTCCGATCTGAAAGTTTTGCAGCCTATTCTGATTTTACTGATTGTTGGGTATTCCGATTTGGGACCTTGAGTAGTATTCCGATTGCCCCTTTTTGTTACATATTCCGATCGCAGGTCCTACCAACTTTCCGATCAACCGATCGGAATACATTCCGATCGGGACACCTTTTTGGGGTTTATTCCGATTGTTTGCATTTGTTTGATATTCCGATCAGTGCCCTTCCCATATTCCGATTGTGTGCATTTTCCCCATATTCCGACCACCAGATCGGAATACATTCCGATCTGGGCTTGTTTTGGCTTATTCCGATTTAGTTGTTTTGTTAAACTCCGATCTTACTTTCTTTTAGTACTTTTCGACTAAGTTCTTATTTTTAGAAAGTTTCCAAGTATTAGTTTTATTTAGTGTGCTAGTACTTTTCCATTGTTACCTTTAAGTTTACAAGCATTTATTTTTACTCGTCATTTTAATATTAATCTTTATTCTTCTATTTTACTCAACGACACTTTAATTACTTGCTAATAGTTTAAAATAGACAAACAAACCAAACCATTCTCTTGATTCACCAAAAGACGATTGAGTCGCACTTAAGACCGGTTTTCAATTCGAAAAGACTTGGGACTACGAATTTTGATACGAGCCCTAAAAACCAAGTATTACTACGCCTTCGATCCTTCGAGAAAACAGATAGCCCCAGTGAAGCTGAAAGCTGGTTGGCTCACATTGAGAAGATCTTCGATGCCATGGGCTGTGACCCCGTCTTCAAGTCGAGGTTGGCTTGTTACCGGTTCGAAGGTGATGTGCTATCATGGTGGAAGGCACTGAAGCAGTCTGAGGGAGGTGATAATTGGGTGGCTGGTTTGACTTGGGCTCAGTTTAGGGATTTGGTGATGGGACAGTTCTTTCCCAAGGCTGATCAAGACAAGCTGAAGAGAGAGTACCATGGAATCAGACAGAGAGCTGGAGAGAACAACAATGAGTTCATGCAGCGCTTTCTTTGTTTTGCTGGTTTTCTTGGTGCAGCAGCAGGTACTCCCGAAGAGCAAGCATACCACTTTCGGTGGGCTATTCGTACATCGGTCGCAAACAACTTGGTGTGTGCTACGTTCAACACATTGGCACAAAAGGCCGATGCAGCACGTAAGATGGAGATGCTGCCAGAAAGAGAAGAGTTCGGGGAAGAAGAGAGACCCGAGAAGAGGTAAACATTCGTTATTCAGCGGTTACCAAACCGTATTCTTTTCAGCATATGTGAATAATTACATCTCTTTTAAACTGTATCTTCCAGGCAGAAGACTGGGGACCGGTCTCAGCCGGCTACTCAGCAACAGCCTACTCAGCCCAAGGGAAACAGTCAAACTCACGACCGTTATGCTACGGATAGGCGTGGCAGTAATGATAATTACCGTAACAACGCTGGAAACTCCAACAGCAACAGGTCCTTAAATTTACTCATTTCTTATGATTACATGCAATAGTTCATAATTCTGACACATTAGAGAATCTTCTACCATGAATCATGGTAACGGGAGGGACCGGAACCAAAGAGGTTCACAGCCTAACCATCCAGCTATCACTGGTATTCCATCTTACGAATTTTTTGCATTGTCCTTTGTACCTATTATCATGTCTCATGTATGCTATTCTTATTAGGCTCTCAGCCAGCAAGGACACTTGCTGGAGGATATACTCATCCTCTTTGCACTACCTGCAACCGTAGGAACCTAGGGCCATGTCGCCGCGACAGCAACGCATGCTTCAAGTGTGGTCTTCCTGTCCATCGCAAGAAGGACTGTCGCAAGGGCGAGATGGAGGGCACATCGGGACATGCTGATACCAAGCCGCCTCCTACTAGTGGACGCGTTTACACGACTTCTCGCGATCAGGCCAACAAGTCTATAGGTACCATCACTGGAATCTTGTATATGTATGGTCAAGCTGTATGTGTTCTATTTGACACGGGTGCTTCTCATTCGGTTATTTCTACTGCTTATGCTAAGAATGTTAGGATATCCCCCATGCCACTAGAGAATATACTGAACATTTCCACGCCTTTAAGAGACTTTGTACGCATAACCCATGTGTACAAGATCCTTCCCCTAGAGTTTGATGACAAGATTCGTCCTGTTGACGAACTTCCGCTGGACATGAATGATTTTGACATGATATTGGGCATGGACTGGTTATCCAAGCATCATGCTACCATAGAATGCCATTCATGTCGAGTCATTTTCGGTGATGTTAATGCACCAGAGTACATTCACAATGGGTTCATACCCGGAAGGTCTATACAAATCATATCAACCCAGCAAGCGCGTGCATTACTTTCACATGGATGCGAGGGCTATCTAGCTACTGTTCATGACATGGATGCTGAATCTCTATCAATTCAGAATCAGCCGATAGTGTCAGAATTTCAAGATGTATTTCCAGAAGAACTTCCGGGCATACCACCTACACGTGAAGTAGAGTTTAATATCGAGCTCATCCCAGGAGCTGAGCCGATTTCCAAGGCTCCTTATCGCATGGCTCCCATAGAGTTGAAGGACCTGAAGGATCAATTGCAAGAACTTCTGGAACGAGGCTTCATTCGACCGAGCGCATCTCCATGGGGCGCACCGGTCTTATTCGTTAAGAAGAAGGACGTCAGTATGCGTCTTTGCATAGACTATCGCGAGCTCGACAAGATCACCATCAGGAATAGATATCCTCTACCACGCATAGATGATCAGTTTTACCAACTCCAAGGGGCCAAACATTTCTCCAAGATTGATCTGAGGTCGGGCTATCATCAACTACGGGTTAAAGAGCAGGGCATCGCCAAGACTGCTTTCCGTACACGCTATGGCCACTACGAATTTGTAGTCATGCCATTTGGCCTTATCAATGCTCCAGCAGTGTTCATGGATTTGATGAACATGATCTTCTATGAACTTCTGGACAAGTTCGTTATTGTCTTTATTGACGACATTCTGATATTCTCTAAGTCCGAGGAGGAACACGAAGACCATCTTCGTACAGCATTACAGATTCTTCGCCAGAATCAGTTGTATGCTAAATTCTCCAAGTGTGAGTTCTGGTTAGACAAGGTGGCGTTCTTAGGTCACATTGTATTAGCAGAAGGAATCACTATGGATCCAGCAAAGGTTGAGGCTACCAAGTGGCCAAGAAGACCGACATCAGCGACTGAAGTTCGCAGTTTCCTAGGCTTAGCTGGTTACTACCGTAGGTTCATGGAGAAATTTTCCCCTTTAGCACTACCACTGACCAAACTGATGCGGAAAGGGGAGAAATTCATCTGGACTGAAGAAAGAGAGAAGAGCTTTGAAGACCTAAAGCAGAAGTTAGTATCTGCACCGATTCTTACTCTCTCATCTAGTACAGGTGGATTTCAGATCTAAAGTGATGCATCGGGGAAGGGACTTGGCTGTGTTCTCATCCAACATGGGAAAGTGATCGCGTACGCTTCACGACAGCTTAAGCCTTATGAGGAAAATTACCCTACGCATGACTTGGAACTTGCAACAGTCGTGTTTGCATTGAAGATTTGGAGGCACTACTTGTATGGAGAATCATGTGACATTTTCACGGACCACAAGAGCTTGAAGTACATCTTCACTCAACGTGAATTGAACATAAGACAGAGGAGATGGTTAGAGTTGTTGAAGGATTATGTCATTAATCTGCAGTATCATCTCGGCAAGGCGAATGTAGTGACAAATGCACTTAGTAGGAAGTCTGGAATGATAAACGGCATTAAAATTGAGGAGGAAATTATAAGAGACTTGAAGCGACTAGACATTGAGATCATGATACGTGGACAGCAGGGTTACTGGGCTAATCTTAGAGTGGAACCTGAGTTACTCTCTAGGATCAAGGAAGCTCAGAAGGATGATGGTACAATCTGGGCGATAATTCAGAATTTGGAGAAGCATACAGAATTTCGAGTAGACACAGATGGTATCTTATGGTTGGGCACGAGACTTTGTGTTCCTGATGATCAAGTACTCCGGGAAGCATTGTTAGCCGAGGCTCATAGCTCCCCATTCTCTATTCATCCTGGTTCGACCAAGATGTACCATGACATCAAGCAATACTTTTGGTGGAGTGGTATGAAACAGGATGTTACGACTTACGTCTCCAAATGTCTTACCTCCCAGCAGGTTAAGATCGAGCATCAGCGAGTGGAAGTGGGACAAGATCACCATGGATTTTGTTACCGGTCTTCCACAGACAAAGAGGAGGCACGATGCAATTTGGGTTATCGTTGATCGACTTACCAAGTCAGCTCATTTCTTACCGGTCCACAAGGAAGATTCGGTCAGTAAACTCTCCGATACTTACAAGAAGGAGATCATGAGACTTCATGGTGCTCCATCCAGCATCGTCTCAGACAGAGATCCTCGTTTCACTTCGTGATTTTGAAGGAGTCTACAGAAAGCTTGGGGTACAAAACTTAAGCTTAGCACGACTTTTCATCCTCAAACAGACGGGAAATCGGAGCGAACGATTCAGACATTAGAAGACATGTTGAGGTCATGTGCGCTCGAATGGACGGGAGATTGAGACGATTACATCTGTCTGGTAGATTTTGCATACAACAACAGTTGGCACGCAAGTATTAGGTGTGCTCCATTCGAGATGTTGTATGGCAGAAAGTGTCGCGCCCCAATCTGCTGGGATCAGGTTGGTGAGCGAACACTAGACGGACCAGAAATGATAGAGTTGACCAACGAGAAGGTCGCAGTAGCTAAGCAGTAATTGCAAGAAGCACTGTCACGTCAGAAGAGTTATGCCGACAAGCATCGTAGGGACTTACACTTTAACGTAGGAGATCACGTTTTCCTTAAGGTATCTTCGGTACGTGGTGTTAGACGTTTTGGAATCAAAGGTAAGCTCAGTCCTCGATTCATCGGACTGTTTGATGTTATTGAGCGCGTCGGTGAAGTATCTTATTGTTTAGCGTTACCTCCGCAGCTTTCTCATGTTCACGATGTTTTCCATGTGTCCTTACTCAGAGGGTACAAGTATCATACCCTTCACATGGTTCACTATCCACTAGAACAGATTCATGAAGATCTTACCTTCATAGAAGAACCCGAACGAGTTCTTGATAGACAAGAACGAGTCATGAGGAGGAAGACAATTCCATTCGTCAAAATCCTTTGGAGGAATCATACCGAGCGGGAAGCCACTTGGGAAATAGAGGATTCTATCCGGGCTTCTTACCCTCATTTCATATTTTGAATTCGGGTATGTTCTTCTTTTCCAGTTTACGTTATCTATAATTCGGGGACGAATTATTCTTTTTAGGGGGGAAGAGTTGTAAAACACGCATGCTTTTACCATGAATAGTACCCTTACGATCGTACGTACATGATTAGAACTTTCCTTTTATAGCACGTTTACGTTTCACGAATAGTAATTACAAGTATTACGTACGTGTTATTACACGATAATTATTTAATACGTATTAAGATACGATAATTATTATCAACATAATTATAATCACGAACATGAAAATCATGAACGTAAATAATCACGAACCTATTATTATGTATTTACGTAATCATTATTACGATCACGTATAAATATATATATAACACGAACAATAAATAATTAAATCACGTAAACACGACACGAGAACACGTAAATAATTAGAACACGGAAAAACAACGGGTTTCCCCTTGTGGGCCCCAACTAGCCGCGGCATAGACAAACAAAGGGGCCAAGCCCACTTTTGTTTTTAACTAAACTAGAAAAAGGGAGATCATATTTTTCATATACAGAGTTTTTAGAAAAAACACAAAACCCTAGCCTCCTCCTTTTTCTCCTTTGGCCGCCGGGTATACACACACAAGAAGGGGTGTTCTTTGATTTTTGGTGATCCAATTCTTGCAAGATCATTCGTGTTATCATTCTCTTTTTGTTTCACGTATCTGTAAACCTTTAAACCCTTTCTTTTAATTCTTTTATTTATTAAGAACACATGAAAACATAAGGTTTATTAAAAACTATTAATAAACATGTGGATCTAGTCATGAGGTAATAAAACATGGGGTTTTAAGGGGTGTTTGGTTCGGCCGGCGCACACAAACCGAGAGCCGAAGCTCTCGGTGTGTTTCGTGTGACCACAGTCGAGACCTACGGGTCTTGGTGTGGGCTTAGTGGCTCGGCAGCAAGCAAAACAAGGGACCCCGACGCATGTCGGGGTTGGCCTTGTGGTGATTGGGGGTCTCGGCTGAAAAACAACATGCACCACCGGCTTAAGCCGGTGGCGGTTTTACTTAACCGTGGCAACCGGTCAAGCCGGTTTGCCACCATTAAGGGATTGGTTGGTTGGTCCGGTTCAAGGGGTTTCACGGATCAGTTCACGACATGTTTAGATTTAAAACACAGGTTCGATTCATGACTTATTTTTACAAGTTAATTATTTTTACAAGTTAAATAATTACAAGATTTAATTAAATTAATTTATCATGCTATCTAATTAATTTAATTTAGTCATGACTTAGGTTAATTATTATTAGTAATAATACAGGATTTTAACCTAAGTATTTTATGATTTAATTTAGACTAAAGTAATCAATTAATTATTAAAACATGACATGTAATTAATTAATTTCCATGACTTAGGTTATATTAATAATAAATATTAATACATGTTTTAATCTAAGTATTATTTACCCTTTTATTTAATTAAATCATGCTATATTTAATTACATCTTATAACCTACATTTTATTTAATTTACATGTATTAATTAATAAACTATACTATAAATCACATGACTTAGAATATTAATCAGTAAAACTTAAGCTTATATTATTAGCTTAATAACCCAACTTATTTCTAATTATAGAAACTTTATATTTTTAGAAACTTATCTATTTTAAGCAACTAATCTATTTATGGAAACTTTCTATTTTTAGAAACTTTATTATTTTTAGAAACTTTCTTTTTTTGAAAACTTTCTATTTTTGGAAAGTTTCTATTGTTGGAAACCTGCTATTTTTAGAAAGTTACTTATTATTACAAAACAAGTATAATAATACAAGAAATACAAGTAATAATTAATCAGAATAGACAGAATACATGATAAATACAACATAATATTATAATCAGGGACATGAACATATAAAACAAGCTAAGACATGATATAAGACCAGTTACGTACTCAGTGATCAGAATACTGATACAGGTATATTATTTATGTAGCATTAGTGATATCGAAGTAGGACTCTCTTCCGTTCGTCTTCTTTGTTCACTGGACACAAGGTACGGATTCTCTGTCCTTTTAATATGGACATTCTTTCCTTATTAGGATTCCCCGTATGCAGCCAACTGTTTTCCCAGTATATGTTTTATATGTTTTGATTTGCTTATGTTTAATTAAATGCCTAAGCCATATACATGCATGACCAGTTTCACCTAGTTATGGAGGTACCATAACCATAACACTGGAGGCACCAGTGTTATGACTTCACCACGGCGGAGTGATAGCTCGTGGCGTCCCTTTCAGCTTTTGGCCATATTATTATGTTATCATGTGGGGCGTATGGGTGCATCCTAGGTTACATGTTTTTACAGATTATTCAGGTGAATGTGGTGTGTGCCTTGCATCCTTCACAAGGAGCTGATCCCTCCTACCCAAACTTATATAAATTAGAGGCAGCCCCTCTAATTGCATGACGTGGTCACCCCTCCAAGTATTTATGCACGTTGATATTTCATGACCTATATTGGCTAATGGTAAACATGTTAAACAGTTTTTATAAGATAAACATAAGGCTTTTCAAACTATAAAACAAGTTTTTACTAAGTTACGTCAGGTTTTCCAGGACTTAGTCTATTCCGCTGCTATATGTTTTATATGCTTATATTATTCATTTTATGCTTGTATATCCGTGCACTGAGCGTTATGCTCAGCCTTTTTCCTTTCATGTTCCCAAAACGGCAGGTACTCAGGGACGCTCGTAGACTTTAAGCGTACGTGCATATGGACTGGAAGCTTCCTAGCCTTCATTACTTTATGCATTTATTCATACTTTTGATACTCATTTCCATGGAGATTGTTTAGTCCTTTCATTTACAGTACTTATATTTGTGTGTGATGAGCTTTTACTTTGGGGTACCGATGTTGTTTTCGGTATTTCCTTTATGGTCATGTAATGTTTAATACATTTATCCTTGTATGCTTTGATGACACGCCATAATCACGCGTGACATTCCATTTACCAAAATGGGGTGTTACACTTTGTCTGACAGTTCTTGGAGTTGTTCTGTGAGTTCTTTCATCTCGGTCGGTGCTAAACGTTATGATGCCTTAGCTACAGGTGCAGCTCCTGGTATCAAGTCAATATGAAATTCTACTTGACGAGTGGGTGGTAAACCAGGTAAGTCGTCTGGAAAACTTCGGGATAATCACGGATAATTGGTACGTCCGTGATTTGTTTCTTCTCTGGTTCGTCTTCTTTACTTGCATTGAAGATTTGGAGGCACTACTTGTATGGAGAATCATGTGACATTTTCACGGACCACAAGAGCTTGAAGTACATCTTCACTCAACGTGAATTGAACATAAGACAGAGGAGATGGTTAGAGTTGTTGAAGGATTATGTCATTAATCTGCAGTATCATCTCGGCAAGGCGAATGTAGTGACAAATGCACTTAGTAGGAAGTCTGGAATGATAAACGGCATTAAAATTGAGGAGGAAATTATAAGAGACTTGAAGCGACTAGACATTGAGATCATGATACGTGGACAGCAGGGTTACTGGGCTAATCTTAGAGTGGAACCTGAGTTACTCTCTAGGATCAAGGAAGCTCAGAAGGATGATGGTACAATCTGGGCGATAATTCAGAATTTGGAGAAGCATACAGAATTTCGAGTAGACACAGATGGTATCTTATGGTTGGGCACGAGACTTTGTGTTCCTGATGATCAAGTACTCCGGGAAGCATTGTTAGCCGAGGCTCATAGCTCCCCATTCTCTATTCATCCTGGTTCGACCAAGATGTACCATGACATCAAGCAATACTTTTGGTGGAGTGGTATGAAACAGGATGTTACGACTTACGTCTCCAAATGTCTTACCTCCCAGCAGGTTAAGATCGAGCATCAGCGAGTGGAAGTGGGACAAGATCACCATGGATTTTGTTACCGGTCTTCCACAGACAAAGAGGAGGCACGATGCAATTTGGGTTATCGTTGATCGACTTACCAAGTCAGCTCATTTCTTACCGGTCCACAAGGAAGATTCGGTCAGTAAACTCTCCGATACTTACAAGAAGGAGATCATGAGACTTCATGGTGCTCCATCCAGCATCGTCTCAGACAGAGATCCTCGTTTCACTTCGTGATTTTGAAGGAGTCTACAGAAAGCTTGGGGTACAAAACTTAAGCTTAGCACGACTTTTCATCCTCAAACAGACGGGAAATCGGAGCGAACGATTCAGACATTAGAAGACATGTTGAGGTCATGTGCGCTCGAATGGACGGGAGATTGAGACGATTACATCTGTCTGGTAGATTTTGCATACAACAACAGTTGGCACGCAAGTATTAGGTGTGCTCCATTCGAGATGTTGTATGGCAGAAAGTGTCGCGCCCCAATCTGCTGGGATCAGGTTGGTGAGCGAACACTAGACGGACCAGAAATGATAGAGTTGACCAACGAGAAGGTCGCAGTAGCTAAGCAGTAATTGCAAGAAGCACTGTCACGTCAGAAGAGTTATGCCGACAAGCATCGTAGGGACTTACACTTTAACGTAGGAGATCACGTTTTCCTTAAGGTATCTTCGGTACGTGGTGTTAGACGTTTTGGAATCAAAGGTAAGCTCAGTCCTCGATTCATCGGACTGTTTGATGTTATTGAGCGCGTCGGTGAAGTATCTTATTGTTTAGCGTTACCTCCGCAGCTTTCTCATGTTCACGATGTTTTCCATGTGTCCTTACTCAGAGGGTACAAGTATCATACCCTTCACATGGTTCACTATCCACTAGAACAGATTCATGAAGATCTTACCTTCATAGAAGAACCCGAACGAGTTCTTGATAGACAAGAACGAGTCATGAGGAGGAAGACAATTCCATTCGTCAAAATCCTTTGGAGGAATCATACCGAGCGGGAAGCCACTTGGGAAATAGAGGATTCTATCCGGGCTTCTTACCCTCATTTCATATTTTGAATTCGGGTATGTTCTTCTTTTCCAGTTTACGTTATCTATAATTCGGGGACGAATTATTCTTTTTAGGGGGGAAGAGTTGTAAAACACGCATGCTTTTACCATGAATAGTACCCTTACGATCGTACGTACATGATTAGAACTTTCCTTTTATAGCACGTTTACGTTTCACGAATAGTAATTACAAGTATTACGTACGTGTTATTACACGATAATTATTTAATACGTATTAAGATACGATAATTATTATCAACATAATTATAATCACGAACATGAAAATCATGAACGTAAATAATCACGAACCTATTATTATGTATTTACGTAATCATTATTACGATCACGTATAAATATATATATAACACGAACAATAAATAATTAAATCACGTAAACACGACACGAGAACACGTAAATAATTAGAACACGGAAAAACAACGGGTTTCCCCTTATGGGCCCCAACTAGCCGCGGCATAGACAAACAAAGGGGCCAAGCCCACTTTTGTTTTTAACTAAACTAGAAAAAGGGAGATCATATTTTTCATATACAGAGTTTTTAGAAAAAACACAAAACCCTAGCCTCCTCCTTTTTCTCCTTTGGCCGCCGGGTATACACACACAAGAAGGGGTGTTCTTTGATTTTTGGTGATCCAATTCTTGCAAGATCATTCGTGTTATCATTCTCTTTTTGTTTCACGTATCTGTAAACCTTTAAACCCTTTCTTTTAATTCTTTTATTTATTAAGAACACATGAAAACATAAGGTTTATTAAAAACTATTAATAAACATGTGGATCTAGTCATGAGGTAATAAAACATGGGGTTTTAAGGGGTGTTTGGTTCGGCCGGCGCACACAAACCGAGAGCCGAAGCTCTCGGTGTGTTTCGTGTGACCACAGTCGAGACCTACGGGTCTTGGTGTGGGCTTAGTGGCTCGGCAGCAAGCAAAACAAGGGACCCCGACGCATGTCGGGGTTGGCCTTGTGGTGATTGGGGGTCTCGGCTGAAAAACAACATGCACCACCGGCTTAAGCCGGTGGCGGTTTTACTTAACCGTGGCAACCGGTCAAGCCGGTTTGCCACCATTAAGGGATTGGTTGGTTGGTCCGGTTCAAGGGGTTTCACGGATCAGTTCACGACATGTTTAGATTTAAAACACAGGTTCGATTCATGACTTATTTTTACAAGTTAATTATTTTTACAAGTTAAATAATTACAAGATTTAATTAAATTAATTTATCATGCTATCTAATTAATTTAATTTAGTCATGACTTAGGTTAATTATTATTAGTAATAATACAGGATTTTAACCTAAGTATTTTATGATTTAATTTAGACTAAAGTAATCAATTAATTATTAAAACATGACATGTAATTAATTAATTTCCATGACTTAGGTTATATTAATAATAAATATTAATACATGTTTTAATCTAAGTATTATTTACCCTTTTATTTAATTAAATCATGCTATATTTAATTACATCTTATAACCTACATTTTATTTAATTTACATGTATTAATTAATAAACTATACTATAAATCACATGACTTAGAATATTAATCAGTAAAACTTAAGCTTATATTATTAGCTTAATAACCCAACTTATTTCTAATTATAGAAACTTTATATTTTTAGAAACTTATCTATTTTAAGCAACTAATCTATTTATGGAAACTTTCTATTTTTAGAAACTTTATTATTTTTAGAAACTTTCTTTTTTTGAAAACTTTCTATTTTTGGAAAGTTTCTATTGTTGGAAACCTGCTATTTTTAGAAAGTTACTTATTATTACAAAACAAGTATAATAATACAAGAAATACAAGTAATAATTAATCAGAATAGACAGAATACATGATAAATACAACATAATATTATAATCAGGGACATGAACATATAAAACAAGCTAAGACATGATATAAGACCAGTTACGTACTCAGTGATCAGAATACTGATACAGGTATATTATTTATGTAGCATTAGTGATATCGAAGTAGGACTCTCTTCCGTTCGTCTTCTTTGTTCACTGGACACAAGGTACGGATTCTCTGTCCTTTTAATATGGACATTCTTTCCTTATTAGGATTCCCCGTATGCAGCCAACTGTTTTCCCAGTATATGTTTTATATGTTTTGATTTGCTTATGTTTAATTAAATGCCTAAGCCATATACATGCATGACCAGTTTCACCTAGTTATGGAGGTACCATAACCATAACACTGGAGGCACCAGTGTTATGACTTCACCACGGCGGAGTGATAGCTCGTGGCGTCCCTTTCAGCTTTTGGCCATATTATTATGTTATCATGTGGGGCGTATGGGTGCATCCTAGGTTACATGTTTTTACAGATTATTCAGGTGAATGTGGTGTGTGCCTTGCATCCTTCACAAGGAGCTGATCCCTCCTACCCAAACTTATATAAATTAGAGGCAGCCCCTCTAATTGCATGACGTGGTCACCCCTCCAAGTATTTATGCACGTTGATATTTCATGACCTATATTGGCTAATGGTAAACATGTTAAACAGTTTTTATAAGATAAACATAAGGCTTTTCAAACTATAAAACAAGTTTTTACTAAGTTACGTCAGGTTTTCCAGGACTTAGTCTATTCCGCTGCTATATGTTTTATATGCTTATATTATTCATTTTATGCTTGTATATCCGTGCACTGAGCGTTATGCTCAGCCTTTTTCCTTTCATGTTCCCAAAACGGCAGGTACTCAGGGACGCTCGTAGACTTTAAGCGTACGTGCATATGGACTGGAAGCTTCCTAGCCTTCATTACTTTATGCATTTATTCATACTTTTGATACTCATTTCCATGGAGATTGTTTAGTCCTTTCATTTACAGTACTTATATTTGTGTGTGATGAGCTTTTACTTTGGGGTACCGATGTTGTTTCCGGTATTTCCTTTATGGTCATGTAATGTTTAATACATTTATCCTTGTATGCTTTGATGACACGCCATAATCACGCGTGACATTCCATTTACCAAAATGGGGTGTTACACTTTGTCTGACAGTTCTTGGAGTTGTTCTGTGAGTTCTTTCATCTCGGTCGGTGCTAAACGTTATGATGCCTTAGCTACAGGTGCAGCTCCTGGTATCAAGTCAATATGAAATTCTACTTGACGAGTGGGTGGTAAACCAGGTAAGTCGTCTGGAAAACTTCGGGATAATCACGGATAATTGGTACGTCCGTGATTTGTTTCTTCTCTGGTTCGTCTTCTTTACCTGCCTGAGAAATATGTGCTAAAAAGATAGGACATCCATTCAATACGTACTTCTAGACTTTGGTGCATGAGATGACACTTAGTCTAGTGTTAGTCATGTCCAAATTTCCTTCTCCTCGTACAATCTAGTTTTCTTTCCCCTACAGTATACGGACTAGCTTTTCGTCACACACAATGGTTGTGTGATACTTTGCTAACCAGTCCATACCGATGATCACGCTGAAACTACCAAGATTCACTGGGATTAGGTTGATATCAAAGGGGTGGTTCAAAAGGTTTAGGGTACAACCCCTTAAAATAACATTGGTTTCGATGGTTTTGGCGTCGGCTAATTCAACTCTGTAATAGTTGACTAACTGGGTAGGAATGATGTCTAGTAAATTTCTAAACTCGGTAGATATGAAACTCCTATCAACTCTGGTATCAAACAAAATGGATGCATATCGATTGTTCAAAAGAAACGTATCGGTAACCATATTGGAGTCGGTCTTGGTGTCTCCTATCACGTAAACTCTGGCTGGTGCTCCTCTTGGGTCAATATAGCAGTGTGGGTCTCATGATGATGACCCTCAAGAGATGATAGGCGATGACAGAGAGTAGATTTCTCCTCGAGTAGCCACAGCAGGTTGTTCTAGACAGTCGTCCAAGAACCCTGTGCAGCCTGTGACTTAGCAGCCACTGACCAGTAGAGAGAATTCATCCTCTCCTGAAGTACAGCACGTCCCAGCTAGTCCGCGTGTAGCAATGCATAGATAAGAGCAGTATCCTGTGCATGTCTGGCAACTAGCGCCTCAATCTGCGCCTGCATAGTGTCAAGTCTCGCCTGACCGGCTCCAAACCCTCTCCTATCTCAAAAGTAGAGACAGGAGTAGAGGTGTGCCTCCTCTTGCCAGGTGGCAAAGCTCTAGTGGGGTAAGTATGGAGAGTAGAGAGTGGTGGTAGAGGTGGTAGAGTGGGTACAACAGGCACAACCTGATCAGGTTTCCTAGGTAGGGAAACAACGCGATGGAGTAGGAGAATCTGTCAACACGATAACCCCCTCTGTCGAGTGATCTCGGGACTCTGTATCAGACTCAATTCTGTGTAGTACGGATGTCGGTGATACGGGTGCAGTAGCAGGTGTCATGAGAGCGTCAAATGTAGTCACGATAGTCGGTGACGTCATGATAATCTGAAAATAATAGCATTTCAAAGTTGAGTAAGGGGGTGTTTGATACATGCTGTGTGATACATTTCAGCACTGACTATCTAAAAATGAGTCGGTCAGCATGTTTGGTAAATTCAAAAGTGATCACTGAATGAAAAATTGGACGCTGAGCGATTTTGCTTGATATGGTATACAAAATGGTTCAGTGGACTTCACGTTACTCAAATACCCTTTAATTTATGTTAACGTCTATTCCTCTGCTTTGAACTATTAAATTTAATAAAGTATTGTGATGGTCTCGATGTACATCATATCATCATACATTTATATGATTGAATATTATAAAAATGGGCTACCTGACGTTTCTATGGTATTTGTGATATTATGATAAGATTCTTATTAGTTTGTCTTTTTTTTACATTTATATTTATTTTTACAAAATAAATTTGATATAAGAATGTATTTTTTTTGTTTTTAAATCACAATCGAGTATGGGTAAGTGACTATTATTTAGGTTTGACTCACAAAAATAAAAAGACGAATCGAATTAAAACCAAACTAAAAACAAACTAAAAACAATCCCGAAAATAAAATTCAGGTTTTGGGTCATAATCGAACTGAACCGAACTACATATTCGTTTTTCGAGTTGGATATGAGTTTGGCAGTTGGACCTGAAATGAAAGTTATACAAATATATATCTTTTTACGTTTATATATATAATATAATGATTATTAAATTGTAATCCTAATATAAAAACAATTTTATACTTAGAAATAGTTTTTTTGCTAAATATCTATAAAATTACATATTTTTAAGAAAAACAGGATAATTCGGGTCAACCTAAAAACCGAACCGAATTTGAATTCGGTTTTCAGCTCGGTTTTTAGATTAACCAAAACTTTTTTTTACCTAAATAACCTTAACCGAATAAATCGAACAACTCATGAACCGAACTAAAAGACACCTTAAACCGGAGGTCAAAATGGTAATTATATTTTATTCAGCATTGGCATTCAGAATATTTAACAAACAACTTTTTTATTCAGAATCTTATTGACTCAGCATCTTTAAATTATTCAGCACCTTTTATTCATTCAGTGCTAAATAATACAGTTTTATCAAACAACCCCTAAGTATTAGCTTACACAATTCAAAAAGTTTTCAAAAGATGCATATGCGATGCTTATGTATGCATGTAATAGTGTAATCAAAATTACGTAGGTACGTAGATGATCATATAGCAAAAGCCATATATCAATGCACAGTTAGCTCACACAATATGTATGCTCTATATGTGTATGCCTAACTATAAGGGTTCCCTAAAAATCAAAATTTTGTAAATATTGATTTTTAAATTCAGTTATAGTCCAGTTATAAAGTTTTAGTATTTAAAAATTTTAGTTTTAGATCTCGTTCTCTATAACTATGCGCTCTGATATTATTTCTGTAACACCCCCAAATGGTCAAATGCAGCGGAAAGGTACGTTTGGGGTATTACTTTTGAAGGTGGATCGATAACACACATTATATAGAGCAATGATCATAAAATGACACTAAAACATATTACATGAGTTTAATTGTGCAAATTAAATAATTATCTTGAAAACATTGTTTGTAGAAAATCCTAGCCCGATGGTAAACATGATGCTTCCTTTGATGCTGGAATCCAATGCAAGTAACTGCTTACTTTCCTGAGAAAACATAGAATGTAAAATGTGGGGGTCAACACTATGTTGGTGAATTCACAGGTTTAATATAAAGTAAAAGTATTGTTATGCAAAACACCACGGGGATAGCAGCGCATAAAGCCACATACTATAGTAGTTCATATTGCCCTGTAATAGATGCTAGACATGATTCTCAAGTGCCTACAAAATTGGACATCCTAATGTGAGACCCTCACTCGACAATGAAATAAAATTGTTGCTTGGCCTAAGGTTTCGTGATAGCAAGTCACGCAGGCCAGGTGTTGTCAATACCCAGATAGATCTATCGATAACATTTCGCGCTACAATATTAACTATTATAGTCCACGGGAATAATGGGGCAAACAATAGGTAGTAATGTGTTGTTGTCTATAAGCGTTTGCATAAATAATAATTAAGTATGTTTTCTCCCTCAGTTATAAAACAGTAAAAGATGGGGCCATGAACTCACCTCAGTAGTGATGAAGTAGGGATAATGTCACTGAATGTACTGGAACAGTATGATCATGAAGTAGTGAAATTACCTAAGTAATTTATATGTCTCAGTATATGCACAATAAAAATGCACAAATAAATGTAACTGATGAAAATGCATGATCACGAATTAATAAGTTGTTACTATTGTTTAAGCGTTAAACTTATAATAAGTTATCGAAAATAATATATTTTTAGTTTCTAAAAATATATTCTAACTGTTCGTACAACCAAGGTGTAATAAATTAATTAAATAGATTTTTATTTAATTAAATGACTATAAGAAAATAATATGTTTCACCAAATTTTCTTAGGGTTTCAGGTGTACTAACGTAATTCATTCGTTATAAAATGTCGTAAACAACTCTAATAGTTTATTTAATTTAATTAATGAAAATATAACTTAATTTAATTTATTAATAAAACAACTTTATTAATGTTTTAATTAAATTAAATCTATACATTAGTCCTTGTAAAATAATAACTTCCAAAATAACCCTAGGGTTTCGTTCGTTAAATGTATTACTTCGTTAGTCCTAATTCGTTACCTTTACTTTCAAAACACCCCTAGGGCTCCTTATATCTTTGAAAAGTGGCAAAAGTGACCCCTATGGTTTAAAACTTTTGTATAATTACAAACCGAGTCCCTAAGGCTCGGTTAAGTTTGGTAAAATGGCAAAACACACCCTCCAAGTCTCGAAAATAATATAGGTTAGTATTAGGGCTTGTTTTAAGTTTAGAATTTGACACTTATGGTCCTTGTGGTTGTGTTATGTCTCGGTATAAACGCACACCCATACATTCAAACTTGCCGATTTTGGTCCTTAGACTATATAAAAGTCTCGAAAACAATAATTATGTTTTATAGAGTTATGTTTTTAGCCTATACTTTCACACTTTGGCAAAAATAGAACAAAAAGTATTTGAATAGTGGATTTAGTGTTTAATGGGCTCGGTTGGCCCATTAAGGGTCCGGTTTGTACATTTGGGCTTAACGGGCTCATATCTTGGGCTTGTTAAATACTAGTACATGTTTAATAAGCATCTAGATAATCCAAACTTATTACTTGGCTTATGGGCTTATTTAATATTTCGGCTTATATTGATAAGCCGTATGGGCTTATATAGTTAAGGGCTTAATGGGCTTATGGCTTCTATGGTTCTCGGCTTATGGCTTATGTGGTTCTCGGCTTAGGGCTTATATGGACCTCGGCTTATGGCTTAGGGGCTTATTTAAATGAGCTTATTTAACCACTTAAGCTAAGGTTATTCAAGAATATGTTTAGTATTCAGTTTCTAATAATAAGTGGAGACCTTTTGGGCTTATTTCTTAGTGTAAATCATTAACTTGTTAGTTATAGTTTATCTAGGGTTCATAAGCAAGGTTTCCAACTAGTTCCTTCATAGATCTAGGGTTTTGAAGGCATGTTTACCCACGAACCATAATAAGTCGTGGGCTTCTATACGTTTGTGGGTCGTGTTTTAGTATGTTTTACGTGTGCATGCTACCCTAATCGTGATTCCATGGATTCTACACGCATTGCATGCCATGATATGTAAGAAATGATAAATGAATTAGGATAGGGAGTGGATACTTACGTGTTTGATGGAGATAGTGATGAATGTCACAAACTAGAACTTATATGGATTATATGCGTCGAGTATACTTCAAACGTGACCTAGGGTGGTCTTAGATTGCCTTAAACACCAAGATCCCAATGTGGACTAGCACTAAATGCTCTAGGAACCAAGATTTGGGGTAGTAAATACTTGTGTAAGAGAGGTTTCGTCTAGGTGATATATGAGGGTTGTGTTATCCGAAATGGAAGTGGTGAGTGAGATTTGGAATGCTTAAGACTTAGATAAATATCCTAGGAGTATGATGTGTATAGTTTGGGTGATATACATGACGAGAGAGAAAGAGTTGCAAGATTTGGTGTAATCTTCATAGTACACATTAAATCTTACATGGGATTGTTGTAGTACCAGGTTTTAATTAGTTGATGTACACTTGCCCCCTAAAACCCTCCTAGCCGTCGCATATGTAGAGTCAAAGGGACAATGTGATGTCTTGCATAGTGTAAGTCTTAAATGAGGTGATGTACAAGGTTTATGCAAAGTCCAAAGTCAGTTTGAAAGGTTTCAAAGTAAGTGTAAATGTGTATGTATGGTATATTCGGCTAAGGTAAGTAGTATAGGATAGTTTTTAGTTCAATTCTAGTGTTCTTGTGTAGTTACTAAGAGTCTAGATAGTATAGTGTGAGTGTAGGTTCGAGTCCAAGTCGATTTGGTTAGGTTTTAGGGTTTTTGAGTGAAAGTATAGTCTAGAATAAATAAAAGTATAGTTTTACTTATTAAAAGTATAAGACACATAATAAATGTTGTAATTTTGTTAAATGCAAAATTATGTGGTGACAATAGTTTTTGTTTGACTGTTGTAACACTTAAAGTGTATAGAAAATATATAGTATGTATATTTTGTAGTAATATTATACTAGATAAATATTATTAATTGTGATCATGGTTTTAGGTTTTTAAAATCCTAAAATGATGCATGAGTATGCTCATGAGTTTACAGGTGACTTAAAAGTCCTAAAATGATGTCTTGTGTTCTGTATGCTCATAAAAATATAGTCGTACATGTTGTTCCTGTGATCCGATGATCGAATATTCATAATCATAATGCATTGTTCAAAGTTCTTATTGCTCAAATGTTTCAACTGTTCCAGATATGATAAATTCTCAAGGTTTCAGTGATAAAAATGATGTATGCTCATGAATGATGCATTTGATTGTGCAAAATTTATGCAAAGGTGAAATATATATATATATACATATATATATATATATATATATATATATATATATATATATATATATATATATATATATATATATATATATATATATATATATATATATATATATATATATATATATATATATATATATATATATATATATATATATATATATATATATATATATATATATATATATATATATATATATATATATATATATATATATATATATATATATATATATATATATATATATATATATATGTTGATCCCAAACTTAGATCGATTAAGCTTTGTGTATACGAGATTAGATCAAGTACTACACGTAGAGAAACCTTTGCTTATGAATAAAGTAACAAAGTGTTATGCGGAATTAACACTTGATCTAAAACACAATGATGTTAAACAAACTTTCACTTGTATTAGAATAATCGTACTTGATTACAATGAAAGGGTTTAACAATCGAAAACTTATGAAAACTGATATATGACTTTAACCTGAAAGACCTTCTTTTATAGAACAAGAAGTCTTGTACAATAAGCTACGAATCAACTATTCTAGGTAAAGATAATAATAGAAAATACAATGTTGTGCTTATCTTTACCATACATAAATAAAGAAACAAATAAACAAAAGATACGTATGAAGATATTCCATCAGTGTCAATCTTCAAGGCTGTCAGCGTTGACTTCTTCAATGTCAACACTTGGCTGTCAGCGTCCAATGTCTTCTTATCAGCGTTGACATTCTTCTTATCAGCGTCTAGTGAACTGGCCCATATTTTATTCCCAACAATCCTCCCCTAAACTTGATATCCATTCCAATGATCAAGTTTCTGAATAAAAACTTAAGACTTAGGAGGAATCTTGCAAAAACTTCTTATGTTGGTGATAAACATATCTGATCAAGTCCTTGGCCACATCACTAGTATAGTCAATCTCCAAGGGTATCTCTAGCATCTTCTCCAACACTTCTTTGGACAAGAAATAGTCAGCATCCACAAGTAAATACTCTGAAAACTTTGTAGAGCTCATATGAAATACACCACAAGTAGAATATAGCCTCCAATGAAGATTACTGAGATCTTCTTCAAGATCCTTCCAAATGGCAGGATCTGCTTCTTTTGGACCACACAAAGTCATAAATGTGTTCCAAAGTCTTATTCCATTAGCTGAAGTAGGTGCTTCAGCTGTATACTTGGCCTCTATTAACCTCCATAGATGCACCAAGTCTTCCCTGTCTATGCTTGCAAATATAGAAATAACTGAAGTGAAAGTATGTACCTCCTTTCCAAATCGTCCAATCTTCCAAAATCCACACTCATCTTCATCAAAACTGATGATTGGATTTCTGTCATCTAGAGGTACTACATTTACCAAATCTGAAGCTTCCAATGGAGAAAGCTTAAGATGCTTCCTTATAACACCTTCAGTTGGAAAATACACATCCATGTCTTTAGGAAATTGGAAAGGATCTCCTTTCTTCACTGGTCTTTGAGCAATCCTCATTTCCTTCTGAATCTGCATTTCCTCAGCAAGCTCTTGTTTCCTTTCTTCTGAAAGAAACTTGTAGACATTCTGTTCTTGCACCTTCCTCCAAATAGGATGTGCCCTATACTCTAGCTCCTCAAAAGACAAGGCCAGCAACTTCTTTGATGTCCAATTAGGCTGATGACATCTAAGCAACTTATAGTACAACTGCCTTCTATCTCTTTTGAGCCAGGTCTTGACCTCTTGTGCATTAAACCTCATAATCACCTTAATGTCTTCTTGTACCCTAAGAAGAACTTCTAACCCCCAAATCTGATCTGATAAACTCATACCTGGGTTGTCCATCACCTTGTCTTCCCAAGCATGGTACATTCTGGTGATTTCTGGTAGGTCCCAATCAATCTGATTCTTCAACTCACTCAACCTTTCCTTTGCAAGCTCATCCCCATATTCAAGCCTTTCTGGATCTTCAATAATTTGAATACTTGAATCTGAGCTATCATCATCTTTTCCATCACCACTTTCTTCCTCACTCTCAGAAACAACAAATGGTGATCTTCTACTCCTCTTCAAATCTCTTTCCACAAGTTGTGCAGCCAACTGTTCATCAAAAGCTATTTGTGCTGCATCTTTCTTTGGAACATCTTCTTCAATTAAAATACCTTTACCTTTGTCTTTTGGATCAATAATTGGTAAAGTAGAAGAAGAAACCTGTGTGGACACATCTTTGATGATTGTTGATGGCTGGAATACATCAACACCACCTGCAACTTTGTCAGCGTTCAAGTTGCTCCTATCAGTGCCACGATTACCTTTGTCAGCGTCCAAACCTGTATCAGCGCCCAATGTTTCTTTGAAAGTTCCTTCCAAGTTTAATGGTGTCACCTTGGATGTATCAATAACTGGGTACTTCTTCAAGTTTGTGAGAGCTTCAGCAACCTGTAAAGATTCACTAAATCGTGAACTCTTCTCTGAACTCTTCTCACTTGCTGTGTGAATCAGCTCATCCTCCTCATCCTCTTCATCCTCCCCTTTGGAAGATTCCTCCATTAGACTCCTGCTACTTGGATTCTCCAAAACAGTTACTCTCTCCCTCAAAACTTGGAGTTCACGTCCCTGTTTGTTGACAGTTTGTACAAGACTGACATTTTGCTTTTGCAAGCTAATGACAGCCGCCGTCAATTCAATTATTGTCATAGGTTCCAATCTGCCCTCAGCTAGAATGGGGATTTGACCTCCCAAAATAGAATCATGGGGCATGGATGAGGTCTTAATGATGTTGGGACTGTCTTGACCAGCATCTAAGCCTGTGTCAATAGCCCCAGCCTCACCCATTTCACCAGCCACACTTGTGGAGGTGGTTCTCTCTGCTACAAGGCTAGGATCACTAGAGGAGAACACTCCAGTAACCCTTTGGCGTTTAGTCAACCTAGATTGTAATGGGGTGGAAGATGAAGTAGATTGTGTGGGTGTGGGTTGGGTAAGGGGTGTTTGGGTTTGTTCAGGAATGGCATCAGTGTTGGGATTGGCTGTGTCAGCGCTCACATTTTGAGTGTCAGCGCTGGGTTGGTCAATGTCCATGTTTTCTGGTGAAGGTGATGGTTCATGAATAGGCTCAAGTTGGGGTTCAGGGTCTGGTTGTGGTTGTGGTTGTGGTTGTGGTTGTGCAGCCTAAATTACTTCAAGCATTGATTGGGTAAGAGGTATGGGGTCGTTTGTGGAGCTCATTTTAGCAAAAATGGTTTTCTGTTGTTTAGGGATCTCATAAAAAGTGTCATGATCCCTAGAACAATATTCTTGTAAATCAAATACCATTTGCAAAAATCTAGGGTAAGCCAAAGTCATTTTACTTCCCTTGTTTTTACACATCCCTTCAAAAATCATTTTTGAAAAATTATACTTAAGCCCACGAGTTATACAAACCAAAGCACTTGCTATTGACCTGTTTATTTCATTAAAAGAAGTACATTTTGGACTGAAGCATTGTAAAAGGACATGTATCAAATATTTCCAGTCAGAGGGAAATTCCTGCTTATGATATTTATTTAAAGTGACATCAGCAGGAATAGGATAACCCAATTCCCTAAGACCCTGTTCTATTGTTGCAATGGCAAGAGTAGTCACACCATCAGCGTCATCAAGACGCAAAGCTTGGCGAACCAAAGCTTCAGTGACCACCCATGTTCTTCCATGAACAGTAGATGTTAATGTGGTCACTCCATTAGTTGTTGTGGAACTAACATTGTTCCAAAACTGTCTAATGTGTGCGACAGGGACTAATGGTGTATGAGAAAGTGCATACCTCAATGAAGATGCATTTAAAAATGCCACCATCTGTGAATACTGAGGAAACAAATCATCATCAGCAGTCAAGTAAGCTACCATATTGTGTTGGCTCTTGAACTCCAATGTTAAATTCTTTGAATTGAATTTGGGTGCCATGATTGAAAGCTGTTTAGGTTATGTGAGATGGGAAAAATCTAGGAGAAAATGTTAGACAAGAAAATATGAATACCCAGAATAAAAAGATTAGCCAAATTTATAGGAGAGATGCATGATTTTGATTGGTCAAAAATGAGGCGGTTATATTCAAAGAGCAATCATGAAAATATTGAATCAAATATAACTTATCTCATGCATTAATTAAAAGTAACTTCTCCCCAAAATTACGGCCAAAGATTAGTCAAAAATAACAACTGGGTAGGGCCCACTAGGTGTCAACGGTCAAAAATAGCCCATCAGCGCCCAACGGCTATATTTTCTTGTCAGCGTTTGCCTAAAGCCTTGTCAGCGTCACGATTGGACGTAACAGCGTTTGGAGAAAAACTTGTCAGCGTCTAAAAATAAAAAATATTTAAAAAGAAAAAGACCTTAACAAAGTAATTTATCCTAAGGGAAATATCTTACAAGTTGATAATAATTACTGGGCGGCAAGCACTGTCCATTTATGCACACTTGCATAAGCAAGATAGACACAAATGTCCTCTAGAGTCCCTTGCTAACCAAAATACTTACCAACAAAGTTATTTCATAAAATTCTTTGTAACTCCCAGGTAAACCCATATCCAAAGTATTCCCAAGTCTCCCATCAGACCACAACCAAGTCTAGTCCAAAAGTGTCTTGGCAGCATGCATAGTTTATCAACTTTGCATGCTACAGTGCCTCATGGTTTAGTAAAACTAACCCATACTCACCTGTGGACACAATCTAGAATTGTGATAAGAGTATTATAAGAATACCCAAGAGTCCTAAAGGTTCCTTAAACCTCCCCTTAAACTATGATACATGAGTTCTCAAAATATATATGAACATTAAAAATTTATGTCAAGATAGGAATATAAATATTCCAACCATCATCCATAAAAAAACATGTCCAAATAGCTCTTCAAAGATCCATAAGCAACTCTGTATCCAATGGCATAAAGCTACCATTACCTGCACAAAAACCACAAAACTAACATTTGTTGCTGACAGCGTCCCGACAACACTTATCAGCGTTGAAGGAACTCTTGTCAGCGTTAGACAATAATATCTCCAACAACGGCAAAATAACACTTGACAGCGTTGCATTTACCTTTGTCAGTGTTAGAAAAATAATGTGGAAAATCTAAATCATCACAAAGACCAATAACAATGCATTTTCCTGTACATATTTTTACAAAAAGATTCCAAAACACATATTAAGAGAGATTAACCATTCCAATATTTGTTACCAAATATTGAAATCTTCCAGCATCAAAATGTTTAGTTAATAAATCAGCCACATTATCTTCTGTGTCTACCCTATCTGGTTGTATTAAACCTTTCTCAAAGCAATCTCTTATAAAATGATGTCTAATTTCTATGTGTTTGGTTTTAGAATGATGTACAGGATTTTTAATAATGCATAAAGTACTGTTATTGTCTACAAAAATCTTGGTATGCATAAAATTATACCCATAATCCAACAGCTGGTTCTGAATCCATAAGACTTGTCCATAACAAGCAGCTGCAGCAACATATTCTGCTTCAGTTGTAGAGTTTGCCACCACTGTTTGTTTCTTGCATTGCCAAGATATCAATCTGCTCCCAAGAAATTGGCATCCACCAGTTGTGGATTTTCTATCAAACTTGTCACCACCATAATCACTGTCTGAATATGCAATAAGATCCAATGGAGAATCTTTTGGGTACCATAATCCAAGATCTGGATAACACCTTAGGTACCTAAAAATCCTCTTCACAGCAAAAAGGTGACATTCTTTAGGAGTCACTTGATGGCGTGCACATGCACACACAGCAAACATGATGTCAGGTCTTGAGGCTGTAAGATACATCAATGATCCAATCATTGATCTATAGTGCCTAACATCCACATCCTTTCCAGCTCCAATTTTTCCCCAAGGGTGTTGCCTATCCATAGGAGTGGAAGCCTCCTTCTCATGTGGAGAAAAACCATATTTCTTCAAGATTTTAGCTACATACTTGTCTTGGGAGATGAAGATACCATCTTCTTTCTGCTGAACTTGCAAACCTAGAAAGAAGTTCATCTCACCCATTGCACTCATCTTGAATTTATCTGTCATGAGCTTGGAAAATTCCTCACTCATTTTTGGATCAGTAGACCCAAAAATGATGTCATCAACATAGACCTGCACAAGCAACACATGTTTTCCTTTCTTCTTTGTAAATAGTGTCTGATCTATGGTGCCCCTTTTGAAACCATTTTCCACCAAGTAGGTGGACAATGTACCATACCATGCTCTTGGGGCTTGATGAAGTCCATACATTGCTTTCTTCACTCTATAAACCTTGTCTGGATTCTCAGGATCTTCAAAACCAGGAGGTTGCATAACATATACTTCCTCAACAATTGTCCCATAGAGGAAAGCACTCTTCACATCCATTTGATAAACAGTGAAGTTCATACAAGAGGCATAAGCTAGAAAAATTCTTATAGCTTCAATTCTTGCAACTGGTGCAAAAACTTCTTCATAATCAATTCCTTCCTCTTGTGTATACCCCTGAGCTACCAAACGTGCCTTGTTTCTGACCACAATGCCTCTTTCATCTTTCTTGTTCCTTAGAACCCATCTTGTCCCAATTGGTCTCACATATCTAGGACAATCAACCAGCTCCTAAACATCCTGTATAGCAAATTGATGAAGCTCATCCTGCATTGCTTCCACCCAACTTAGTTCCTTGAGAGCATCAAAAATTTTCTTGGGTTCTTCCTGTGACAGAAAACAGGCAAACAAACATGCTTGTACAAGAGGGGTATCAACCTTCTTGTGTATATTGGCAATAAATCCACCAAGACCTTGATGGGATCTTCTTGTCTGAACTGGAGCCATAACATCACCAATGATTTGAGATGTGGGGTGATCCTTAGCTGTGGAAGTGAGAACTCCTCCTTCAAAAAGTCTGGTGTCCTCAATTTCACGCTCCATGTTGCCAATATCTTCTTCAGATTCTTCTTGATCAACAGAAATCTCTTCATGGACATTAGAAGGTCCACCCTGTTCAAAATGGGAAGAGAAAAGATGTGCAAAGGTGTCATCAAACTCTGAACCTTGCTTGTCAGCGTTAGGGCTAACAGTGCTTGAACTATTGTTGTCAGCGTCTGATCCATCAGCGTCTGAATTGCTCTTGTCAGCGCTTGATTTCCCTTTGTCAGCGCCTGAAGAAGTATGCATGTTTGTAGTTGGTGGTATCTGAAAACCACCATTATCTTTTCTAGCAGCAGCAGCAGCAGCATAATACTCATCTGTCCATATAGGAAGTGTAACATATTCTTGTGTGGGAGATGATTCAACTGCTGGTGGTCCATCCTCCTTAGCAACCTGTATACCTGAAACATTACCAATTCTCTTTTCCAAAACATTTGAAGTTACCTTCACAATGTCTGGATCAGTAACAGGCATATAATTTAAAGCTCTAGATAAAGGTTCTAAGTCAAA
Source organism: Glebionis coronaria (assembly GCA_025667525.1). NCBI lineage: Eukaryota > Viridiplantae > Streptophyta > Magnoliopsida > Asterales > Asteraceae > Glebionis > Glebionis coronaria. The sequence goes on along the minus strand of CM046876.1, from coordinate 102,994,986 downwards.
CAACCAATTTGGACCACTCTCAGGATCACTAGGTTTACTCTCTAAAAACCTAACATGTACTTTTTCAATTATACGTTTTTCCTTTTTAATGTAAACCCTATATCCTTTGCTCTGCACTGAATAACCCATGAAGTAGCCTTCATCACCTTTTGAATCAAATTTACCTAGGGCCTCACTAGTTTCTAAAACAACTACATGACAACCAAATGGCTTGAGAAAGCCAATATTGGGCTTCCTTCCCCAAAGTAATTCATAAGGTGTCTTATTATGTATCTTGTTGACCAATGCCCTATTCTGAACATAACAAGCTGTGTTAACAGCTTCAGCCCAAAATGCTATAGGAAAGTGGGCATCAGCCAACATGGTTCTGGCTGCTTCAATAAGGGTTCTATTCTTCCTTTCAGCAACCCCATTTTGCTGTGGGGTTCTAGCTATGCTAAACTCCCTAGTAATCCCTTTCTTGGCACAAAAATCATCTAACAACTGATTTCTAAACTCACCCCCATTGTCACTTCTAATAATTTTGACCTCATTACCATTCTTCTTTTCAATTTGGGTAATGAAATTAATCAGACTTTGGGCAGTTTCACTTTTCTTGGCTAAAAAGAAAGTCCATGTAAACCTGGAGTAATCATCAGTGATAACAAAACAATATGATTTACCCTTTAAGCTTTCTATATTAGTTGGACCAAAGAGGTCCATATGCAATAAGTGAAGTGGTTTAGAACTAGAGTGCACCTGTTTAGACCTAAATGAGACCTTGTGCTGCTTGCCCTTAAGACATGCAACACAAGAGTGGTCATTGTGGAAAGCCTTTTCAGGCAAACCATCAACTAAACCAAGCCTCACAAGTCTATTGATATTCTTAAAGTTTATGTGCCCTAATCTCCTGTGCCAAAGATTACTTTCATCTACTGAGGCTTTAGCATATAGACATGACATTTTATTATTTATCTTAATTCCATTAAGATTCACATTATATATGTCTTTATGCCTTGGTGTTCTAAAATCTATGTATTTCTCTTCAGGGAGCTTATAATCTCTGCTTAACACCAAGCACTCAGTATCTGTGAAAAGAACCTTATTTTTGTTATCACACACTTGTGATACACTAAACAAATTATAATCCAGATCTTTTACCAAGAAGACATTCTCAAACCGTAGATTGTTGGTGACAAGGGTTCCTTTTCCTGTGATTGTTCCATAGCCCCCTCCAAAGTATACCTTATCACCATCTTGAATAGGAGAGAAATTGGTCAGATAGTCTTCCTTTCCTGTCATGTGCCTTGAGCATCCACTATCCCAGTATCCATAATCATTGATCTTCTTCTGAATGCCCTGCACATAAAGAAAACACATTAGTTTTCTTTGGGAACCCAAGCCTTAGAAGACTTGGATTCATTTGGTTGTTCAACAAGAACAGACTTGGTTCTCATAACAACCCCATTTTCATCCCTGTTTGAATGAAATTCCCAGTTAACCCCAATTGGTGTTGACAATGCCTTTGAAATATAATGAAACCTGTTGCATGTCATAGAAATACCAGTAGAATTAGGGTTTTGGTCTTGTTTTGGTCTCCATGTTAAGCTAGTAGAAGCTTTAGACCTATTTCCCTGTGGTTGCAAATACCTAGGTTTAGCAGTATGTCTGTCAGCGCTGAAATTTCTCTTGTCAGCGCCCCGATTGCTCTTATCAGCGTTGAACCTAGGGTTTGCTACAGGAACCCATTGCCTATTTGACCAAGTGTTTGACTTTTGAAAAGGTCTTAGGCCTTGTGTGTTAGACCCTCTAGAAAAGAATGGGGCTGGTCTAACAACTTGTGAACTTTTGTTCACAAAGGTATTGGGTCTGACAGTGTTTGACCTATGTTGACTTTTGTCAGCGCTGAAATGGTTCCTAACAGCGTTGACATTGGAAGCGTTGACACATTTGTATGCCAAATGTGAGAAGCTACCACATGTGTAACAGGCTTTTCTAGACATAGTCTTAGGTCTAGAAGCAAAGAAGCCTGTTCCATGATTACTTACTTGGCTTTTTGGTGACCTAGTATTCCTATACATCTCTGCATACTTAACACTAGGTTTTCTAAAAGTTTGTGGGCCAAGGTCAACAGCTTTGCCAGTGGTAGGGTGTGTGATCTTAATAGGTTTAGGGTCAATGGACTCATCAATTGGTATCATGTTTGGTGTGGGCTCATTTGGACTTTCACACAACAACCCTCCCTTAACAAACAGGGTGTGGTTTGCTTTCTTCCACTCATCTAGGTCAGTCAGTTTTTGCTTGTATTCCTCAACTGGGGAAGACACTCTAGGTGGAGGAATGAATTCCTCCTCTTGGCATTCTGGCAAGCCAGTCCAAGATAAGTCCTTTGATTGGACACCATAGAAATCCCCAGCTGGTGGTGGAACACCAGTATAATCCTTCATCCCAATCCCACTCTTATCCTTAGAGTCTCTCTGTTTGCTAACACACTCTCCTAGGGATTGTGTGGCCTTATCAAATCTCTGGATTTTAAGACTCACATTATCTTTATTTTTGTTAGCCTCTTCTAACTGAGCTATCAAATCAAGATTAACCCTATTTACTATATCTTAAACATCTTTACTCTGGAATAACTCATGTTTTAAGATGTTTATTTGATCCTTTAAATCAAACTCCATTTTCTTATACTCAGCTACTGTCTTTTCTGTTTGGGTAAGAGCAATTTGATAATTAGATACTTTGCATCTTTCAGTACTTGCCTCATCTAATAATTTAACTATCTCTTGTTTTAATTTTTCAGTATTTAAACGACAACCCTTAGAACAGAAAGCATCATCATATACCTCATTGTCTGATGAAGAGGAGGAGTGTGCCATGAGAGCATATTCAACATGTTCTTCTTTAACTTCAGCAACCAAAGCTCTGTCCTCTTCCTCATTCTTAGCCATCCAGCTCCAGTCCCATTCTCCAACTCCATCAATTTGTTGAACAGCAACCATGGCCTTGGGATCTGGGCTCTTAATCATTTGGCTTGAAGGCTTCCCAGCATCAGATCTTCTTGGAGATCTACATTCCCTCATAAAGTGCCCCATCCTATGACAGTTGTAGCACTCAACCTTGGACTTGTCAAACCCAGCATCATCCTTAGCATTAAAGGTCATCTTCTTCTTGAACCTTTTATTGAACCTGTTTGCTCTTAAACTTACAAGAGCCATAGTCCACTTGATGTCCATCTCTTCCAATTGTTCATCACTTATCTGCTCAAGATCTTCATATGTAATCCTTGAATCACTGGGCAGAGAAGCAATGAATGCACACACAGTATCCAGATCAAAACCAGCAGGTTTAATTCTATCAGCGCCATGATTGTGTGTGTCAGCGCTTGAGTATAAAGCGTTGACAGGATATGATCCAGCGCTGACAGATTGACATCCAGCGCTGACTAATAAGTGTGAAAACACTTATCCTTTTACCACTTATTTCCAATAATAACAAGACCAAAACGTGTGATTTATGTCGTAAAAGTCGGAATTATGCGTGGTTTGTGTTTTTATTGTGTTTTAGGACCAAAAGATGAAAAAGGAAGAAAACACGGGCTTTCACGGGCTTTTATCGAAGAAAACGGGAAAAGACGAAGTCAAAAGATCAAGAGTGCTTAAAGAACGGATGTCCAAGACCTATTCTGGAGATTTATCGAAGAGCAAGTCTAAAGACGGAAGTTTAATGAAGTCGAAGAACTTAAGTCTAATAGAAGAAGAAAATTAAAAGACAAGTTCAAATCCCGAGACTACAAAGACGAAGAATTAAAATCGAGTCGAGAAGAAAAAGAAAGAAGAAAGCACCACACATGCCTCCCACTTCCCTATAAATACCCTCCTAATCACATTAGGAGGGGGTTAGCTAGTTTTTATTTCTTTAGTTTTCTTTCTAGTTTTTAGAGAGAGAAAGTCTTAAACTTTCTCTCACTAGTTCATCTTTTTCTTTTAATCTTTCAAGATTAAATACTTTTGTATTTCTTATTTCATTAATCAAAGTTCTATTTTAAGCTTTTGATTCTTATTCTCATTCTACACTTCTTGATTCATTCACCTTTGATCCGATTTACATACTTCATGTTTATGATTTGATGTTTCCGTGATTAAAGGATTGCTCTTTTTAGTTTTACACATAAGCTCCTTCGTCTAAACCATAAGCTCGTGATGCTTATTGGCTTATGCGATTCTTAGCTTATTGAGTGTCGGATTTCTTCAAGGTTTTTAATGGTTCGAAGTTCATTTCATAAAGTTCTTGATTTTAAGTTTTGATTAGTCATCGAATTTGAGCTTTTTGGGATCATTTAAGATTTGTTCGAGTAGCTTATTGCAATTGCTTATTTAGTTTCACTCTTCCACGAATTTCGGAATTAGTTGCATCCCATCGCAATCCTAGGGTTTTGACACCCATTCCGACGGTTACTCCACATTGCGATAGCCTTGCTTTTCGATCGCAATAACCCATTAGGGTTTTACTTTGCGATCAGTTGGTTAACCTCCTTATTCCGATCTGGGTTGCGATCGCACATTGCGATCGCGTATTCCGACGGGTCTTAAGGACTTGGTTAAGACGAAGTGCTGCCCATTTTTCGATAACATCATTCCGATAGATAGACATTGCGACAGTAGCCTTTTACATCATTCCGATCTGGATCATTGCGATGGTGGCTTTCCGATAGATGGTTATTATGATAGTATTGATCTGTTATATTCCGATGGTTGCTATTTGGTGTATTCCGATGAACATGAATCGTTTTCTTACAATTAATTAAGTTTTTCAAAGCTTTAAGTTTTAAGAATTTTCATAAATTAACTTCAAGATTAATTTTGTCAAAGCTTTAATTTACTCAACGACACTTTAATTACTTGCTATTAGATTAAAACAAACCAACCAAACCTTTGATTCACCACAAGACGATTGAGTCGCACTTTAGACCGGTTTTCAATTCGAAAAGATTCGGAATTAACTAACGATAATATTTCATACCTAGCCAAAAGCGAAGTATTAAATGGCGCCGCTGCCGGCTCTTTTCGTTAAGATAAACGGTTTCTAGTGAGAGACGCATTGAATTTTGGGATCCGTTCTTTGAACGTTATTTTCCTCGCTTCAAAAAAAATTTTCAAAAATCCATAAAAAATTATAAAACTTTTCAAAAATACAAAAACATTCAAAAACCTATAAAAACCAAAAATATTATATTCTTTGTGTATATTTTTCTTCTGCAGGTGCATGCGTACTAGATCTACAAACTATTCTGAGCCCGAGAATCGTGAAGATTTAGATATGGCTGGTGTTACCAACAACAATAATCACCCACCTCAAAATAATTTGAATAATAACAACAACAACAACAACAACAATGTCCTTCTACCTGATTTACGAACCATGGAGGAATTGTGCCAACCCACCATGAACGGACGCGGAGGCCCGATTGCGCCAATGCACGTCACGGCTCAGGAGTTTTCGTTGAAGCATCACATGATACAACAAGTGCAAACGAACCCATTTCGTGGAATTCCGGATGATGATGCCAACAAACACCTCGACAAATTCATTACCATTACCCAAAGCATGAAGTGCCCGGGTGTTTCTATGGATGACCTTCGCCTTCAACTTTTTCCACACTCGCTTTCTCACCATGCCGAAAAATGGTTTGACCGTCTTCCTAAGAATTCTATTCATACGTGGAACGACATGACTCAACGCTTTTTATCGCGCTACTTTCCCCCATCCATGGTCACTAGCCTTCGTAACCAAATCAGTGGATTTATGCAAGAGAATGATGAATCGCTTTTCGATGCTTGGGAACGTTACAATGATTTGATCGACCGCTGTCCTAATCACAATATGCTCCCCGTTACTCTCATTGACACCTTCTACAATGGTCTCACTTTTCGTGATCGTGACACGATCAATGCCGCCGCCGGTGGTACTTTTATGAAAAGGAGACCGGAGGAGTGTCGAGAGTTGATTGAAAACATGACTACTCACCACAAGAATTGGGATTCTTCCGCATCCTCAAGATCTAATCAAAGAGTCAATGTTTCATCTACTTCTTCCACCCCTAACCCGTCTATTTTGGAACGTGCTATTCTTGATATCAACAAAAGTCTCCAAATTTTGACTTCTAACCAAACTCAACAAGCTAAAGCCGTTGTTATTTCTTGTGACACATGTGGTGGTCCTCATTCCTACAATGAGTGTCCTTCTACTCATGGCAATTATTCTGAAGACGTTAACGCAGCTTACGGCACTTATCCCACGGGAGGCTATCAAGCTCGCCCGCAAGGAGACCGTGGCTTGCTAAGTTATCGTTCTAACAATTATCTTGCTCCCCCCGGTTTTCCCCCTGCAAACCAAACCCAACAACAAAGCTTTAACCGGAACAATCAATCCCAACCTCGTGCAAACAATCCGTATCAATCCCAAAGAAACCCATACCCAACTCAAGGAAATTCTCAAGCTTACCAAGCTCCACCTCTCAACCAACCGATGGCCGTAAGTCAAGACGTCGAGACATTTATGAAGACTAATCGTGAGATGGTGACGAATCTTCAGAGTCAATTTGTCAACTTGAAGAATGACATGGTGAAACAAGGGAGCGATATTCGAGCCGAGCTAAGGAATGATATGGCCAAACACAGCAATGATATTAATGCCAACATGCAAAACTCTTTCAACAATCAAGCTCTTCACCTTCGTGATATGATTGGTTCGCTCATCCAAAGTAATCAACCCTCTGCTTCGAGTACTCTTCCGAGTAATACCGTTGCGAATCCAAGGGGGGAGATGAAAGCAATCACCACTCGTAGTGGAAAAGGTTATATGGAACCCGAGCTTCCTACACCTCCACCGGTGATTGTGAACAAAGAAAAAGAGCAACTTTCTTCACCTCCTTTACCTTCTATCCCCATTTCCCCACCAGCCGTGGTTGTGAGTGATCCTATTCCCTTAAAGCCTTCTTCTTCATCCAATATACCTTATCCTTCAAGGTTGAGGAAAGAGAAGCAAAAGAGCAAGGATGATATTCAGGTTTCGAACTTCCTTAAAATGTTCAAACAATTGAATTTTAACATCACCTTTGCCGAGGCTCTCGCTCACATGCCCAAATACGCTAAGATGTTTAAAGATCTTTTAAGTGATAAAGAAAAGCTTCTTGACATTGCTCAGACCCACCTTAATGAGAATTGCTCCGCAGTGCTCTTAAGGCAATTGCCCACCAAACTTGGTGATCCGGGTCGCTTCTTGATTCCTTGTAACTTCCCGGGAGTAGAGAATTGCATGGCCCTAGCCGATCTAGGTGCTAGTATAAACTTAATGCCTTTAAGTGTTTGGAAGCAATTATCTCTCCCCGAGCTAGTCCCCACCAAAATGACTTTGGAATTAGCCAACCGTACGGTTGCTTATCCAGTGGGGATAGCCGAAGATGTCTTTGTTGGCGTCGATAAATTCACCTTCCCGGCGGATTTTGTCGTCGTTGATTACGAGATGGATCCCCGTGTTCCATTAATCGTCGGACGTCCATTTCTGAGGACCGGTCGCACTCTTATTGATGTTGCCGCAGGCGAAATCATCATGAGAGTTGGTGACGATCAAATTGTCTTCAACATGGGTAAGATTTCTAAGCAACCTTATTCATATGAGAGTGTTAATGCTATTGATGCTCTCGATGAGGCTTGTGAAGAACATTTTCATGATGCATGCAAAAGTACTCTTTCCTCTCTACCCAATGTTGAGACCGTTGCCTCAATTGCTCCAGCATTGACTCCTTTCGGAGAAAGTGACTTGGATGACTTCGAAGCTAGCTTGGGTCCTCTCGATATTAAGTATGATAATTTGTCCACAAATTGGGATGAAGACATTAGTACTATTGAGAGACTTCTCAATGAGGACCCATTCTCTCCTCCTGCTCCTAAAGAGGTGACTAATGATGATCCATCGTTAGGTTCACCATCTATTGAGAATCCTCCTACTCTTGAGCTTAAGGACCTACCCCCTCATCTTGAGTACGTTTTTCTGGAAGACAACGAGAAGCTACCGGTCATCATCGCCAAGGATCTGAAAGAAGACGAAAAAGCCCGACTTGTCGCTGTGTTGAAGAAGCATAAACGAGCTATCGCTTGGAAAATCTCGGACATCCGTGGAATTGATCCTCATTTCTGCACACATAAAATTCTCATGGAGGACGACTTTAAGCCCACTATTCAAAGCCAAAGAAGGGTGAATCCTAAAATACATGACGTCATCAAAAAAGAGGTTATCAAACTTCTTGATGCGGGTATGATTTACCCTATTTCGGATTCACCGTGGGTTAGTCCAGTCCATTGTGTGCCTAAGAAAGGTGGTATCACCGTTGTGCCTAATGCAAACAACGAGTTGATTTCTACCCGTCTCGTTACTGGGTGGAGAGTTTGTATAGACTACCGCAAACTCAATGATGCCACGAGAAAGGATCATTTCCCTCTACCTTTTATGGACCAAATGCTTGAACGTCTAGCTGGTAATGAATATTACTGCTTTCTGGATGGTTTCTCGGGTTATTTTCAAATACCCATCGATCCCCAAGATCAAGAGAAGACAACATTCACTTGTCCCTATGGCACCTTTGCTTACAAACGAATGCCTTTTGGCTTATGCAATGCCCCCGGGACTTTCCAAAGGTGCACGTTGGCTATCTTCCATGACATGGTTGAGCAAACCATGGAAGTCTTCATGGATGATTTCTCGGTCTTCGGGGATTCCTTCTCTGCTTGCCTTGCCAATTTGGAACGTATGCTTAAGCGGTGCGAAGACACTCGCCTTGTTCTAAATTGGGAAAAGTGCCATTTTATGGTAAAAGAAGGCATTGTGCTAGGACACAAAATCTCTAAATCCGGTCTTGAAGTTGACCGTGCTAAAGTTGATGTCATAGCCAAATTACCTCCACCTTCAACCGTGAAGGGTGTGAGAAGTTTTCTGGGTCATGCGGGCTTCTATCGTAGATTCATTCAAGATTTCTCTAAAATCGCTCGCCCGATGACCCACCTCTTAGAAAAAGATACTCCTTTTATCTTTTCTAAAGAGTGTTTCGAAGCCTTCAATCTTCTTAAGGACAAGCTAACTAAGGCACCGGTCTTGGTTACCCCTAATTGGGAGCTGCCTTTCGAATTGATGTGCGATGCTAGCGACTTTGCTATTGGTGCGGTTTTGGGCCAAAGAGTGAATACACACTTCCAACCGATCCACTATGCTAGCAAAACAATGACGGGGGCTCAACTGCATTATACGACAACCGAAAAAGAGCTGTTAGCTGTTGTCTATGCTTTTGAGAAATTTCGCCCCTATCTTGTTTTATCCACCACCATCGTTTACACGGACCATTCCGCGTTGAAGTACTTGATGACAAAGAACGATTCTAAGCCAAGACTTCTTCGCTGGGTTTTGCTCCTTCAAGAATTCAACATTGAAATTCGTGACAAGAAGGGAGCCGAAAACCTGGCCGCGGATCATTTGAGTCGACTTGAGGATCCATATCAGGGGGATCATCCGAACAAAGAGATCAACGACTCTTTCCCCCTGGAGACTCTAATGTCTATAAATCTCCATCTTGATGGCACCCCGTGGTTTGCGGACATCGCAAACTACTTAGCGGGTGGTATTCTCATCCAAGGGTTAACATCCCAACAAAAGAAGAAGTTCTTGAACGATGTTAAGACTTACTTTTGGGATGACCCTTATCTATTCAAACAGTGTGCTGATCTGATTATTCGTCGATGTGTTGACGGACCGGCAGCTTTTGACATTCTCCAAGCTTGCCACAAAGGACCCACCGGTGGTCACTTTGGTCCCAACTACACCGCTAAGAAAGTGTTTGATTCTGGATTCTACTGGCCTACCATTTATCGTGACGCTCACGAAATGGTTAAGCACTGTGATGCTTGCCAACGTCAAGGCAAGATCACACATAAAGATGAGATGCCTCAAAATTTCATACAGGAATGTGAAATCTTTGATGTATGGGGCATCGACTTTATGGGGCCATTTCCATCATCCAAAGGGAACAAGTACATCCTCGTCGCCGTCGACTACGTCTCTAAATGGGTTGAAGCTAAGGCTCTTCCCACGAATGATGCGAGGGTGGTTGTGAACTTTTTGAAGCAGCTTTTCGCTCGATTTGGCGTTCCTCGTGCTATTATCAGTGACCGCGGGACTCATTTTTGCAACGATCAATTTGCAAGAGTCATGGCAAAGTATGGTGTCACTCACCGTCTTTCCACCGCTTATCATCCCCAAACCAATGGGCAAGCCGAAATTTCCAATCGTGGCTTGAAGAGAATTTTGGAGCGTACTGTGGGAGAGCATCGTGCCGCGTGGGCCGATAAGTTAGATGATGCTCTGTGGGCTTTCCGTACTGCTTACAAGACCCCGATCGGTTGTACACCCTATCGTCTTGTGTACGGGAAAGCCTGCCACCTACCCATCGAGCTGGAACATAAGGCGCACTGGGCCTTGAAGTGGGCTAACTTCGACATCATCAAAGCCGGTGATCATCGCAAGGTTCAACTCAACGAGCTAAATGAACTAAGGAATGAAGCTTATGAGAACTCGCTGATCTTCAAGGAGAAGACGAAGCTGATCCACGATGCTAAAATCAAGAACCGAGAGTTCCACGTTGGTGATCAAGTTCTACTCTTTAACTCTCGGTTGAAGATCTTCTCTGGCAAGTTGAAGAGCCGCTGGTCTGGTCCATTCACCGTCGCCAAAGTCTTTCCGTATGGGACCATTGAGCTTTCTCAGCCGAATGGGCCCAATTTCAAGGTGAATGGCCAGCGTTTGAAGCTGTACTTTGGTGAGGACATCTCTCAGGAGATGCTTCCATCCCTCACCACGTTCCCCATGAACTAAAATTGGGTCGAGTCGGGCTCATGACTCGGTGAACAAAAACAAGCGCTTCTCGGGAGGCAACCCGTGTTCTATCCCTTACTGCTTTCATAATAAGTGTAGGGGGAGCCCCGCATATGTTTGTTGTCTTGTTTCTTGTGCTGTGCAGGGATTTAAGCTTCAGAAAGCATCTTGATGACTTTTGACGACCCGTGATACCGTGTTTCCATCTCCCCGGTTCTATCCTAAACTCTTGTGATTCAATATTTCATAGTCTATATGTTCACATTGAATTCACTTTAGTTGTCCTTTCCTTAGCAAGATTTAAACAAAGTGCACAATGTCCTAAGTGTAGGGGAGTTTTACTCCCACATGCTTAAACATTGAGGACAATGTTTATCTCAAGTGTAGGGGGGACTTCTATCGAAGTAAGTAGTCTTTTCCATGAATTTGCCCTCATTTTAACCGGAAAATTTGATTTTTCGACATTTTTCAAAATTTTTAATCTATTTTGGCCTAGTTGTATAGTTGCATTTTCCTTCATTATGTTTATTTTCTTCCCTTACTAGAATAGTTTTTCAATAAAGTGGTTTTAGATTTTTCCTAGTCGTGAACATTTTGACTCAACCCGAGTTTACTTGCCTAAGTTTACTCTAGCTAGTATCCTTAACATGTTTAAGTCAAGTTTTGCTAGGCTTTTATATAGGGAGCTATAAAACGCGAAAGTCTTAACTCTCACGGGTTAAGAACAAGAACTTTTCGCAAGTTCCTATAATTGATCCTAGAGAGTCGTTTATCAAGGGAACTTTAAAATGCGATTTCTAAACTTGAAAAAGTCTAAGAATTTGCAAGATCCTATAGGCGACTCGAAAACCCAAAACTTTGATTTAATAGGCTAAGCATCCACGAGTCTCATTACTTGAGATTTTAAACTGTGGAGAACGAGAGATGATAGAGTCAATTATAAGTTCGGTACTCTTTCGTGGATTTATGTGAGTTAATTATGAGCCTATTCTCCCTCCGCTTGCTTAATAATTTATCTGCTAATAAGTAAGGTTGTACGATTTAAAAAGTTACTTAGCTTCTAGCCCCAGATCGTTTAAAAGTTGCTCGGTAATGACGAGAGTTCATAGCCAAGGCATAACTTATGAAGCGGGGCGCGAAGATTGGCGAGTCCGAAAAGGCCCTAACAAGGCATGAGGGCTACATTTTGTTGCTAAAGATCCAAAAGTGATGTGAAGAATCATTTATCAAAAATCAATATGAAGGATCGAGACACACGACGAAAAGCAAAAACTCCCCAAAAGTCATGGAGAAATCTATCCGAAAAGACCCTAACAAGGTATGAGGATAAATAGATCCAAGTCCTAAAAGGAGGCGGATCGTTGTATATCAAAGTCCAAAAATAAAGACTGGAGAAAAATGAAGAAGTCGTGGTCCAAAGATGAAGAATCTCTCAAAAACTTCAAGTGAAGAAATTCCTATTATGAAGAGAAGACCATAATATCAAGAACGTCTCTCGAAGATTCGAAGTATGAAGTCGCTGCCAAATATCGGCCCGAGAAAGGTCTCAAATCGCGAACCAAGTTATGCCAAGATATGAACTTTCTGATATCCCGAGAAGCAGTTTTAAAAGATTTGGTCCTTTAGCTAACTATTGATTAAATCGTTCACCTTATTTTCGGACTAAATAACTATCGAAATAAGTCAAACAATGCATCCTCGTGATCATTTAAGACAAAAATAAAATATAAGAGATACACCTAGGAATAAGGGAGTCTAAGTGAATAATTGGCCCACATGAGTTCGTGATAGTTTGCTAACTTATAATAACAATGATCTCGTTTTTAAGCTTGGTATGGGGAACGTGAAACTTGAGGATGATAAATGTTCATGGCCGCCAAAACCCAATGTAAGTTTTTAATTTCTTTACTTATTTCTATCTTTTATGTGTAGTATTTAATAAAGGCCAAGATGGGTTATTTATGATGGAGAATGTAAACCGTGCTTAAAATTAATGCATTGCATGAGGACATTGCAATGGTCAAGTGTAGGGGATTTAATAAGTGTGAAAACACTTATCCTTTTACCACTTATTTCCAATAATAACAAGACCAAAACGTGTGATTTATGTCGTAAAAGTCGGAATTATGCGTGGTTTGTGTTTTTATTGTGTTTTAGGACCAAAAGATGAAAAAGGAAGAAAACACGGGCTTTCACGGGCTTTTATCGAAGAAAACGGGAAAAGACGAAGTCAAAAGATCAAGAGTGCTTAAAGAACGGATGTCCAAGACCTATTCTGGAGATTTATCGAAGAGCAAGTCTAAAGACGGAAGTTTAATGAAGTCGAAGAACTTAAGTCTAATAGAAGAAGAAAATTAAAAGACAAGTTCAAATCCCGAGACTACAAAGACGAAGAATTAAAATCGAGTCGAGAAGAAAAAGAAAGAAGAAAGCACCACACATGCCTCCCACTTCCCTATAAATACCCTCCTAATCACATTAGGAGGGGGTTAGCTAGTTTTTATTTCTTTAGTTTTCTTTCTAGTTTTTAGAGAGAGAAAGTCTTAAACTTTCTCTCACTAGTTCATCTTTTTCTTTTAATCTTTCAAGATTAAATACTTTTGTATTGCTTATTTCATTAATCAAAGTTCTATTTTAAGCTTTTGATTCTTATTCTCATTCTACACTTCTTGATTCATTCACCTTTGATCCGATTTACATACTTCATGTTTATGATTTGATGTTTCCGTGATTAAAGGATTGCTCTTTTTAGTTTTACACATAAGCTCCTTCGTCTAAACCATAAGCTCGTGATGCTTATTGGCTTATGCGATTCTTAGCTTATTGAGTGTCGGATTTCTTCAAGGTTTTTAATGGTTCGAAGTTCATTTCATAAAGTTCTTGATTTTAAGTTTTGATTAGTCATCGAATTTGAGCTTTTTGGGATCATTTAAGATTTGTTCGAGTAGCTTATTGCAATTGCTTATTTAGTTTCACTCTTCCACGAATTTCGGAATTAGTTGCATCCCATCGCAATCCTAGGGTTTTGACACCCATTCCGACGGTTACTCCACATTGCGATAGCCTTGCTTTTCGATCGCAATAACCCATTAGGGTTTTACTTTGCGATCAGTTGGTTAACCTCCTTATTCCGATCTGGGTTGCGATCGCACATTGCGATCGCGTATTTCGACGGGTCTTAAGGACTTGGTTAAGACGAAGTGCTGCCCATTTTTCGATAACATCATTCCGATAGATAGACATTGCGACAGTAGCCTTTTACATCATTCCGATCTGGATCATTGCGATGGTGGCTTTCCGATAGATGGTTATTACGATAGTATTGATCTGTTATATTCCGATGGTTGCTATTTGGTGTATTCCGATGAACATGAATCGTTTTCTTACAATTAATTAAGTTTTTCAAAGCTTTAAGTTTTAAGAATTTTCATAAATTAACTTCAAGATTAATTTTGTCAAAGCTTTAATTTACTCAACGACACTTTAATTACTTGCTATTAGATTAAAACAAACCAACCAAACCTTTGATTCACCACAAGACGATTGAGTCGCACTTTAGACCGGTTTTCAATTCGAAAAGATTCGGAATTAACTAACGATAATATTTCATACCTAGCCAAAAGCGAAGTATTACTGACACCTTGAGATCCAGTTGCTGAATGTCCATAGAAGTTCATGGAATCAAATTGGCCTTCACTTTGTGAGAAGAAGGCCATGTTGCTGCTGGAAGATTTATTATCACTTTCCAATTGCCATTCATTCTCCAACAGTCTTAGTTTGTTGAAGATGTCATCAAACCTGGAAGTCTTGTGGGTGTTATTGACAAGAATGGATCTTGTCTCAATCTTCCATACATCACCAAGGCTTTTGAGAAAAGTAGCATTCAATTCAGGGTCATCAATCTGTTTTCCCATGAAGGAAAGTTGACTTGTGATGTCAAGAAGTCTACTTCTCACACTGCTGAGATTCTCATTAGGTTGAGCTTTAAAGACAGCATACTCATGCAATAGTTGCTTCTTCTTTTCTTCTTTTGTGTCAGCATTGCCACCATGTGCTACTTCAAGAGCTTCCCAAAGCTCTTTTGCAGACTCAAAGCGTTTGTACTTGTGCTGATTCTCATGACCTAGGGCATGTTTCAAGATGTTCAAGATTTTCATGTCCACCCTCTTCTTGGCTATGTCTTCAACAGCTACAGCTCTCCCATCTTCAGGCTTTTCCACCTTATCAGATTCAGGACAATTAGGAACAGCTGTCCTTGTGGCAATTGCAGCAGTAATCTTTGCTGCTTTATCGAATGTGTTCCCATATTCGATAATCTCCCAAAGAGTGTAGTCATGAATAGCTATGTATTGCTCAAAATTAGACTTCCAAAGTTCAAAGTTTCTGGCATCAAACATGGGAATTTTGATACTAGGGTTTGAGAAGTTGTTTTGTAGCAAAGAAGGAGGTTGATTTGTGCCAGACATGATGTTTTTAGGGTTTTGAGAATTTAGGGTTTTTAGGGTTTGGTGTTTTAGGGTTCTTGCGTTACTTAAAGATCAAAAGTTTCTCAACAAGCTCTGATACCACTTGTTGATCCCAAACTTAGATCGATTAAGCTTTGTGTATACGAGATTAGATCAAGTACTACACGTAGAGAAACCTTTGCTTATGAATAAAGTAACAAAGTGTTATGCGGAATTAACACTTGATCTAAAACACAATGATGTTAAACAAACTTTCACTTGTATTAGAATAATCGTACTTGATTACAATGAAAGGGTTTAACAATCGAAAACTTATGAAAACTGATATATGACTTTAACCTAAAAGACCTTCTTTTATAGAACAAGAAGTCTTGTACAATAAGCTACGAATCAACTATTCTAGGTAAAGATAATAATAGAAAATACAATGTTGTGCTTATCTTTACCATACATAAATAAAGAAACAAATAAACAAAAGATACGTATGAAGATATTCCATCAGTGTCAATCTTCAAGGCTGTCAGCGTTGACTTCTTCAATGTCAACACTTGGCTGTCAGCGTCTAATGTCTTCTTATCAGCGTTGACATTCTTCTTATCAGCGTCTAGTGAACTGGCCCATATTTTATTCCCAACAATATATATATATATATATATATATATATATATATATATATATATATATATATATATATATATATATATATATATATATATATATATATATATATATATTTTAGTTAAAGTAGTGTAGTATCTTATAATTATTAAAATAAAAAGTGTTTTGGACCTTTAGATCTACTAGTTTAATCAAGATGACATCAATATCATTAAAAGAACATTAAATTGTTAATTAATTACATTTTATGTTTGTTATGAAATTTATAAAAAAAAAATAGCCTCATTGATTAAATTTAACCACATTTATTACACTTATTAATTGTATTTATTTGAAACACTTGATATTAATTGTAAAAAAAATACTACCATGTTTTTTTCAAAAGTAACTATATTTTACTAATATGTACTAGCAACAATTTTAGAGTTTTATTTTTTTCTCTTATGTTGTATCACATATTAATTTATACAATTCAAGACAAGTTATTTTGTGCATATTATATTAAGTTATAGTTACGGACATCAATTGGTACATGACGGTTTTTTATTTGTTTAGGTTGTGTACGAGTTAGATATTAAATATGTACCATCATATTTGTAATTTTGGATGTGACCTGAATTGTATCTATTTTATATATGAGTTGATTGATATGTACCTCCATTTCTTGTTGATGTATCATCTTATTATTTTATAAAATATTGAATATGTAGTTGTTTACTTGTAAAGATTATTATTTAGACATGATGTATCAAAACTTTGTTATGTATCAAGTCTAACTAATATAAAGGTTAAAAATATATAAAAATAAATAAATATGAAGATGTATCAAGAAAAACATTATTATCTAAAAGTATCGTTAAATGAAAATTAAATATTGTTTTTAAGAATTAATAGTATTGATTAAGTAAAAATTAATTCTAGGTTTATTTATTACTTGTCCGTTGACTAGATATTTGTTACATTAATGCAATTCATCTATTATTTATTACATTTAATACTAACTAGTTAAATCTAATGGTGAATACTACTTTTATTTTAACAATTTTAAAGAGGTACACCACATTAACCTAACTCTCTATATATATATATATATAGTGTAACTTTCTTTTCAGAACCATTTTTACTGACAGAACTATCAGAACCATCTTTCTTACACTAGTTAATACACAATATACACTATGTCAATGCACAATGGCATTTTTGTAATTAAAAATAAAGAGTTTATCTGGAAATTAATAGATAAGGGTAAACTTGACATTTAACTTTTAGCTAAAATATCTCTACACTATAATAATTTTAATTTTATATTAGCCTCATTAATCTTTTTCTCTCTCAAAATCATCGTTCCATTTTTTTTTCTCCTCCCACCATTACCAAAAAATCAATGAAGATCTGCTCCATTTTTTATTGCTATAGCTACGAAAAAATATCCTTATAATTCTATTTTTTTAATTGTAACAAATTGATATTGATCTTATCCCTGTCACGTCCAAAAAAGCCACCGTCTCCATATTCGAAGACCACATCGACCCGTTACCAGGATGTCCAGTCTTTTACCACGATGTTCAATCCGTTAACATGGTGTTCGATCTTGTTTGGATCTGATCATATCTTTTATTTGTTGTTATTAAGTTTTTCAGATCTGATTTGGATCTCTAATGGTAACTTATGATGTTGAATCTCTTTAGTCACGGGTATGTATCTGCAACACTTTTACACATCTACAAAGTAAAAGACACGTTCGATGTGTGAGTTTTCGGCGCCGGCGGGATATTCGAGGGCTGGTCATTTTTGTGGTTGTCGGTTAGTTTTCTTAGATCCATTGCTTCATTTATAAATTATTGTGTATTTGATTTGAAGTTAGCTTGTGAATGTCATGCATTCACGATTACTAGTTGGCATATTTATTGACTAATGTAAGCACATGAATTAGTACCACAAGAAACAAGTATACATGATAAATTAAGAGTTTATTGTTAAAAGCTAATATTTTGTGTTAAAAGCTAATATTCTGTGATAAATTAAGAGTTTATTGTTAAAATCTAATATTCTGTGCTAATTTGTGTTATTATTTACTGTATACAGATGACATCCTTTTTATCTTGTAACAAGGCGTGCATGTATGTTTCCAAGATCTTTATGAAAAACGAGTACATATACGTTTTTGGAACGCGCTCATATTTGCTATTGGAAAGCTTGCATGTATGTTTTTTTGGAGGCGGACATGTATGTTTTTGGAGGCGTACATGTATGTTTCGAGGCGGACGTGTATGTTTTTGAGCGGATATGTATGTTTTTACCGGACATGTATGTTTTTGAGGCGGACATGTATATTTTTGAGGTGGACATGTATGTTTTTTAAGGCAAACTATGTTTTAGAGGCGGACATGTATGTTTTTTGAGGCGGACGTGTATGTTTTTAGTACAAGTATGTTTTTAGAGACAGACATGTATGTTTTTGAAGACTTCAGATAAATATTAGTGCATGTGTACTTTTGGTTTTATTAATAATTTTTATTTGAATGGATAACGTGTATGTTTTTAGTTTGCTATAAATTTACATTATTCAAAAAATATATGTGCACACGTGACAACTCTAACGAAAAACATGTATGTTTATAAAAAAATTCAAAAAATTGTAAAGTACAAAAACATGTATGTTTATACATGTAAAGTTTTTTTTCAAACACTAATGTTTTTGAATTTTTCAAAATAAAAGAATTTAAAAAGAAAAAGAAAAAGAATTATTAAAAAAATAATTTCGAAAAAAATTAAACAAAAAAAAATTCAAAAATTAAGAAAAAACTTATTTTTAATTTTGGGAAAATAAAGAAATTAAATAAAAAACTAATTACAGACAAAAGTAAACTATAGGTTTTCCTATTATGCCCTTTTGATTTAAATGAAATTCTTTAATAATACTAAATTCTTATTGGCTGATTATGGTTCTGATAGTTCTGTCACTTAAAATGGTTCTGAAAAGAAAGCCCCCCTATAAAATAGTGTAGGTCCTTAAAGTTGTTAAAATAAGAAGCAATAAAAAAAATAGGTAAATGTCACCTTTATTAATTAGTTTTGGTTCGTTTTTTAGTTTTTGGTTCGTGTACGAGCTTTTTGGAAGTTTTTGTTCATGTACGAGTAGTTGGTTCACGATTTTTAATATTACTATTTTCTCGTGTATCAGTTGTTTATCATACTTTAGCAAATCTTTGTTAACTCAAATGTAATTTTTGATAGTGTATCACTGAATTTACGAATAAATTGATTATTTATTTTAATAAAATTTTGTGAAGTAAAACTATGTATCATATGTATCAGCTATAGATTTTTACGTATCAAATTTTTTATGCTTTTTATATAAAATTTTATGTATAAGATGTGTTGTTTTGTGCCTCATATTAAATATATCATAGGTTAATTAATGAAATCAATGGTTAAGATGACTTCTAGTTTTAACAACTTTAAGCTACTACACTACAATAACCCAACTCTCTCTCTCTCTCTCTCTCTCTCTATATATATATATATATATATATATATATATATATATATATATATATATATATATATATATATATATATATATATATATATATATATATATCATGAGGTGACGTGTACAATGATGTCATAGTCAAAACCTGAAAACTACAGGTTTTATATTGTGTACTTGAAATATCCTTGCTTACATCCGTCGGGGCTTTTTGGTCTTTGTTCCCCACCTGTACGTTATCCGTCACATCCAAAACGACTCCTCATCCCTAAGTTTATCAAACGAATTCGTTAATTCTAACAAATTCAAATCATAATTAATGTACTTTTTAGCTCCATTGTTGCCAGAATTTTTTGCCTTGGACGACGATGGTTTAGAAGGGTTAATAACCCAAGAAGACTTAGGCTTATTGAATCGAATACCTTCTATATGACGTGATACTAGCAAAGACAGTTGATTATTCCTCCTCTTAACTTCCACAAAGTCATTACCTTTAGTCTTGGCAACGACTGCTTTACGCGGGCATTCTGGATCACAATTATCAAAAAATTTACAATTAGCACATCGGGAAAGCTTCCATTCATATTCTACCTTAATAGTCTCAAATTCATGCCCCTCTGCACCTTTAATCGGAACTACCACAACAAAAGAATCAACAAGAGCACATTGTGCACTTACCTTAATAAGAGCCCGCGCATACAAACACCGACCTCATGAACTCACACACATATCAGCAGTATGAGAATCCAACATAATAGGTCTACCAACCTTAGTGATAATCAATCTGAGCGCGATTTCTGAATATGCAACAATGGGTACATCAAGCAATTTGACCCACACTGACACCTTAGTAATATCCTCTTTAATCAGCTTCTTAGTTGAATTCCAAATATTTAACATAATAGGTATAGACCTAATACACCACGGATCATTAAAAAGCACCTGCTCCATACCATCCCAAATAGAGAATTGAAAAAAGAAAAACCCATGATGAAACATGGTTATGTGAAGACCAAAACGCGCCCACGCATTTTTCACATAACTATCCACAATAGGAAATGCATGTCTTTTCCCTATAAAATACCATACATTGTATTAGCAAACTTGTCCGCTTTCTCATCGACCGCATCTTTAGGTAAAGCAATATCCGCTCCAGGAATTAACACATGGTTGACACATGAAGTGATATTAACTTTCACAGCTCCCTCACCGTTTGCATCTAATAAGTGTGAAAACACTTATGCTTTTACCACCTAATTATAATAATAACCAAGCCAAAACGTGTATTTTATGTCGTAAATGTCGGAATTATGCGTGGTTTGTGTTTTTTTGTGATTTAGGACCAAAATGTGAAAAGGGAAGAAAACACGGGCTTTCACGGGCTTTTATCGAAGAAATAGACAAAAGACGAAGTCAAAAGATCAAGAGTGCAAAAAGAACGGAAGTCCAAGACCTATTCTGAAGATTTATCGAAGAAAAAGTCTAAAGACGGAAGTTTAATGAAGTCGAAGAACCAAGTCTAATTAAAGAAGAAAATTATAAGACGAGTTCAATTTATATCGACAAATCCCGAGACGACGTCGAGAAAGACAAAGAATTTAAATCGAGTCGAGACAAAAAGAAAAAAGAAGAGAGCATCACATGTACTCCTCCTATATATACCCTCCTAATGTGTCATTAGGAGGGAGTTAGTTAATTAGATTTTAGTTAATTTTTTTAAGATTAGGAGTAGGAGTAGGTTTATCTAAATTTCCATGCTTTTTCATTAATCTTGTACTTTTGGATCTTTAATCATCTTAATTTCAAGCTTTTCAATTAATCATTCTCATTCTACTTTTCTTTATTTTTAATCTTGTTTTGATTTTGATAATCATGTAGTTTAATTAATCATGTTCTTGATTGATTGATTGATGTTTGTGTGTAATTGTGCTTTTGGTTTTTATGTGTTTGATTTTTATAGCTTATAGTGTTTTAGTGCTTATTGTGTTAATTTTCTTTTTTTTAATTAAGTGCTTATTAGTTAATTTTTATAAAAAAGTTGTTTTTAAATATTTTTATTATTTAGTGTTTTTAAAAGTTTTTAAATTTTGGCTTATTAACTTTCTCTTAAAATCATTTTGGTTAAGTTTTTAGATAAGTGCTTATTTGTTTTTAGCTTATTTGCATTTTTTATGTTATCCGGAACTAGTAAACCCCAATTTCCCGGATAAGCTTCCATTTTGATTATTCCGGATAGTGTCAGTTTTCAGTTTCGCGGATAAGAACCTTTGTTCGTATTCCAGATAAGCCATTTTTCTAGTATTCCGGATAAGACGCAAGCATTTATTCCGGATAAGTAAAAATAACATTTCCCGGATATGACAAATGAATCATTCCGTATAAGCAAATCTATTTTCCCGGATAGCTAAAAGCAAAAAAATAAATCTGGATAAGACAAACATCTATATTTCGTATAATCATAATAACTCATTCCGTATAAGAGTAATTATAATTATTCCGTATAAGCGAAAAGGTCAACATTCAGTACAGTAACCATTTGTCATGCATGCTTGTCTGTAAAGGTGACAAATCTTTCCCATTTGGATATATATGGGCACTTTTTGCCCATTTTCAAAAAAAGACGTGACACTTTTTGCCCATTCTTTATAATGGATGTGCTAAACGGGCGCATATGTAAGAAACTAAATGGGCTTAACGGGCGCACTTGTAAAATACAAATTAGTATACTCGACTAATATTTTTTATTAATTTTTTATCCCCGACTTTCAAACAAGTATTTTTATTTTTTAATTGTAGGTTTTTATATGTTTTTTTTCCCTTTTTTAGCTTGCGCCCGTTTAGCCCGCCCATTTTGCCCGCCCGTTTCGCCCGTGCCCATTTAGCCCGCGCCCGTTTAGCCCGCCGCCCGTTTAGCCCGTTGCCCGTTTAGCCCGCCGCCCGTGCCCGCCTGTCCGCCCGTTTTGCCACCTCTACTTGCCTGCATGCTTTACCGCCAATTTGAGCAGGTAGGTTGCCTGCTTGAGCTGGTAGCATGCCTGCTTGCTTATTAAATAATATTGTTCCGTAATTGTTTAGTTTAATCTGAAAGTTGTTCCGATTTTATTTCTGAAAGTTACGCATTTTTAATTGAATTTTTCATCTAATTTTAAAATTAATATTTTTTCGTAAAGTTTAAGTTTTATCTTTTTTACCTTTTGTCTCGTTTAGTTTTAAAGTACCATTTTAGTTTTATTTTCTCCTTTTTCATTAGGTAAACTTTATTTTCGAGTCGATAGTTAATTTCGTCTATTAGTTTTATTTTTATTAATTGTTTCGCTTTAATTTACGTTCTATTATTTATATTGTTTCGTTATTGTTAGTTAATTGTTTTTAGCTTATTTTTATTACTATTCGCATTTACCTTTTACTTAGAAATAGATAATCAAAACTTTTTTTTTCTTAACCAAAAACGATTGAGTCACACATTTAACCGGAGATCAATTCGATTAGACACCGAAAAAACGAACTTTTTAACTAGCAAAATCATTGTTTCAAGTGGCGCCGCTGCCGACTTTTTTCGTGAATATTAACGGTTTTTGTGAAAGACGCGTTGGATTTTGGAATCCGTTCACTCCTGAACGTTATTTTCTTGCCAAAAATTTTTATTGGACATCTGACTCTTATGCATGATGTTTGCTAAATAACTTTAGAATTTAGTATCAACGCTTTGAATTATTATTGATTTCGAATTAAGTTGATTTTTATTACGGTACAAAAATTATGCTTTGAGCTGAAACTTAACGATATGTGGAGGTGTTGTGTGGTTAGAAACTTAGAATGATTTGGCAGCCCCACGACACACTTAAGTCGTTACTTATTGTCCTCTTCTTCATGGACTTGTAGAATTTAAGGGAACAATGACTCGTGAGTCTTTTAGACTTTCAAACATATCCCTATCATTCAAAACTTTGTTTGTTTATACTAGTGTAAAGATTTTTATGCCCACAATAATTGTAATAGTAGTATTTAAATAATTCGATTGTTGGAAGATGTTGAAACGTAATATTATAAATTACTTTCGTTTTCGTTTTAAAATAAATGTTTAGTTTTATTTTCAGATTCAAACTAGTTCAACTTTGACGTTAATATATTAATTGATGAAAAATATATGAAAAATATAATTTTATACGTATTTTCATTGATACTAACATGGTACACGCACAATACAACCAGTAGCGGAGCTAGGAATTTTATTGTGAGAGGGGCGGAATCGAATATTATAGAAATTAGAAGGATCAAAATATATAAATAAAAATTTATTTAATGAAAATCACTAAAAATTACACTAAGTGAAAAAATTGTGAGAAGACCCAAGCCCTTCTTGGTCTCTATTACCCTCCGCCTCTGAATACAACGGAAGTACGATCTTACCTATCAAGTCCCAAAACATATTTGTCGATTACTAATATCCGTTCCGTACGTAATGGGAACAGTTGATTTTAAATACAGATAGCAATGTTTTGTAAACCGGCAATTACGCCCCCTGACTTTAACTTTTTGTCTTTTATGCCACGTGTAACTTTAAAATTTTAGTCAAAATTGGTACTGACAATTGCGTTTTTCTTTGACATTGCTTGCTCGCCGTTTACATCCGTACCTTATTTTCAAACCCACCAATCGTTTTTTACTCACTTTTAACTATGACTATTGAATATTGATCCATCAATTTAGACCTCAATTGTAACCATGTAGCAATTCAGGTTGTTACACCAGTAGAATAAAGTGTTACGTTAAGTACCTTTTGTTAAAAATAAAAGAAAACTAGCAAAGGTGATGACAACATTGCAAACATGATACAAAACACATTAATCTTGAATTCAACTGCGTGGAAGCTTTACGAGTGTCCAGGGACTTATAACTATACCTTTGCTTAAACCGAACGGTTCTCTGTTCTATGTCTGATTCGTCGAATCTTTGTTGCAATCAAAGTTAACCAGGCCATGTCTTGAAATGTGAATTGTAGGTTAAACCGTTCAACCACTTTTAGCATCTTTTCATCCTGAATTTTTAATGTTTGTTACTGTAGTAGAGTAGTACTATCTCCGTCCCATATTAATAGTCCATATTATTATTTTGGGACGTCCCAAATTAATAGTTCAGTCTAAAAATAGATAAGAAATGTAGATTAAGTTTACCATATTACCCTCACTTGAGGGTATTATTACAAATAATAATGAAGTTGTAAATTAAATGGTTAAAGACAAAATTGTCATTATGTAAAAAATAAGAGAGAGAAAGCTGAAAAAGTGATGTTTTTATTAATATGTGTGTTTTTTGTCGGTGGACTATTAATATGGGACAGAGCGAGTAGTAATTTTTTCAGTTGCTAAACAAAGTAGTACTGTATAAAATAAGTTATGTCTCGAGTCTTGTAGTCCACTCTTGGAATATGAAATAGTTGACTCAGTCCGTATGATATTTTTTTTTTCTTCTATCTGGTTTAGCTTTTTATGTGCAAGTCAAGTATGATACACTTTTGAGTTTCCAGTTCTAACACCTTTGTCACATTGAATTGTCAAAAGTTATTTCGATTTTAGCATTATTTTTTATGGATATGTAATGAAATACGAGTAGTTGTTAAAAGTATGAAAGATCATTATAAGAAAGATCGGCTGTGGTGTAGGGCATTTTGTGGGGCAGAAGTTTGAATTATGGTTGTTCATGACACGGAAACAACATTATGTGATTAGGATTATTATAGGCAGGGGCGGATCTACAAGGTAGTCCAAAACTTTGTTAGCGTAGAAAAATCTGATTATTTTTAAAGTGACTAAAAAATACATTGAAAAATTACAAGTGCATACCCTATAAAATATAGGAAAAACATGAGTGCATACCGTAAAATAAAAAGGAAGAAAAATAAACGAAGAGAAAAGAAGAAGAAACAATGCTGGTTCAATTGCATTCTTGGAGAAGAAGATGATGAAAGTGTAGGTGTAGGCTTTAAAGTTTAAGTCAGATAGTCAAATATATTTCTTTCACGTGGGCCAATAGTATTACTATGACTAGTAGTACTGGTAATATTTTGAGAATTAACTCACTTGGCTCAATTAAAAATTAATTCATGTGAGGTTTTAAATATTCCAATAATTTTCTTTTTTGTTTTTTAATATTTGGATGTCAAAAGTGTAATTATCTTTTTAGTAATGATCATTTCGTTTTGTTTTGGTATTACATTTTTGAAGCTGTAGATAAATACTTATGTACGGAGTATAAGTTTTTTATAGTGATTAAAAGCAATGTTTTAAAACCCGGGTCTTAGATTGACCCGGTCGAGTCGCCGGGTCCGGGTCAACCCGGGTCGACCTGGGTCAACCCGGGTTAACCCGGTTTTCTAAAAAAAATATTTTTTTTTATATTTTTAATAATTAACAAAATTACACTTATAAAAACTACAAAAACTTACGTATATTGAAAATATAAATTGTTTACCAACCAAAATAATATGTAAAAATAAAATTTCGTCGCAAATATGTAAAATTAAAAAAAAAAAAAAAAAAAAAAACCCGAAAAATTCGAAACCCGGCCGGGTCTTGAGAACCGGGTTGACCCGGGTCACTCCAAACCCGCCGGGTCAAGCCGGGTTTCGAAAATATGAAACCCGGGTCAATATGACCCGGTTTTTCGGCCGGAACCGGTTCAACCGGTTGACCCGGCCGGGTCGACCCGGGTCTGAAAACATTGATTAAAAGTTAAAAGATTAACATCTTACTACTGATAATCTTTGTTTTGATCATATACTGTTCTATCACAATCAGGCCAATTTTTTTAGCTAATACACATGAATCCGACTATTCGATCTGAGTCAAAAACACAAGTCCGACTCTCGTAACCAAAACTTGGCATAGTAAAAAATCCGACCCGAAAATATGTAACATGGAAACAGAATTTTATCAATAGGTATAAAAAATCGTGCATACCCTACTTCGAAATCCTGGATCCACCACCGATTATAGGGTGTGTTTGGTGACACTAGCGATCAATGGCGGAGCTTCAAAGTATTTTCTAGGAGTGCCAAAATACACATAAACATATATTTGAAGGGCTAAATTAATAAATTCCTATAGTAACTTAAGGTTTTACAGGATCTGAGTAACATTTTTATAGATAAGATGTCAAAGTTTAGGAGGGCCAGAGCCTTCTTATGTCTCCACTAAGCTCCGCCAATGCTAGCGGTAGCAGTAAGCAGTAGCAGAAAACAGCAGTATTTAGTTTATAAAGTGTTTGATTAATTAGCAGTAATTGTAATTTAAATGTGTAAAAAGACATAAAAGGACATGCATATATAAATAAAAAACTCTTTTAAATTTAATATATTATATCAATAAGGGTATTCATGTAATTTATTAAAGTATATGCTCTTTTATTAATATACTAATCTAAAAATGCTCATTCAAAAAACATATAAAAAGAAAGCAATTTTATGATAACTGCTCATGTTAATAATTATTACCAAATAAGTTTTTTTCTTAATTATAATAAATGATAATATTAATTGTTAGAAATGCTTTTAAAAAATCTGTTACCAAACATAGCGTATTATGTATGTACGGATTTTAGTGGAGACTAAAAGAAGCCTAACTTAGTAAAAGAAAAATTAAGTTTTATTTAAAATTGCTTAAAACAAATTCAGACCCCAATTTCTTTAATAAACCAATAAAGCACTCGATCTTTCCAATAAACCAACTCAAGTTCCGTCTATGAGTATTATATAGTATGTTTAACGAAATATGTAATAATAGGACTTGGATTGGGTTAAAGCTTATATTAAAAGTGTGTTTGGTAAAAGTGGTAGAACCAGTAAGCAATAGATGCAAACAGTAATTGTGGTTGATGATTGTGACGAATAGCTATTTTCTTAAATGAAAATGATCGGTGACATATGTGTGTCTATGATGTGTAAAATGACATAATGCATATTTAAATAGAATATAGTTATATATGTAAAATGTTCAGATATATCTAACATGATTATATTTAACCTTCATTTGTTGATAAATAAGATGCTTCCATAGCAAAATAACACAAATTAAATTGTCATAGATTATGTTCCTTATAATAGATAATGCTACAACTAGGTGTCGAAAAAGTTGACCCGACCCGAACCCGACCTGAATAATCATATTCGGGTCGGGTCACTCGGGTCTATTCGGGTCAATTCGAGTTGACCCGAATTGACCCGATTCTAATTAGGCTCGGGTTCGGGTTATATATTTTTTATCCTTGAGTCGACTTGACCCGACCCGACTTGACCCGACTAAAATTACACTTTTTTACATTGTATTAGTATTTAATTGAGCCACTTTTTACACATTTGCCTTAAACTCGGGTTGACCCGAACCCGAGTTGACCCGACCTGAGTTGACCCGAACCCGAGTAACCCGAGTTCTAATTAAACTCAGGTTTGAGTATGATTTTTTTGCTCTCAACCCGACTTAACCCGACCTGAGTTAACCCAAACCCGACCAACTCAACCCGAATCACACCCGTAGCTACAACTCACCGCGCTATACTGTGGCTAGTTTTAAAATATCTACCCAAACCCAAATTTATATAATTTTCGAAATTTACGTATGCATGGTTAAACGATGTATATCATCTCACCCGGAATATTCGGCAGATATGTATATTTATACCCAAATCACCCCACCACTTTTCTCTTCTCAAAAACGCAAATTTTAACCTACGAAAGTTCACATTAATTCATTATCGAAACTATGAAGAAACTCATTCGCTGTCTCTCTGGGCGTCTCTCTCGTGTCACCGACTCATCTCAATATTCACTCTTACAACGTGAAGAACGCGTTACACCTGCCATCAATAAATCTTGTGCTGTACCAAGAGGACACTTACCTGTTTACGTTGGAGAAGACATGCAACGATTCGTTGTCAAGGCCAATCTGCTAAAACATCCGGTTTTCATCAACTTGTTGAATAAATCTGCTCAAGAATATGGTTATGAGCAACAAGGTGTTTTGTGGATTCATTGTCAGGTCATCGTGTTCGAACAAGTGCTAGAAGCGTCACGTGATGATTAGGAAACGTTTTATGATTTTCTTGATCTTGTCTTTGATGAAGTTTTGTAGTAGTGTAGGAATTTTTTCTGAGTTTTCGGTTTAGTTATTATTCATGTTTAACTGCTTGTTGATAACATGAGTAAATGTAATTATATATAAAAAAAAGTTCATTTTCTTGTATATATGTGTTATATAATCAAGTCTTATATTTTTAATATTCGTCTAATATATGTGCAACCTTGATATGTGATAAGCGACTGGTCGATGCTAATACATCAACATATGATTGTGGTCAGGGTCATAGTTAAATATATTCAAGGAGCTGAGATTCATAATTTGTAAACATCTTAATATCGAGTGATTTTTTGTATCAGTTATTGTAATTTCTACCAAGAATAGTTTTGCCAACTCTTTTGATTTATCGAGGCATCAATTGAAATAAGCGCAAGCCAAAACTCAAACCCGTTATTTTTTTTCAACAAAATGTGTACCATGAACTCATCATATACAAATTGTTAAAAAAAAAAAGAAAAACTCATATACAAAAGATGTATATTGTTAAGTCAAAGTAAAATATACTCCACAGTTAGATGAATAAAGTATGTATATTGAATTATATATGTGAATAAATAGTCGGTTCGAACATCAAAATAAAAATCATTGATTCAAGTAACCGTATGCTCACGCCTAGATTGTCTGATTGGTATCCAAAGACATAAGAGCGTTAGGTATCGTAATTAAAAAAAACATATGTTAAAAGGCCACTTCAACGCCACGTCAGCAAAATATACAAATAACATCAACCTTTTTTTATCATAACATCAACAAACACAATCTTTCTCTTTTTTTTTTCTTCCATAAAACGCCCCTCAACAATTATCCTTTTTTTAAACAAACTACTTAATTCATCCATAAACTAAAAATACAAATTAAATTACAAAATAAAAAAAAATTACGAAAATTATAAAAAAATATTACAAACATAAAAACTTAAAAAATACATTTATTTAAAATTTTGGTGTTAAAAAAAACTTAGGCTTTTATCTAATTGGGCTTTAAATATATTTAAGTTTGGGCTTTAAAACAAAATATATAAATGGGCTTTTGTTTCTTTTCATGACCAACCCTTCTCCATCTTCATCATTCGCCGTCTTCTTCACTTGCAAAAAGAAAACGCAAAAAATGTCAAGCAACAAGATCCAAGCAATAAGATGTCAAGATCCAAGTAAGTAATCCATTTTGATCCTTTGAAAAGTGGGGGTGAAAAGGGAATCATATAAAGTGTAAAACCCGCATACTTTTACCATGAATAGTACCCTTACGGTCGTACGTACATGATTAGAACTTTCCTTTTATAGCATGTTTACGTTTCACGAATAAGAATTACAAAGTATTACGTACGTGTTATAACATGATAAGTATTTATTACGTATTAAGACACGGTAAATATTTCAATAATAATTATAATCACGAACATACGAACATGAAATCATGAACGTAAATAATCACGAGCTTAGTATTACGTATTTATGTATATTTATTACGATCATGAATAAATATAATAATACACGAACGATAACTATTTTAATCACGTAAAACACGAACACGAGAACAAATATAATATTAGACACGGAAAAACGTATGGGTTACCCCATGTGGGCCCCCTTACCCACGGCTAGAAACAAAGAAAAGGGCCAAGCCCATTGATTTTTACTAAACAAGAAAAAGGGAAAAACTATTTTCATAATTACAAGAATTAGAAAATAATCAAAACCCTAAAAGTCTTTTCTTCCTCTTTGTCTCCTCTTGGCCGCCGGGTAAAGAACACCAAAGGGGGTGTGTTTGTGATTTTTGGTGATCGATCTCTTGCAAGGTGGTTATTGTTATCGTTCTCCTTTGATTCACGTGATCGATATATCCTTAAACCTATTTTCCTTTATGTTTTATTTAATCAAGACCTCATGAAATCATGAGTTATTTAATAACAAGTAAATACATGTTAATAAAATCACGAGGGTAAATTTATTTGGGTTTAAGGGGTGTTTGTTTGTGGCCGACGCAAGGAACCGAGCCCAAGAGGGGTCTCGGATTGTTTTGATTCACACCAACCGAGACCTCAAGGTCTCGGTGTGTGTGGTATGTCTCGGCAGCAGGAATCAAGGGAACCCTGACCTCGGTCGGGGTATGTTTTGGCTAGGGTGGGTCTCGGCTAGAACAAAAACCACCACCGGCTTATGCCGGTGGCTAAATAAGTAAAGCAGGGGGAACCCCCATGCCGCGACAACAAGGGGAACCACCGGCTAGCCGGTGGGAACTTTTGCTAGCCGGCGGCAAGGTTTTGACCAAGGGTGCGTTTGTGACCGGTTCACGGGTCTGGTTCATGGGGTCATAAATACGGTTCACGACATGTTTAGATTAAAACACGGGTTCGGTTCATGGGTTGTTTTTACAAGGTTAATTATTTTTACAAGTTTACTTTTACAAGAATTAAATTAAATTAATTAAAACATGTACATGATTAATTAAATTTATACCTGACTTAAGTTATTAATATTATTATTAATACATGAATTTTAACCTAAGTAATTATCATTCTAATTAGACTATATAATTAATTAATTATTAAAATCATGACTTATAATTAATTAATTTACATGACTTAGGTTATATTATTAATATATAATAATACATGTTTTAACCTAAGTATTTTACCTTTATTTAATTAAATCATGTTATATTTAATTAAATACTTTAATCTATAGTTTATTTAATTCACATGAAATAATTAATAAAATATACTATATAATTACATGACTTAGAATATTAATCAGTAAACACTTAAGCTTATATAATTAGCTTAATAATCCAGCTTATACCTAATTATGGAAACTTTCTATGTTTAGAATCTTATTTAATTAAGGCAACTAGTCTATTTATGGAAACTTTCTATTTTGAGCAGTATATCTATTTTTGGAAACTTTCTATTTTTGGAAACATTCTATTTTAGGAAACCTGCTATTTTTAGAAAGTTACTTATTATTACACAACAAGTATAATAATACATGAAATACAAGAAATACTTAATCAAAATAGACAGAATACATGATAAACACAGTATAAAGCTTTAATTAGTAAAACATGACATGAACATATAAAACAAGTTAAGACATGATATAAAACTAGTTACGTACTCAGTAATCAGATACTTATACACGTATGTATTTATGTAGCACTAGTGATACCGAAGTAGGACTCTCTTCCGTTCGTCTTCTTCGTTCACTGGACACAAGGTACGGATTCTCCGTCCTTTCAGTATGGACATTCTTCCTTATTAGGATTTCCCGTATGCAGCCAACTGTTTTCCCCAGTATATGTTTTATATGTTTTTGAATTGCTTATGTTTAATTAGAATACCTAAAGCCATATACATGCATGACCAGTTTCACCTAGTTATGGAGGTACTATAACCATAACACTGGAGGCACTAGTGTTATGACTCCACCACGACGGAGTGATAGCTCGTGGCGCCCCTTCAGATTTTGGCCATATTATTATTATCAAGTGGGGCATATGGGTGCATCCTAGTTTACATGTTTTCAGCAGATTATTCAGGTGAATGTGGTGTGTGCCTTGCATCCTTCACAAGGAGCTGATCCCTCCTACCCAAACCAGTATATTAAATTAGAGGCAGCCCCTCTAATTTGCATGACAAGATCACCCCTCCAAGTATTCATGCACGTGGATAGTTCATGACCTATATTGGCTAATGGTAAATATGTTAAACAGTTTTTACAAGATAAACATAAGGCTTTTCAAACTATAAAACCAGTTTTACTAAGATATAACCCGGCTATCCAGGACTTAGTCTTTTCTAGCTGCTTCATGATTATATGCTTATATTATTCATGCTTTACTTGTATATCCGTGCACTGAGCGTTATGCTCAGCCGTTTTCCTTTTCATGTTCCCAAAACGGCAGGTACTCAGGGACGCTCGTAGACTTTAAGCGTATGTGCATATGGATTGGAAGCTTCCTAGCCTTCTTTACTTTATGCATTTCTTTATATTTTGATACTCATTTCCATGGACATTGTTTAGTCCTTTCATTTACAGTACTTATGTTTGTGTGTGATGAGTTCTACTTTTGGGGTACCGATGTTTGATTCCGGTATTTCCTTTATGGTCATGTAATGTTTTATACATTTATCCTTGTATGATTTGATGACACGCCATAATCACGCGTGACATTCCATTTATCAAAATGGGGTGTTACAATTATGGTATCAGAGACAGGTTTCGAACTGTAGGCTCTCAAAACACGACCTGTGATTAGTGGGTAGTCACTATGGTCTTCCTAGAACTGATAGTCGGTTTTCATGCGTTCATCATTTTCATGCATACATATATATGTCATTGTCGCAGGTTTATGACTAAGTAATGGTTGGTACAGGAGTAACCCTATTTAGTCGCATGTGTTTTATCGAAACTTTTAAATTTAGGACCGACCCATTGGCGTCCCCTCGCCATGTATTTTGTTTTGAGTGAACTGACCATAGGCGTTCACTCTCGCGCATACAAAGTTTTCATAAAACTGCATCATGCATTCACGTACTAGTTTTCCTACATAAAAATTTTCTCGTGATTTATTGGTATAAATTTTTTTCATGTATATAGTTTATGTTTTAATCAGTTTAATCATGTATTTTATGTTATACTGTCAGATGGTTCTCACACGCGAGCAGGAACAACTCAATGCAGCAATCCAAGCTGCAATGCAAGCTATGCTTCCTCAGATGAGGAACGAAATCAGGGCTGAGGTTCAGGCTGCCAACAACCAGCAGCAACACCTAGTACCTCCTCCTCCTCCTCCAGCAACATTGGTCACATGGCTGGAGAGATTCAATAAGCTCCGCCCTCGATCTTTCAAGAGAACATATAGCCCCAGTGAAGCTGAAAGCTGGTTGGCTCACATTGAGAAGATCTTCGATGATATGGGCTGTGACCCCGTCTACAAGTCGAGATTGGCGTGCTACCGATTTGAAGGTGATGTACTATCATGGTGGATGGCACTGAAGCAGTCTGAGGGAGGTGATAATTGGATGGCTGGTTTTACTTGGGCTCAGTTCAGGGATTTGGTGATGGGACAGTTCTTTCCCAAGGCTGAGCAAGACAAGCTGAAGAGGGAGTACCATGAGATCCGACAAAGAGCTGGGGAGAATAGCAACGAGTTCATGCAGCGCTTTCTTCACTTGGCTGGTTTCCTTGGTGCAGCAACAGGTACTCCTGAAGAGCAAGCACACCACTTCAGGTGGGCTCTTCGTACATCGGTCGCAAACAACTTGGTGTGTGCTACGTTCAACACGGTAGCACAAATGGCCGATGCGGCACGTAAGCTGGAGATGCTGCAGGAAAGAGATGAGTTCGGGGAAGCAGAGAGACCCGATAAGAGGTAAACATTCGTATTCAAATGGTGACCAATCCGTATTCTTTCAGTATATGTCAATATTTCATCTCTTTAAATTGTATCTTCCAGGCAGAAGACTGGGGACCGGTCTCAACCGGCTACTCAACAACAGCCTAATCAGCCCAAGGGAAACGGTTAGACTCACGACCGTTCTGCTACGGATAGGCGTGGCGGTAATGATAATTACCGTAACAACGTTGGATACTCCAACAGCAGCAGGTCCTTATACTTACTCATTTTCTTATGATTACATGTTATAATTCTTAATTCTGACACATTAGCAAATCTTCTACCAGAAATCATGTTAACGGGAGGGACCAGAACCAGAGAGGTTCACAGCCTAACCGTCCAGCTATCACTGGTATTCAATCTTACGATTATCCGCATTGTCCTTTGTAACTATTATCATGTCTCATGTATATTGTTTTTCTCAGGCGCTCAGCCAGTCAGGACCCTGTTGGAGGATATACTCATCCTCTTTGCTTACTTGCCACCGTAGGCACCCAGGGCCATGTCGACGCGACAGCGACGCATGCTACAAGTGTGGTCTTCCTGGACATCGCATGAAGGATTGCCGCAAGGGCGAGATGGAGGGTACATCAGGACATGCTGATACCAAGCCGCCTCCTACTAGTGGACGCGTTTACATGACATCTCGCGATCAGGCCAACAAGTCTACAGGTACCATCACTGGAATCTTGTATATGTATGGTCAAGCTGCATGTGTTCTGTTTGATACGGGTGCTACTAACTCGGTCATTTCTACTGCTTATGCCAAGAATATTAGGATACTCACCATGCCACTAGAGAATATACTGAGTATTTCCACGCCTTTGAGAGAATCTGTACTCATAACCCATGTGTACAAGAGCCTTCCCCTAGAGTTTGACGACAAAATTCGTCATGTTGACGCACTTCCGCTGGACATGAATGATTTTGACATGATTTTGGGCATGGATTGGCTATCCAAGCATCATGCTACCATAGACTGCTATTCATATCGAGTCATCTTCGGTGATGTTAATGCGCCAGAGTACATTCACAACGGGTTCTTACCCGGCAGGTCTGTACAAATCATATTAACCCTTCAAGCACGTGCATTACTTTCACATGGCTGTGAGGGTTATCTAGCTACTGTTCATGACATGGATGCTGAATCCCCATCAATTCAGGATCAACCGATAGTGTCAGAATTTCCAGATGTATTTCCAGAAGAACTTCCGTGCATACCACCTGCACGTGAAGTAGAATTTAATATCGAGCTCATCCCAGGAGCTGAGCCGATTTCCAAGGCTCCTTATCGCATGGCTCCCATAGAGTTGAAGGAGCTGAAGGATCAATTGCAAGAACTTGTGGAACGAGGCTTTATTCGACCGAGCGCATCTCCATGGGGCGCACCGGTCTTATTCGTTAAGAAGAAGGACGGTAGTATGCGTCTTTGCATAGACTATTGCGAGCTCAACAAGATTACCATCAGGAATAGGTATCCACTACCACGTATAGATGATTTGTTTGACCAACTCCAAGGGGCCAAACATTTCTCCAAGATTGATCTAAGGTCGGGCTATCACCAGCTACGGGTCAAGGAACAGGACATCGCCAAGACTGCTTTTCGTACACGCTATAGCCATTACGAATTTGTAGTCATGCCATTTGGCCTTACCAATGCTCCAGCAGTGTTCATGGATTTGATGAACAGAATCTTCCATGAATTTATGGACAAGTTCGTCATTGTCTTCATTGACGACATTCTGATTTTCTCTAAGTCCAAGGAGGAACACGAAGACCATCTTCGTACAGTACTATAGATTCTTCGCCAGAAGCAGAGGTATGCTAAATTCTCCAAGTGTGAGCTCTGGTTAGACAAGGTGGCATTCTTAGGTCACATTGTATCAACAGAAGGAATCACGATGGATCCAGCGAAGGTTGAGGCTATTACCAAGTGGCCAAGGCCGACATCAGCGACTAAAGTCCACAGTTTCCTAGGCTTAGCTGGTTATTACCGTAGGTTCGTGGAGAACTTTTCCCGCTTAGCACTACCATTGACCAAACTGATGCGGAAAGGGGAGAAATTCGTCTGGACTGAAGAACGAGAGAAGAGCTTTGAAGACCTAAAGCAGAAGTTAGTATCTGCACCGATTCTTACTCTTCCATCTGGTACAGGTGGATTTCAGATCTATAGTGATGCATCGGGGAAGGGACTTGGCTGTGTTCTCATGCAACATGGGAAAGTGATCGCATACGCTTCACGGCAGCTTAAGCCTTATGAGGAAAATTACCCTACGCATGACTTGGAACTTGCAGCAGTCGTGTTTGCATTAAAGATATGAAGGCACTACTTGTATGGAGAATCATGTGACATTTTCACGGACCACAAGAGCTTGAAGTATATCTTCACTCAGCGTGAATTGAACATGAGACAGAGGAGATGGTTAGAGCTGTTGAAGGATTATGACATTAATCTGCAGTATAACCCGGAAAGGTGAATGTAGTGGCAAATGCACTTAGCAGAAAGTCCGGAATGATAAACGACATTAAAATTGTGGAGGAAATTATAAGAGACTTGGAGCGGCTAGACATAGAGATCATGGTACGTGGAAAGCACGGTTACTGGGATAATCTTAGAGTGGAACCCGAGTTACTCTCTAAGATCAAGGAAGCTAAAAAAGATGTTGGAGAAATCTGGGCGATAATTCAGAATTTGGAGAAGCAGACAAAATTTCGAGTAGATGCAAATGGTATCTTATGGCAGGGCACGAGACTTTGTGTTCCTGATGACCAAGAACTCCGGGAAGCATTGTTAGCTGAGGCTCATAGCTCCCCATTTTCTATCCATCCTGGTTCGACCAAGATGTACCATGACATCAAGCAGTACATTTGGTAGAGTGGTATGAAATAGGATGTTGCTACTTATGTCTCCAAATGTCTTACCTGCCAGCAGGTTAAGATCGAGCATCAACGGTCTGGCGGACTTCTTCAACCGTTAGATATTCCAGAGTGGAAGTGGGACAAAATCAACATGCATTTTGTTACTGGTCTTCCGCCGACAAAGAAGAAGCACGATGCAATTTGGGTTATCGTTGATCGTCTCATACAGAGATCCTCGTTTCACTTCGCGATTCTGGAGAAGTCTGCAGAAAGCTTGGGGTACACAACTTAAGCTTAGCATGACTTTTCATCCTCAAACAGACGGGCAGTCGGAGCGAACGATTCAGACATTGGAAGACATGTTGAGGTCATGTGCGTTGGAATGGACGGGTGATTGGGACAATTATATATGTTTGGTGGAGTTTGCATACAACAACAGTTGGCACGCAAGTATCAAGTGTGCTCATTTCGAGATGTTCTATGGCAGAAAGTGTCGCGCCCCAATCTGCTGGGATCAGGTTGGTGAGCGAACACTTGAAGGACCAGAAATGATAGAGCTGGCTAATGAGAATGTCGCAGTAGCTAAGCAGAAACTGCAAGAAGCACGATCACGTCAGAAGAGTCACGCAGACAAGCATCGTAGGGACTTACATTTTAGCGTAGGAGATAAATACAAGGTTTTCCACCAAGTATGAAAGTTCGTTAAACCGATCTTTTCGAATTGATCACTAGTTAAAAGTGTGACTCAGTCGTTCTTGGTGGAAAATAAAAGGGTTTGATTATCTATTTTAAACTAATAGTAAAATGAAAGTGTCGTTGAGTAAAAATAAAAGCTTTAAAAATTATCCTAAAAATGACGAGTTAAAAATAAATGATTAAAAACTTAAAGTGAATTTAAACTAAAAACTTTGTAAAAATAAACTAAGACAAAACTCGTTTAAAATAATACTAAGTAAAAATGCGGGAAAAATTAAATTTGAAAACTAAGATAAATAAAACAAAAATTAAAGTTAGATCGTAATACGATCGTAACCCAGATCGCAGTGGTGGATCGCACTCAAGAATGAGGGATCGCACTATTGGACCGTACTGGGTGATCGCACCAAGTGATCGTAGCCTACGATAGTAACTATCGATCGTAGCCTAGCGATCGTGGCCTCAGATCGTATCCAACGATCGTAACCAAAGGGACCGCAGTCAATGCGATCACACCCAAGAGATTGACCCTCGATCGCATCCAACGATCGCAACGTGTGGATCGTAAGATTGGATCGTAGTCAATAAAAGAAGTATGGATCGCAGTCAATGCGATCGTGTCCAAGGGATCGTGACAGGTAAAACCCCTACAATATTGCGATGGACACAAAAGGTAACAAAGCCGAATCGAATAAGCTCTTTATCAAATAAGCATTTCCCAACTCTTAGCCAAGACTAAATAAGCACAAATTCGACAACTTTTAAAATACTAAATACACTAACTTTATAAAACAAACTTTAATAAGACTAAACCTTTAAGAAAACTTAAAAGTAAATAAGCTAAGTGCAAAATAAGCCAATAAGCATAATAAGCTCAAAGCTCAAATTATACAAAAACTTAGATATGAACAAAAATATGAACTTTTAAATCAATCAAACATCAAAAATGAAACAAGAAGCATTAAAATTTCGGATCAAGAACAAATTAAAATCAAGAAAGGTAGGAAGAGATTAATGATGAAAAGCTTAAACTTGAACTTGTAGATTAATGATTCCAAAATACAAGATTAAATCAAAGCTTAAACATGCAAGAAAAGAAAAGATGAAATTCTAGTGAGAGAAAGTTAAACACTTTCTCTCTCTAAAATGAAAACTAAAGAAAGAAAAATAAAACTAGCTAAATTAACTAACACCCTCCTAATGTGTCATTGGGAGGGTATATATAGGAGGTGGGGAGGTGCATGTGTTGCTTCCTTTCTCTTTCTTTTCGTCTCGACTCGATTTAAATTCTTTGTCTTTCTCGACGTCGTCTCGGGATTTGTCGATACAAATTGAACTTGTCTTACAATTTCCTTCTTCTATTAGACTTGAGTTCTTCGACTTTATTAAACTTCCGTCTTTAGACTTTTTCTTCGACAAATCTTCAGAATAGGCCTTGGACTTCCGTTCTTTTTACACTCTTGATCTTTTGACTTCGTCTTTTCCCATTTTCTTCGATAAAAGCCCGTGATAGCCCATGTTTTCTTCCTTTTTCATATTTTTACCCTGAAACACAATAAAAACACAAACCACACATAATTCCGACTTTTACGACATAAAATACACGTTTTGGTCTTGTTATTATTGGAAATAAGTGGTAAAAGGATAAGTGTTTTCACACTTATTAAATCCCTTACACTTGACCATTGCAATGCCCTCATGCAATGCATTAATTTCAAAGCACGGTTTACATTTTTCATCATAAATGACCCACCTTGGCCTTTATTAAAAAGATCGAAATATATACAAAACAATTAAAGAAATCAAAGACTTACATTGGGGTTTTGGCTGTCATGAATGTTTATCATCGTCAAGTTTCACGTTCCCCATACCAAGCTTAAAAACGAGATCATTGTTATTATAAGTTAGCAAACTAACACAAACTCATGTGGCCCAATTATTCACTTAGACTCCCTTATTCCTAGGTGTATCTCTTATATTTTAATTTTTGTCTTGAATGATCACGAGGATACATTGTTTGACTTATTTCGATAGTTTATTTAGGCTGAAAATAAAGTAGGACGATTTAATCAATAGTTAGCTAAAGGACAAAATCTTTTAAAACAGCTTCTCGGGACCTCATAAAGTTCATATCTTGGCATAACTCGCTTCACGATTTGAGACCTTCTCGGACCGATATTTAGCAGCGACTTCATACTTCGAATCTTGAGAGACGTTCTTGAAATCATGGTCTTCTCTTCATAATAGGAATTTCTTCACTTGAAGTTTTTGAGAGATTCTTCATATTTGGACCACGACTTCTTCATTTTTCTCCAATCTTTATTTTGGATTTTGATATACAACGATCCGCCTCCTTTTAGGACTTGGATCTATATATCCTCATACCTTGTTAGGTCCTTTTTGGATAGACTTCTCCATGATCTTTTTGGGGAGTATTTGCTTTTCGTCGTCTGTCTCGATCCTTCATATTGATTTTCGATAAATGATTCTTCACATCACTTTTGGATCTTTAGCAACAAAATGTAGCCCTCATTTCTTGTTAGGGCCTTTTCGGACTCGCCAATCTTCGCATCCCGCTTCAATAAGTTATGCCTTGGCTATGAAATCTAATTAATACCGAGCAACTTTTAAACGATCTTGTGCTAGAAGCTAAGTAACTTTTCAAATCGTACAACCTTATTTATTGCAAATATATTTATTAACAAGCGATGGGAGAAGAAGCTTATAATCAACTCACATAAATTCATGAAAGAATACTAAACTTATAATTGACTCTATCGTCTCTCGTTCTCCATAATTTAAAATGTCAAGGAATGAGACTCGTGGATGCTTAGCCAATTAAATAAAAGTTTTGGGTTTTCAAGTCATCTATAGGATCTTGCAACTTCTTAGACTTTTTCAAGTTTAGAATTCGCATTTTAAAGTTCCTTTGATAAAAGACTTTATAGGATCAATTATAGGAACTTGCGAAAAGTTCTTGTTCTTAACGCGTAAGAGTTAAGACTTTCGCGTTTTAAAGTTCCCTATATAAAAGCCTAGCAAAACTTGACTTAAACACGTTAAGGATACTAGCAAGAGTAAACTTGGATAAGTAAACTCGGGATGAGTCAAAAGATTCATGACTTTGAAAAATTAAAACCACTTTCTTCAAAATTTATTCTAGCAAAGAAAGTAAATAACGATAGCAAAGGAAAATACTACTATACAATTAGGCCAAAATAGATTAAAAAATTTTAAAAATGTCGAAAAATCAAATTTTCCGGTTAAAATGAGGACAATTTCATGGAAAAGCCCACTTACTTCGATAGAAGTCCCCCTACACTTGAGATAAACATTGTCCTCAATGTTTAAGCATGTGGGAGTAAACTTCCCTACACTTAAGGACATTGTGCACTTTGTTTAAATCTTGCTAAGGAAAAGACAACTATAGTGATTTCAATGTGAATATATATAAGATATGAAATATTGAATCACGACAGTTTAGGATAGAACCAGGAAGACAGGTACACGGGATCACGGTCGTCAAATGTCAT
Source organism: Glebionis coronaria (assembly GCA_025667525.1). NCBI lineage: Eukaryota > Viridiplantae > Streptophyta > Magnoliopsida > Asterales > Asteraceae > Glebionis > Glebionis coronaria. Next base: position 102,953,894 of record CM046876.1, on the reverse strand, counting down.
CAAAAGTGGATCTTTGAAGCTATTAATCCCTGCACATTATAAGAAACAAGACAACAAACACATACGGAGCTCCCCCTATACTTATTATGAAAACGGTAAAGGATAGATCTACGGGTTGCCTCCCGAGAAGCACTTGTTTTTGTTAACCGAGTCACGAGCCTGACTCGACCCAGAACTAATTGAAGGGAAATGTGGTGAGGGATGGAATCATCTCATGAGAGATGTCCTCACCAAAGTACAGCTTCACACGCTGTCCATTAACTTTAAAATTAGGCCCATTTGGTTGAGAAAGCTAAATGGTGCCATCAGGGAAGACTTTGGCGACGGTGAATGGACCAGACCAACGGCTCTTCAGCTTGCCCGAGAAAATCTTCAACCGAGAGTTAAAGAGTAAAACTTGATCACCAACGTGGAACTCTCGGTTCTTAATCCTTGAATCATGGATGATCTTGGTCTTCTCCTTGTAGATCAATGAATTCTCATAAGATTCATTCCTCAGTTCATTTAGCTCGTTGAGTTGAATCTTCCAAAGATCACCGGCTTTGTTGATATCAAAATTGGCCCACTTCAAGGCCCAGTACGCCTTATGTTCCAGCTCAATAGGGAGGTGGCATGCCTTTCCGTACACAAGACGATATGGAGTACAACCAATAGGTGTCTTATATGCGGTACGGAAAGCCCATAAAGCATCGTCTAACTTATCGACCCACGAGGCACGATGCTCTCCCACAGTACGCTCAAGAATTCGCTTCAATCCATGGTTAGATATCTCGGATTGACCATTTGTTTGAGGATGATAAGCGGTGGAAAGACGGTGATTGACACCGTACTTAGCCATGACTCGAGCAAATTGATCATTGCAAAAATGAGTCCCGCTGTCACTGATGATAGCACGAGGAACACCGAATCGAGTAAAAAGTTGCTTCAGAAAGTTCACAACCACCCTCGCATCGTTCGTAGGGAGAGCCTTAGCTTCAACCCATTTAGATACGTAGTCAACGGCTACGAGGAAGTACTTGTTCCATTTAGATGATGGAAATGGCCCCATAAAGTCGATGCCCCATACATCAAAGATTTCACATTCTTGTATGAAACTTTGAGGCATCTCATCTTTATGTGTGATCTTGCCTTGGCGTTGGCAAGCATCACAATTTTTAACCATTTCGTGAGCGTCACGATAAATGGTGGGCCAATAGAATCCCGAGTTAAACCCTTTCTTCGCGGTGTAGTTGGGACCAAAATGACCACCGGTGGGTCCTTTATGGCAAGCTTCGAGAATGTCTAAAGCTGCGGGTCCATCAACACATCGATGAATAATCAGATCAGCACATTGTTTGAAGAGATAAGGGTCATCCCAAAAGTAAGTCTTAATATCTTTAAAGAACTTCTTCTTTTGTTGCGATGTTAACCCTTCGATGAGAATACCACCCGCTAAGTAGTTTGCAACGTCCGCAAACCACGGGGTGTCATCAAGATTGGAATTGATAGACATTAAGGCCTCAAGGGGAAAAGAGTCATTGATCTCTTGAGTCGGATGATCCCCTTGATAAGGATCCTCAAGTCTACTTAGATGATTCGTGGCTAGGTTTTCGGCTCCCTTCTTGTCACGAATTTTGATTTTAAATTCTTGAAGGAGCAAAATCCAACGAAGAAGTCTTGGCTTGGAATCTTGTTTAGTTAACAAGTACTTCAACGCGGAATGGTCGGTATACACAATGATGGTGGAAAGAACAAGATAGGGGCGGAACTTCTCAAAGGCATACACTACAGCTAAAAGCTCTTTTTCGGTAGTGGTATAATGCAATTGAGCCCCCTTCATTGTCTTGCTAGCATAATGGATTGGTTGGAAGTGTTTGTTCACTCGTTGGCCCAAAACCGCTCCAATGGCAAAGTCGCTAGCATCGCACATTAATTCAAAAGGTAGCTCCCAATTAGGGGTAACCAAGACCGGTCCCTTAGTTAGCTTGTCCTTAAGAAGATTGAAGGATTCAATACACTCTTTAGAAAAGATAAAGGGAGTATCTTTTTCAAGAGGTGGGTCATCGGGCGAGCGATCTTAGAAAAATCTTGAATAAATCAACGATAGAAGCCCGCATGACCAAGGAAACTTCTCACACCCTTCACGGTTGAAGGTGAAGGTGAAGGTAATTTTGCTATGACATCAACTTTAGCACGGTCCAGTTCAAGACCGGCTTTTGAGATTTTATGTCCAAGCACAATGCCTTCTTTTACCATGAAATAGAATTTTTCCCAATTAAGAACGAGACGAGTGTCTTCACACCGTTGGAGCATACTTTCTAAATTGGCAAGGCAATGAGAGAAAGAGTCACCATAGACCGAGAAATCATCCATGAAGACTTCCATAGTTTCTTCAACCATGTCATGGAAGATAGCCATCATACACCTTTGGAAAGTCCCGGGAGCATTGCATAAGCCGAAAGGCATTATTTTGTAAGCAAATGTTCCATAAGGACAAGTGAATGTGGTTTTCTCTTGGTCTTTAGGATCGATGGGAATTTGACAATACCTGGAGAAACCGTCTAAGAAGCAATAATAGTCATTACCCGCTAGACGTTCAAGCATTTGGTCCATAAAAGGAAGGGGAAAATGATCCTTTCTCGTAGCATCATTGAGTTTGCGATAGTCTATACAAACTCTTCACTCTGTAACGAGACGAGTAGAAATCAACTCTTTGTTTTCATTAGGCACAACAGTGATTCCGCCTTTCTTAGGCACACAATGGACCGGACTAACCCATGGTGAATCCGAGATAGGGTAGATCATTCCCGCAACAAGAAGTTTGATAACCTATTTTTTGATAACGTCATGGATCTTGGGATTCACCCTTATTTGGTTTTGAATAGTGGGTTTAAAGTCGTCCTCCATGAGAATTTTATGTGTGCAAAAGTGAGGATCAATTCCACGAATATCAGAGATTTTCCAAGCAATTGCTTTCTTATGATTCGTCAGCATGTCGATAAGTCGAGATTTTTCATCTTCTTTCAAATCCTTTGCGATGATGACGGGTAACTTGTTATTGTCTTCAAGGAACACATATTCGAGATGAGACGGTAGATCCTTAAGTTCTAAATCCGGAGGATTTTTGATGGAAGGCATAGTCAAATTCGGATCATCGATAGAGATTTCCTTAGGAGATGGTGGATAAATATGGTCCTCATTGAGAAGTTTCTCAATGGTACGAATGTCTTCATCCCAATTGGAGGGAGAATAGTCATATTGTAAGTCCACATCTCCCAAAGTTGCTTCAAATTCTTTCAAAAGGAAATCACTTTCTTCAAATGGAGTTAGTGAGGGAGCAATAGAGGCAACGGTCTCAACAATGGGAAGAGAAGATGAACCACTTTTACAAGCGTCTTTGAAATGTTCTTCACAAGCCTCATCAAGAACGTCAATGAAATTAACGCTCTCGTTTTCAAAAGGATGCTTAGAAAGTTTACCCATGTTGAAAACGATTTTATCGTCACCAACTCTCATGATTAATTCGCACGCGGCTACATCAATAAGAGTGCGACCGGTCCTCAAGAATGGACGTCCGACGATTAGAGGAACACGGGGATCTATCTCGTAGTCAACGACAACAAAATCCGCCGGAAAGGTGAATTTGTCGACACCGACGAAGACATCTTCGGCTATCCCCACTGGATAAGCAACTGTACGGTTAGCTAATTCCAATGTCATTCGTGTGGGGACTAGCTCGGGTAGAGACAATTGTTTCCAAACGCTTAGAGGCATTAAGTTGATACTAGCACCTAGATCGGCTAGGGCCATACAATTCTCCACCCCGGGGAAGTTGCAAGGAATGAGAAAACGATCCGGATCACCAAGTTTGGTGGGTAATTTCCTTAAGAGCACTGCAGAGCAATTCTCGTTAAGTTGGGTCTGAGCGATATCAAGAAGTTTCTCCTTATCACTGAGAAGATCTTTAAATATTTTAGCATATTTCGGCATGTGAGCGAGAGCCTCAGCAAAGGAGATGTTGAAATTTAGTTGTTTAAACATTTTAAGAAAGTTAGAAACCTGAATATCATCCTTGTTTTTCAACTTCTCTTTCCTAAACCTTGAGGGATAAGGTATATTGGGTTGAGATGAAGGCTTTGGAATGGAATTCTCACTCACATCCTTGGGTGGTGGAGGGGTGGAAGTAGAAGGTGGAGGAATTGGTGAAATAGAAGGTGGAGAAATTAGAGAAAGGGACTCGTTTTCCTTTGTCACAATCACCGGTGTAGGTGTAGGAAGCTCGGGTTCCTTTAAACCTTTCCACTTCGAGTGGTGATTGCTTTCATCTCTCCTCTTGGATTAGCAACGGTGTTACTCGGAAGAGAACCCGAACCAGAGGCTTGATTACTTTGGAAGAAACTAGCCATCATATCCCTTAAGTCATTCGTTTGACTGCTCAAAGAATTTCGCATATCGGCTCGAAGATCATTCCCTTGTTTCGCCATATCTCCCTTCAAGTTGATGATTTGCCGCTGAAGATTCTGCACTATCGCATCATTAGTCCTCATGTAAGTGTCAACCTCTTGATTAAATGCGGTGGGTTGGGTAGGAGGAAGAGCATGGTAGGAAGGTGGTTGATAAGCGGGTGGTTGGTGAACTTGATTGTTCCCTTGTGTTGGATATGGGTTTCTTTGGATTTGATATTGATTTGGAGCTCGTGGTTGGTCTTGATTGTTGCGATTGAGGTTGTTTTGGTTTTGAGGGGGGAAACCGGGTGGTGAAAGAAAGTTGTTTGAACGATAACTGAGCAAATTGCGGTCACCTTGAGGACGTGCTTGATAGCCTCCCGTGGAAAAGTTACCATTGGCGGCATACACATTTTCCAGATTGTCATGATTCAAAGGACAATCGGTGTATGAGTGAGATCCCCGCATATTTCACATGACTGACTCATAGCATTAACTTGCACATTGATGCTTTTGGTATTGTTAGCGGTTTGTAGAGCAAGTGTTTCAACAATCGAAGTAAGCTTATCAATTATCTTGTCGGCGTCACTAGTACTAGCACTAGCACTAGCTACATTAGTCCGAACACTCTTAGTTTGCACTCTAGAGTTATTCTCAATAATATCCCATGCGACATTAGAAGACTTAACCAAAATGTTAAATGTTACCCCCCGAGGCACTATTTAGTGAATCTTGGTCATTCATGCTTAAACCATTGTAAAAAGTATTAATTTGATGTACTTTTGTGAAACCATGTTGTGGACACTTTCTTAAAAGTTCCTTAAAACGGTCCCAAAACTCACTAAATGTCTCACCGTACTTTTGTTCAAAGTTAATGATTTCATTCCGCAAAGCGGTAGTACGTGAGGGTGGGAAAAATTAGTTGATGAATTTGGTCTCTAAATCCGACCACGTAAGAATACTTTGTGGCGGTTCCTTATCAAGCCAATGGCGGGCTTGTCCCTCTAAGGAGAAAGGAAAAAGTTGCAAGCGAATCACCTCTTGTGAAACCCCATTATACTTGACCGTATTAGTGAGTTGAAGACACCTTTTGATATGGTCGTGAGGATCATCAAGTGTACGCCCCAAGAATGGTTGAGCAGAGACCATTTGAATGAAACCGGATTTGAGTTCAAAGTTGTTAGCTCCAATCTCGGGTATGACAATAGCATCGGTGTTGGCCTCTACTTACGATTGCAAAAGCTCGATCATTGGTCCATTGTCCATGGTGACAATAGATGGAGTTTTGACTTCGGCTTGAATTGCTTTCTTCTTACGAGCACGGGTACGCATACACACCTACAAAAGGAAAAGAAAGATAGACAAGAAATATTTTTGGTTTTTTATGTTTTTCTATTTTTTTTTTTGGATTTTTTGAAAATTTTTAAGCAAGGAAAATAACGTTAAAAAATGAAAGGATCCCAAAATCCAACGCGTCTCTCAATAAAAACCGTTAATATTAACGAAAAGAACCGGCAGCGACGCCATTTAATACAAGGTTTTCCACCAAGTATGAAAGTTCGTTAAACCGATCTTTTCGAATTGATCACTAGTTAAAAGTGCGACTCAGTCGTTCTTGGTGGAAAATAAAAGGGTTTGATTATCTATTTTAAACTAATAGTAAAATGAAAGTGTCGTTGAGTAAAAATAAAAGCTTTAAAAATTATCCTAAAAATGACGAGTTAAAAATAAATGATTAAAAAATTAAAGTGAATTTAAACTAAAAACTTTGTAAAAATAAACTAAGACAAAACTCGTTTAAAATAATACTAAGTAAAAATGCGGGAAAAAATAAATTTGAAAACTAAGATAAATAAAACAAAAATTAAAGTTAGATCGTAATACGATCGTAACCCAGATCGCAGTGGTGGATCGCACTCAAGAATGAGGGGTCGCACTATTGGATCGTACTTGGTGATCGCACCAAGTGATCATAGCCTAAGATCGTAACAATCGATCGTAGCCTAGCGATCGTGGCCTCAGATCATATCCAACGATCGTAACCAAAGGGATCGCGGTCAATGCGATCGCACCCAAGAGATTGACCCTCGATCGCATCCAACGATCGCAACACGTGGATCGTAAGATTGGATCGTAGTCAATAAAAGAAGTATGGATCGCAGTCAATGCGATCGTGTCCAAGGGATCGTGACAGGTAAAACCCTTACAATATTGCGATGGACACAAAAGGTAACAAAGCCGAACCGAATAAGCTCTTTATCAAATAAGCATTTCCCAACTCTTAGCCAAGACTAAATAAGCACAAATTCGACAACTTTTAAAATACTAAATACACAAACTTTATAAAACAAAATTTAATAAGACTAAACCTTTAAGAAAACTTAAAAGTAAACAAGCTAAGTGCAAAATAAGCCAATAAGCATAATAAGCTCAAAGCTCAAATTATAAAAAAACTTAGATATGAAAAAAAAGATAAACTTTTTAATCAATCAAACATCAAAATGAAACAAGAAGCATTAAAATTTCGGATCAAGAACAAATTAAAATCAAGAAAGGTAGGAAGAGATTGATGATGAAAAGCTTAAACTTGAACTTGTTAAGGATTATCTTGGTAAATGTTTTTCTATGAAGATAACCATTACTTGCCCATCTAAGATTATTTACAACCAATACCGATTTGCTTTATGCGGATGCGTCTATTCGTGTCAATTCTAGCCTATCTAGGTTTAAGGAAAAAGTACACTTTAATCTAGCAATGATATGACCGTGATAGTGTAATAAAGTAATTGTACTTATAATAAAAGTACATTATTTAGCATGAATATGGTTAGCACGTTTCCCTATATTAGACTTGACATTGCTTGACTTGCTTCTAGGTTCTCTCTTGCGTGAGTTATAATATCATTACTCGTATTACTACAATTCATGCCAGTCTATCAGGCTGAACCCCTTTTATCTTAGACTAGGTTTAGTATATTTGAGTCTTAGGTTAGAACATGTAGAATAATTAAAATACTAGTAAACATAAGAATCAATGTTATCACCCTTAGTGATCGACACCCTACTTACCAAACTAGTCCATCATTGACCGGGTACACTGCCCGTTAGAGACGTTCTATTAGATGAATAAGGTTAAATCAAAAAAGTATAAATTTATAACTTGAATTAAATATAACGACCTACCGAGCATACATCAATTTTTTGGCATCATTGTCGGGGAATGAAATTGTTTAGTTATTTAGTTTCTAGTATTTTATAATCGAATCTTAGAATAGTTTAGTTTTTGTTTCTTTCTTTTGTATGTGATTGAAGCTAGGTCAAGATGGATGAGTTTGAGATGATCATGGCGAAGTATGTTTAATAATAAGAGGAAAAAGTGCAAAGAGAAGGAAAGATGTTTAATTGGAAAAATCCAAAGTTATGGAAAGATGTTATGAATATATATACAACTTCGACAATGTTGAAGATAAGTTTCCTGCCATAGTTCTTGATTATCAACCTTGAACCTAAACCTTCCTATATCCCTTAAGTTAGTAATTATAACTTCGATAGATATGATTTCGACTATTGAAGAATATACTTTTATATATGATGAAATTTCATGCACTTCAAAATTGACTTTAGCTAAAATTTAATTTTTGAAGAAAATAAAGTCAAGGAAAACTTGCCTCCAATTGAAAATATTGAGGAACCAACGGAAGAAAGTGTTGATTTAACCATCAATACCGAACCCGAAGTACTACCTGAAAACTTGAGGAAAGGTATAATTTACAAAAGGAAGTTTTATCTAAAAATAATGAATAATCATTGGAAGAAATCGTAGTTTTAGATAGTTTTGAATCATGTTCCTTTGCTAATAATATTGATAAATTAATACCCTTGAACGATGTTCTTGTGGAGCCTTCGGATGAGAGTAATAACTTAAGTATTGTTTCTTATTTCGAAACATTATTAATCACATTGATACAAGTAATGATGATTATAAAGATGTTTTCCTAAATCGTATAGAGGCTAATCCTACTTTTTTTTTAAAATAATCAATATTTTCCAATAATGGATGTGACTCGTAAACCGACTTCCTTTGAGTTTTAACTTAAAACAAAGAGAGTACCTTTCCAAGATGCTCCTTTAATTACTTGGGACCGAAAGTGATTTTTAAAACCTAATCGAATTTTTGTCATTACTTGCAATCTTTGTAAACTTTCCTATACCAATTGGTATACCGTTCGACCTAAACGGTACTATAAGGATGGTGACTTGTAAATGGCCCTTTGCGGAGGCCAAGGTACGTTATTTTTACTTCTAATACTAAGTAGCTTACGTGTCTCCCAAATTGGATACGACGTATCGACTTAGTCTTACGAAAACAGCGAATTGATGAGACTGATTTTATACATAGTCTCATCGTCCAAATCGGGCTTAAAATGCATTAAATATCATTAAAATTGCCAAATATATGCTCGTGTTTGTTGTTTGTGTATTTTAGGTATGGATATTGAGAGAATGATAAAAATATCACAAGAATCATTCAAAAACGGACACGGGAAACGAAGCCGCACAATGAACCGGGCCCAAGTTTAGATTTTACAAAAATGCCCTTGAAGTTTTGAAGATTGGCAACTTTAGTCCCTCAATTTTTGAAGATTTATCAAGATTGGTCCTTGTAGAAATCAAGTTATGCAAGAATGGTCCTTGAGGAATGAAGATTGTACAAGTTTAGCCCTTGGGAATTGAAAGAATTACATTTGAAGTCCTTGATACAAGTTATAAAACATTTTGTGCCAAAAATGACAACTGCCCAAACTTATTTTCAAAGGAAAAAGAGTATAATGCTGATTGTTACAACATGAAGAAAGAAGGAAACTTGAGGGGGCCAAACTGCCAAGACAACCAAACCCTCACCACCATTCAGCTCTTGACACCTCACCACCATACCCGACCCTACCCATTTACCCAACCCGTAACCCACACCCAACCAGATTTATTAAATAAACCTGGTCAAATGGTCAACATTATTTCCCACCAAACACACTTTTTAAATTAACCACCCCCAAAATTAGATTAAACTCACCCTTAATCCCAAATAAACCCTAAAAATCCCCAGCCTTAATCACCCTTAATTCAAAGGGGTTTTGCCCCTTTTTGTGCAGAATGCTAATTAATCACATCCTCACCCCATCCCACACCAAAACCATGAGCCAAGACAAACCCATGTGAGTGTAGGGCCTCCCCTGCACGTCACTTTCTTCCTCAAAAACAAAAACCGACCAGATAAACGTCCCATGTGGTTTCCTTGACCCCTAAGTCCAAATAAACGTCCAAGATTGCTTGGAACATCACTAGCAACAGCTGTATACACCAAGGACCATCACATGAAGAAATTTGACAAAGATTCCAAGAGAAGACCAAGGGCATTTTAGGCAGTTCATGTATTAGGGTTTTTAGTATTCTAGTAGCTTCTCTCTAGTGCTATATAATGAGACGCATGTGTCTCATTCCAATGGTTCCAGTTTTTAGCTCTTTCACTTGTAATCCCTTTTTATTAATATAAAAGTTTGGTATTTGAGTTCAAAGTAATTCCTTTTTATAATTTTTGAAAGTTTGGTGTGTGACTGAGAGCTAGCTGAGTTCCATTTTTCCCATTGTGTAAACACTTTGTGTTTAGAATTTTCAAAAAGGTTTCAAAAGGTCTCTTTAAAATTTTCAGAAATCCAAGATTCCATGAAGTGAAAGTGGATTGAAATCTTGAGTTTTCAGAAGTGTTACTTGTTTAAAAAGGTGTTCATTGTTCCAAGGTTTGTTGGATTTTAAGGTTTCAAAAAGGAGTTTGGAAGAAAAATCAGATTTTTGGATATTTTGTGTGTTCATTGATCTTAGCAGGTTTCCATTGTGCTTGTTGTCCAAGAGATCTGCACAGGTCCGGACCTGTTTGGAGGTGACATAGCAGTCACTGAGGGGCCTGGATGTAGGTACCTCTAAATAAATCCTTGTTTCCATTTTCAGTTTTCAAAATTTGTTACTTATGTGATTTGGCATGGATTTGATTGCTAGTTGTTGAAATGTTATGCTGGATGTTTGTTAATACAAGTTGATGTTTTTATGCATGTTTCAAGTAGTTGTAATCAGATTTGAGAGGTTTGAAATAGATTTGATTTGTTAAATTGAATTTCAGATTTTAAAGGGGTGTTTGGATCAGGGTTTAACTTGGGATAAATGATATGAATCTTGGCTTTAAACTGGTCTAAATCACTCAATAGGTTGTTAGTAAGTGATATAAGTGGTTAGTTTTCAGTTTGTTGGAGTTTTAATCAAAGTTGCATGCTAAAAAAGGTGAAAATATAGCCTAAATCAGTAACTGCATCTAGGGCATGTTTTTGTGAGAATTAGTGCTTCAACTTTTGATCATTGTTAGATAATAGGACATTTGAGGATTGTGAATCAGTTATATGCTATTTGGTGAGCTTATGTGCAAGTTATGAGCTTCTAAAACTCATTTTTGTGCAAGTAATTTGTGTTTACTGTCCATCAGACCTACCATAGCTTAATCAGAAACTTTGTGTGCTTCTTGTGTGAATTTTTGTGAAGTAATTTGTGTAATTTTGTGTTTACATTGACTCCTTATACTCAACTGAGTATAAGGGTGCCTTTTGTCCAAAATAAGCACTCAAAATAAGCTTTCCTAAGCTTATTGCTTTTCTGAACAAAAATTAACACTACCAGTGGGAACTCCTTTCCCACTGCTAGCACATCTGTTAGCACTACTAAGCAAAAAGACAAAACCAGCAACATGTCACTTTCAGTAATCTCATTATTTTGTCTTTAGTGAACTTATTTAGGAGTTATGGTTTCAAACCAATTTTGTTATTTTTCTAATTTTATTTTTGATTTTTATGATTAATTAAATTTTTATTTACTGTTCATTTTATATTTTTTAGATTAAATAGCATTTTTAATTAACTTTAATATTTCTGTTTTTGGCATTTAGTGCCAAAAATACATATTTTTCAGTTTCAACATTTTTCTTTTATTAAGAAAAACATTTTAAGATTTTTGGTATAAAAAGTTTTCACTGTTCATCTTTTAATTATTTTTTATAATTAATTTAGTTTAATTAGGGTTTAATATTAAACTGCTTTTGTCTTTTAGTGGTAAATTTATTATTTTTCAAACTTTTTCAATTTTCTACTGTTCATTAGAGTAATTTAGGATTTTTAAAAGTGTCCAATTATTTTTGGCATTATTTTATTATTTTTTATAATTATTTTAGTTTAAAAATAGTTTTTAGTGATTTAAAAAAAAGAAAAATAGTTTTTAAAAATTAGGAAAAATACTTTTGAGTCTTTAGATAATATAAGTAAGTTATTTGTTCAATAAATTAATATTTTGGACATTTTGATTAATTATATTTAATTTTAGGGCTTTAATTAGCATTTAAAATTGAATAGTTAATCAATAAAAGGTTTTAAAATATTTTTATTGGATTTTATTTCTTATTTATAGTATTTTAGACTTGTTTTAGCTTTTAATTAATTTTTAGGTTTAAAATTTTTAATTTTGTAGTTTTTACGGTTTTACGTGAACGCCTTTTCGTCTTAGCTCGATCCGTCTTCGTAACCGTCATTTCTTTCTTATTTCTATTTTTTTCTTTTCTTAATATAATCAAAAACATTAATCAATTCATTACACAACGCACGTGCCTCCTCGAGAACGAACTCACTTCATTTTTGGGTCATAACTTGTGGTTTTCCTAAACCGCTTGTTAATACTTACCCTAATTGCCTCGTTTTCCTAAACGAGTGTGAATTTACAACTATCATTTTTGGCGCCGCTGCCAGGGAGGCGTGTTGTGTTTTGATTGAACAATTGTTGTTTTTTATACTAACCATAATTAGTATTTGTATTAGTAGCACTCTACTAATACGTATTATCGTTTTTCGGTTTTTGTGTGAATACTATTACTATATTGTATACGTAGAACAATAAATTCACAAGTACTCCAAATACGTGAGAAATCACAACCTTGACTTGGGAGGTCATTACCCAATCATTGTATTCGAATCTCAAACCAAATAAAAAAGGCAAAAATAGATAAATACTTTCGTGAAGCTTGATTTTGAAAATACAAACTATAAGGTGGGTGTAAGGCGGTTGTATTTCACGACCTAAAGGAAAAAGGCTCTTAAGTGCTTCGCGCCGCCTCGTTTCCTCCGCTTGCTTGTGAGTATTTGATTTTGAGAGCTAATCGAGGGTTTTGCCGCCCAAAGTATTATTACATATCATATATATTTTCTTGGTTTCTATTGATTAAACCCTCTTGAACGATTTGGTGTTCCACCATCATTCTAAAGTCATCGAAGGCGTTCACTTCACGTGATCGTTTTCATTCCTTGAGGCTTCTTTAATCGAGAGATTTGATTAAGGAGGAGACTTGTAGATTTTTGTCTACCTAATACATTTCACCAATTTCCAAAAAAGTTAATACCATCAAAAACCACAAAAAAAAAAATTGAAAAATACAAAACACCAAAAAGAATCTTCTTTGCTCGTCTCCTCGTGGTATTGACGAACCCATTGTACGAGAAGCACCAACCATGGCGAATCGAACTATGATGGAGTTACTTCAAGCACCCACCGAGGGTTATGGAGAAGCTATTGTGATTCCCGCTATCCTTGCGGAGAATTTTGAGGTGAAAACGGGTTTGTTGTCGATGATCCAAAACAACAAATTCCGTGGTGATGAGAAGGACAATCCCCACAACCATATCCGCCAATTCAATCGTCTTACCACCATTTGCAAATTCAAGGATGTCTCGAATGACTCGATTAAGATGATGCTTTTTCCGTATTCCTTAGCGGGGCCCGCTAAAATTTGGTTAGAGAAAGAGCCACCCAATTCTATATTGACGTGGAAGGATCTCGTTTCAAAGTTCGTGAACCAATTTTTTCCGCCCTCTAAGACTACGCATTTGAAAAATGAGATTTCTAAATTTTCACAAGAATCAAATGAAAGTTTTTCAACGGCTTGGAATAGGTTTAAGGAGATGTTACATGAATGTCCTCATCACGGTTTTTCCGATTTACACCAAATTGACACGTTTTACAATGGACTTAATGATCATGAAAGAGATTATTTAAATGCCGCCGCGGGTGGTAATTTTTTGTGTAAAACGGTTGAAGAAGCTTTGGTCAAAATTGAGAATAGGTCTAAGGTTTATAGCCCTCGTAACACACCGAGTGTTTCCAAAATGGGCTCGTCATCGTCTCGTAGCATCAATGCCTTACATGATGAGGCAAATGAAGAAAATCGGTTTTTTGATAGATTTGCTAACCTTATGTCCCATTGGAAAGCTCAAGAAGCTTCAAATTCCGCTTCGGTTAAAGCGGTTTCTAAGAGTTGTTTATCGTGTGGTGGAGCTCATGATCTTTCCGAGTGCATTACCGCAGATGGTAACACTTCGAGTGATTATATAGCCACAGGAACTTATAACCAAAACGGCCAAGGTTCCCGCCAAAATCAAGCTCCACCAAATCAAAATGCTAATAACTATCGAAACAACAACCAAGGTGGTAATTATCAAGGCAATCAACGTAATTACAACAAGGGTAATTATCAAAGTGGAAATGGGCAAATTTCAAACCAAAACCAAAACCGTGATTTTCAAACTTCGACTCAAGGTTTTCAAAATGATCACACCAAAAATCTTCAAGGAGAGTTTTTGAATTATGCTAAGGCAAATGATGCTAAGTTTGACAATATGCAACGTGAAATGGTTAGCTTAAGATCCAAGTTGAAAAACGAGCTTAAAAATGAACTTGCTAATGAACTTAAGACTCATGCTAATAAAATGGAAGGAAATGTTAAACGACTCCAACAAAATCAACAAAAAATGGAGCAAGGTCAACATGAGATTAAGCAAGAATTGTTAAAAGCGGATGCTAGGCAATCTAAGTTTGAAGACCGAATGGGAAAAATGTTTGAAGCTATCATGTGTAAGCCCTCTTCTTCGGGTGGTCTTCCTAGTGATACCATCGTGAACCCGAAAGGAGAATTGAAGGTTATTACTACTCGTAGTGGTAAAACTTTCAAAGAACCCACTTCTCGTCCAAGTACTTCTATGGAGAAGGAAAAAGAGAAAGAACCCGAGGTGGTGGTAGAAAAGGAGCACATTACAAGCCCACGAAGTACCGCTCAAACCACACCTACGGTTGAACCAATACCAATCGTGGAACCCGAGATTCCAAGGCCGATGCTGATGCCTATGCCCCAACCCACACCACCCTTACCTTACCCTTCAAGACGAGACAAGGAAAAGGCACAAGAACGAAATAATTATCAATTTGAACTTTTTATGAAAATGTTTCGTGACTTGCATTTTAATATAAGTTTTGCCGACGCCTTGGTCATGATGCCTCGATTTGCCGCGAACTTCAAAAGTATGTTGAATAACAAAGAGAAATTGCAAAAATCGTCTAGTTGTTCTTCGGTTTTTGTAAGCCGCATACCTCAAAAAGTCGGTGATCCCGGCAAGTTTTTAATCCCATGTGCTATACAAGACATGGAAGAATGCTACGCCTTGGCCGATCTTGGTGCTAGTATTAATTTGATGCCTCTTGAGATTTTTAAATCGCTAAATCTTCCAAATCTCACTCCTTCAAGAATGTCAATCGAGATGGCCGATCATTCTACGATTCTATCTTGTGGAGTAGCCGAGGACGTCTTTGTGAAAGTTGGAAAGTTCTACTATCCCGTAGACTTTATTGTTGTTGACATTCCTATCGATCCTAAAGTTCCTCTAATTTTAGGTCGATCATTTTTGGATACCTCGAGAGCACTCATCGATGTGCATGCAAGGAAAATCACTCTTCGTTTCAATGAGGAAGAACTCGTCATTAACGCAACTCAAAACTCCACACTTTCTCATGTGTATTCTATCACGTCTTTGTACAATGTCAATCCCATCAAAAACATTTGCAAAAAGATGTCAAAAAGAGTTTTAGAAGTTGTTGAGAAAAATGAAGTTTCGTCCCCTCCGCCGGTGGAGGTTAAGAGTGTTAAGCCTACGATTCCAATTGTGAATGATTCTTCGGATGATGAATACGTTGATCCCGATGGGGAAGTTTTCTTTGTCGACAAACGTTTTGAAAACTTGCCACCACCTATACCAAAACGCTTTTCAAATGTGAGAATTTTTAGTGTGACTAACAACACCAAATATTTTTGACATAATTAAATCGGGTTTTCACAAAGAGAGTTTAAAAGATGAAAAAGGGAAAGATTTTGAATTGAATTTAAAAGATTTTTCTACAATTCTAACTCCGTCATCACCACGTGTTTTGAGTACTACAAGCTCGTCTTCTCCTTTTGACGATGCTTTGTGTGGACCTAGTGTGGGGGAAGCCCCTTATGTTCCCTCCCCTTTCTCCACCGAGGACGAGATATTTGATCCTGGAATTGCTTATAAATGGAAATCTCGGTCTTCCACCGATGCAATAAATGGAAAATATTTCTATTTGATTGGTGCGAGTCTACCTCGAGTAGCTCAATGTTTTCATGACTTACCCATTGTCCCACCCTTCTATTTCTTCTCATCTATTTTCTTGAAACTCTTTGAGTTTTTGTTGGCACACGATGAAGTGGCGTTGATTTGTTTTTCCAATGAAAACGAAAACGCCATCTTCGATCCCGGTATTTTACACCATCAAAGGACTTAGTCCTTAATACCGGTTGTTTTTGGGCCTTGTTTATCATGTAAGCCCCACTAAAAATTGACCATACCATGATTATCCCTAAATGATCACATTTATGGGGGATTCAAGTCGAGCTTTTGACTCGGTTATCAAAAACAAGGTGCCTCGTGGGGGAGTCCCATGCTTATCCTATGTACATATTATTGCTTTCTAATTAGTTTAATGTGAGGGGATTTGTGCCCTTCCAACCTTTGTTCCGTGGTTGTTTGTGCATTGTGGTTTTTAGATCATGATCTTCACGATTGGAGCCTCTCGTGTTCGTTTTATGGGAGCACTCGATCGTTTGCTTTGAAGACTTTCTCAATATCCAAATGATATATCCTTTGATGTTCTAACCTTAGGTTTATAGCACACTTCATAAACGGCTATTAATTTAATGGTTACACCCTTTCCATGCTAGATTAGGCATTCGACTATGTCTCTAGTATGGGGGTGTTTGCACCCCTAGACTCGAAACATTGAGGACAATGTTTAACTTTAGTATGGGGGGGGGGGGGGGGGGGTGAATAGATACTTGCCTTGCCAAACCTTCACGCTTTCCAAAGTTTATCTTTTTGTTGTCGTTTTGTTGCAAAATAAGGCTAAAAATGGCCAAATTTTAAAATTTTTCTCATGTTTTATAAGTGTTAGAAGACACGAATGTAGGTTTTCCGATGGCGAGAATAAGAGTAATTTTTGACTCGACCGTGCGTGTTGAGCACTTAGCTTTGATTCCTTAACTTCACATTAGGCTAAGTCTCTTAAATGAGGACAAGAAATGATAGAGTTAATTATAAGTTACTATGCTAAACGTAGAGTACTCGTATTCTTTCAAAAACTCATGTGTTCTCGTTGTTTGCTTATTCTCCCTTCGCTTGTAAATATTTTTTGCTTAATAAATATTAACTTAGCGGTTTAGTTAGGATTGTTGGGTTTCTAGTCTTTTCTAGTAGCTTCCGTGTAATTAGATTGGGAAGACATTAAGGTATCGCCAGCGTCACGGTTTTGAAGTATTGGCACCCGAATAATCGAAAGCTTCACCCAATAATAAGATTTCAAGTGCTCACCTAAATCTAGCAAACAATTTGAAGCCCCACAAGGCCGAAAAATCTATGCAAAATTGAAAGTGAATCAAGCCTTAATCTTCGAAGCTTTAAAGATCCAAAATTTGCTTTAGCGTGAGGATATACGTCTTTGGCTAATAAAACCACCGATGAGGCGGATAATAAAAGGCAAGGCAAGACCGAAGTCATAATAAAAGCTTCATGGCGAAGTTGAATAAAAGATGGAGGTAAACCAAAGATAATAAGGCCCTTCCGTTAGGGGGCATATAAAAGTCTTGGTAATAAGTCTCATGTTCAAAACCGTTATAAAACCGTGTTTATCGATTCTTCTTGTCGACTTAATTTTTTAACATCGTTGTCTATTAGGAGGGGTTATTGATTTGATGGTCTTAGTTACACCGTTAGGACTCTATTTTTATACCTAAATCTCTATTATCGCATAAGTCAACAATGTATCCTCGTGAACATTCAAGACAAAATAAAATATAAGAGATACAACTTAGGAATAATGGGAGAATAAGTACGTGATTAGGGAATATGAGTAGTGTTAGCATTACTAACTTATAATGACAATGATCTCGTTGCACGCTTGGCATGGAATTAAGGTGAAAATCGAGGACGATGAAATTATTTCTAACGAAGCATTCACGTGTTCTTATTCTATGAACCTAAACGTCCCATTTTGCGATGAAAATCATACATTATGTCTAAAACGCAAGTAGTAGTAATAGTAGTAGTGTAGCTAGTTTATCATTCCAATAAAGTGAATAAAAATGAATTTTGGAGGTGCTACGATACTTTATTCTAGCATTGCGTGAGGGCACGGCAATGGTTTAGTATGGGGGAGTGATGAGTCTGCTTTTATACATAGTCTCATCGTCCAAATCGGGCTTAAAATGCATTAAATATCATTAAAATTGCCAAATATATGCTCGTGTTTGTTGCTTGTGTATTTTAGGTATGGATATTGAGGGAATGACAAAAAGATCACAAGAATCATTCAAAAACGGACACGGGAAACGAAGCCGCACAATGAACCGGGCCCAAGTTTGGATTTTACAAATATGCCCTTGAAGTTTTGAAGATTGGCAACTTTAGTCCCTCAATTTTTGAAGATTTATCAAGATTGGTCCTTGTAGAAATAAAGTTATGCAAGAATGGTCCTTGAGGAATGAAGATTGTACAAGTTTAGCCCTTGGGAATTGAAAGAATTACATTTGAAGTCCTTGATACAAGTTATAAAACATTTTGTGCCAAAAATGACAACTGCCCAAACTTGTTTTCAAAGGAAAAAGAGTATAATGCTGATTGTTACAACATGAAGAAAGAAGGAAACTTGAGGGGGCCAAACTGCCAAGACAACCAAACTCTCACCACCATTCAGCTCTTGACACCTCACCACCATACCGACCCTACCCATTTACCCAACCCAATACCTACCCAACCCGTAACCCACACCCAACCAGGTTTATTAAATAAACCTGGTCAAATGGTCAATATTATTTCCCACCAAACATACTTTTTAAATTAACCACCCCCAAAATTAGATTAAACTCACCCTTAATCCCAGATAAACCCTAAAAATCTCCAGCCTTAATCACCCTTAATTCAAAGGGGTTTTGCCCCTTTTTGTGCAGAATGCTAATTAATCACATCCTCACCCCATCCCACACCAAAACCATGAGCCAAGACAAACCCATGTGAGTGTAGGGCCTCTCCTACACGTCACTTTCTTCCTCAAAAACAAAAACCGACCAGATAAACGTCCCATGTGGTTTCCTTGACCCCTAAGTCCAAATAAACGTCCAAGATTGCTTGGAACATCACTAGCAACAGCTGTATACACCAAGGACCATCACATGAAGAAATTTGACCAAGATTCCAAGAGAAGACCAAGGGCATTTTAGGCAGTCCATGTATTAGGGTTTTTAGTATTCTAGTATCTTCTCTCTAGTGCTATATAATGAAACGCATGTGTCTCATTCCAATGGTTCCAATTTTTAGCTCTTTCACTTGTAATCCCTTTTTATTAATATAAAAGTTTGGTATTTGAGTTCAAAGTAATTCCTTTTTATTTTGGTGTGTGACTAAGAGCTAGATGAGTTCCATTTTTCCCATTGTGTAAGCACTTTGTGTTTAGAATTTTCAAAAAGGTTTCAAAAGGTCTCTTTAAAATTTTCAGAAATCCAAGATTCCATGAAGTGAAAGTGGATTGAAATCTTGAGTTTTCAGAAGTGTTAATTGTTTAAAAAGGTGTTCATTGTTCCAAGGTTTGTTGGATTTTAAGGTTTCAAAAAGGAGTTTGGAAGAAAAATCAGATTTTTGGATATTTTGTGTGTTCATTGATCTTAGCAGGTTTCCATTGTGCTTGTTGTCCAAGAGATCTGCACAGGTCCGGACCTGTTTGGAGGTGACATAGCAGTCACTGAGGGGCCTGGATGTAGGTCCCTCTAGGTAAATCCTTGTTTCCATTTTCAGTTTTCAAAATTTGTTACTTATGTGATTTGGCATGGATTTGATTGGTAGTTGTTGAAATGTTATGCTGGATGTTTGTTAATACAAGTTGATGTTTTTATGCATGTTTCAAGTAGTTGTAATCAGATTTGAGAGGTTTGAAATAGATTTGATTTGTTAAATTGAATTTCAAATTTTAAAGGGGTGTTTGGATCAGGGTTTAACTTGGGAGAAATGATATGAATCTTGGCTTTAAACTGGTCTAAATCACTCAATAGGTTGTTAGTAAGTGATATAAGTGGTTAGTTTTTAGTTTGTTGGAGTTTTAATCAAAGTTGCATGCTAAAAAAGGTGAAAATATAGCCTAAATCAGTAACTGCATCTAGGGCATGTTTTTGTGAGAATTAGTGCTTCAACTTTTGATCATTGTTAGATAATAGGACATTTGAGGATTGTGAATCAGTTATATGCTATTTGGTGAGCTTATGTGCAAGTTATGAGCTTCTAAAACTCATTTTTGTGCAAGTAATTTGTGTTTACTGTCCATCAGACCTACCATAGCTTAATCAGAAACTTTGTCTGCTTCTTGTGTGAATTTTTGTGAAGTAATTTGTGTGATTTTGTGTTTACATTGACTCCTTATACTCAACTGAGTATAAGGGTGCCTTTTGTCCCAAATAAGCACTCAAAATAAGCTTTCCTAAGCTTATTGCTTTTCTGAACAAAAATTAACATTACCAGTGGGAACTCCTTTCCCACTGCTAGCACATCTGTTAGCACTGCTAAGCAAAAAGACAAAACCAGCAACATGTCACTTTCAATAATCTCATTATTTTGTCTTTAGATAACTTATTTAGGAGTTAGGGTTTCAAACCAATTTTGTTATTTTTCTAATTTTATTTTTGATTTTTCTGATTAATTAAATTTTTATTTATTGTTCATTTTATATTTTTTAGATTAAATAGCATTTTTAATTAACTTTAATATTTTTGTTTTGGCATTTAGTGCCAAAAATACATATTTTTCAGTTTCAACATTTTTCTTTTATTAAGAAAAACATTTTAAGATTTTTGGTATAAAAAGTTTTCACTGTTCATCTTTTAATTATTTTTTATAATTAATTTAGTTTAATTAGGGTTTAATATTAAACTGCTTTTGTCTTTTAGTGGTAAATTTATTATTTTTCAATCTTTTTCCATTTTCTACTGTTCATTAGAGTAATTTAGGATTTTTAAAAGTGTCCAATTATTTTTGGCATTATTTTATTATTTTTTATAATTATTTTAGTTTAAAAATAGTTTTTAGTGATTTAAAAAATAGAAAAATAGTTTTTAAAAATTAGGAAAAATACTTTTGAGTCTTTAGATAATATATCTAAGTTATTTGTTCAATAAATTAATATTTTAGACATTTTGATTAATTATATTTAATTTTAGGGCTTTAATTAGCATTTAAAATTGAATATTTAATCAATAAAAGGTTTTAAAATATTTTTATTGGATTTTATTTCTTATTTATATTATTTTAGACTTGTTTTAGCTTTTAATTAATTTTTAGGTTTAAAATTTTTAATTTTGTAGTTTTTACGGTTTTACGTGAACGCCTTTTCGTCTTAGCTCGATCCGTCTTCGTAACCGTCATTTCTTTCTTATTTCTATTTTTTTCTTTTCTCAATATAATCACAAACATTAATCAATTCATTACACAACGCACGTGCCTCCTCGAGAACGAACTCACTTCATTTTTGGGTCATAACTTGTGGTTTTCCTAAACCGCTTGTTAATACTTACCCTAATTGCCTCGTTTTCCTAAACGAGTGTGAATTTACAACTATCACGAATCTTTGGATATTTTGAAAAAAATAATGCTTGATAAAATAGGAAAACGGAAAATTAGCCCTATTTATGCGTCGTATCCTAAAACTTTGAAAAAACTTGAGTATTTGACTTAACAGATTAGATGTGGCGTATGTCTAACCACATACGACGTATTGAGTCTTATTATATAAAAGGGTTGGCAAATACGTCATGTGCCCACTATATACACAGACACACCCAGTTAAAAATAAAAATTTCCTCCATTGTAATTTTGGAAATCCTACTAATTTTGGTTTCATTTCATTTCATTCCTTTCAATCAAGACTAAGGTAATCTTCTATCTTTAATCTTTAGTTTAATTGGATTAAAATAGATAGGGTTAGGGATTAGGTTTCGAACCAAGTGATTCGATTTTTGCCTTAAGTAATTAGATTTGTAAGATACTTTTGATCCATTTCGTTACTTTGGACCTGTTGATTATGGTTAATTTGGAAAATACGGGTTGAATGGGAAATTTTTTATTTTTTGTTTTTACTTGAAATTGGCAATACGATGTTGATCCCAAACTTAGATCGATTAGTTTTGTGTATACGAGATTAGATCAAGTAATACACGTAGAGAAACCTTTGTATATACTTATGCATCTAAGTGTTATGCGGAATTTAACACTTAAACAAGAACACACAATGATATAAACAAACTTTCACTTTGATTATCAATATCAAACTTGCTTACAATGAAAGATGTTTACGAATGAAAACTTATATAAAACTTATATTAAACATTAACCTAAAAGCCTTCTTTTATAGACATAAGAAGCCTTGTACAATAATCTACGTATCAGCTATTCTAGGTAAAGATAAATAGAGAAAATACATTGTCGTTCCTATCCTTACTAGAAGTATTCTAGAATATAATAAATGTGTAGAATATATCTTCCATCAGTGCTGATCTTCAATGTGTCAACGCTTGACTTTAACTTGTCAACGCTTGAGCTGTCAGCGCTTGTTTTGTTCTTGTCAACGCTTGTTTTGTTCTTGTCAGCGCTCAAGTGATCTGGCCTTAATTTATTCCCAACAATCCTCCCCTAAACTTGATATCCACTCTTATGATCAAGTTTCTGAATAAGCATTAAGGACTAGGAGGAATCTTACAAACCTTCCCATATTGATAGTGAATAAATCTAATCAAATCTTTTGCCACGTCACTTGAATAATCTATTTCCAGCTGAGTGTCCTTCATCTTCTCCAAAATAGCCTTGGATATGAAATACTGAGCATCCACAAGTAAATACTCAGCAAACTTTGTAGAACTCAAATGGTATACACCAGCAGCTGAATATAACCTCCATTGAAGACCACTGAGGTCATCTTCAAGATCCTTCCATATTGCAGGATCCTCATCTTTTGGTCCACACATTCTTTTGAATGTAGTCCAAAGTTTTATTCCATTAGCTGAAGTTGGTGCTTCAGCCTCATACTTGGTCTCCAGCAACCTCCAAAGGTCCACCAAGTCTTCTCTATCACAACTTGCAAACAAAGATATGAGAGTGGTAAAAGTGTGTACCTCCTTGCCAAATCTGCCAATCTTCCAGAACCCACATTCATCTTCTTCATAGCTCACAATTGGGTTCCTGGAATCTAATGGTAACACTTGCACCATATCTGAAGCTTCTAATGGGGAGGGCTTGAGGCTCTTTCTTATAACTGCTTCACTTGGATATAGTGGATCCATATCTTTTGGAAACTCGAATGAAATTCCCTTCTTCACTGGCCTGGGAACAATCATAGCTTTCTTGAGTTCCATTTCTTCTGCAAGTTCCTCCTTTCTTTCATCTGAAAGAAGTCTGAGAGTGTTTGCTTCCTGCACTCTCACCCAAATGGGATAAGCCCTGTTTTCCAACTCATCAAATGTCAAAGCCTTCAACTTCTGATATGTCCATCCAACTCCATGACATCTGAGCAACATAAAGTAGAGCTCCCTTCTATCCCTTTTCAACTCTGAGAGAATATTACTTGCCTTGTGTTTCAAAATTACCTGGCAATCTTTCTGAACTCTAAGAAGAAGCTCCAAACCCCATATTTGATCTGAAATGGTCAAGTCTGGATTATCCATGCATCTTTCTTCCTAAGCACTGTACATTTGAACCACCTCTGGCATGTCAAAGTCAACCTGTAATTTCAACTCTCTCAGCTTCTCTTTGGCCAACTCATCCCCATACTCAAGCCTTTCAGGTTCTATAATCATCACACTTGAGTCTGAGCTAGCTCCATCACTTCCTTCTTCAGAAGTCACAACAAATGGTGACTTTTCCTTTTCATCTTGTTCCATGATTTGTGCAGCCAACCTTCTATCAAATTCAACTTGAGTTGCATCCTTTGGAACACTCTCTTCTACCAAAATACCCTTACCCTTATCTGATGGTGCAATGGTTGGTAAGGTAGATGGTAATACCTGAGTAGAAACCTCCTTGATGATAGATGATGACTGGGATACATCACCTTCATGTGCAGGTCTGTCAACGCCCAAATTTGTCCTATCAGCGCCCAAAATACTTCTATCAGCGTCCAAATTTTCCTTGTCAACGCTCAAATATCTTCCCTCAGCGCCTTGTGTAACCTCTCTCAACATAGCTGTAAATGATAAATTTAAGTTGGTGGGAGAGACTAAGGACGTATCAAAACCTGTTTGTTTCTTCAAAGTTGTAAGGGCCTCAACAACATCCATTGATTGACCATCCTGGCTGCCCTTATCACTCAGATTTATTTGATCTTCCTCCCCTTTGGAAGATTCCTCCATACCCCTCTTAGCATGATCACTTTCCAAAACAATAATCCTCTCCCTCAATTGCTTGAGTTCAAGGCCTTGTGAGCTGACTACTTGTACTAAGAGTCATTGGTTCCAGTCTGCCCTCTTCTGAAATGGGGATTTGACCTCCCAAGTCAGATTCATTGGGCAAGGATGAGGACTTAATGATGGTGGGACTGCCTTGGCCAGCTTCTAAGCCAGAACCAATAGTCCCAGCCTCATCCAGGTCACCAGCCACACTTGTGGTGGTGGTTCTCTCTGCTACATGGCTAGGACCACCAGAGGAGAACACTCCAGTGATCCTTTGGCGTTTCATCAACCTATATTCAGGGGTGTGGAAGATGGTGTGGAAGAATGGGTAGATGTGGGTTGGTTAAGGGGTGTTTGGGATTGTGAAGGTTGTGTGTCAGCGTTGGAAATAGGCACATCAACGCCAACATTGAGTGTGTCAGCGTTGAAGGATTCTGAGTCAATTTGCATTTGTTCAGGTGAAGGTAAAGGTTCAGGAATTGGTTCAAGTTGTGGTTGAGGGTCAATTTGAGGTTGGGGGTCTGGTTGGGGTTGTGCTGCTGCAATAACAGCAAGCATGGCTTGGGTTAAAGGTAGGTCTCTATGGGGTGGTGAGTTCATCTTCATAAAAATAGCCTTCTTTTGCTCAGGGATCTTATAAAAATCATTGTGATCCCTTGAGCAGTAACCTTGAACATCAAAAACCATTTGCAGAAAACGAGGATAAGCTAAAGTCATTTTTGTCCCCTTGTTTTTACACATCCCCTCAAAAATCATTTTAGAATAGTTAAATTTTTGCCCTGTTGCAATGCACACAATAGCACTGGCAGTGGATCTATTGATCTCATTGTGTGCAGTACATTTGGGACTCAAACATTGAAGGAGGACATGTATGAGGTACTTCTAGGCTGGGGAAATTCCTGCTTATGATACTTGTTTAGAGTACCTTCATCAGGAAAAGGATATCCCAAAGCCCTAAGCCCTTGTTCTATTTCATTTATGGGAAGGGTGGCTATACCATCAGCATCATCAAGATGCAAGGCTTGGCGTACCAAGACCTCAGTAACCACCCAAGGTCTCCCATGAACAATAGAAGTCAATGTGGTCACTCCATTAACTGTTGAGGAACTGACAGTGTTCCAAAATTGCTTAATGTGTGTGACTGGAATGAGTGGTGCATGAGAAAGAGCATACCTTAATGGGGATGCGTTCAAATACGCCACCATTTGTGTGTATTGGGGAAACAGAGCATCATCAGCTTCAAGATATGAAATCATGTTGTGTTGAGATCTGAACCCCAATTCCAATTCTGTTGGTTTAAACTTTGGTGCCATTGATGAAAGCTGTTAATTTTAAGTGAAGAAGATGAAGTTGATAAGAGAAAATTGTTAGACAAGAATTATAGATACCCTGTTTAAAATAGGAGCCAAATTTATAGGAGAAAAAGAATGCATGTGATTGGCCCAAAAATAGGCAAAGATTTTCAAAATTCAATCATGAAAATATTGAAAAAGTTATAAGTTATCTCATGCATTAAATGAAAGTAACAACTCCTAAAATTACGGCTTGAAAATATGTCAAAAAGTAACAACTGGGTAGGTCCCATTGAGTGTCAACGGTCAAAAATAACCTATCAATGCCCAACGGCTATAATCTTGTCAACGTTTGCCTATAGCCATGTCAGCGTCCAATTTGGTCACAACAACGCTTGGAAAATTCTTGTCAGCGTCCAAAAATAAAAGTGTTTTAAAAATGAAAAATGACCTTAACAAGTAATTTATCCTAGAGAAGATAACCAAAAGCTGATAATTATTATAGGGCGGCAAGCACTGTCAAGTTATGCACACTTGCATAAGCAAGATAGACATAACAGTCCTCTAGTGTCCCTTGCTAACCAAAACTCTTAACAACCAAGTTACCTTATAAAATCCTTGTTACTCCCAGGTAAATCCCATAACAAAATCATTCCCAAGTCTCCCAACAGACCACAACCAATTCTAGGCCAAAAATGTCTTGGCAGCATGCATAGTATATCAACTTTGCATGCTACAGTGCCTCATGATTTAGTAAAACTAACTCATACTCACCCGTGGACACAATCTAGAATTGTGATAAGAGTATCATATGGATACCCAAACATCCTAAAGGTTCCTAAAACCTCCCCTTAAACTATGATACAAAAGATTGCTAAAAAAACATGCATGAACATAAAAAATTTATGTCAAGATAGGAATGAAACATTCCAACCATCATCCATAAATAAAAACTTGTCCAAATGCTTCTCCATTGATCCATAAGCAACTCTGTATCCAATGGTATATTGCTAACACCATCTGCACATTTAGATTGAAAACCACAAAACGAACATTGTTGCTGACAACGCCCCGATAACACATAACAGCGTTGAGGGAAGCTTTGTCAGCGTTAGACAATTATATTGCTGACAACGTTGCAAACACACTTATCAGCG
Source organism: Glebionis coronaria (assembly GCA_025667525.1). Classification (NCBI taxonomy): domain Eukaryota; kingdom Viridiplantae; phylum Streptophyta; class Magnoliopsida; order Asterales; family Asteraceae; genus Glebionis; species Glebionis coronaria. Next base: position 102,927,121 of record CM046876.1, on the reverse strand, counting down.
TTCAAGCAACCTTTGTCAGTGTTAGAGAAATATAGTGGAAAATCTAAATCATCAATAAGACCAATAATAATAATGCATCATCCTGTACATACTTTTACAAAAAGACTCCAAAACATATATTATGTGAGATTGACCATTCCAATACTTGTTACCAAGTATTGAAATCTCCCAGCATCAAAAGGTTTAGTTAATAAATCTGACACATTTTCCTCAGTGTCAACCCTATCTGGTTGTATTAAACCTTTCTCAAAGCAATCTCTTATAAAATGGTGTCTAATTTCTATGTGTTTAGTTTTAGAAGGATGTACAGGATTCTTAATGATGCATAAAGTACTATTATTGTCAACAAATATCTTAGTATGCATGAAACTGTACCCATAGTCCAACAGATGGTTCTGAATCCACAATACTTGGCCACAACATGCAGCTGCAGCCACATACTCTGCTTCAGTTGTAGAATTAGCCACCACTGTTTGTTTCTTGCATTGCCAAGATATCAACCTGCTCCCAAGAAACTGACATCCACCAGTTGTGGATTTCCTATCAAACTTATCACCTCCATAATCACTATCTGAATATGCAATCAGCTCCAATGGTGAATCCTTTGGGTACCACAAACCAAGACTAGGATAGCATCTTAGGTACCTAAAGATCCTCTTCACAGCATAAAGGTGACATTCTTTGGGAGTCACTTGATGGCGTGCACAAGCACACACAGCAAACATGATGTCAGGTCTGGAGGCAGTAAGATACATCAAGGATCCAATCATAGATCTATAGTGCCTGACATCAACATCTTTCCCATCTCCAATCTTTCCCCAAGGGTGTTCTCTATCCATAGGAGTAGTAGCCCTCTTTTCATGTGGAGAAAAGCCAAACTTCTTCAAGATTTCAGCAACATATTTGTCCTGGGAGATGAAGATACCATCCTCTTTCTGCTGAACTTGTAAACCAAGAAAGAAGTTCATCTCCCCCATAGCACTCATCTTGAATTTGTCTGTCATAAGCTTGGAGAAATCCTCACTCATCTTTGGATCAGTAGACCCGAAAATGATATCATCAACATAGACCTGCACAAGCAACACATCCTTGCCTTTCTTCTTTGTAAATAGTGTCTGATCTATGGTGCCCCTTTTGAATCTATTGTCCACCAAATAAGTAGACAAAGTACCATACCATGCTCTAGGGGCCTGATGAAGGCCATACATAGCCTTTTTGACTCTATACACTTTATCTGGATGCTCTGGATCCTCAAAACCAGGAGGTTGCATTACATATACTTCCTCAACAATGGTGCCATAGAGAAAGGCACTCTTGACATCCATTTGATAGACAGTGAAGCCCATGCAGGATGCATAGGCTAGAAAAATCCTTATAGCTTCAATCCTTGCAACTGGTTCAAAAACTTCCTCATAGTCTATCCCCTCCTCTTGTGTATATCCTTGAGCCACTAACCTTGCCTTGTTTCTGACCACAATGCCTCTTTCATCTCTTTTGTTCCTGAGAACCCATCTTGTCCCTATAGGTCTGACATATCTGGGACAATCAACCAGCTCCCAAACATCTTGAATTGCAAATTGGTGAAGCTCATCCTGCATTGCTTCCACCTAACTTGGTTCCTTGAGAGCATCAAATATTTTCTTGGGTTCTTCTTGTGACAGAAAACATGCAAACAAACATGCTTGCACAAGAGGGGTATCAACCTTCTTGTGTATATTGGCAATAAAACCACCAAGACCTTGATGAGATCTTCTAGTCTGAACTGGAGTCATAATATCACCAATGATCTGGGAAGGGGGGTGATTCTTCATTGTGGAAGTGAGAACTCCTCCTTCAAAAAGTCTGGTGTCCTCAACCTCATGCTCCATGTTGCCAATATCTTCTTCATCAGACTCTCTTATATCAACATAAGGATGACCTTCTTCATAAGAATTGGAAGGTTCACCTTGTTCAAAAGTGGAAGAGAAAAGATGTGCAAAGGTGTTGTCAACGTCTGAACCTTGTTTGTCAGCGCTTGGGCTAACAACGCTTAAACTGTTGTTGTCAACGTCTGAGCCATCAACGTCTGAATTGGTCTTGTCAGCGCTAGATTTTCCTTTGTCAGCGCCTGAAGGACCATGCATATTTGTATCTGGTGGTGCTTGAAAACCACCATTATCTTGTCCAGCAGCAGCAAAAGCATCTGTCCAAATGGGAATTGTGACATATTCTAATATAGGAGATGCCTTTTCTGCTTGTGATCCAACCTTCTTATGAACCTTTGTACCTGAAACATCAACAACTTGTTCCTCCACAACATTTGAAGTTACCTTCACAATGTCTGGATTAGTAACAGGCATATAATTTAAAGTTCTAGATAAGGGTTCCAAGTCAAACAACCAATTAGGACCACTTTCAGGATCACTAGGTTTATTCTCTAAAAACCTAACATGTACTCTTTCAACTATACGTTTGTCCTCTTTTAGATAAACCCTATAACCCTTGCTCTGCACTGAATACCCCATGAAGTAGCCCTCATCAACTTTTGCACTAAATTTCCCTAAGGCATCACTAGTATCCAACACTACTACATGACAACCAAAAGGTCTGAGAAAACCAATATTAGGTTTTCTACCCCAAAGTAACTCATAAGGTGTTTTGTTCTGAATTTTGTTAACCAATGCTCTATTTTGCACATAGCAAGCTGTATTAACAGCCTCAGCCCAAAAGGCTATAGGAAAGTGAGCATCAGCCAACATTGTTCTGGCTGCTTCAATTAGGGTTCTATTTTTCCTCTCAGCAACCCCATTTTGTTGTGGGGTTCTAGAAATACTAAATTGCCTTGTAATTCCTTTCCTGGCACATAAATCATCTAGCTTCTTATTCCTAAATTCTCCACCATTATCACTCCTAAGCATTTTAACCTCATTGCCAGACCTCTTCTCAATTTAAGTGATAAAATCAATAAGAACATCAGATGTGTCACTCTTCATAGCTAGAAAAAATGTCCAAGTAAACCTAGAAAAGTCATCTGTGATAACAAAGCAATATGACTTACCATTAAAACTTTCTATATTGGTTGGACCAAAGAGGTCCATGTGAAGCATATGAAGAGGTCTAGAACTAGTATGCACCTGCTTGGACTTGAATGAGACCTTGTGCTTCTTGCCTTTAAGACATGCAACACAAGAGCGTTCATTGTGGAAGGCCTTCTCAGGCAAACCATCAACTAAACCAAGTCTCACAAGTCTATTTATATTTTTAAAATTTATGTGCCCTAGTCTCCTGTGCCACAAATTACTCTCATCAACTGAGGCCTTAGCATAAAAACAAGACATATTGGTATTCATTTTAATCCTATTTAAATTCACATTATATATGTCCTTATGCCTAGGTGTTCTATACTCAATATATTTCTCATCAGGGATCTTAAAATCCTTGCTTAACACCAAACACTCAGTATCAGTAAAAAGAACTTTATTTTTGTTATCACAAACTTGTGATACACTAAATAGGTTATAATTAAGTTCTTTTACCAGGAAGACGTTCTCAAAACGCAGATTATTGGTGAGAAGGGTTCCTTTGCCTGTGATAGTACCATATCCACCTCCAAAGTATACCTTATCACCATCTTTAATAGGAGTGAAATTCGTCAGATAGTCTTCCTTCCCTGTCATGTGCCTTGAGCATCCACTATCCCAATATCCATAATCATTGATCTGTCTTTGAATGCCCTGCACATAAAGAAAACAAATTAGTTTTCTTTGGGAACCCAAGTCTCAGAAGACTTGGATTCATCTAGTTGTTCAATAAGAACAGACTTAGTTCTCACAACAACCCCATTCTCATCCTTTTTAGGATGAAATACCAAGTTAACCCCAATAGGTTTTGTAATGACCTTTAAAATGTAATTAAATCTATTGCAAGTCATTGAAATCCCATTATCATTAGGGTTTTGATCTTTCTTGGGTTTCCATGTTAAGCTTGAAGAAGCTTTAGACCCCTTACCTTGTGGTTGCAAATATTTAGGTCTGGTCACGTTTCTGTCAGCGTTAGAATTTGTCCTGTCAACGCTGAAATTACCCTTGTCAGCGTTGAACCTAGGGTTTGCTACAGAAACCCATTGCCTATTTGACCAGGTGTTTGTCTTTTGAAATGGTCTTTGTCCATGAGTGTTAGACCCTCTAGTAAAGAATGGGGCAGGTCTAATTACTTGTGGACTTTGCTGCACACAAGGTTTGGGTCTGACAACGTTTGACTTTCTAACAACGTTGACTTTGTTCCTGTCAGCGCTGAAATTATTCCTGTTAGCGCTGGCTTTGGGAGCGTTGACACACTTGTATGCCAAGTTTGAAAAGCTACCACAAATGTAACAGGCTTTCTTAGACACAAACTTGGGTCTAGAAGAGAAGAAACCTGTTCCATGATTGCTAACTTGGCTCTTGGGTGACCTAGTATTCCTATACATCTCTGCATATTTAATGCTAGGTTTTCTATCAGTGTTTGAGCCTAGGTCAACAACTTTACCAGTGATTGGGTTAGTGACCTTAATGGGTGTTGACTCATTTGGACTTTCACATAGCAAGCCACCCTTGACAAATAAAGTAGGGTTAGCCTTTTTACACTCATTCAGGTCAGTCAGTTTTTGTTGATATTCTTCAACTGGAGTGACAACTCTTGGTGGAGGAATGAATTCCTCCTCTTGGAGCTCTGGCAAACCAGTCCAAGATAAGTCCTTTTGTTGGACACCATAGAAGTCACCAGCTGGTGGTGGAACCAAAGAGTAATCATTCATCCCAATCCCAGTCATGTCCTTAGGATCCCTTTGTTTAGCTACACTGTCTCCTAGGGTTTGGGTGGCTCTATCAAATCTTTGAATTTTAAGGCCAACATTGTCTTTATTTTTAATAGCCTCATCTAACTTAGCCTGTAATTCACCATTAACCCTTTCCATGATATTTCTAATATCCATACTAGCATCTAACTCATGTTTTAAGATATTGATTTTATCTTTTAAATCAAATTCCATTTTCTTGTATTCAGAAACAGTTTTCTCAGTTTCAGTAAGAGCTAGTTGGTAATTAGACAATTTACATCTTTCAGTACTCATATCATCTAATAATCTTAACACCTCCTTGTTAAGTCTTTCAGTATTTATCCTACACCCTTTGCTACAAAAAGCATCATCATATACCTCATTATCAGATGAAGAGGAGGAGTGTGCCATGAGAGCATATTCAACATGCTCTTCTTCTTCAATATCAGCAACCAAAGCTTTGTCCTCTTCAACATTCTTAGCCAGATAGCTCCAATCCCATCCCATACCATCAATTCCTTGAACTGCAACCATGGCCTTGGAATCCTGAGCTTTAACAACCTGACTTGGGGGTTTACCAGCATCAGATCTTCTAGGAGATCTGCATTCCCTCATGAAGTGCCCCATACGATGGCAGTTGTAGCATTCAACTTTGGATTTGTCAAATCCAGCTGTGTCTTTAGCATTGAAGGTCATTTTCTTCTTAAACCTTCTGTTCCACCTGTTTGCTCTTATACTAGCAAGAGCCATGTTCCACTTGATGTCCATCTCTTCCAAGTGCTCATCACTTATCTGCTCAAGGTCCTCATAAGTAATCACTTAACCATTGGGCAAAGAAGTAATGTAAGCACAAACAGTATCTAAATTCAAACCAGCAGGTGTAACTCTTGGGGAGTCACTCTTGAATGTGTCAGCGTCTGAATAGGAGACGTTAACAGGACTTGTTCCAGCACTGACATATGATGATCCAGTAACTGGATGCACGTAAGAGTCCTTCTGATTAAATTGACCTTCACTATGACAGAAGAAGGCCATGTTGCTGGTAGTAGACTTGCTTCCATGTTCTGAAAGAGTTTCATCCTCCAACAGCCTTAGTTTGTTGTAGATGTCATCAAACGAGGAGCTCTTGTAAGTATTGTTAGCAATAATAGATCTTGCCTCAATCTTCCATGCCTCACCAAGACTTTTAAGAAAGGTAGCATTAATATCAACATCACCAACTTGTGTCCCCATGAAGGACAACTTGCTTGTAATGTCAAGCAATCTGCTTCTCACACTACTTAGTTTCTCATTGGGTTGAGCCTTGAAGACAGCATAATCATGCATGAGTTGCTTTTTCTTCTCTTCCTTAGTGTCTGCATTGCCACCATGTGCAACTTCAAGAGCTTCCCAAAGGTCTTTAGCAGATTCATAACTTCTGTATTTATGCTGATTCTCTTGTCCCAAAGAGAGCTTCAGTATATTTAGGGTTTTCATGTTAACCCTTCTCTTTGCTATGTCTTCAGCAGACACAGCTCTACCATCATCAGGTTTTTCCCTTTTGTCAGCTTCTAAACATCCAGCAACAGCTGTTCTTGTAGAAATAGCATTAAGAATCTTTTGAGCCTTATTGAATGTGTTTCCATATTCAATAACCTCCCAGAGTGTGTAGTCATAGATCCCCAGATATTGTTCAAAGTTGAACTTCCACTGATCAAAGTTGGTTGCATCAAGCATAGGAATCTTGATGTTTGGTAAAGGTGAGGAGGAAGAGTTGGTGATTTCCGGAGTTGACATGATGTTGTTAGGGTTTTTGAGAAAATTAGGGTTTTGGTGATTTTTAGGGTTCTGGTGTTCTTTAAGATCAAAAGTTCCTCAACAAGCTCTGATACCACTTGTTGATCCCAAACTTAGATCGATTAGCTTTGTGTATACGAGATTAGATCAAGTAATACACGTAGAGAAACCTTTGTATATACTTATGAATCTAAGTGTTATGCGGAATTTAACACTTAAACAAGAACACACAATGATATAAACAAACTTTCACTTTGATTATCAATATCAAACTTGCTTAAAATGAAAGATGTTTACGAATGAAAACTTATATAAAACTTATATTAAACATTAACCTAAAAGCCTTCTTTTATAGACATAAGAAGCCTTGTACAATAATCTACGTATCAGCTATTCTAGGTAAAGATAAATATAGAAAATACATTGTCGTTCCTATCCTTACTAGAAGTATTCTAGAATATAATAAACGTGTAGAATATATCTTCCATCATTGCTGATCTTCAATGTGTCAATGCTTGACTTTAACTTGTCAACGCTTGAGCTGTCAGCGCTTGTTTTGTTCTTGTCAACACTTGTTTTGTTCTTGTCAGCGCTCAAGTGATCTGGCCTTAATTTATTCCCAACATACGACGTATCTGATCCTAAGATACGACGTATACCATGTTTTTAACCCAAAATATCTTACCTTAAGAATTTCATAATACGATATATTAGTCAAAACCAAGCCCATAAATTGATACCATGACTTTGGAAGAAGTTTCTACATTCAGTCCTTCTAGAGCTTTCTTGATTTCTGTATCAGCTATCTTGGTTCCTAGGTCCTATACACTTCCTTGAAAAGTGTCGTATCTTATGGAAGTTGTAACACTCAACCTTGGACTTGTCTAATCTAGTTGTGTCACTCCTATTGATAGTTATATTTTACAAGTTTTCTGATAAAATTTGTTTTCCCTCATGCTAAGAAATGTTATTTGTCACTTCAAATCCATCTCTTCTAAGTCATCTTCATGGATTTATTCGAGGTCCTCATGTGCAAGCTGAGACCCATTTGATTGATGTTCCAAAAATGCATAAACAATGGCATCACTTAAGTTAGCAGTAGTAACTTGAGCGTTGCCTGTATCAACTTGAGTGTTAGCAATACTAACTCCATAAGTAGTATTAACTTCAATGGTACTGCTAGTGATAGAAGATGATACAAAAGACATGTTTTGTGAATTTGAGATTGATCTTGCATTTCTTCTAACCTGTTGTTCAGAAAATCTTGAAATTGTTGTAGAGATCATCAATGCTTAGTTTCTAGAACAGGTTTATTCATCTAGAACACAACATGAAAATTCCACTCAAAAGGCAAACTTTTCAAGAACTTTAAATTGAGATCCTCTTGTGAAATATTTTCACCTAAGATAGCCACCTGACTTACAATCTTCTAATGCTTGTTAAAAATAGGGGTCAGGAGACTATGTTCTTAGACAACTAAAATTCTCATAGATTTGCTTTGAAAGAGTCTTCTAAGTCTTCTTTGTAGATTCATTACCATAAAATCTTTTTCTTATAGCAACAGATAAATTCTTAGTATCCTTGTACTTCTTGCCTTCACGTCATTCTTCTTTTGAGTCTTTTCATAGTAGTTACAGGACCTGGTATTGTTGTAGTTGAGCCACCTTCATATGTTTGTTTTAGGTATTGGTTTGAACGCTTCTCCATTCTCTATGTCTTAGCCCTATATTTCATATAGTTGAACAAGAATATAATAGGTCATCTTAGTTGTTAAAGGTCTTATATAGTAATACGCTAGTTGGAATAACCGGGCTTGGACTTTAAGCTAATATTGTCTAAGGTATGGGCTTTACGCCCAAGTGTAAGCCAATCTCGACCTATGTAACAAAGCCCACCAAACCCGCGGGTATATAAACCCTCTTCCATGTGTGGAAGAGCGTGTTGGTTCATTTTACTTTCTCTCTCTAGTAAACAACATTCTACCATTCTCTCTATTTTCTCTCTCTAATTTCTCTCTACTTTCTTCTCTTTCTCTCTACATATTCTACTTTGTTCTTATGTGATGGATTGATATGGGATAACATTTGGTATCAAAGCCTATAGTAGATAGGTGATTGAGGTTTTACTTAAGTAAAGTCTATCACGGATGATAACTTATCCTTAAACAATAAGAAATTAATATTTCTCGGTCATGAGCTTCTCATAAAAACATTCTAAGTTTTTAAACTCATGAAAAATGACTTCTAAGTAAACGGCATATTAGAGCTCGGACTTCAACATAAGGAAAGTTTATCACGGATGATAACTTATTCTTCACAATGGGAAATTAATTTTTCATTGTCATGAGTTAGTCACAAAAAATTAAAGTTTTAAGCTCATGAAAAATGGACCCGAAAGGGAAGTGTACGTTTCAGTGCGCTTGCTCTAAGCGATAGAAGAGAAGTCTTTTATCATGATTATTTTAAAACCGTTGAACATAATTTTTCAAGAATTTCTCAAAAAAATTTTCTAAATCTTTCAAAATTATGTTTTCGACACTCGCTTCCTCATAATGTGGTTTTTATATCTCAAAAATGTCATGTGTTATTTGGATCAATTTATGAGCGGGGGTGTTTTAAAATCAAGCCTTTAATGTTGTTGGGTACATCTCAAAAATTGTCATATTTTATGTATCCAACACATTCTGAAAATGGTTTAACACTGTAATATGTAATATACTATATCTGATAAGGCATCTCAACTTCGTACCTCAACTTATTTTGTGGTGTCAATTTTCAAAAATATTGTCAAATTTTGTTTCATTAGTTTACACATAGATTGTTTAGGGGGAGCAACCCAACAAAAGTTCCATGATTCATGCATGCACACATCTTTATCTCCCAAAAGATTTTTAAAAGTTGTCATATTTTAATCAATTGGTATCTCTAATATCAAGTTTTTATATTAGAGATAGGAGAGAAATGTGATTAAAATGTAATATATAGAAAAATGTGATCTTAAAGACTCAAGTGCAACTCTTTCCTTCACATGCTAAACTATTTCCAATATCAATGCATGTGTGTAGGGGGGGCTTTTCAGATATGTAAAACTTTCAAAGTATTAAAAGTTTTGATTTTTATCAAGCACTTTGATTGGTTTTTCAATGGTTTTATGGTGACCATCTATAACCAAACAATCTACTATCTACGACAGAATGATGGAGTCAAAAGATGGTTTAAGATAGGAAACTAAGTCCTATGATCTAACCAGAACCGGAAAGATCTACCCAAGAACATTCCATAGCTAGAAATAGTTGTCTTTAGGAAAGATGGAGTTGAACGTGAACAAAGCTGAATGGATACTAATGACTTAAGTTAACACTAGAACAATCACAACAAGGTTCTAGTAATGACGTCTTGGTAAGCATTGAAGGAGTTGAAGAATGAAAAAGAAATGATAAGATAAAGGGTCTAAAGAGAGTATCCATCCTTACATTTAGGTAGAAACCGGGTCAAAAATCTATTATTGAAATCATCTAGATGATTGCTGATATTGAAGACAAGTCATGATGGACCCAGTGATGCAATGCACAACCCTTCCGAGCCATTCAGGTTTCTCTCAAAAGAAACTTGTCTCATTCTCACGGAGATCAACACATTATCTATTGACTTTCTCACTCCGAGTTAGTTAATATTTAAAAGGTGGCAGTCTGCTCCAGCCTCCGATTACTAAAATCAAAATGCACTTATCGAGTCTAGAGCCAAAAGAGATCAATCTATCATCTCACTAGGACACAATCCATGTATAATAATTTTTGTTCATCATCTAGAAAACACAAGTGATAACAATGAGTCCTACGCATTATCCTTGTGATATTACCATAACATCTGAGTGATACGATTCACAATGAAGATGGAAATCCTGCTTGAGTCAACATTAAACAAGCTCATGGTAGGTAACTTGTGCGATTCTACACGAAACAAACTTGTGACAATTGGAATGAAACAAAGTTTAAATTCTTAAATGATTCAAACTTGATTCCAGGTCTTTTCGAAAAATCCGTGTGATCTTTCCAGAACATTCATAGTGACACTCTTTAGCGTTCACAATGACGAATGGAAATCCTTCTAGTGTCTACCTCAAACAACATATGGTAGGTGACTTGCAAGATTCTCTATGAATCGAGCTTGTGACAAATGGAAAGTAACAACGGTGTGATTCTTTATTGAATTAAACTTGTTCCATGAATCAGAATTGACAAATATAATCAGACGGATATCTTATCCTTATGATTCACTCTTTACGATCGCAGTCTGCTTTGAGACGGTCGAGTAAAGAGAACTGTCTAGTACATCCGAGAAACCCTATCAAGGAGGTTCTTAATTGAATCTAACGATCACAGGTACGGTATCTAATACCGTCTAACGGTCTTCACCGACCGGAGGTAAAACGCTGTCGAGCTAGGATGAAATGTTCAAAGCCATTTCGTCTGTGTCTATATATGTTCCAGCATATCAAGAAGGTGACGTATCTGTGTACTAACCGAAGTCGTTTCCACATGTTCATACTAAAAGTCAAAGATATCCTCTTCTCCGAAAATTAATGGATACCTCAAGGTCTAACTACAACTATATTTGTATGGGAGATTGTTAGCCTTTTGAAATCAACAAAGTATGAACATGTCGATTCAGAAGTTACAAGAGCACAAGATGAAGACTATCAAGGATAGATTGAAGATCGATTCAGAAGTCACAAGAGCACAAGATGAAGACTATCAAGGATATATTGAAGATCTCAAGCATGCAAAGTCAAAAGAAAAAGGCTAAAGATAAAGATTACAATAGCATGGAGGAACAAAGCCGTTACAAACAAGATCAAGACCAAGATACAAGACCTAAGAAGATCACCTTCACAAAAATATATTAAGTCAAGCATCTTAAATGCTTAAAGATGACCGATACATTGGGGGAGATTTTTAGCCCTATATTTCATATAGTCGAACAAGAATGTAATAGGTCATCTTAGTCGTTAAAGGTCTTATATAGTACTATGTAATAGGCTAGTCGGGATAGCCGAGCTTGGAATTTAGGCTAATATTGTCTAATGTAGGGGATTTATGCCCACGTGTAAGCTAAGCCCGACCCATGTAACACAACCCACGATCCCACCAAGCCTGTGGCTATATAAACCCTCTTCCATGTGTGGAAGAGGGTGTTGGTTCATTTTACTTTTTCTCTCTAGTAAACAACTTTCCAACATTCTCTCTCTTTTCTTTCTCTAATTTCTCTCTACTTTCTTCTCTTTCTCTCTCTATTTTCTACTTTGTTCTTATGTGATGGATTGATATGGGATAACACTATGACATCTCATAGAGCATACTCTTGTACTTGAAAAAAAATTCAATACTTAGCCTCCACATATCATAATCACCTTGTTTGAGAATAGGCTTATTTGTGATAGTACTCGTTTGTGTAGTTTCTAGTTCCATCTATTCCTTGTGAGAAAAGAGTTTTTCTCGATTGTTTCTTCTAGATCAAAGTTTCTCAACAAGCTCTAATGTAAAACCCGCATCTAAATGACATGAACAGTACACTACGTAAACATACGAACCAATTAAAACTTTTCTTTTATGTCAGGAACACGTGTCGCGAATATTAAATTCAGAAACTACTTACGTGCTAGTGCACGATAATTATTAAGTACATGGTAGTACACGATAATTATTAATCATAATAATTATAATCACGAGCATATGATCACAAGCATTAGAACACGAACATTTGAACTACGTATATATTTATTACTACACGATAAATATTGATTACATACAAGTATTAATTATAACACGAACATTTAACCACGAACTAACACGAATATATTAGAAAACAAACACGTAAATTATTAAACACGAAAAAGCTTGGGTTGCCCCTTGTGGGCCATGGTAGCCGTGGACAAGAGAAATGAAAGGGCCAAGCCCATTTGATCTTTTGACTAAATTGGGAAAAAGGAAAACACAGGAAACATAATACATTATTTTACAAAACAAGAAAACCCTAGCCTATTCTCCTTGCTCTCCTTGTTGCCGCCGGCTATACACCACACCAAGGGAGTGGTTATTTGATTTTTGATCTTGGAATTCGGGTCATTCGTGTTAGTGTTCTTAGTTCTCATTCAATCACGTATTCGGTAAACACCAAAACCTTCATCTTTTATTTAATTTATTCTGTTTTCATTATGTTCATGTGTAAGAAAACAAAAACCTAATAAACATGTAATCAACCAAGAAAACATGTAATAAAAGGGGTTTTGGTGGGGTTTTGTTTCGGCCGACACACGTAAACCGAGAGCCAAGCTCTCGGCTTGGTTCGATTCACACCAACAGCCGAGACCTTGTGGTCTCGGTGTAGTTCGATGGTTCGGCAGCAGGAAACACGGTACCCCGACGCAAGTCGGGGTACCATTTGGTTGTTGTGGGTCTCGGCGCAACGCAGCAGCACCACCGGCTTAAGCCGGTGGTTGTTTTGCTTTGATAGTGGGACCGACAGCCAGGGCAGGGGGAACCACCGGCAGTCAGCCGGTGGGAAAATGGATCGAACAGTGGCACCGGCTAGGCCGGGTAGCCGCTGTTGGGGTTTTGGTTCGATCCGGTTCATGGTTCGGTCTAAATTAAAACACGGGTTCGGTCACGGGCTTAATTTTTACAAGTTATATTATCTTTTAAGAAAAATTAAATTAATTAAAACATGACTATAATTAATTTAATTTAATTATGACTTAGGTTTATATTATTTTTAATAAATAATACATGTTTTAACCTAAGTACTTTTACCATTTAATTTAGACTATAGTATTAATTAATTATTAAAAATATAGACTATAATTAATTAGCAAATCATGACTTAGGTTATAATTAATAAATTATTAATACATGTTTAACCTAAGTATTTAATATGTCTTAAATTAATTAAATCATGCCTTCTTTAATTAAATCGTATAACATATAGTTTATTAAATCACCGCGACATTATTAATAAACTATACTATTTACATGACTTATGATATTTAATCAGTAAACTTAAGCTTATATTATTAGCTTATTAATCCAGCTTATTTCTATTTTTGGAAACTTTCTATTTTTAGAAACTGGTCTATTTTTAGAAACTTTCTATTTTTGGAAACTTTCTATTTTTGGAAACTTTTTATTTTAGGAAACCTGCTATTTTTAGAAAGTTACTTATTATTACACAACAAGTATAATAATACAAGAATACCAGATAATACTTAATCAGGAATACATGAAATACATGATTAATACAATATAACATTTAAAACAGTAATACAAGACAAGAACATATAAAACAAGCTAAGGACATGCTAAAACCAGTTACATACTCAGTAATCAGAAGACTTATACATGTCCTTTATTTATGTAGCATTAGTGAGGTCGGAGTAGGACTATTCATCCTTTCGTCTTTCCTCGTTCACTGGACACAAGGTACGAATTTTCCGTCCTTCAGTATGGACATTCTTTCCTTATTAGGATTCCCCGTTTGCAACCAACTGTTTTCCCAAGCATATGATTTATATGTTTGATTACGTATGTTAGTTTAAATGCCTAAGCCATATACATGCATGACCAGTGTCACCTAGTTATGGAGGTACCATAACACTAGAGGCACCAGTGTTATGACTTCCCCACGGCGGAGTGATTGCTCGTGGCGTCCCTTTTTAGTTTTGGCCGTATATCTATATTATCATGTGGGGCGTATGGGTGCATCCTAGTTACATGTTTTATAGGATTTTCATGGTGAATGTGATGTGTGTCTTGCATCCTTCACAAGGAGTTGATCCCTCATACCCGGACTATTTAATTAGAGGCAACCCCTCTAATTTCATGACGAGGTCTCCCCACCAAGTATTCATGCACAGTGGAACCTCATGACCTATATGGGCTATTGGCTAATTATTACAGATTTTCATATAAAAACATAGGTGTTTTCAAACTATAAAACCAGTTGTATGAACATGTTTCAGGCTACCTAGGACTTATACATTTTCGCTGCTATTAGTCTTTTATGCTTATGTCATTTCATGCTATACTTGTATATCCGTTCACTGGGCATTATACTCAGCCATTTTCCTTTCATGTCCCCAAACGGAAGGTACTCAAGGGCGCTCGTAGACTATAAGAGTATGTGCATACGGATTGGAAGCTATCTAGCCTTCATCACTTTATGCATATTTCGTACATTATGCTACATTATTTCTTTGGATATTGTTTAGTCCTTTTCCATTTGAGTACTTGTATTTATGTGTGATGAGCTTATACTTGGACTACTGATGTTTGTTTCCGGTATTTCCATTCATGGTCATTTAATGTTTTTCGACATTTACCTTGCATGCTTTGATGACACGCCATAATTGCGCGTGACATTCCATTTACCAAAATGGGGTGTTACAATTATGGTATCAGAGCCAAGGCTTCGACCTGTAGGCTCTTAAAACATGACCTGTGATTAATGGGTAATCACCAGGGTCTTCCTAGAACTGAAAGTTGTTTTCATGCATTTATTCATGTATCATTGTTACAGGAATTTTGACTAAGTAATGGTTGGTACAAGACTGGCCATATTTAGTCGCATGTGCTTATAATCGAATCATTTTGTTTTGATAAACCGACCCACAGGCGTTCATCGTCGTAATGTCATTTTGTTTAGGCGAACCGACCCATAGGCGTTCATCCAAACCCATGTTATTTCATCATCATGCCTTCATACATTGTTTTCATGCATAAATTTATTTTCATGTTTATATGCATAATTTTGTTTTTCATGTATATATATATTATGTTTTAATCAGTCTAATCATGCATTTTGTTTTATACTGTTAGATGGTTCTCACACGTGAACAAGAGCAACTCCGGGAGTTGGTTATTGGACAGTTCTTCCCAAAGGCTGAGCAAGATAAGCTTAAGAGGGAGTATCATGGGATTAGGCAGAGAGCTGGGGAAAACAGCAATGAGTTCATGCAGAGGTTTCTTCATTTGGCTGGATTCCTTGGCGCAGCAGCAGAGAATGCAGAGGAGCTATTAAGGATTATCTTGGTAAATGTTTTTCTATGAAGGATTTAGGAGAAGCTGCATACATTCTGGGAATTAAGATCTATCAGGATAGGAAAAGACGGTTAATTGGTCTATGTCAACATGCTTATATAGATAAGATTTTGAATAAGTATAATATGCATAATTCCAAGAAAGATTTTCAACCTATGGAAGTTAAGCATAATCTGAGTCATGAGATGGATGCATCAACTCCTGAAGAGGAGGCATATATGAAGAAGGTGCCTTATGCTTCGGCTGTAGGATCTATAATATATGTTGTTAGATGCACAAGGCCTGATGTGGCGTTTGCTCAGAACTTGGTCAGTAGATACCAACAGAATCTAGGGAAGCTCCACTGGACTGCTGTTAAACATATTCTAAAGTATTTGAGGAGTACGAAAGATATGTTTTTGGTATATGGTGGAAAACCAGACACAGAACTAAATGTTACAAGTTTCTGTGATGCGTCCTAGCAATGTGATAAAGACGATACGAAGTCTTAGACGGGTTACGTTTTTGTTATCAATGGAGGATCAGTTGACTGGAAGAGCAAGAAACAAACAACGATTGCAATGCATGTTACTCAATCTGAGTACATGGCTGCTTCGGAAGCTGCAATGGAAGCTGTTTGGATTAGGAAGTTTATTGAAGATCTTGGAGTGATGCCTTCAATTAAAGAACCTATTGATATGTATTATGACAATTCTGCCGCAATAATATTTGCCAATGACCCTGGAGTCATGAAAGGCGCCAGACACTTTATGCGTAGACATCACTACGTCCGATAACAAGTTGAAGCTCGGGAAATCAAATTGATAAAAGTTCACACAGATGAGAACGTAGCAGATCCTTTGACTAAGGCATTACCTAGACCAAAGATAGTTAAGCATGCCAAGGCGATTGGGCTGCAACTAGCTAGTGAACTCTGCAATAAATCTGTGATTAGTATTTGGATAAAGGATGTTATGACATTATTATATAATGAAATAAAGATCGGGTTTCGTTTATTTTTATTATTTAATAAGTGTATCCTATTTTACATGTTTTAATCCATGAATAAAAGTTATGCTAAATATCCGTTGTCGATTAATAATATGGGAATATTATTAAACTATGACAAATCAAAATAGTGATGGAGTATACTTGGAAGTATATTGGTCGATTTTGGATGATATTCGATGAATCGAATATAGGACTTATCCCAACTATATGTTATTACTTTATGGATCTTTGTTATTAAGTAAAACATAAATAGTTATCCTTAGACTTGAGATACCAGGAAACTGTTATGAATCTAGTGCATCTCTGTGGAATAATCTAACGCTAAACGTAACTGGTAGCTATAAGGATTATTTTCGGAAGTGTTGCAAAATTCATAAGTTTTGCTCGTAGTCAATATAGAATTTATTTCTTCCAATTTCGTTTTGGAGTTTAATACAGTTGGGCCCCTTGTGGGATTAGTAAGATGTTTGTGTGGCCACACCCAAATTTGTTTTGGTAATCTTGCTAAATCTGTGAACGAGAAACAGAATGGTTAATGATAGGTGTGAAAACACCCATCCTTTTACCACTTATTTCTTACTAAAACAAGACCAAAACGCGTGTTTAATATCATTTGTTTGGAATTATGCGTGGTTTTTGTGTTTATTGTGTTTTCAGAGTCAACCGGATGAATATTGAAGAAAACATGGGATTGCACGGATTTTATCAAAGAAAAAGACTCAAGACGAAGTCTATTGTCCAAGAGATGCCAAAGATTTGAAGTCATTGTGCCTATTTAAAGATTTATCGAAGAAAAGGGCCAAAGATGGAAGATTCATATATGTCGAAGAACTCGAGTCTATTAAACAAAAGATTATAAGACGAGTTGGAATTATTCACCGACACTTCTCAAAATCCAAAGTCGGAAACGTTTATTTAAAGAAACGTAAAGACTAAAGAAGAAAGAAGAAAAGAAGCCCAAAACCAAAGCCCATTCACAAAGCCCACAAGAGACGCCTATATATAGGATTCCACTTCACAATTTTGACTAGTTAGTCTTTAGTTAGTTTTAGTTCTCATTTTCTCTAGTCTTAGAGAGAGAAAGTTCTCAACTTTCTCTCACTAAGTTTTCATCTTTCTTTCTTTTAATCTTTCAAAGATTAAACCCTTGTATTGTTTCTTTCATTAATCAAGTTTAAATTTAAGCTTTTAAGCTTTTAATCTCTTTCTACCTTTCTTTGATTTTGATTCACTTTTGGTGCGAATAACTTATGATCCGTGTTGTTCATTAATGTTTTCGTGCTTAAAAAGTTAATCTTTTATGTTTATTTAAGTTTTCATACGAATAAGCTTTAAGATCTTTGTGCCTATTGGCTTGTTTGTAAGTTTAGCTTATTTACTTTTTAAAAGTTTCATAAAAAGTTCATCTTTTTATTGTTTGATCTAAAAATTGCTTATTTTAAGTTTGGATAAGTTCTTTTAGTTTTGGTGATAAGCTTATCAAAATAGCTTATTGCTTTTGCTTATCTTCTGAATCCCATTTAAATCGGAAAAGGTATAACCCTTTTCCGATTTGTACATTCCGAGCACACACCCTCCTTATTCTGATCAGTAGATCGGAAAAGGGTTTTAGATTTTCCGATTGCTTTGGTTTTATAACATTCCGATCTGGATACTTTTTTCAAACATTCTGATTGTGGCTTATTTAAGATTATTCCGATTTGAATCTAGTACTAGTATTCCGATTGTGGGAATTGTGGTAACATTCCGATCAGCTCCTTTGGTTCTTTCCGATTGCATCTCCAATATTCCGATCCTTTGATCGGAATAAGGTTTTGAAGATTCCGATTAGGGTGGTTTGTGACATTCCGACAGCAAGCATTCATTTATATTCCGATTGGATCATTTACCACATTCCGATTAGCCTATTCCGACCAGGGATTCCGATTTGGCAATTTTCCGATGGATTTAGTTCTTGTTTTTTATAAAGTTTCCAAGTGTAGTTTTTATTAAGTGTTCAGTTATTGTTCTAATATAGTCTTTAAGTTTTCAAGCATTTGTTTTTAAACTCGTCTTTTTAGTTTAATCTTTAAAACTCTTTTCACCCAACGACATTTACATTTAATTGTTATTAGTTTAAATTAGATAAACAAACCAACACCTTTTTATTAACCAAGAACAAATCATTCCACTTTGAACCGTGATCAATTCGAGGAGATACCGAGAAACGAACTTTCAACTAGCAAAATCTTTGTATCCGTTAATGAAACGAATGACTGAGATCCATATCCTTATTAACGTTGTATTAGAAATAAAAGGATAATAATAACGATGCAAAATCGTTAAAAGGTTTTGTCCAGGAGACCTTACTCGAGTTGTACTAGAGACATTGCTAATGTAACTAGACGCTAGTCAATGTGATCACGATATTCGAAATATGTCCAAGTGGGGGCTGTAAGTTTATGGACTTATATTTAATAGTCGTGTGATAGGATCGAACTCGAGATTACGGGATTACACACAATACGTAAAGAGTTAATATAATTAATAAATATATTTATTGTATTTATTAATTTATTTAATAAATATATTTATGTATTTATTAATTTAACCGAGCAAGTAACTATATAACTTTAACGATCGCTAAATAATTAATAGTTAATTTATAACGAACGTTAAATAAACATATAGTATGTATAAACAAAAGGAAAGAAGTTTGGAAGATACCAGAACACCCCTTAGGGGTGTTCGACCGTCGGTTATGCCCTGGGGGGGGGGGGGGGGGAGGGGCAAAAGTTGCCTTATATTTATTGGGCTACAATGGGTTGAAAGTCTATAAATACACCTCCTAATCCCCTCCTAATCACATCATCAAAAATATTTTCCCCTCTTCTTTCTCTTGGTCGATTGCCAACCCCACCAACAAAATGGTTTCGATTGGTTTTTATTGGTTGATTGGTTGTATACATAATCTAGTCCTAGCCCCTCTCTAGGGTTGTTGGGTAGATTAAGTACAAGCGTTGTAGCTCGGTTTTCACGTGCTAGAATCACGGTTAACTCGTTGTATTACGTGTGTACAAGCACGTAATATAGTCTTACTTTAGACTATATCTTGGTATATACGGTTTAAACCCGAATCGGTG
Organism: Glebionis coronaria; assembly: GCA_025667525.1. Classification (NCBI taxonomy): domain Eukaryota; kingdom Viridiplantae; phylum Streptophyta; class Magnoliopsida; order Asterales; family Asteraceae; genus Glebionis; species Glebionis coronaria. Next base: position 102,907,347 of record CM046876.1, on the reverse strand, counting down.
ATTTGTTCTTCGTCTTGTGGAATTGCTTTAACGTAAAGGTTTGTAACCCTAATTCGATTAATTATAATTATGTTATTAATTATGATCTTGTTAAATCGTTTCCGCTATATGTGCTTTGATCTCGTTTAGGGTTTTATATAATTGTGATGATACTAATAAACCTTCAGACACTTATAAGAAGGATATCATGAGACTTCATGGTGATCCATCCAGTATCATCTCGGACAGAGATCCTCGGTTTACTTCGTAATTTTGGAGGAGTCTGCAACAAGCTTGGGGTACCAAACTTAAGCTTAGCACGGCTTTTCATCCTCAAACAGATGGGCAGTCGGAGCGAACCATTCAGACATTAGAAGACATGCTTCGAGCTTGTGCTTTAGAATGGACATGATGCTAGGACGATTATATATGCTTGGTAGACTTTGAATACAACAACAGTTGGCACGCCATTATCAAGTGTGCACCCTTTAAGATGTTGTATGGCAGGAAGCGTTGCGCCCCAATCTGGTGGGATCAGGTTGGTGAGCGAACACTTGAAGGACCAGAGATGATAGAGTTGACCAACGAGAAAGTCATTGTAGCTAAGGTGAAACTGCAAGAAGCTCGTGCACGTCAAAAGATTTATGCCGACACGCATCGTAGGGATTTTCATTTCAACGTGGGAGATCATGTCTTTCTTAAGGTATCACTCGCACGTGGTGTTAGACGTTTTGGAATCAAAGGAAAACTCAGTCCTCGATTCATCGGACCGTTTGATATCATCGAGCGAGTCGGTGAAGTATCATATCGTTTAGCATTACCACCGCAGCTTTCTCACGTTCATGACGTTTTCCATGTGTCCTTACTCAGAGGATACAAGTATCATCCCTTCACATGGTTCAGTATCCACTTGAACAGATTCGTGAAGATCTTACCTTCATCGAGGAACCCGAACGAGTTCTTGACAGACAGGAACGAGTCATGAGGAAGAATACGATTCCTTTCGTCAAAATCCTTTGGAGGGATCATACCGAGCGGGAAGCCACTTGGGAAACAGAGGAGTCTATCCGGACTTTTTACCCTCTTTTCAAGTTTTGATTCGGGTATATTCCTCTTTCAGTTTACTTTATCTATAATTCGGGGACGAATTATTCCTTTTAGGGGGAAGAGTTGTAAAACCCGCATCTAAATGCCATGAACAGTACACTACGTAAACATGCGAACCAATTAAAACTTTTCTTTTATGTCAGGAACACGTGTCGTGAATATTAAATTCAGAAACTACGTACGTGTTAGTGCACGATAATTATTAAGTACGTGGTAATACACGATAATTATTAATCATAATAATTATAATCACAAGCATATGATCACGAGCATTAGAACACGAACATGTGAACTACGTATATATTTATTACTACACGATAAATATTGATTACGTACAAGTATTAATTATAACACGAACATTTAACCACGAACTAACACGAATATATTACCAAACGAACACGTAAATTATTAAACACGGAAAAGCTCGGGTTGCCCCTTGTGGTAGGGGTGAGCATGGTCCGGGGCGGTGCGGATATTAGAAAAAATCAAACCGCATCCGCGATTGCGGTTTTTAGAAAAGTATAGATCCGCACCGCGCGGTTTTATGCGGCTTCGGTTTTGCGGATTTCTTTGGTTCTTGCGGTTTTTGCGGATTTTAACCGCACCGCACCACCATTTATGATTTATATAATTATTGTGGGTTTTTGCGATTTTTGATTCACAATGTAGGTATTTTGAGTTGTAACACATATATCTAATGTAAACACTCATTAATTAAAATGTTAATGATAATATGCACTAAAACCCATATAGCACACGTTATATAATTGATGTGTCGATTTTTGGTTTTATATAATTAATGTGCGGTGCGGTGCGGATTTTGTGGTGCGGTTTTATGGGTAAATCCGCAACCGTACCGCATTTGCGGTTTTTCTTTTTCCTTAAAACCGCTCAGCCGGTTTTTGTCGTAGTGCGGTTGCAGTGTGGTTTTTTGCGGGTTTTGCGGTTTTGCGGTTTGCGGTGCGGTTTCTGCTCACCCCTACTTTGTGGGCCACGGTAGCCGCGGACAAGAGAAAGGAAAGGGCCAAGCCCATTTGATCTTTTGACTAAATTGGGAAAAAGGAAAACACTGAAACATAATTTATTTATTTTTTACAAAACAAGAAAGCCCTAGCCTCTTCTCCTTGCTCTCCTTATTGTCGTCGGCTATACACCACACCAAGGGAGTGGTTATTTGATTTTTGATCTTGGAATTCAGGTCATTCGTGTTAGTGTTCTTAGTTCTCATTTAATCACGTATTCGGTAAACACCAAAACCTTCATATTTTATTTAATTTATTCTCTTTTCATTATGTTCATGTGTAAGAATATAAAAACATAAGAAACATGTAATCAACCAAGAAAACATGTAATAAAAGGGGTTTTGGTGGGGTTTTGTTTCGGCCGACACACGCAAACCGAGAGCCAATCTCTCGGCTTGGTTCGATTCACACCAACAGCCGAGACCTTGTGGTATGGTTCGGTGGTTCGGCAGCAGGGAACAAGGGACCCCGACGCAAGTTGGGGTACCATTTAGTTGTTGTGGGTCTCGGCGCAGCGCAGTAGCACCATCGGCTTAAGCCGGTGGCTGTTTTGCTTTGACAGTGGGAACGACAGCCAGGGCAGGGGGAACCACCGGCAGTCAGCCGGTGGGAAAATGGCTCAAACAGTGGCACCGACTAGGCCGGTTAGCCAATGTTGGAGTTATGGTTCGGTCCAGTTCAAGGGGTTCGGTCCGGTTCATGGTTCGGTCTAAATTAAAACACGGGTTCGGTCACGGGATTAATTTTTACAAGTTATATTATTTTTCAAGAAAAAATAAATTAATTAAAACATGACTATAATTAATTTAATTTAATTATGACTTAGGTTATATTAGTTTTAATAAATAATACATGTTTTAACCTAAGTACTTTTACCATTTAATTTAGACTACAGTATTAATTAATTATTAAAAATATGGATTATAATTAATTGATAAATCATGACTTAGGTTATAATTAATAAATTTAATACATGTTTAACCTAAGTATTTAATATGTCTTAATTTAATTAAATAATGCCTTCTTTAATTAAATGATATAACCTATAGTTTATTAAATCACCACGACATTATTAATAAACTATACTATTTACATGACTTATGATACTTAATCAGTAAACTTAAGCTTATATTATTAGCTTATTAATTCAATTTATTTCTATTTTTGGAAACTTTCTATATTTAGAAACTGGTCTATTTTCGAAACTTTCAATTTTTGGAAACTTTCTATTTTTGGAAAGTTTCTATTTTAGGAAACCTGCTATTTTTAGAAAGTTACTTATTATTACACAACAAGTATAATAATACAAGAGTACCAGATAATACTTAATCGAGAATACATGAAATACATGATTAATACAATATAACATTTAAAACAGTAAAACAAGACAAGAACATATAAAACAAGCTAAGAATATGCTAAAACCAGTTACGTACTCAGTAATCAGAAGACTTATACATGTCCCTTATTTATGTAGCATTAGTGAGGTCGGAGTAGGACTATTCATCCTTTCGTCTTTCCTCATTCACTAGACACAAGGTACGGATTTTCCTCCTTCAGTATGGACATTCTTTACTTATTATGATTCCCTATTTGCAACCAACTGTTTTCCCAAGTATATGTTTTATATGTTTGATTACTTATGTTAGTTTAAACAAGTTGGTGGAAATCCGCGCTTCGCTACGGGGTCGTCGTTATCATTTCTTTTGTTTGTTTAACTGGACACCGTTTTTGTAGTACAATGTGACGATGCAATGGAATGTGTTTATATCTTTGGCACAATTTTGAAGCCACAGTGTGCTAATAATGAGTTTTATTACAAAAGCTACCACCATAATAGATACCTAAGCCAAAGCACTAACAAAGAGTTAAAAGACATCGTAGATGATGACATTAAAACTTGTTAAGAATATACAAACTTTAAGTGATTATCTCAATGATGAAACTGAAATTTTTTAAGAATATACAAACTTTAAGTGATTATCTCACCTTTTAACAAACTTAAAAAGGCTATGCAAACACAAACTTAAACCGAAACATTCCCCAGTTTCGTAGACACGTTCCCAAACATCCTCAGGTTGCAGCAACCATAGTTAAGTGCTCATAATCACTGATGAAACCACATTTTCAAACACCCAGAATGTACTTCGTATGATGGAAATGAAATGGCAGTGCAACTATCAGTAACATGTTACCTTGGAAGGGGTATTTGATGATAATGTTGAAGTAACAACTATTTCAGCCCATCGACGAACCTGTGCATGAAGCGCGTAATCTCCTACACATGATCTCTTGTTTTGTTGATTTTTTTATAGTTCTGCTGCATAGTTTGTAGCTTAGCATAATGAGCCCAAGCACGTGATTATTAGTTTAGATTGGGAGTTAAGGGTGAAAACCCCGGTTTTAGCTATCTCTCCGATTGTGTAATATTCTTTTGTTGCTTCTAGCTTCTTGCTATATCTTGTTCTAATAAAATTCCGCCGTTCAAAAAAAAGAGGATATGGTGATATAAAATACCGGGAAGCTTACCATTACAACTAAGTATTCACTTGTTAATATATTCCATGAGTCAAAAGTACAAAGAATATAATTTATGCAATCGACTTTAACAATCTAGTATTTAAATAAAAAATATCATAATTAAACGTTGGCATTACCTGAAGATAGTTTGGGCGTAGACTTATGACTATGACTCCCATTGGATATAGCTAGCATGCCATTGACATAAGAAATATGTGGTTAGTAATCTCGTAACAAATGGAATAACATATTACATTTTAGATTTAGATAGAAAACAAACCAACTAATATCCATTTTAAAAAGCGACATCAGACGTAAACTCGATGCAACTGTACATGACAAACAGAAGGTAGGACGAACAAGATGTAGATTACAAATACAAAATGTAGGACGAACAAAATGTAGATTACAAATACAAATTACAGCTACTCATTGCTCTAAATACTTCGTGGCGTATTTCACTACTACAATGTGTATATGTACTCCACCATAATAATAGATACGACTACTGTATTCGATATATTAGTGTGCTAAATGTCTAATGCCAGAATCAGCAGGGGAATTTTTTACCAAACTGACTTATGTGAATACCCAATGCCACTAATCGACACTATACTGTCTTAATATAATCCAAGTAGAGGAGGTTAAGCACTCAAATGGTGTCAAGCAGTAGGTTTATGTAACATGAAGCTCAAAATTAGAGGTGTAGGGTCATCGTCGGCCAACACTCGAAATGACACCATTTGCATACATAAGGCATATTGTGTGGAATCCTTGTTGGGAAAACGAAAAATAACTCAAATTTTGCTAAAATTAGTCTCTTAATATGTAAGGAAACAAAACTAACTCAATTTTCAGGAGAGTGTTGTCCTGCTAAAAATGAATGGAAACAGTCCTGGTATTGTATTAGCGGCCCACTCAAGTTTTAAGGTACTGCTTAAAAACATGACCATTGTTTCGTTTTCTTACAAAATTATGGATGTATAATACGTCCCTTCTTTACATGCTGCTACTTTATTTCATAAAAAGTTACTCGTAGTTTTTTCAAAGATACATTTCCCAAGACACTTCCAATTCTAACCTGACGATGGTTAGGACATAAATCTTCAAACAATGACATGTAAACAAACAATATGGTACAAACAACTACACTATTCTTGCAGCTACGTTATTTCACATGATACCACTATTTGATATCACTTGAAATCGCCCAAACATAATGGTCTAATTCACAAAAAAACATACCTTCATCAGAGAAACTACGATCCAGAAATAACGATCGGTACAACAACTTACGATCACCGGTTGGTACAACACGTTAAGCTTTCTGTTTTTTTTTTGTGCCCATCATTGGAGTCGTAAAACTCAGCACACAATAGGGATGAGCTCGGGACCAATCCCGTCCCGAACCCGTCCCGATTTAGTGCTCCCGATTTTTTCCCGATCTAAAAGGTTATGTACCGATCCCGTACCGAACGGGATTCGGGAATCGGGAATCGGTACCGGGAAATCGGGATTTTCTCGTTTTTTTTTTGGGAATTTCTCGATTTGGTACCGGTCCCGTCCCGAATTAGTCGTCTCGAATTTTTTTTCACCTTATTTCGTAGTCCCGGTCCCGTACCGAACGGGATTCGGGTATCGGGAATCGGTACGGTTCCGGGAACGGTTCGGGTTCGGATTCGGGATTCGGGTCCAAATGCTCATCCCTAGCATACAATCAGAATCGTCAGCCTATTTATTCACCGTTACCCTAAAAACCAAATTATCAAAAATATTAGAATGCGTTGGCTAAAATTTGGGCGATTTATGAAGTTTTACTTTTGTTACCTATTTGACGATTAGAGACAAAGCTTCCAGTTTCAAAACATTGTCGTTCTCTATACCAATTTTTTTATTTTCATAACACGTGACTGTTTTTTAGGCTCAGATAGGGGTAGGTAAGGAAAAATAGTATACGCTCGCCATGGCTGCAGTCCTGATAGGATGCCTCGCCAAGATACGTGCATTCTTAACTTTAACCCGACCCGTTCAAGTTCATCACAACCCGAAGATGCTAAGGGTCTGTTGATCCTAAACTTAGATCGATTAGCTTTGTGTATACGAGATTAGATCAAGTAATACACGTAGAGAAACCTTTGTATATGCTTTATGAATCTAAGTGTTATGCGGAATTTAACACTTAAACAAGAACACACAATGATGTAAACAAACTTTCACTTTGATTATCAATGTCAAACTTGCTTACAATGAAAGATGTTTACGAATGAAAACTTATATGAAACTTAACCTAAAGGTCTTCTTTTATAGACATAAGAAGCCTTGTACAATAATCTACGTATCAGCTATTCTAGGTAAAGATAAATATAGAAAATACATTGTCGTTTCTATCCTTACTAGAAGTATTCTAGAATATAATAAACGTGTAGAATATATCTTCCATCAGTGCTTGTCTTCAATGTGTCAACGCTTGACTTTAACTTGTCAACGCTTGAGCTGTCAGCGCTTGTATTGTTCTTGTCAACGCTTGTTTTGTTCTTGTCAACGCTCAAGTGATCTGGCCTTAATTTATTCCCAACAATCCTCCCCTAAACTTGATATCCACTCTTATGATCAAGTTTCTGAATAAGCATTAAGGACTAGGAGGAATCTTACAAACCTTCTCATATTGGTAATGAATAAATCTGATCAAATCTTTTGCCACGTCACTTGAATAATCTATTTCCAGCTGAGTGTCCTTCATCTTTTCCAAGATAGCCTTGGATATGAAATACTGAGCATCCACAAGTAAATACTCAGCAAACTTTGTAGAGCTCAAATGGTATACACCAGCAGCTGAATATAACCTCCATTGAAGACCACTGAGGTCATCTTCAAGATCCTTCCAAATTGCAGGATCCTCATCTTTTGGTCCACACATTCTTTTGAATGTGGTCCAAAGTTTTATTCCATTAGCTGAAGTTGGTGCTTCAGCCTCATACTTGGTCTCCAGCAACCTCCAAAGGTCCACCAAGTCTTCTCTATCACAACTTGCAAACAAAGATATGAGAGTGGTAAAAGTGTGTACCTCCTTGCCAAATCTGCCAATCTTCCAAAACCCACATTCATCTTCTTCATAGCTCACAATTGGGTTCCTGGAATCTAATGGTAACACTTGCACCATATCTGAAGCTTCTAATGGGGAGAGCTTGAGGCTCTTTCTTATAACTGCTTCACTTGGATATAGTGGATCCATATCTTTTGGAAACTCAAATGAAATTCCCTTCTTTACTGGCCTGGGAACCATCATAGCTTTCTTGATTTCCATTTCTTCTGCAAGTTCCTCCTTTCTTTCATCTGAAAGAAGTCTGAGAGTGTTTGCTTCCTGCACTCTCACCCAAATGGGATAAGCCCTGTTTTCCAACTCATCAAATGTCAAAGCTTTCAACTTCTGATATGTCCATCCAACTCCATGACATCTGAGCAACATAAAGTAGAGCTCCCTTCTATCCCTTTTCAACTCTGAGAGAATATTGCTTGCCTTGTGTTTCAAAATTACCTGGCAATCCTTCTGAACTCTAAGAAGAAGCTCCAAACCCCATATTTGATCTGAAATGGTCAAGTCTGGATTATCCATGCATCTATCTTCCCAAGCATGATACATTTGAACCACCTCTGGCATGTCAAAGTCAACCTGCAATTTCAATTCTCTCAACTTTTCCCTAGCAAACTCATCACCATACTCAAGCCTTTCTGGTTCTATAATCATCACACTTGAGTCTGATCTAGCTCCATCACTTCCTTCTTCTGAAGTCACAACAAATGGTGACTTCTCCTTTTCATCTTGTTCCATGATTTGTGCAGCTAATCTTCTATCAAACTCAACTTGAGCTGCATCCTTTGGAACAATCTCTTCTACCATTTTACCCTTACCCTTATCTGATGGTGCAATGGTTGGTAAGGTAGATGGTAATACCTGAGTAGAAACCTCCTTGATGATAGATGATGACTGGGATACACCACCTTCATGTGCAGTTCTGTCAACACCCAAATTTGTTCTATCAGCGCCCAAAATACTTCTATCAGCGTCCAAATTTTCCTTGTCAACGCTCAAATATCTTCCCTCAGCGCCTTGTGTAACCTCCCTCAACATAGCTGTAAATGATAAATTTAAGTTGGTGGGAGAGACTAAGGACGTATCAAAACCTGTTTGTTTCTTCAAAGTTGTAAGGGCCTCAGCAACATCCATTGATTGACCATCCTGGCTGCCCTTATCACTCATATTTATTTGATCTTCCTCCCCTTTGGAAGATTCCTCCATACCCCTCCTAGCACGATCACTTTCCAAAACAACAATCCTCTCCCTTAATTGCTTGAGTTCAAGGCCTTGTGAGCTGACTACTTGTACTAAGTCTGCATTTTGCTTTTGCAAGCTAATGCAGACTGCCGTCAATTCCATAAGAGTCATTGGTTCCAGTCTGCCCTCTTCTAAAATGGGAATTTGACCTCCCAAGTCAGATTCATTGGGCAAGGATGAGGACTTAATGATGGTGGGACTGCCTTGGCCAGCTTCTAAGCCAGAACCAATAGTCCCAGCCTCATCTAGGTCACCAACCACACTTGTGGTGGTGGTTCTCTCTGCTTCATGGCTAGGACCACCAGAGGAGAACACTCCAGTAGTCCTTTGGCGTTTCATCAACCTATATTCAGGGGGTGTGGAAGATGGTGTGGAAGAATGGGTAGATGTGGGTTGGTTAAGGGGTGTTTGGAATTGTGAAGGTTGTGTGTCAGCGTTGGAAATAGGCACATCAACGCCAACATTGAGTGTGTCAGCGTTGAAGGATTCTGAGTCAATTTGTATTTGTTCAGGTGAAGGTAAAGGTTCAGGAATTGGTTCAAGTTGTGGTTGAGGGTCAATTTGAGGTTGGGGGTCTGGTTGGGGTTGTGCTGCTGCAATAACAGCAAGCATGGCTTGGGTTAAAGGTAGGTCTCTATGGGGTGGTGAGTCCATCTTCATAAAAATAGCTTTCTTTTGCTCAGGGATCTTATAAAAATCATTGTGATCCCTTGAGCAGTATCCTTGATCATCAAAAACCATTTGCAGAAAACGGGGATAAGCTAAAGTCATTTTTGTCCCCTTGTTTTTACACATCCCCTCAAAAATCATTTTAGAATAGTTATATTTTTTCCCTGTTGCAATGCACACAATAGCACTGGCAATGGATCTATTGATCTCATTGTGTGCAGTACATTTGGGACTCAAACATTGAAGGAGGATATGTATGAGGTACTTCCAGGCTGGGGGGAAATTCCTGCTTATGATACTTATTTAGAGTACCTTCATCAGGAAAAGGATATCCCAAAGCCCTAAGCCCTTGTTCTATTTCATTTATGGGAAGGGTGGCTATACCATCAGTATCATCAAGATGCAAGGCTTGGCGTACCAAGGCCTCAGTAACCACCCAAGATCTCCCATGAACAATAGAAGTCAATGTGGTCACTCCATTAACTGTTGAGGAACTGACAGTGTTCCAAAACTGCTTAATGTGTGTGACTGGAATGAGTGGTGCATGAGAAAGAGCATACCTTAATGGGGATGCGTTCAAATACGCCACCATTTGTGTGTATTGGGGAAACAGAGCATCATCAGCTTCAAGATAAGCAATCATATTGTGTTGTGATCTGAACCCCAATTCCAATTCTGTTGGTTTAAACTTTGGTGCCATTGATGAAAGCTGCTAATTTTAAGTGAAGAAGATGAAGTTGATAAGAGAAAATTGTTAGACAAGAATTATAGATACCCTGTTTAAAATAGGAGCCAAATTTATAGGAGAAAAAGAATGCATGTGATTGGCCCAAAAATAGGCAAAGATTTTCAAAAATCAATCATGAAAATGTTGAAAAAGTTATAAGTTATCTCATGCATTAAATGAAAGTAACAACTCCTAAAATTACGGCTTGAAAATATGTCAAAAAGTAACAACTGGGTAGGTCCCATTGAGTGTCAGCGGTCAAAAATAACCTATCAACGCCCAACGGCTATAATCTTGTCAACGTTTGCCTATAGCCATGTCAGCGTCCAATTTGGTCACAATAACGCTTGGAAAATTCTTGTCAGCGTCCAAAAATAAAAATATTTTAAAAAGTGAAAAATGACCTTAACAAGTAATTTATCCTAGAGAAGATAACCAAAAGCTGATAATTATTATAGGGCGGCAAGCATTGTCCAGTTATGCACACTTGCATAAGCAAGATAGACATAACAGTCCTCTAGTGTCCCTTGCTAACCAAAACTCTTAACAACCAAGTTACCTTATAAAATCCTTGTTACTCCCAGGTAAATCCCATAGCAAAATCATTCCCAAGTCTCCCAACAGACCACAACCAATCCTAGGCCAAAAGTGTCTTGGCAGCATGCATAGTATATCAACTTTGCATGCTACAGTGCCTCATGATTTAGTAAAACTAACTCATACTCACGTGTGGACACAATCTAGAATTGTGATAAGAGTATCATATGGATACCCAAACATCCTAAAGGTTCCTAAAACCTCCCCTTAAACTATGATACAAAAAGTTTGCTAAAATCATGCATGAACATAAAAAATTTATGTCAAGATAGGAATGTAACATTCCAACCATCATCCATAAATAAAAACTTGTCCAAATGCTTCTCCATTGATCCATAAGCAACTCTGTATCCAATGGTATACTGCTAACACCATCTGCACATTTATATTGAAAACCACAAAACTAACATTGTTGCTGACAACGCCCCGATAACACATGACAGCGTTGAGGGAAGCTTTGTCAGCGTTAGACAATTATATTGCTGACAACGTTGCAAAAACACTTATCAGCGTTCAAGCAACCTTTGTCAGTGTTAGAAAAATATAGTGGAAAATCTAAATCATCAATAAGACCAATAATAATAATGCATCATCTTGTACATACTTTTACAAAAAGACTCCAAAACACATATTATGTGAGATTGACCATTCCAATACTTGTTACCAAGTATTGAAATCTCCCAGCATCAAAAGGTTTAGTTAATAAATCTGACACATTTTCCTCAGTGTCAACCCTATCTGGTTGTATTAAACCTTTCTCAAAGCAATCTCTTATAAAATGGTGTCTAATTTCTATGTGTTTAGTTTTAGAATGATGTACAGGATTCTTAATGATGCATAAAGTACTATTATTGTCAACAAATATCTTAGTATGCATGAAATTATACCCATAGTCCAATAGCTGGTTCTGAATCCACAAAACTTGGCCACAACATGCAGCTACAGCCACATACTCTGCTTCAGTTGTAGAATTAGCCACCACTGTTTGTTTCTTGCATTGCCAAGATATCAACCTACTCCCAAGAAACTGACATCCACCAGTTGTGGATTTCCTATCAAATTTATCACCTCCATAATCACTATCTGAATATGTAATCAGCTCCAATGGTGAATCCTTTGGGTACCACAAACCAAGACTAGGATAGCATCTTAGGTACCTAAAGATCCTCTTCACAGCATAAAGGTGACATTCTTTAGGAGTCACTTGATGGCGTGCACAAGCACACACAGCAAACATAATATCAGGTCTGGAGGTAGTAAGATACATCAAGGATCCAATCATGGATCTATAGTGCCTGACATCAACATCTTTCCCATCTCCAATCTTTCCCCAAGGGTGTTCTCTATCCATAGGAGTAGTAGCCCTCTTTTCATGTGGAGAAAAGCCAAATTTCTTCAAGATCTCAGCAACATATTTATCCTGGGAGATGAAGATACCATCTTCTTTCTGCTGAACTTGTAAACCAAGAAAGAAGTTCACCTCCCCCATAGCACTCATCTTGAATTTGTCTGTCATAAGCTTGGAGAAATCCTCACTCATCTTTGGATCAGTAGACCCAAAAATGATATCATCAACATAGACTTGCACAAGCAACACATCCTTGCCTTTCTTCTTTGTAAATAGTATCTGATCTATGGTGCCCCTTTTGAATCCATTGTCCACCAAATAGGTAGACAAAGTACCATACCATGCTCTTGGGGCTTGATGAAGGCCATACATAGCCTTTTTGACTCTATACACTTTATCAGGATTCTCTGGATCCTCAAAACCAGGAGGCTGCATCACATATACTTCCTCAACAATAGTGCCATAGAGAAAAAGCACTCTTGACATCCATTTGATAGACTGTGAAGCCCATGCAAGAGGCATAGGCTAGAAAAATCCTAATAGCTTCAATCCTTGCAACTGGTGCAAAGACCTCCTCATAGTCTATCCCCTCCTCTTGTGTATAACCTTGAGCCACTAACCTTGCCTTATTTCTGACCATAATGCCTCTTTCATCTCTTTTGTTCCTTAGAACCCATCTTGTCCCTATAGGTCTGACATATCTAGGACAATCAACCAGCTCCCAAACATCCTGAATTGCAAATTGGTGAAGCTCATCCTGCATTGCTTCCACCCAACTTGGTTCTTTGAGAGCATCAAATATTTTCTTGGGTTCTTATTATGACAGAAAACATGCAAACAAACATGCTTGCACAAGAGGGGTATCAACCTTCTTGTGTATATTGGCAATAAACCCACCAAGACCTTGATGAGATCTTCTAGTCTGAACTAGAGTCATAATATCACCAATGATCTGGGATGGGGGGTGATTCTTCATTGTGGAAGTGAGAACTCCTCCTTCAAAAAGTCTGGTGTCCTCAACCTCACGCTCCATGTTGCCAATATCTTCTTCATCAGACTCTCTTTGATCAATGTGAACCTCTTCATGGGTATTGGAAGGTCCACCTTGTTCAAAACTGGAAGAGAAAAGATGCCCATAAGTGTTGTCAACGTCTGAACCTTGGTTGTCAGCGTCTGGGCTAACAGCGCTTGAAATGTTGTTGTCAACGTCTGAGCCATCAACGTCTAAATTGGTCTTGTCAGCGCTAGATTTGTCTTTGTCAGCGCTTGAAGGACCATGCATGTTTGTATCTGGTGGTACTTGGAAACCACCATTGTCTTGTCCAGCAGCAGCAACAGAAAAAGCATCTGTCCAAATGGGAATTGTAACAAATTCTTGAATAGGAGATGTCTTTTCTGCTTGTGATCCAACCTTCTTATGAACCTGTGTACCTGAAACATCAACAACTTGTTCCTCCACAACATTTGAAGTTACCTTCAGAATGTCTGGATTAGTGACAGGCATATAATTTAAAGTTCTAGATAAGGGTTCCAAGTCAAACAACCAATTAGGACCACTCTCAGGATCACTAGGTTTATTCTCTAAAAACCTAACATGTACTCTTTCAACTATACGTTTGTCCTCTTTAAGATAAACCCTATAACCCTTGCTCTGGACTGAATACCCCATGAAGTAACCCTCATCACCTTTTGCACTGAATTTCCCTAAGGCATCACTAGTATCCAAAACTACTACATGACAACCAAAAGGTCTGAGAAAACCAATATTAGGTTTTCTTCCCCAAAGTAACTCATAAGGTGTTTTGTTCTGAATTTTGTTAACCAATGCTCTATTTTGCACATAGCATGTTGTATTAACAGCCTCAACCCAAAAGGCTATTGGAAAGTGAGCATCAGCCAACATTGTTTTGGCTGCTTCAATTAGGGTTCTATTTTTCTTCTCAGCAACCCCATTTTGTTGTGGGGTTCTAGCAATGCTAAATTGCCTAGTAATTCCTTTCCTGGCACAGAAATCATCTAGCTTCTTGTTTCTAAATTCTCCACCATTATCACTCCTAAGCATTTTAACCTCATTGCCAGACCTCTTCTCAATCTGAGTGATAAAATCAATAAGAACATTAGTTGTGTCACTCTTCATAGCTAGAAAGAATGTCCAACTAAACCTAGAAAAGTCATCTGTGATAACAAAGCAATATGACTTACCATTCAAACTTTCTATATTAGTTGAACCAAAGAGGTCCATGTGAAGCATATGAAGAGGTCTGGAACTAGTATGCACCTGTTTGGACTTGAATGAGACCTTGTGCTGCTTGCCTTTAAGACATGCAACACAAGAGTGGTCATTGTGGAAGGCCTTCTTAAGCAAACCATCAACTAAACCAAGTCTCACAAGTCTATTTATATTTTTAAAATTTATGTGTCCTAGTCTCCTGTGCCACAAATTACTCTCATCTACTGAGGCCTTAGCATAAAAACAAGACATATTGGTATTCATTTTAATCCCATTTAAATTCACATTATATATGTCCTTATGCCTAGGTGTTCTATACTCAATATATTTCTCATCAGGGATCTTAAAATCCTTACTTAACACCAAACACTCAGTATCAGTAAAAAGAACTTTATTTTTGTTATCACAAACCTGTGATACACTAAACAAGTTGTAATCGAGTTCTTTTACCAGGAAGACGTTCTCAAAACGTAGATTATTGGTGAGAAGGGTTCCTTTGCCTGTGATAGTTCCATATCCACCTCCAAAGTATACCTTATCACCATCTTTAATAGGAGTGAAATTCGTCAGATAGTCTTCCTTCCCTGTCATGTGCCTTGAGCATCCACTATCCCAATATCCATAATCATTGATCTGTCTTTGAATGCCCTGCACATAAAGAAAACAAATTAGTTTTCTTTGGGAACCCAAGTCTCAAAAGACTTGGATTCATCTGGTTGTTCAATAAGAAAAGACTTAGTTCTCACAACAACCCCATTCTCATCCTTTTTAGGATGAAATACCCAGTTAACCCCAATAGGTTTTGTAATGACCTTTGAAATGTAATTAAATCTATTGCAAGTCATTGAAATCCCATTATCATTAGGGTTTTGATCTTTCTTGGGTCTCCATGTTAAGCTTGAAGAAGCTTTAGACCCCTTACCTTGTGGCTGCAAATATTTAGGTCTGGTCACGTTTCTGTCAGCGTTAGAATTTGTCCTGTCAACGCTGAAATTACCCTTGTCAGCGTTGAACCTAGGGTTTGCTACAGAAACCCATTGCCTATTTCACCAAGTGTTTGTCTTTTGAAATGGTCTTTGTCCATGAGTGTTAGACCTTCTAGAAAAGAATGGGGCAGGTCTAATCACTTGTGGACTTTGCTGAACACAAGGTTTGGGTCTGACAACGTTTGACTTTCTAACAACGTTGACTTTGTTCCTGACAGCGCTAAAATTGTTCATGTCAGCGCTGTATTTGGGAGCGTTGACACACTTGTAAGCCAAATGTGAAAAGCTACCACAAGTGTAACAGGCTTTCTTAGACACAACCTTAGGTCTAGAAGAGAAGAAACCTGTTCCATGATTGCTAACTTGGCTCTTGGGTGACCTATTATTCCTATACATCTCTGCATATTTAATAGTAGGTCTTCTAACAGTGTTTGAGCCTAGGTCAACAGCTTTACCAGTGATTGGGTTAGTAACCTTAATGGGTGGTGATTCATTGGGACTTTCACATAGCAAACCTCCCTTAACAAATAAAGTAGGGTTAGCTTTCTTCCACTCATTTAGGTCAGTCAATTTTTGTTGATACTCTTCCACTGGAGTGACAACTCTTGGTGGAGGAATGAATTCCTCCTCTTGGAGCTCTGGTAAACCAGTCCAAGATAAGTCCCTTTGTTGGACACCATAGAAGTCACCAGCTGGTGGTGGAACCAAAGAGTAATCATTCATCCCAATCCCAGTCATGTCCTTAGGATCCCTTTGTTTAGCTACACAGTCTCCTAGGGTTTGGGTGGCTTTATCAAATCTTTGAATTTTGAGGCTAACATTATCTTTATTCTTAATGGTCTCATCTAACTTAGCCTGTAATTCACCATTAACCTTTTCATGATGTTTCTAATATCCATACTACCCTCTAACTCATGTTTTAAGATATTGATCTTATCTTTTAAGTCAAATTCCATTTTCTTGTATTCAGAAACGGTTTTCTCAGTTTCAGTAAGAGCTAGTTGGTAATTAGACAATTTACATCTTTCAGTACTCATGTCATCCTTTAGTTTTAACACCTCTTTGTTAAGTCTTTCAGTATTTAACCTACAACCTTTGCTACAAAAAGCATCATCATATACCTCATTATCAGATGAAGAGGAGGAGTGTGCCATGAGAGCATATTCAACATGCTCTTCTTCTTCAATATCAGCAACCAAAGCTTTGTCCTCTTCAATATCTTTAGCCAGATAGCTCCAATCCCATCCTGTACCAGCAATTCCTTGAACTGCAACCATAGCTTTGGAATCCTGAGCTTTAACAACCTGACTTGAGGGTTTACCAGCATCAGATCTTCTAGGAGATCTGCTTTCCCTCATGAAGTGCCCCATACGATGACAGTTGTAGCATTCAACTTTGGATTTATCAAATCCAGCTGTGTCTTTAGCATTGAAGGTCATCTTCTTTTTAAACCTTCTGTTCCACCTATTTGCTCTTATACTAGCAAGAGCCATGTTCCACTTGATGTCCATCTCTTCTAAGTGCTCATCACTTATCTGCTCAAGGTCCTCATATGTAATCACTGAACCATTGGGCAAAGAAGCAATGTAAGCACAAACAGTATCCAAATCCAAACCAGCAGGTTTAACTCTTGGGGAGTCATTCTTAAATGTGTCAGCGTTTGAATAGGAGACGTTGACAGGACTTGTTCCAGCACTGACATATGATGATCCAGTAACTGGATGCATATAAGAGTCCTTCTGATTGAATTGACCTTCACTATGAGAGAAGAAGGCCATGTTGCTAGTGGTAAATTTGCTTCCATGCTCTAAAAGAGTTTCATCTTCTAACAGTCTTAGTTTGTTGTAGATGTCATCAAACGAGGAGCTCTTGTAAGTATTGTTGGCAAGAATAGATCTTGCCTCAATCTTCCATGCCTCACCAAGACTTTTAAGAAAGGTAGCATTGATGTCAACATCACCAACTTGTGTCCCCATGAAGGACAACTTGCTTGTAATGTCAAGCAATCTGCTTCTCACACTACTCAGTTTCTCAATGGGTTGAGCTTTGAAGACAGCATAATCATGCAGAAGTTGCTTTTTCTTTTCTTCCTTAGTGTCTGCATTGCCACCATATGCAACTTCAAGATCTTCCCAAAGATCCTTAGCAGATTCATAGCCTCTATATTTATGCTGGTTTTCTTGTCCCAAAGAGACTTTCAGAATATTTAGGGCTTTTATGTCAACCCTTTTCTTTGCAATGTCATCAGCAGCTACAGCTCTACCATCTCCAGGTTTTTCTTTCTTATCCTCTTCAGGGCATCCCTCAACAGCTGATCTTTGAGTAATGGCATCAAGAATCTTTTGAGCTTTATTGAAAGTGTTTCCATATTCAATAATCTTCCAGAGTGTGTAGTCATAGATCCCCAGATATTGTTCAAAGTTGAACTTCCATAAGTCAAAGTTGGTTGCATCAAGCATGGGAATCTTGATGTTTGGTAAGGCTGAGGAGGAGGAGGTTATTGCTTCAGACATGATGTTGTTAGGGTTTCTGAGAAAATTAGGGTTTTGGTGATTTTAGGGTTCTGGTGTTCTTTAAGATCAAAAGTTCCTCAACAAGCTCTGATACCACTTGTTGATCCCAAACTTAGATCGATTAGCTTTGTGTATACGAGATTAGATCAAGTAATACACGTAGAGAAACCTTTGTATATGCTTTATGAATCTAAGTGTTATGCGGAATTTAACACTTAAACAAGAACACACAATGATGTAAACAAACTTTCACTTTGATTATCAATGTCAAACTTGCTTACAATGAAAGATGTTTACGAATGAAAACTTATATGAAACTTAACCTAAAGGTCTTCTTTTATAGACATAAGAAGCCTTGTACAATAATCTACGTATCAGCTATTCTAGGTAAAGATAAATATAGAAAATACATTGTCGTTTCTATCCTTACTAGAAGTATTCTAGAATATAATAAACATGTAGAATATATCTTCCATCAGTGCTTGTCTTCAATGTGTCAACGCTTGACTTTAACTTGTCAACGCTTGAGCTGTCAGCGCTTGTATTGTTCTTGTCAACGCTTGTTTTGTTCTTGTCAGCGCTCAAGTGATCTGGCCTTAATTTATTCCCAACAGGGTCAACAAAGAACATCTTTCTATCTTTTGGAATAAACTGACGATAATAACTAAGCTTCATTAGGCCAACACACGTAAGGGACACGTGGGTAGAAAATTCTCGCGCCAAAACAAACAGGAAACAGTAAAAAGCAGACTATCATAGCTATTGTGAGAGGCCAAAGTTACCGTAAACATATATAAGTGTTAATATTAATATAGCAACTATCTACAAACAGGATGCGCTCGTCGTGGCTGCAACGACAGTTGGTTGCCACGCCAAACGACGAACCATCTCGGGTTTTTTCTAGAGGCTGTTAGATTAATTGTATCCTTAGACATAGTAACACAAATCCAGGTAACTTTCACGTTATCGAAATATATAAGCGACAGCCAGTTGGTTGCGATGCTAAACAACGAAGAATCTCGGTTTTGAGTGCCATGGCTGCAACCGAAATTTTTTGCCACGCAAAGCACCAAAACGTCTCACATTTTTCAGATTCTGTTACACTCACCATATACAAAACAGGATGCATTCGGCGTGGTTGCAACCGCATTTGGTTTCCATGCCAAACGCCGCAACATTACTGTTTTTCACACACTTTTACACTCGTCATAGCCTTCGACATACTAACATAAACCCAAATAAATATGGTTCGATAGCGCGAACAGAAATTCAGCGGTGAGATACATTTATTCCTTTAGTCTGTAAAAAAAATATTGTACTAAGCATTTAAAGGGTAAACAACCCATATTTTGATTTTACAGGAATCCTATTTATCATTTTTTAGTCATTTATGTATTCCCTTCTCTCTTGCATAAGAACAGTGGAAACAAAAAAAACCCCAAAGTTTATGTTCATTAATAAAAAAACACACCTTTTAATTGAACCCTAACTCAATCGGTAATATTTAAAATCTATTAATTAAGAAACACATCTTTTAATTGAAACCCTAATTGAGTCAATAATATTTATAATTTTAACAAAAACATACTTACATATGAATGCCAGATGATGGTGCTGCACACCAACCGATTGATTTTTTTTCATAATTGAGTCAATAATATTTATCATTTTAACAAAAACATACTTACATATGAATGCATGATGGCCATTATTTTCGGGATGTGGGTGTGTGGATTGATTATTTCAACCAAACGAACCAACCAACCACAAAAATCTCACAACCTATCTTCAAGAAAGACAACAACTATATGAATCAACAGGAATTTTATACCTCATTTGGGTTAAGCTTTTTACACGCGAAACGAACCATCAAAAACCAACACCAACCATTATACCTTCATTCTGGTATGTATAATAAACCTAACCCCGCCGTCACCAACCCATCAGTATCGCCACACGACATACGTAGTGGTAAGAAAAAGATTGGGGGCAACGGTGGTCGTCAGAAAACATAGATCTGACTAACTTGGGGGCAACGACGGTCATCAGAAAACCAAGATCTGACATTTTAGAGAGAGATAAGATGCACCGTATAGAAACAAAACACTAATGGTTGGGAAGAAATATGAAACACGTATTTGTTCGATGATGTTTGTGGGTCGGTGCAAGATAAGACACATAAGAGGCACGTGGTGGTTTTTTTCCCCGCCAAAAACACCTGATAATATTAAAATATTCCCGTAAGCTTCCTAAAACAGTTATATGTAGTAATGCCTAAGCCATATACATGCATGACCAGTGTCACCTAGTTATGGAGGTACCATTACCTTAACATTGGAGCACCAGTGTTATGAATTCTCCACGGCGGAGTGATTGCTCGTGGTGTCCCTTTTCAGTTTTGGCCGTATATCTATATTATCATGTGGGGCGTATGGGTGCATCCTAGTTACATGTTTTACAGGATTTTCATGGTGAATGTGATGTGTGCCTTGCATCCTTCACAAGGAGTTGATCCCTCCTACCTAGACTATTTAATTAGAGACAACCCCTCTAATTGCATGACGAGGTCTCCCCTCCAAGTATTCATGCACGGTGGAACCTCATGACCTATATGGGCTATTGGCTAATTAATACAGATTTTCATATAAAAACATAAGTCTTTTCAAACTATAAACCAGTTTTATGAACATGTTTCAGGCAACCTAGGACTTATACATTTCCGCTGCTATTAGTCTTTTATGCTTATGTCATTTAATGTTATACTTGTATATCCGTTCACTGTGCGATATGCTTAGCCATTTTCCTTTCATGTCCCCAAACGGCAGGTGCTCAAGGGCGCTCGTAGACTATAAGAGTATGTGCATACGGATTGGAAGTTATATAGCCTTCATTACTTTATGCATTTTCCGTACATTATGCTACATTATTTCTTTGGACATTGTTTAGTCCTTTTTCATTTCAGTACTTATATTCATGTGTGATGAGCTTATACTTGGACTACCCATGTTTGTTTCCGGTATTTCCATTCATGGTCATTTAATGTTTTTAGACATTTACCTTGCATGCTTTGATGACACGCCATAATTACGCATGACATTCCATTTACCAAAATGGGGTGTTACATCTAATATCACTAAGTCCAGATTTCCTTTGAACTTCCATGCGATTCCACCAAGGATCTATAAGTTGCAAATCATCTAATCTTCTTCTTTCCTCTTTTGTCATAATCCAATAAGGGACTAAAGTATGCAACTTTGATCTTCACACCCACAAACTATATATCACACTTCTGATCTAACATTTCCAATGTTTTGAATTGCCGTCCATGACATACAATAAGTATAAATGAATTCGAGCAATAGAAACTTACATTTGGAGTAGTAAAAACCTTCACCTATGTGTAGCATGTAAACGATTAAACATTTTAACAATAAGCTTCCCCCTAAACCTATATGTTAATGATTACTTGACGAAGAAAACTAAGTATTACGAACTTGATGCTGAAGTAGAATAACCCAAACTTGTGTCTTATATTTTATACTATCCACATGATGTCAAACTCATACATACACCGAAGTATAAGTAGACCTCAATCTCTTGACAAAATCTTCATCTTCAATGAGACACTGAGCACAATAATGTAACTCCTGCAAGTGATAGCAAAGACCTATTTCCAGATTTGACAAGTCTTCGTCATGAGTTATAAGCACAAACAAGTTATCTCCTACTAAAAGACATAATAAGAACACAAAACCTAATAATTCCACTTCAACTTCAAATGGGAGATGAACAATCTTTGTTGGGTCAGCATTTAATGACCCCTAAATTCACTCTAGGATTTGAACATGCTAAATGTTTAATGCTCAGCAAAAAGGTGGTTTTGTTGAGGCAAGCCCAGAGGAATCGAGATTCCTACTGAAGAAAGATTTGCCGAGGAAAGTTCAACTTTAATTCTTCCAAAGAACTTAGAAGACAAGAAGCTTTCACTTCAGCACTAGGCGGTCTAGTTGCTAAACGACAAGTCATGAAGAAGAGTTTCAGTTCAGTATGGTTTGATAATGTCATATTGAACAACGTCGATCTCCTCTTGGATACGGAAGACACTTTAGTCATTCTGAAGGTTTACAATGACGGGAAAAGATCTTCTTTAAGTCAAACAAGAAAGCAGATCTCATTGGGAATAAGGTTGCTTGTAAAGTTAGATATAAGTACAACATTTATCCTCTGTCCTACTTTATATATACAACTATGTACTGTTTATTAAGTGGGATATTCAACCACCCATTGGATAAACAACACGTAGGAACTTGTGTACTTTATAAATCCTAATGTGTTTCCTATAAAAAGAACACATTTGGGAGTGAATATATCATCTCTTATACTAGAAAGTTTGAACACTTCCAAAAGTTGCTTCACTCCCAACATCAACCTAACCATACGGCTAAACGCTGATGAACGTTAAGGTTGAGACTTAAACTGAGAACTTAGGTTTGTAGTTTAAGTTGAGGAGGTCACCCAAATATTGTCATTCAACCACTTTGTTATCCCACGATCAAAGTGTGTTATAGATTCTTTATTAAGTTTTAATAAAATCTCTATACGTTGAAAAGTAATTTGGTATTTGTTCTCATTGTTATTAAATTGTTAAAATAACTCACTTGAATCCATTATGCAAGATAATACTTAAGGTTGATAAGTATTATCAAGTTAAAAGGGACCAACAAATAGTATCCGAGCAGTTTGATTTATATAACCTTCATACTTTTATATAACTGCTCATAAATTTTTTAAAATCAAGATCTAAATATGGTTCATGTTGTACCACAAAACCTAGAATATAGGGGTGGAACATTAAATGCTTCTCCTATCCTAGAAGTGGCAAATTTCAAAAATTAAAAGAAAATGTTTCTCGTCCATATCATTGGCGTAGAACCTCAATTCCTTAGCATTATTAAAGAAGGTCCGTTTATTCCCCTGACTAGGGAAACCAACAAACCTGAAGCACATTGGACAGGCGATGAGAGAAAGGCTGCTTATCTTGATCAGTGACTCAAAAGCCTCATCATGTATGTGCTTCTTGATGACCAAATGAATTCTCTGGTGAATTGTCTGACTACTAAATCTACTTCAAATGACCTAATACTATATCATAAGGGGCCCTTTGATGTGAAAGAAACGAGAGTTATGGATTTAAAGCTATCATATATCACCTTCAAACACAAAGAGGGAGAAACTCTCACTCAAACTTTAACAAAATACAAGGCTTTGATGAATGAACTAGTAAAGGACAGTGTTAAAATTTTAAAGTTAGAAAATCAATACTGTTTTTGTCAATGAAATGCCAATAAAGTGGCTCAGATTCTGCCAAAGTTTGAGAAATGCCAATCACATTAAAGATTATGAACTTGCCTTTCTTTTTGGAAAAATTAAATATGAAGAGAACCTAGTTGATAGGATCTATGAAGGCATAAGCAAGAGTAAAACATTAACTATTGCTACACCCTTGTCTATAGCCTTCTTTAGTAAAGCTGTCATTCAGGATTATCAAGATAGTCCTGATGATAAAGAAGGCACAAGAACCAGTGATCAATATTTAAAATACCTTGAAGAGGAATTTTATGAGAGAGCTCTCTTGGCTAAATCTAGGATGTGCCGTAAGAAGGGATGGAAATTCTCCAGCAACATAAAAGCCACAGCTGACACTTTGTGCTTCAAGTGAAATAAGCCTGGTCACTTCACCAAAGATTGTTTTTCAAAAACATCAATTCCTTCTTACTCCTCATTAGTTCAGTCCCGTCAACCAGCACAATCTCCTTATTAACAAAAGCAAATTGCTTCTACCTCCTTTCAGCAAAACAAATTTGAACTGAGGCATGCTAAGGATTTTGAGGCCAAGTATAAAGAGATTAAGGCTAGACTTTATCTCTTGAGCAATGAAGGTTCATCTTCCAAATCAGCCATGAGTGGTAAGAACAAGGGGTTAGTTGCTGAAGCTTATGAATGGGATGAGGAAGAAGTGTCTTCAGATGATGATGAGTTGGTGAACGTCAAAGTGCTAATCGCTCTTGTTGATGAGGAAGATGTCATTAACTCTAATGTTGTGGCGTAATGGTGAATGGGTCAATATCCCAAATAAAAAAGGTTCAAACTCTTCTTGATCTAGAAGATAAAGATGATATTAAATTTGTCTTTAATTACTTGTGTATTGATCTACATCTTGTTGAAGAACAATGAAATAATCTTCTTGAGAAATATAGGAAAATTGTTCTAGAGCTGATAAAACATGAAGATAAATTGATAGAGTTAAAAGGAGCTAAACTAGATCTACCTTACTTTTCAGCAACTAAAGACTGAAATCATTAAAGAAAAGAAATCGTTAAGAGTAGAGCTTAAAGAAGCAAATGATATTGCTAAGATCTTGGCTAAGAAACTCTGATAAAGTTAATCAGTGTACTTGTGAACAAATTCCAGCTCAAAAGAGAAAAATGCTTAGTTTTGAAGGATCCTCCAGCACTAAAGCTCATGATATATTCTTTGTTAAAGCCTTAAATGGGGTGAGTGGTACAATCCCTGACATTGAAAGATCAGGTGATGATAGTCTACCAAATCATGACACTGTATATATTCTCCTTCCTGAGTTTCAAGCAAGTGTTGATCCATCATCACCTGTTGAGTCTTCAGTTACTAAAGATGACTCAAATGATGATATAAACTCTTCAGTAAGCACCCTACTTCCTCCACTGGAGAAACTAGTTGGTGTTGAACCCTCTTTTGGACCAAAAAGTATCCAGTCTATCATCAAGTCACACACAACACAAAAAAGTAGTGCTACCAAACATGTCAAATTTGTCACATAAAATAACTCTTCAGCTCCTGCTAAGGGTTCACAAAAGGGAACTACTCCTTCAGTTTCAATAAATAAACGGGCAAATATTTGGTAGAGGGTACTACCTTACTGACAGGATTTACCTATAGTGGTCAGGGTTTGTGAAATCATCCACTGTTGCACGCGATGAAAAAATGATTTGTTTGCATATTATTGCTCAATCGACGCGTGTTTTGAGTGTCAACAAGTTACGAGAAATTATGTACATGTGCATCATATTGATTTTGAAAAATTAAAGGTATGCGATATCCTAAGCGAGTGAAATTTACGTCTGCCCACAACAAAATATATTAAGGACATGGGTCGAGCGATGTGCAACCCGTCAGAGAAAACAAAAATAACTTTTTGATAAACCAACACATATAAGGCTTCAACGGTGTCTTATTTAATATATCTTGGTACGTAATCAACTCCAAAATAACTATTTTATTTATTATAACTTTTTTCGTATTTGTATTTCTTTTTCATCGCAGTTTAAATTTCATATTGTATTTTTATTTTTATTTTAATAAAAAAAATTTAATTAGTATGGAAATTAAAAATAAAATAAAATAAAGAGAAGTTTCTTTTTCACAACATCTTATGCTAGTATAAACTGACATCAAATAAAACATTACAGAATGATTGTTAGGCGTATTAATCATGCATACAAATATATCTAATAATTTGATTGGTTAATTTAAAAAAATGATTGTTGAAAATTTAAAAAGAGAAAATAAATAATATAAATGTACAAGTAAATTATGTTAGAAATATGGTGGATCACAGTAATCTGAGAGTGGTGTCACACACTTTTAGATCAAAGTATTTCGATGGTTCTATCGAAATCTTCAATCGGATAAAACTCAGATTACGAATTGTTAATATGCTATTGTTGTTATGAACAGAACCAGAGATAACAAAACGTTATATGACCAAAAACTATATGTATGGTTGTAAATGCCAAAGCAGTTATAATCACCAAATACGTCCTGCTACTAGGGGCGCTGCCCCCGGACCCCCATATGATAATCACAATAACGCCATACAAGTGTACACTCCGCACAACTCCGACTTGATAAACATTTATCATGATTACATATTAATCAACTAAGTTAATTCATTACACGTAAAACATATTGCTAACATAAAATTACAAACAAATTATATATTAAGCGTATATTTAAGCATACATTGTATGTCTAAATAACATTATTCTAAAAAAAATTATGTGTGGTGGTACACGGTGATTATTATACTCAACGTTGCCGATCAACTACCACATGACAAAATCTAATTAATTTTGTTTTTCACTTTGGACTTTAATTAGCCAACAATTTAGACATAATTTAATGGGCTTATAACCGTTCCGTACGGGAAAGGGTGAGACTGTATGATAAGATAGCAATGCTTTTGTCAACCGTCAATTACGCCCAACTTTTATGATTTTTTGTCTTCACTTATCACATGTGGCTTTCAATCTATCGAATCAGTCCAATTTACTACTGTAAAACGTGATTCTCTTTGACATTAGTCCCCGTATACATCCGTACATGTATTCCAAACCCCAAATGCGGTATCCATTTATCTCTTTGAACAACCGTTGCACCACTTGTTGTTTTACAAGTTTGTGGTTCAAGAATCGAAAACTTTAGCAGGTGATAAATAGTCCAAAACGCACTTCTTCATCTCAGTTACGTGGGAGTCCATAGAGTGGTCCACGTAGGGCATTGATGCTCATGCTAACTTGTTTCGATATTCTATGTTTGATACGTAAATCTTTGGTGCAATCTACTTAACTTGGTCATGTTTTTTTTTAACCGTGATTTTTTTCACATTGACCGACTAATTTATGAGATTTAAGATTATCATTATATAAACTCAAACTAGGTAAAGTTTTTTTTTTCAGGAGGTTGACGTAGCCACATCAAAATTGTTTACATCTAGTGGGAGTTGAACTTCATACCTCACACACTTTGGAGTGATGGCCACAAACCCTTTTATTACTAGTTAAAATGTGAATCTACCTTTTTTTTATTTACAATGTGTTTTAACAGTTTGTAAATGTGTTTGTTTAAATCATTTTGTATGTAACTCATTTTTTTAAATAGTAATATAACTAGCAAGATATCTGTATGATAGGACGTTGGTATCTTTCAAATAACCTGAAAAAACAAAAAAAAATTATGTCAGTTAAAAAAAAATGATATTTGACAGAACCATTTTAAGTCTGTGTACTTTTTTGGTGCCGAATTTCCCACACAACAAATAAGGCATATCCCCGTAAATTACCTAGGATAAAAAGATGTTGCCACTTAAACCTGATTAAATTAACTAATTATTATAAGTACGTTTCAATCGACATGTTTTCGGACAGCTTTTATTTGCTAGTCGAGTTGGTGGATACTCATTTTCTTTGTTGAACTCTTTGGCTGGATTTGGTTTTTAAAACTATAGCATGGTATCCGCGCGTTGAGGTTGCGACTACCCTAAAACTAAAATTCGGCAAGCGTGATGTTTTATGATTATATTTATTAATAATGACGATAACTTTAAATTGAGATAACTTTCAGCAATAATAAACCATTTCATATAGAAATAGTATTACTGGGTTGTAATGATTGACGATGAAAGGTATTTGTAAATCTGTGTAACATTCTTCGTAATATTATATAACATATAAATATAGAAAATCTTTTTAATTTATATGTTTACATGTTTTCATTTATAACTACATTATAAAGCATTTGAGACCTTCTAAAAACAGGAAGGTTGAATTTTCAGCGTAAGTTGTTGAGTTGTTAGTGTTTTTCCCAATTCTATACCGTACGATATTTTGTAACAACCTTTTATAACAAACTTTTATAACAACATATTAAAATAACATTTTAATTTTAAATTAGAACATTTTTTTATCTATTTATTATTTTCATAATATAAGTTCATCCTATTTTTTAAAATTGTGTTCTTTAATTCAATATCAATCGATAAATTTTATTAACTTTCAGTTTTTATTTTTTATTTTTTAGCGGATTTATTTTGATTTCACTTTTTTACCGCTTTAACATCAATGTAAATGCGAACTTGATAGGTAAGATAATAACATTTGTTCAATTCAGAATTCATCTCAGAGTACTCGTCGTCGCATTGCGCGAGCACCATGCTAGTACATCATAATCATAATGACCTAAAAATCTTCCTAATTTGATGTGTACATTTAATCGAATTCATTAAAAAATGATCAGTATTTCACTAAATTTTTACTAAGATGCATACATAGCGATATATGTCTTCAAAACTGCAAATTTATGAAAAACAAATTGCATGGTTCAAATCAAACATAAAAATTTGATATTAAACTTACATTAGTGAATAATTTAAATAATTGTATCTAAAAATTTATAATTTATAGCAATAATCATTTGTACATGTTGCATATTAACTTGTATTAATTTTGTCATTTAATGTTTATTACCCACTAAATAATATAAAACAAATTTATGAAATTTTTGTGTTGTAAAGCTTTGTACCAAAACCTTATAACCTTATACTACTACTTAAAGTTTTGGGGAGAGACAGAGAGTGAAATCTCTTTTATAAGTAGTACAAATTTATGTGTTGTTAAAAAAAGTAGTACAAATTAATTTAATGGTGTCGTTTTTATCAGTTTTGGTGGGTCTTTTCCGATTCGTTATCTGGCGGGTTTTTTTGCTAGTTGATGTAAGAACCCGTACTTTTTCAGTATTATTTTATTCTTTTATTCGTGTTTCTTGAATTTTTTTCTACAATTACGTTTTCTTGTATTCTTATATGTAAATACTGAGATCATGATAATTTTAATAAATTATATTTTTAAGTATTTTTTGATCATTGATAATACTTTACTTGAAATTATAAAAAATTTATTTTATTTTTCTATATTTATTTAAATCAAAACTTTTGATTTAAAATCACCCGTGTACATTTTACAATGACTTTACTCAAAATTAATGAACAACGAGTATTTTTAGTGATCACAATACCGACGGATGCCCAAAATTTTACATTTTATTATCGATTGTTTCGATAATTAATATTTTCGACGATTTCGTTTAAATTACGTGTTAAGTCGTGTCGGAAAACCATATTATCATAATTATGATGCATTTTAACTTTTGAAAAGTATTTTTACGAAACCCGAGCCCCGTAAATATTTTCAAAATTGACTAATAGTCATTTTCTACCCTTTAAATTATCAAATTGCTTTTAAGTCCAAAGGTTTCAAAATTGGCAAGTTTTACCCCTACACTAACACCATATATAAACATTTTTCTTTCACACAAAACACATACAACTACAATTATAATAAAAATCATCATCCCCTCCTCTCTCCCTCTTTATTTCCGCCACCTTCACCACAACAAAACACCCCTCAAATTTGATTTTAGCCTAAATCAATCAAAGTCCCATGTTCAAAATCTTCTTGTGATTCTTATGATACCAAAATTTACCACATGCATCAATTTTCAAGAATTTTTATGATTCCATGGTTGATTTGTGTTTTGATGATCTTGTATGTATTGTTTTGGTAAATCTTCATGTTTTCATGTTAAAAAAAGTTGTATTTTGATATTTGATTTTTGTTAAAATTTTACATGCAAGTGTTATAGGAGTGTTTGGTTGATGGGTTTGATACTAGAGTAATAGTAGAGGTATGGATCATGGTGGATTTGAGTCAAAATGATGTTTTTCTATGATTATCTAAAGTAAGGCTGAGCATCGGTCCAAGACCGGACCGGACCGGCCAAGACCGGACAGGACCGAGGACCGAAATGGTCCGAAACCTCGGACCGAGACCGGACCGAAATAGTCCGGTCCGGTCCGGGTCGGTCCGGTCCGGTTCGGTCCTTGGTCCGGTCTGGTCCTATTAGGCAAATTTGATAAGATTTTTTTGTAAGACCGAACCGGACCGAAGACCGAATTTGTCCAAAACCCTGGACCGAGGACCGGACCGAAATTGTATGGTACGGTCCGGTCCGTTTTTCCGGTCCGGGTCGGTTTTAGGTCTGTCATGCTCAGCCCTAATCTAAAGTGTATATTACATCAGTGTAGGGGTGTTCTGTGTTTGGTTTGAGACCGAACAAACCGAAAAGTAAACTAGACCGAATCTGAATAAAACTAGACCGAAACTATTAATTGGTGTATGGTTTGGTTTGAATCCGAACCGAAGTATTTAGTTAGTGTTTGGTTTGGTTATGGTTTGAC
Source organism: Glebionis coronaria (assembly GCA_025667525.1). Classification (NCBI taxonomy): domain Eukaryota; kingdom Viridiplantae; phylum Streptophyta; class Magnoliopsida; order Asterales; family Asteraceae; genus Glebionis; species Glebionis coronaria. Next base: position 102,877,207 of record CM046876.1, on the reverse strand, counting down.
AAAAATAAAAACAAACCAAACCGAAAAAACCGAATAACTCTATACACATGAAATTTATAACCATATATACATATATTATATCTTATTATCCTAAATAGTTAACTTTCAAACTAACCACTCACCAGATTAAATATTGATGTATATCCCGAGAAATTGAACAAGAGTTTGCCTACTTGATTCATATATATTCCTATATATGAAGTAAGTTTGAAGTATACTTGTGTTTTGTATGTGTGAAGATGTACTATTCAAGTTAATAAGAATTTTGAAGACTTTTTTCAAAGAAAATTATTTTACCTCTTTTTGCTTTCATTTGTTAATAGTAAGTTTTAAACCCTTAGTTTTTTTTAAAAAGTTTGTCGATTTACTTGAGCACTTTTAAGAGCTTATAATTTGTTATTTTTACTCGAAAATTTAGGTTTTGGTTTCTGACTTCTAGTTTATAATTTGGAGTTTACTTGAATTTGGTTTTCTTGGTTTAAACCGAAACCAAAACGAATTTGAATTTGGTTTATGGTTTGGTTTTATCAGTATTATAATTGGTTTGGTTTGGTTTTGGTTTTGACTTTGTAAAATTTCAAACCGATTAACCTGAACCATACAACCCACAAATCCGAAAACCGAACCAATGAACACCCCTACATCAGTGGGTTAAGGGCTGTTTTTCGTGGGTTTATGATTTGAGATAGGCTGATATTATTTGATTTTGTTGTATATTTTTTCAAGACGCTCGTTTTGGTATAAGATAGAGCTTTTAACTCGTTACGGATCAAAAGTTATGCTAGTTTTAGTATTCGTGTACCGGGAGACGCAAATCGGCACAATCCGAAATTGTGGCTGATTTTGGGTCGACTCTCGGGGACTTTAAGCTTGGTTAGATAAATGATAATACTGGTTTTCAGAGTTTATAAACTTAATATGATGGGTCTAGTAGTGGGTTTAAAAGGCGGATTGTCGAGATAATACTTTTAAAGTGGTCTAAACGGTTTTATAAAACAAGTGTACATTCTGTCCCAAATTTTAGAGTCGAGTTAAGTGTCGAGCTGATGGGTTTTAAAGTATGAACTTTGGCTCAAATTTTGGCAGGGTCTTATACAGGTTATAATTGATATTGACACCAAATTTCATCTAAATCGGACAAGTCTAGATAGGGTAGTTCGGTGTGTACATTCGGAGTATACATGCTGATTGGTATTTTGGACACATAGTTCAATGCTCGTGTGGCGTGGGTTTGAGTATTCACTATTCGACATGGTGACTTACTCAAGTGTTTAGTCATTATATAAATGACTTAGCTATTGTTCCGAGTAAGGTAAAGGGGTAGTTTGACTTGCATTAACTTGGCGTCTTATGATGGGTCAATTCGAAGCGTACAAGTGTTTAAACGAGTAATATTGATTAAATGTGATAGTATGAATTCATTTGGGTCGTGTCATTGATTTTGAAATACGAATACTTTGAAAACATTTGAGTCATATTATATTTGGTATATATCGATATTTGAGTTCGAGTCTTAACGCGCGCCTTATTGAGATAGATTGCGGTTTTCGTGTTTCCCGGGCATCCATATCGTCGGTGATCGTCTCACTACCATTGTTCCTACTTAGTTGCTGAGTACCATGATTCACTTACCTCATGGCTAAGGTGAGTTCATAGCCCCTTTTTATTTTTACATGGTTTCTAAACACGGGGTGAGATTTTACATGGTCGAACACAACCATTTAAAAACTGTATGCTATCCAGAACTTGTATGCTATTCAGAACTTGTATGCTTTCCAGACTTTCATTATTATTATTGCTTTTAGTATATAGCCTTAAGTTTCCTCTCATGATCATGAACCGTTAATTAATCAAGGTACCAAGCGCGAATGTTGTGGGTGGATCCATCGGGATTGACTATCCCCGTCCCGATTACCTTGACGCACTAATATTTGTTTATACTTGAGTATTTAGGCTGAGTACTCCCTAGATGAACTTACATTGAGTTAAGCATCGGTTCATTAACTGAAAAACAATAATAATGATTCGGACTATGGTTATCGTACGTAACAATTTTCCCCTATTTCTTGTTTACAAATGAATGCTTGTGTTCCACGCCTTTACTGCTAAACCTATGAATATCACTCAACTTTATGTTGACGATTTTACATGTTTAATCTCAGGTATTATTACTTAGATTTTCTTGGATGGGAGCCCGCATGATATTATCGCAGCTTGTAGATTTCTGTGATGCTTTTAAAAGATTGGTGTTAGTAAAAACTGTCTGAAGCTTATTCTATCTTTTGGGCAACTTTATGTTATAAATCGTGATGAAATAATATATTTTTCCGCTTATAAAACTTTGGGACCTATGTTTAAATACTCTGATCTTTTATGATGTAATGTATATGTTTCCATTACGTCATCTTTGTGTCAACAATAATTCATTGTTTCTTGTACCATGACGTGTTACCCCCTCGTTGCCTAGTTGTTCCATGTCAGATTCTGGGGGTCTCACAGATTGGTATCAGAGCGATGGTTATAGGGAACTGAGTCGTTTTTCAAAACTTAGTCTATAACCGAAAGTTCAAATATTTCATGTTTAAAGTGTCAGTCACAGAATCTTCCAATGTTGTTCGATATCTGCGCGGGTAACTCTCTAATCCTTATTATTTACTTTTAATTATCGTTGTACTATTTCATCTCTTGATTGCATTTTGAAATCTTACATTACCCTAATGACGATAATTACTATGTCTTTTCAAAGCGTATGTGCTTCATGAACTATCATTGAACATTACTTGATTACATAGGCTCTTACTGCATTTCTTGGATTTTTGTTCTTGTGAATTAATTTTGTTGCAATGATTTCATATTGTTATGATATTTCACACTTGTATTCGGAGTGTGTATTATGCCGACTTTTAATACTCAATTTTCTGAAGTGCTATTGCTATCTTATTTATGCGTGATACGACTGACCTCATATACTCGTTCTTATTGAACCGTCTATTTTTCTCAACTCACTGTTACATGTTGTGCCTACTCTCGTGATACCATTGTTGGGGATTGAATAAGTGTTGTTTTTTATGAAACTTCTGATTTTCATTTTACTATCGTGCGTGTTGCTTTCATTGTTAAACCTCTTTAAAATATCTATTTAGATCCAAATTGCTTCCGACCAATTGTGATTGGATGTCTTGAAAATAGTCTATCGACCATTGTGTAGCTCAATGTGTCTCCGAAAAAGACTAAATGACATCATGAAAGTCACACATCTCGAAGCATTCCTTGAATCCGTGTTGAATAATATCGTGAGTTTTCGTAACCTTGATTGACCTTTACGTCACCGTTTTACGCGACACTTGTACATCGATTAAATATTACTTCATTGACCATTTTACGTTTCGATTTCGAATTTCAACGTCCGTTTGTACCTTGGAGACATCATTGTCATCTTGAAATTCATCCTCTATTATGTAGCGATTGTTTGGAATACGATCCTACTTGTATAAACTTGTATCCTCCCTTTTTCATTAAACCTCCTCGCTCTAGGAGTACGACTTGTTAATGTTCCATTTCTTCCTCGGTATATCTTGCGATTTTGGAAAATCACGTCGCCAAGAGACCTTCCTACCTTGTATCATGAAACCTAAGACACGGATGACATGCACCATTTTTGATTTCTTAGTTAATCGTTGGCAATCTTGAACCATTTCTATACTATGTTTTTCTTTACATGCTTAATTTTACAATCTATCATCTTTCGTCTTTATGGAATCCACAAGTCTTGTGTGTACATTAATTCTGAGTTATATTGAAATTTAGATTTAATTTCAAGCTGTTTCGAAAAATATACTTTGTACAGAAACTTTACAGGAAATTTAACAGTATCGAGAAAATATCTTTATAACTTTAGACATAAAATATATATTTCTACTTGTTGAGACATTCGTTTAGGTCATGAAATTCGACCAGTAAATCGTAAAAGCGAGCAAGTACACTCATTTGAAATTGTAAAACTTAAGAAGTTATTTTCTGCATAATTCTAAAATGTCATGTTGTGACAGATTTAATGCAAGGACATTTTCGTCCATTTTTGATCCGTTTCAAGTCTCGAGTAGAAAGTTGTTCAAAACATCGTTTTACAGCCAATTGCTTTTGACTTCGATTCTTAAAAATGTTATTTAGTGAGTCAATTGGTCTGGTCAGACCCCAAAAGACAAACTTAAAGGTCAAAACTGATAGGATTCAAAAATATGGTTTGAAGCGTTTTTTGAGTCCTTTGAGCTCGTAAAACTTAAACTTAATGGTATCTTACAACTAACAACATTGATTGCGTTTGAAAACGTTTAAGAATAGAAGCTTTTCAGAGTAATTGTACTATTTGAGGACTGATGCCCTACTATCTTAAAAGTATATCTATGTCAAATAAATTACGATGTGAACACATATGGATTCCTTTATCCTTTCTTTTATATATGACTTATTTGTCATTCTATATTGTTTTTCTTTGTTTCTATCGTACCACTGAATTTGGCTGAGGATTGAAATTCTTGCTTTCGTATCGTTCGTTATTATCTTGACACGTACCTCATGACGATTCCAACTAAACCTCTTGAAACCTAATCACCTTGTAAACATTTTATTGATTGTCTTGAACTACTATTCATTACCCTCATGTAACCCACTCGCTATTTTATAAGTTACCATATAAGCTCAAACTGATATTGTTTGCAAAACATTTTACAAAATGTTCCACTTGGGCATTATTAAAATACTAGAATGTTATCTTATAAAATTAATTTATATTAATTTTACAACATATTTTCGTAAATTGTTCTACCTTGGTTCTATAAAGAAATCTTGTAACATTACAATTGTTGAATTAAACATCTAGCCCATTTAGTTACTGGTAAAGAGTCTCATAAATTACTTTGACTCCTGTTTTTACAAATGGCATTATGTACATATTTTAAATCATGTGACATGTAAAACTGGTTTGATGAAGCTGAGCTTCGCATTGCTAGTCCTAAATTATGCATGGCCTGATCACCTATGCGTAATTTAGAAGGAGCCATGCAAGGCCAAATAATAGTCACCTTAAATATATGGCCAGGAACCAACTTTTTACTTATGTTCTTTAAAAAGTTAGATAAAGTAGAGTTTTGAAAACTTTACATCTTATGCGAGTAGCAACAGTTCGCGACTTACACATATAAACCCTTATCTTTTCTTGAACAAAGTAGATGTATCAAGCACATATTTCCTTACTCAACGATTCATGTTTTACATGTTACCTCATCTTCCTCCGTGATATAATTCTTGTCATCACTTGTCTAATTTCTTACCATTGATTCAAGACTTGAAAGTTTCAACGTTGTTATGCTTCTACATCGATCGATCTTCTATCAATTTTGGTAGACCTTCTGTTGTCCCTAATAATATGATGATAGATTAAAGAAATGAGATGGAAAAGATATGAATTTTAGAGAGAGAAAGTAGAGAGAGAGATGATTAACTTGTGAAATTATATTAAGAATTATGAGATCATCCACCCTCCTAACATGCTAGGATGGTACTTATATAGTCCACCCACATGCGGGCTCTCTAATGGACTATATTGTTTTGGGTCGGGCTTGAATAAATGCTTAGTACCTTGAAAGAGGCATTTTAAGCTAACCATCAAGCCCGTAATGTCACGACTATTTTAACTAACTATTACAACGTTCTAATAAATATTACAATATAATCCTATGACCGAACATTCTTGTTTGACTCAATATTTTGAGGCTAACAATCTCCCCCAATGTGAGGTCATTCCTCTTCGATATTTGGAGTCCAATGGAGATTTATGAATTTTGTCATAAATGAGTCTTGAACGTGTAATAGTAGTGTTGTTCCTTCATGCTGTGATATTTGAGCCTTTGTCGTTGTCTTTCGACTTTGTCTTTTATCTTGAGATCTTCAAATTATTCTTGACTTGTCTTTGCCATCTTGCGATCTTGTGTCGTTATCCACATGCTCATACATTGCATAATCTTGAAAGCTTGCTAACAATCTCCTTTGAAGAGAGGTCATTCCTCTACATTAATTGATAAGGAAGATTTTGATCATCAGAGTTGTGGAAGTCTTTAGCTTTCTTGATTGTTGAATGTCTTTGGGTATGAGAATGTGGTTTTGAATCTTCGACTTTGCTGAGTACACCGTAACGTCACCTTCTTGAGACAAAAAATAGACATGGACTGAATGGCTTTGACATTCGTCCTAAATCGGTAGCGTTTTACCTCCGGTCGGTGAAGACCGTTACACGATATTAAATATCGTACCTGTGATTAGGTAGATTCAATTAAGAATCTCCTTGACAGGGTTTCGCGGCAGTACTAGCCGTTCTCTTTACTCGACCGTCTCAAAGCAATACTACGAACGTAAAGAGTGGATCAGTTGGATAAATATCCGCTTGATTAGAGTCGTCAATTCAAAATCCTGTAACAAGTTCGATTCATTAAGAATCTTACCATTGTTGCTTTCCAGTTGACACAAGCTTGATCCATAAGAATCTCGCAAGTTACCTACCCTAGCGCTGTTTGATGTTGACGCTAGAAGGATTTCCATTCATCACTGTGAATATTAATAAATATCACTCTGAATGTTCTGGCAAGACCATAAAGATATTGCGTAGAAACCTGAAACGAGTTTGAATCGATTAAGAAACAAACCACTGTTGCTTTTCAGTTTTACATGTGTTCAATTCATAAAGAATCTTACACATGACCTACCGCAGTGTTGTTTGATGTTAACAATGGAAGGATTTCCACTCATCATTGTGAATACTAAGTAGTATCACTCTGAGTGTTCTAGCAATATCACAAGGATATAGCGTAGGACTCTCTTGATCTTCATCCGTGTGTCCTAAGGAGATTTGATTGATCTCTTGGCTCTAGACTCGATTTGTGCACTTTTAGTAGTCGGAGGCTGGAGCAGATACCACCTATTCAATATCAACTATCTCGGAGTGAGAAAGTCAATAGAAATCGTGTTGATCTCCGTGACAATAAAACAAACTTCTTTTAAGAGAATCCTGAGTTAGATGGGGAGGGGTTGTGCAATACGTCACTGGGTCCATGATGCGTTGTCTTCATGATGTGTTGACCCAGTTTCTACCTAAGTTGTATGGATGGCTAATTTCTTTACACCCTTTATCCTTACATTTCTTTTTCATTCTTCAACCCCTTCAATGCTTACCAAGACATCATTACTAGCACCTTGTTGTGATTGTTCCAGTGTTAGCATCAATACTTAGTCGGCATTCAGCCACATTCACATTCTACTCCATCTTTCCTAAGGACTTCTAATAATCTATTGGATTTTCCCTGTGATGCGATGACCTAGTTCGGAATATGTGAGTCTCAGACCTAGTTCGGAATATGTGAGTCTCAGACCTAGTTCGGAATCTGTGAGTCTCAGACCTAGTTCAGAATATGTGAGTCTCAGACCTAGTTCGGAATCTGTGAGTCTCAGACCTAGTTCAGAATCTGTGAGTCTGATATAAGTCGAAATCAGTGAAATTCTGAACTAATTCGGAATCGGTGATGTTCTGATCTAATTCGGAATTGATGAGATTCTGAGCTAATTCGGAATCGGTGATGTTCTAACCTAATTCGGAATATGCAGATACACACTCAATCCTGAATCCAAACCGGGTACAAAGTCGGAGTACACAGGTCCACACTCAATTCGGAAACCAAACTTGGTACTAATTCGGAATATAAGTTTTTCACCTAGTTCGGAAAACAAGATTCTCACCTAGTTCGGAAAACACGTTTCACACCTAGTTCGGAAAACGTGATCACTGACCTAGTTCGGAATACCCCTTTCTCACCTAATTCAGAATATTTCTAAACCCTTGTTTCCCGAGTTAAAAACACTTCAAATTCCGAATAGATTAACCAAAGACTACAAATGACGAATTTTTACCCAAAAATCAAGCCAAAACTTCTAATTTTTTCGTGGAAATCACCAAAATGAGGAACATAAATTCCTACCACAACTTTGTAGGCAATTTGTATGAAGATTATGAGCTCAAAAACACAAATTTTTTTATACGAGATGATTTTAAGATGAAAATCACACGAAATCAAAAATGATAACCACAAACTAAACAAAAATCTACCCCATGGCGATTGATACCAATTGTTGTCCCTAATATATGATGATAGATTAAAGAAATGAGATGGAAAAGATATGAATTTTAGAGAGAGAAAGTAGTGAGAGAAAGTAGAGAGAGATGATTAACTTGTGAAATTAGATTAAGAATTATGAGATCATACACCCTCCTAACATGCTAGGAGGGTACTTATATAGTCCACCCACATGCGGGCTCTCTAATGGACTATATTGTTTTGGGTCGGGCTTGAGTGAATGCTTAGTACCTTGAAAGAGGCCTTTTAAGCTAAACATCAAGCCCGTAATGTCACGACCATTTTAACTAACTATTACAGCGTTCTAATAAATATTACAATATAAACCTATGACCGAACATTCTTGTTTGACTCAATATTTTGAGGCTAACACCTTCGAAACATCTCTGGACGCGCATAATGATTTATGACTAGACGTGAACAATGATTTCGTGTATTTTTCATGATGTGTGTTAGACTCTATCTTCTTGAAATTCATTCGTGTGAATCGTGTTGATTTCGCTTCTCATTGCTAATGTTGCTCATTTTACTGGAATTACTCTTAAGTGACTTCTTAAGCTTTTTCTTTAATTCAAAAATATGTTGTGTGGCTTTTCTCTTTCGATCATGTATCGACCATCGAGAACTTAATAAACCGTTGTTGGTGACACCAACTGCACTCAAGAAGTGATGACTTGCTATAATCCTTTGTTCCTTATTACTTTTATCATCGACGCGACTACTCTATCATGTTTGTTAAGAATTGATACGACTTTCGTTTTATTCCCTTGTGTTATTGCTCGCATACAAATTGTTGACCTTTATATGTTTCATATTCGTTGCTATGTTGTCACCTTTTGAAAACCAGAACATGTCCTATGTTTATCATTTGATACCTTAATCACATACTTGGATTTCTAAAAATTTGTTACAAATTCTTATGAACGTTTTATACATTTTATCAAATGTTTAAATTGCTAAATTAACCGTTTCAAGTTAAATGTCGGATATATACATCCTCATTGGTAAATTTATAACTAGTGTTTAAAAAGGATGTCGAGCTTTATCTTTTAAAGTAATTGATTTTATCATACTATACTTTCAATATAATGAAATTATTAAATTAATTTATACGTTCTAACAATGATTCTAAGTAACTTGGAAAATCTGAATTTTCTCTACTGGTAACGATAAACCTGAGTTTTAACGATAATTTCATACAGTCATCCAAAAGCTCTTAAGCTAATAAAGATAACTATTTTGAACTGTATTACTTTTTGGCTTTAAAATCCTGATCAAGAATTTTAGCAACTGCTTACTCACCAAATAAGATAGTTTGATTTTAAACCACTACACTTTGTAAAATTTTCTTTTAATCAAGGAAATACTTAAACTAAGTTTTAAAGTAATACCAAAATCTTAGACAACTGATAGGCTGAGATTACTTGATTTTGTTGTAGAGTTTTTCGAGACGCTCGTTTTGGTATAAGATAGAGCTTCTAACTCATTACGGATCAAAAGTTATGCTAGTTTTAGTATTCGTGTACCGGGAGACGCAAATTGGCACAATCCGAAATTATGGCTGATTTTGGTTCGACTCTCGCGGACTTTAGGCTTGGTTAGATAAATGATATTACTTGTTTTCAAAGTTTATAAACTTAATATGATGGGTCTAGTATTGGGTTTAAAAGGCGGATTGTCGAGATAATACTTTTAAAGTGGTCTAAACGGTTTTATAAAACAAGTGTACATTCTGTCCCAAATTTTAGAGTCGAGTTAAGTGTCGAGCTGATGGGTTTTAAAGTATGAACTTTGGCTCAAATTTTAGCAAGGTCTTATACAGGTTATAAGTGATATTGACACCAAATTTTATCTAAATCGGACAAGTCTAGATAGGGTAGATCGGTGTGTACATTCGGAGTATACATGCTGATTGGTATTTTGGACACATAGTTCAATGCTCGTGTGGCGTGGGTTTGAGTATTTCACTATACGACATGGTGACTTACTCAAGTGTTGAGTCATTATATAAATGACTTAGCTACTGTTCCGAGTAAGGTAAAGGGATAGTTTGACTTGCATTAACTTGGCGTCTTATGACGGGTCAATTCGAAGCGTACAAGTGTTTAAACGAGTAATATTGATTAAATGTGATAGTATGAATTCATTTGGGTCGTGTCATTGGTTTTGAAATACGAATACTTTGAAAACATTTGAGTCATATTATATTTGGTATATATCGATATTTGAGTTCGAGTCTTAACGCGCGCCTTATTGTGATAGGTTGCGGTTTTCGTGTTTCTCGGGCATCCATATCGTCGGTGATCGTCTCACTACCATTGTTCCTACTTAGTTGCTGAGTACCGTGATTCACTTACCTCATGGCTAAGGTGAGTTCATAGCCCCTTTTTATTTTTACATGGTTTCTAAACATGGGGTGAAATTTTACATGGTGGAACACAACCATTTAAAAACTGTATGCTATCCAGAACTTGTATGCTTTCCAGACTTTCATTATTATTATTGCTTTTAGTCTATAGCCTTAAGTTTCCTCTCCTGATCATGAACCGTTAATTAATCAAGGTTCCAAGCGCGAATGTTGTGGTTGGATCCATCGGGATTGACTATCCCCGTCCCAATTACCTTGACGCACTAATATTTGTTTATACTTGAGTATTTAGACTGAATACTCTCTAGAGGAACTTACATTGAGTTAAGCTTCGATTCATGAACTGAACAGCAATAATAATGATTCGGACTATGCTTATCGTACGTAACCATTTTCCCCTATTTCTTGTTTACAAATGATTGCTTGTGTTCCACACCTTTACTGCTAAACCTATGAATATCAATCAACTTTATGTTGATGATTTTACATGTTTAATCTCAGGTATTATTACTTAGCTTTGCTTGGATGAGAGCCCGTAGGATATTATCGCAGCTTGGAGATTTCTGTGATGCTTTTAAAAGATTGGTGTTAGTAAAATCTGTCAGAAGTTTATTGTATCTTTTGGGCAACTTTATGTTATAAATCGTGATGAAATAGTATATTTTTCCGCTTATAAAACTCTGGGACCTATGTTTAAAAACTCTGATCTTTTATGATGTAATGTATATGTTTTAATTACGTCAGCTTTGTGTCAACTGTAATTCATTGTTTCTTGTACCATGACGTGTTACCCCCTCGTTGCCTAGTTGTTCCCTGACAGATTCTGAGGGTCTCACAGTTGAACCGACTGTGACTCTGGTTCCCGGTTGAACCTTATCATTTTAGGTAGAAAATCTGTAGGATTTGATATATATGTTTTAATTGTAGTACTATGTGAATATATAATAGTATTTCTAAGTAATGATGTGTATTAATTATTTTTATTTTTAATTGTGTATTAATTATATGTATTAATTAATTTTTATATTATTTATTAATTAGTTTTAATAATGAGTATTAGATTATATTTACTATTTTATTTCAATTTTAAAGTTATGTTGATTTGTATATGAATTTTTATAAAGATTAAGTTGAGTTTATAACATTTTTTTAAACAAAATGTGTTTTCTTTTAATATATACTTGAGATATTTATCACAATAAATTACATAAAGGTTTGAGTGTTTTATTAGTTTTAAATATGATATTAATTAATGTGTTAAATAGATTAAGAGATTTTTTGATATTATTAAATGTGTTAATTAATAAATAAATATGTGTTTGTATATTAGTTAATTATATATATATTGTATTAATATATGTATTTTATGTAATTAGTTATATTTTAATTAGAATATCAGTTGTGTATTAAAAAGTTGTTTTTAAATTTTGTGACGTTAGACTTTTTATTTTGGAGCAAAATCGTGTTTTTTAAAGAATATTTCAGTTTGTGTTACACGTTGATAGAACAAGATATAAGCCAACTTGTATAAGACTCTTTTCTTGTGAATATACCAATGTTTTGAAATTCGGGTTCTAAATCGACTCGGGTGAGTCATCGGTTCCGGGTCAACCTGATTTTCTAAAATATTTTTTTATATATTTTTAATAATTAATAAAAACTATATATGAAAACAATAATAACTTCCGTATAATGAAAATATAAATTGTTTACCAACCAATATAATATGTAAAAATGAAGTTCCGTCGTAAATACGTAAAATTTACATATATTTTTAAAAAACAAATCCGAATAAATCGAACCCGGCCGGGTCTCGAGAACCTGGTTGACCCGGGTCACCCCAAACCCGCCGGGTTTCGAAAATATAAAACCCGGATCAATATTACCTATTTTTTTAACCAGAACCGGGTCAACCGGTTGACCCGACCGTGTCAACCCGCGTCTGAAAACATTGAAATATACTACTTTGTGCGTTTTATCTTTATCAATGAAGTGTTTGGTTTGCCCTTGTAATCAGAAGGGACTTAACCAATAAACATAGGTTTTTATAAAAAAAAATTCGTGGTTTTTGTTTGTTTAATATTTTTGAGTCACAAAAATTTATTATTGTTTTTTCTGTATTTTTAATTTCACAGTTTTATAACAAATACAAAATTATAAAAAAAAAATTTTGAAAAAAGAAAAATGAAGAGATTATAGATGGTAAAAAAAGAGAGTTCTTTATAACCTTACCCAATTTTTACATTTCAAAGTTGAATTTAACTAATGAGACGTCTTATCAAGCTATCCGTAGTCCAGTATGAAGCTTCTTGGAACCTGCGATAGTGTACCCAAATCGTACGAAATGGTTCTGGAAAAGATGAATATTAATACTCTTGTTTGTTTTTTTATGTGCAAGTCATTTAGTAGGGTTTTCTGACGACTTTTATCACGTTGAAGTTGAACCACCAGCAGTCAATAGTCCCATTGCTTTATCAAAAATTGATTAACTTTTAGCATTTACTAGTCGAAAAGTTGAATATTAAAATTTATTTAACGGAAAGAAAAACTGATGTCATTTATTGTTAGGTGGTAAAATTTAAATTGAATAAAAGAGAGATTTTTGGGATCTTTGTGGGGGCAGGCAGAAAGGTTAATGAGTATGATTATTGAATCGTGAATTCGTGATTGATATATTTGGTGAATAATTTTGTTTTGTGCCATCATATGCCAAATAGTAAAATTAAAAAGGTAAATCACTAGTCACACGTGTAATTCTCACGTCACATACTTGATCAATGTGATTGGCCAAGTAAGTTCGTTCAAAAAGCTTTAGACATGCAATTCGGGTTATAACTTATAACAATTTCTAACTCAACACATTAACCCCACTCATGATTTACATAAGTTCAACTTGAACTAAACATATCTCGTATGCAAAAGCGAAGCTAGAAAATTTAGTTTTAAAGATATACTTTAGTAATATATTTTTTTAAAAACTCTATAAAATAATTTTTATAAATCGAATATTTTTAAAAAACATTGTTGATATGATTTACTCATATCGGTGTGAGCACCACTTGTAGCGTGTGCAAGCTCCTAAGAATAAGAGAGAAGAACCAGAGATTTTATTTGACAAAACGTAATTGATTCATTAAAACGATGAGTTTAAATACTCATAACGGATAACCCTAAACAGACAGAAATACTTATCCTATTACGACACAAACACTTATCCTAAACATTTATCCTAAACACAGAGAATTTGTGATGTTTATCCTAACCCACCACGAAGTCTTTCAGCCACCCCGGTGTATTCTTCAACCTGTTGCTGACCCGAACCTTCTGCCCTGCAGGTGTAACATTCTCCCGTCCTTCAAAAACAACCTTGTCCGCAAGGTTAAAATCTGGATAGGCCGTTTGAAATTCCGACATTGACTCCCATGTAGCCTCTTCAGGAGATCGACCATTCCATTGCACCAAAACCTGTTGGACGGGGCTTCCATTCTGCAACACCTCACGCGAATCACACACTGCCAGAGGTTGCTCCATAGGCTGACCATCATGCACTTCTTCAGGCAGTTCTGTTACATTTTCGTCGCCTGTGCCTAAGAAAGCTTTAAGAATGGAGACATGAAATACCGGATGGATCCTACTCGTAGACGGAAGTGCAAGACGATAAGCCACCTTCCTGATACGTTCCACCACTTCATATGGACCATAATACCGTTTGGCCAGCTTGTTAGAAAGACGCTTAGCTAGTGTAAGCTGCCGATACGGTTGTAGCTTGACAAGCACCCTGTCACCCACTATAAATTCGATTTCTCGGCGCCTCTTATTAGCCTTCGCTGTCATGCGTTCCTTGGCTGCCAACAAATTACTCTTAAGTTGTCTTAACAACGCATCTCGCTCCACCAGCAGTTCCTCTACAGCCGCCACTTTAGAAGCTCCCGGCGGATATGGTACTACTGATAATGGTATTCTTCCATACAATGCCTGAAATGGTGACATTTTAATACCGCTATGATAGCTAGTATTATAACAATATTCAGCCCAAGGCAGTAGACGAACCCAATGTTGAGGACGTGATTGACACCATAGCCCGCAAATATTGTTCCAACCCACGATTAACAATCTCGGTTTTCCCATCCGTTTGAGGATGATAAGCCGTACTATGATTCAACTTCGTTCCACTCAAATGAAATAATTGCTTCCAAAAGTTGCTAACAAAAATAGGATCACGATCGGACACGATGGTCTTAGGTAATCCATGATGTTTAATAACGACATCCAAAAATACCTCGGCAACCTTATGAGCATTAAAACCCGTCGGTAAAGTCCCAAAATGAGCGTACTTCGTGAAACGATCTACCACAACAAGAATAACAGTGAACCCTTTTGACATAGGTAAACCTGTGATAAAGTCCATACTAACATCCTCCCAAACCGCCCCAGGAGTCGGCAAAGGCTGCAAGTACCCACCAAGAGCTTGAGTTGAGTACTTTGTTTGCTGGAAAACAAGGCAATGTTTGATGAAGTCTTCCACAGATTTACGCATCCCATCCCAATAGAACAAAGCAGACAACCCCACCATCATCTTTTTGATTCTGCCATGCCCCGCGCTAGGGGTTTCATAAAACTCCCGTAATAGTAAGGGCTTCAGTTTTGAAGTGTTCCCCACATAGTAGCGGTCTCGATAAATCAAAATCCCATTTTCTCGTCGAAACCCCAATGGACCATCACCATCATCCAATTTCTGATGAATACCCAATAGCTCATCCAATGACTCATTTTCTTTCCTTAAGTCGTCCAACAACCCAGTCACTGGGTGGCTCAAAGCCAGGAAAGAAGCCGCACCTTGTTCTCCATCCTCGTACATGCTCGACAGAGCATCCGCGGCTTGGTTGGACACACCCGGCTTGTACTCAATAGAAAAACCAAATCCCATCAATTTGCGCACATACTTTTGTTGGAGCGGGGTTTGAATGACCTGCTGCATTAGCTCCTTAATACTCTTGTGATCTGTACGTATCGTAAACCGTCGTCCTATCAAATATTGCCGCCATTTATAAACCGCCTCAACAATAGCAAATAACTCTTTTTGATAAGTGGCAGCGACACGCATCCGAGGCCCAAACTTACGGCTGAAGAAACTAATAGGTCGAGTATTTTGGATCAACACCGCTCCTACACCATCATCTGATGCATCCGCCTCAATAATAAATTGTTGGTTGAAATCCGGCAGACCCAATAATGGCGCGGTTGATAAACGTGTTTTCAGCGTAGTAAAGGCTAAAGCTTCCTTGTCCCCCCATTTATATCCGTCTTTTTGTTAGAGATCCGTCAGTGGCGCAGCCACAGTTGCATACCGTTGAATGAACCGCCGGTAATACCCGGCTAACCCTAAAAATCCCCGTACTTGCCGTTGTGTTTTAGGTACAGGCCATTCCAAAACAGCCGCGATCTTTTTAGGATCCATCTCCACGCCCTGACATGATATTATATGCCCCAAGTACTCAAGTGTTGCAGCCCCAAAGACGCACTTGGACCGCTTAACATAAAATTTATGTTCCTGTAAGCGTTGAAAGACACATTCCAAATGCTCCAAATGTGCACGTACTGTGGTACTATAGACTAGTATATCATCAAAAAAACAATTACGAATTTGCGCAAATAGGAAGAGAACAACCTGTTCATAGTTGCTTGGAACGTGGAAGGAGCGTTGGTAAGTCCGAAGGGCATGACAAGGAATTCGTAGTGGCCGTCATGTGTTCGAAACGCTGTTTTGTAAATATCGCGCTCGTGGACACGAATTTGATGGTAACATGCACGTAAATCCAACTTAGTGAAAATAACTGCTCCCCCGAGTTCATCGAACATCTCATCAGCCGTCGGAATAGGGAATTTATCCTTCACTGTGGCTTCATTTAACGCCCGATAGTCCACACAAAACCGATAGCTACCATCCTTCTTTTTAACCAACAAAACCGGTGAAGAAAATGGGCTTTGACTATAACAAATAATACCTTGGTCTAACATCTCCGTAACTAATTTTTCCATCTCGCCCTTCTGATAGTGTGGGTACCGGTAGGGTCGTACATTAACCGGCTCAGTGTTCGGAATTAAGTGAATACGATGATCGATCACACGATGAGGTGGTAGTGTAGTGGGTACCTGAAATAAAGAGTCAAACCGTGACAAAAGTTGGTTTAGTTCAGGATGTTCCGACTCCACGTCCGTTATTGCTGGCTCCTCCGCCTTCATTGGTAAGCTATGAAACTCATATACCCCATAAACCTTATCGAACTCCAATAGTGCATGTATGTGATGAAGACTAATTTTCTTCATGCGTAACGATTCATCCCCCTTCAACGTGTAAGTGTGATTAACAATAGTGAACTCCATTGTCTGTCTCGCATAATCGTGTGTGACTTTGCCCAGCTTTTGTAACCACTGAATACCCAGCACCACGTCGGGACCTTGCATGGGTAGAACATAGAGGTCGACCTCCACAGTTAACCCTTGCATTTGAATTGTCACCTGTGAACATAGATTCTCACACAACAATGTTTCCCCACTACCAATATACACTTTAAAAACCTTCGTCGCCTTGATCGGTAACCCTATCTTTTCAACTACATCCGGTCTCACAAAATTGTGTGTACTGCCATTGTCAATAAGAACATGCACTTCACCCGAACCGATGGTTCCCCATAGTTGGAGCGAACGAGGACTTCCCTGCCCAAAGAGAATTAAGTATGGAAATATCACCGCTTTCGACCGCCTCAAATGTATCCGCCTCTGACCCTGTACTTGCATCATCACCCTCATCTGACATCATGAGGAGAAACTTCCCAGGACACTTGTGACCCCGCACCCACCTGTTATCACAATTGAAATACAACTCTTTGTTGAGGCGCTCTTGACGTTCCGTCGTAGATATCCACTTTATAGCAAGTGGTTTACCCGTAGCATTAGTTGTAGCCTGATCTGGTGTTGGTAATAACGGTGGTTTACCCGGATCAGGTCGAGATACCACAACACGTGGTGTTGACTGTTTTTGAGTGCCAAAACCCACCACGTTTTTAGTTGTAGTGACAGATGCCGGAGAGATCTGGTCTTCCAATCGTGCTTCGGTAATACGCGCCAAAGAAAACGCATCACCAAGTGTTGTAGGTTTGGCGATAAGAAGTTCGCGTTGTATAGTTGGCTTGAGACCAAATATATAGAAAGAGATGAGCAAACTTTCTGAAATATTAGAGATCCGATTCATGAGTTTTTCGAACTCACTTTGATATTGTGCTACCGTTCCCAATTGCAAAAGTTTAGAAAGAACCCCTTGCGGATCCTCGTACTTTGAAGGCCCAATGCGGTTTAACACACTTTCCAAAAAACTTCCCAGTTGGTGACTAGCTTGTTGCGAGTCATCCGTCGAAACCACTCCGCTGCGTCGCCTTCGAGATTGAACCCCACAACCTTAATCCGTTGGTCGTCTGGTGTGGCCAGGAGTGCAAAGTACTCGTTAATTGCGAATATCCAACTTTCCGGGTCAGCCCCATTGAACTTGGGCACATCCAAACGCATGGATCGTGGTAACAACGATCCCGGACCACCACCCATTCCCTGTTGCGCCTGCACCAAACCCCTTGTTGCTTGCAATTCCCGGTGCAACGCAGCCATTTGTGCCTGAAATCCATCTGACTGCTCCTTAAGCAGTAACCTTATGGCGTTTTCGTCCATGAGCAATGAAAGCACCAATTGATACGATTTACTCGTATCGGTGTGAGCACCACTTGTAGCGTGTGCAAGCTCCTAAGAAAAAGAGAGAAGAACCAGAGATTTTATTTGACAAAACGTAATTGATTCATTAAAACGATGAGTTTAAATACTCATAACGGATAACCCTAAACAGACAGAAATACTTATCCTATTACGACACAAACACTTATCCTAAACATTTATCTTAAACACAGAGAATTTGTGATGTTTATCCTAACCCACCACGAAGTCTTTCAGCCACCCCGGTGTATTCTTCAACCTACTGCTAACCCCAGTCATGATTTACATAAGTTCAACTTGAACTAAACATATCTCGTATGCAAAAGCGAAGCTAGATAATTTAGTTTTAAAGATATACTTTAGTAATATATTTTTTTAAAACTATATAAAATAATTTTTATAAATCAAATATTTTAAAAAAACATTATAGTCTTTTTGCTAGGAGAACACATTCCCCTCCTTTGTCTCCACCACTACATATGTATCCAATGGTTTGGAAGTGTCGCAATTCACTATACAATATACGTTGGTGCGTATGAGCTTCTTCCATGGCTTGATTCTAACTTATAATTTTGATTTTTAAACATTGCTTAATTTAACAAATGTCAAAAGAAATGACGCTTTTAATACTTTATATACTACTTAACCAAATTGCAATCTAATAAGATTAATTTATTGTGAAAACCATGAAAATCAGTTAAAGACAAATATTAAAAAACAAAAAATGACAATGGTACCCTAAATGTACCACGAACATGTACTCCACACAACAATATTTAACCCCACTCTCTCATTAAAAAAAACACACACAAACACAAAAACACACATAAAAAAAAAAATGAAGAAGCTGATTCGCCGCCTGTCGCGCGTGACAGACTCCTCATCACCCTACATTCTCCTCCACAGAGACACACGCGCCACCACAACCACCACGCGCCTCCGCAACTCCTTCCGTAAAACCAAACCTAACTGCACATCAGGTGTACCAGAAGGACATCTTCCAGTGTACGTAGGAGAAGAAATGGAAAGGTTCGTTGTAAAAGCTGACTTGTTGAACCATCCAGTTTTTATAAACCTGCTAAACAAATCAGCACAGGAATATGGTTATGAACAACAAGGCGTGTTAAGGATTCCTTGTCATGTTGTTGTCTTTGAACGTGTGCTTGATGCGTTGCGTGCTGGCAAAGATACGTTTTTTAATGATGATGTTCTTGATCAAGTGTTGTCATGTTGTGAGTTGTAGTGACTTGAGGTTATGTTGATTAGGTGAGATCGTTTGATAATGATGATGATGATAATGGATTTATCGAATCGAATCGTTTTGTATATACATAATTTATGTTAGCGAAATCGTGTTTTTGGATCGTTTAGTTTTTTTTTTAATTCAACTTTGAATTATTTCATTTTTTGTTTCATGAGTATGATATGACGCTAAAGATGACACTACTGATGTCGGAAATTTGCAATATTATAGTGGCTGTCGCCAATTCCGTCCCTATTCCACCAAATTCTTGTGCAAGGATTTAACTATGTAAAATAAAATAAGGATTGCTACTAGAAAAAAGAGGATGAATCGACTTTTGGCTGGCCCTAACCGGTGACTTTAATTGCCAAGATAAAGAAAGTAAATCACGTAAAACTCATTATTTTTTATGTTAACAATGAGTCAAATTTCATAGTATCATTCAATAAAAGTGTCGTTCTTGTTGTTATTTTAATGTGTCTGAAAATAACTGATCAAATTTGGAATTCAACAAATCATTTCAAAGGATTAAAAATGAAAGTGATATATTACTGTTAGAGAAAAGAATAATCATAAATCATAAAAAGATGTATGTCATGTTTATAGGGAGTATTACGTGGTAGTATTTTATTATGAGTATATAGATAGTTAGATACAACGGAATGAACATTTCTCTAGTTTGATCTGTTAATTGTTGAAAATTGAAATAGGGCAATTATTACGATGGTAAATATTTTTTTACAACAGGGTAGTATTCCAACACATTGGGTTGTTTATTCTGGTTTAAGACTTTAAGTATTTGTACGGTGGCAGTATATTCTATTCACGTCAATTAGTCGGCATGTTATTGTTTGGTAGGTTAACTGTAGAAATAAAGGCGATTATAACGATGGTAAATGTATTCGTACGGTTAAAGATGATTGTGTGTTGGTATGTGAGTGGACAAAGAATGTGAAGAAGTTTGTCTCGTAACAATATTCAAGAGACATTAAATTCTGGTATATGTTGGCTTGAGAGTAGCGAACATGTAGCAGCTAGTTGTGACTTGTGATACCAATGAGTTGACGTGTGTTGGAAGCTTGTCTTGGGAATGTGTCATTGAGATAGGTGATCTTCCGACCGTTTTCTAGCTAGATCTTCTGTTGCTCGTGATCTATTACATTTAGTGGTGAAAATCGGATCGAGTTAGTCGGGTTTGGGTTAATTGAATCGTGTTTAATTTGAGCTAATGTTAAAATCGACTATTATTTAAAATCGATCAATATACTTTCAAGTATATTTTATCGTAATTTTAATTTGTCTTCAATTAATAATATTCTCATATTATTAATCGACAACCGACAGTTAATTAAAACATGTAAATAAGACCAAAATTAAATAACAAGAATAACGAAATCTATTTATTATTTCATTAAATAATAATGTCTTAACATCCTTTATTCAAATTTTAACCACAGATTTATTGCATGAAATCGCTAGCTAACTGAAGCACAATGCTTTTGGCATGTTCAATAACCTTTCCTATAGGCAACGCCTTAGTTAAAGGATCTACTACGTTATCATCTGTGTGAACTTTTAATAATTTGATTTCACGAGCATCAACTTTTTCTCGAACATAATGATATTAACGTTTAAAATGTCTGGCGCCTTTCATGACTTCAAAATCATTGGCGAATATGATTGCATCAAAATTGTCACAAACTCACAATACATATTAATAGGGTCTTTTATTGAAGGCATCACTCCAAGATATTCAATAAACTTTCTAATCCAAACAGCTTCTATTGTAGCTTTTGAAGCAGCCATGTACTCAGATTGAGTAGCATGCATTGCAATCGTTGTCTTTTTTTGCTCTTCCAGTCAAACTGTTCCTCCATTGATAATGTAAGAACCCGTACTTTCCCGATATTTTTTTTATTTTTTTATTCGTTCTTCTTGAATTTTCCAACGTATTACATTTTCTTGAATTCTTTATATGTAAATCCTGAAATCAAGATAATTTTAATAAATTATACTTTTTAAGTATTTTTTGATCATTGATAATACTTTACTTGGAATTATAAAATTTTTATTTTATTTTTTCATATTTATATAAATCAAAGTTCTTAATTTAAAACCACCCGCGTACATTTTATAACGAGTTTACTCAAAATCAATGAACAACAAGAATTCCTAGTGATCGCGATACCGACGGATGCACAAAATTTTACATTTTATTATCGATTGTTTCGATAATTAATATTTTCGACAATTTCGTTTTAATTACGTATTAAGTCGTGTCAGGAAACCATATTATCATATTTATGATGCATTGTAACTTTTGAAAAGTATTTTTACGAAACCCGAGTCCCGTAAATATTTTCAAAATTGACTAATAGTCATTTTATACCCTTTAAATTAAATTGCTTTTAGGTCCAAAACTATCCAATATTTGCAAATTCTACCCTAACAATACTATATAAACTATTTTTTTTTCAAACAACCACATTTTTATCTCTTAAAAACACACACACTAAAAAATGTTCATCCTCTTTCTTTTTCTCTCTAAATTTCGCCACACCCTCACCACAAAACACCACTTTAATTTGATTTCTAGCTTGATCTAGCCTAAACTAAAACATATCCCATGCTCCAAATTCAATGGTGATTCCATTGATATAAAAATTTTACACATGAATCAACTTTCAAGAATTTTTGTGATTTTATGATTTGTATGTGTTTTGATGATCTTACATGTATTGTTTTTGGTAAGATCTTCATGTCTTGATGTTAAAAAGTTATGTTTTTTTATCTTTTATTTTTGTTAAATTTGACATGCAAGTGTTTAAGAGTTTGTTTGGTTGATGGGTATGATAGTAGGGTGATTTTAGAGGTATGGGAATGATTAGATTTGGTTATAAAATTGATTTGATATGATTCTTAAAGAGGGTATTTTGGACAGCAGGTTAGAGCGGATTTTTCGTGGGTCAAAGTTTGATAAAAGCTTGATATTATAGGATAGTGTTGTAGTGGTTGTCGAGACGCTCGTTTTGATATAAGATAGAGCTTCTAACTCATTACGGATCAAAAGTTATGCTAGTTTTAGTATTCGTGTACCGGGAGACGTAAATCAGCACAATTCGAAATTGCGGCCGATTTTGGGTCGACTCTCGGGGACTTTAGGCATGGTTAGATAATTGATACTACTGGTTATCAAAGTTCATAAACTTAAAATGATGAGTCTAATAGTGGATTTAAAAGGCGGATTGTAAAGATTATACTTTTTAAGTGGTATAAACGGTTTTATGAAACAAGTATACAATTTTGTCCCAAATTTTAGAGTTGAGTAAAGTGTCGAGATGATGGGTTTTAAAGTATGAACTTTGGCTCAAATTTTGGCAGGGTCTTATACAAGTTATAAGTGACCTTGGCACCAAATTCCATCTAAATCGGACAAGTCTAGATAGGGTAGATCGGTGTGTACATTTGGAGTGTACTTGTTGATTTGTATTTTGGACACATAGTTCAATGCTCGTGTGGCGTGAGTTTGAGTATTTACTATCGGACATGGTGACTTACTCAAGTGTTTAGTCATTATATAAAAGGCATAGCTACTGGTCCGAGTAAGGTAAAGGGATAGTTTGACTTGTGTTGACTTGGCGTCTTATGACTGGTCAATTTCAAGTGTACAAGTGTTTAAACGGGCAGTGTTGGATAAATGGGTTAGTATGGATTCATTTGGTTTGTGTCACTGGTTTTGAAATATGAATAATTTGAAATATTTAAAGTCATATTATACTTGGTATATATCGATATCTGAGTATGAGTCTTAACGCGCGCCTTATTTTGATAGGTTGCGGTTTCGTGTTTCCCGGGCATCCATATCGTCGGTGATCGTCATGCTACTACTTTTTCTACTCAGCTTCTGAGTACAATGATTTACTTACCTCGTGGCTATGGTGAGTTCATATCCCCTTTTACTTGTACATGGTTTCTAAACGCGGGGTGAGATTTCACATGGTGGAACACAACTATTTAAAACGTGTATGCTATCTAGAACTTGTATGCTTTCCAACAGTTTTCATGATTATTATTGCTTTTAGTCTTTAGCCTTAAGTTGCCTCTCCTGATCATGAACCGTTAATTTACTTGTGTTGCTAAGCACGAATGTTGTGGGTGGATCCATCGGGACTGACAATCCCCGTCCCGATTACCTTGACGCATTTAACATTTGATTTATTACTTGAGTATTTAGGCTAAATACTCACCAGAGGAACTTACATGAGTTAAGCTTCGGTTCATGAACTAAATAGCAATAATATGTTTCGGACTATGGTTACTGTACATAACCATTTTCCCCATTTCTTGTTACAAATGAATGCTTGTGTTCCACACCTTTACTGCTAAACCTATGAGTATCACCCAACTTTATGTTGATGATTTTATATGTTTAATCTCAGGTATTATTACTTAGCTTTGCTTGGATGGGAGCCCGTAGGATACTATTGCAGCTTAGAGATGTTTGTGTACATTTCAACTTTGGGTTTATCTAAGAACCGTCATAAGATTTTTCTGTATTTTTGGTAACTAAGTGTTATAAATCATGATGAAATAATAAATCTTTCCGCATAAAACTCTGGGACCTATGTTAAAAACTCTGATATTTTATGATGTAAATGTACATGTTTTTATTACGTCAACTTTGTGTCAACAGTAATTCATTGTTTCTTGTACCATGACGTGGAACCCCCTTGCTTCCTAGTTGTTCCCTTGTCTGATTCTGGGGGTCTCACAGATTGGTATCAGAGCGATGGTTATAGGGAACTGGGTCGTTTTTCAGTACTTGGTCTATAACTGAAAGTTCAAGTATTTCATGTTTCTAAGTGTCAACCACAGAATCTGCCAATGTTGTTCGATATCTGCGCGGGTAACTCTCTAATCCTTATTATTTACTTTTAATTATCTTTGTAGTATTTCATCTCTTGATTACATGTTGAAATATTACACTATCCTAGTAACGATAATTACTCTGTCTTTTCAAAGCCCTTGTGCTTCATGAATTATCATTGGATATTACTTGATTACATATGCTCTTACTACATTCCTTGAATTCTTGTTCTTGAGAATTGATCTTGTTACTATGATTTTACATTGTTATGACGTTACATACTTGTATTCAGAGCGCGTATGCTGCTGACTTTTCAAACTCACTTTTTTGAGTACTATTGCTATCTTTTTTATGCGTGGTACGACTGACCTCATATACTCGTTCGTTTTGAACTGCCTATTTCTTGACTCACTGTTACATGTTGTCGTATTCTTGTGATACCATTGTTCGGGATTAAATAAGTGTTGCTGCTTTCAATGAAATTTCTGATTTTCATTCTACCACCCTGTACGTTACTTCCATTGTTAAACCTCTTTAAGATATCTATTTAGATATCCAGATTACTTTCCGATCATTTGTGATTGAATGTCTTATAAACAGTCTATAGACCATTGTGTAGCTCAATGTGTCTCCGAAAAAGACTAAAGGACGTCGTGTGTGTAACACCCCATTTTGGTAAATGGAATGTCACGCGTGATTATGACGTGTCATCAAAGCATACAAGATAAATGTCTTAAAAACATTAAATGACCATGAAAGGAAATACCAAAAACAAACATCAGTAGTCCAAGTATAATCTCATCACACACAAACATGAGTACTGTAAAGGAAAAGGACTAAACAATGTCCAAGAAATAAGTAGCAAAATGTATGATGAAATGCATAAAGTAGAGAAGGCTAGATAGCTTCCAATCCATATGCACGTACGCTTAAAGTCTACTAGCGCCCTTGAGTACCTGCCTTTTGGGAACATGAAAGGAAAATGGCTAAGCATAGCGCTCAGTGCACGGATATACAAGCATAGCATAGAATAACATAAGCATAAAGACTAATAACAGCGGAAAAATATAATTCCTAAGTAACCTGGAATCATGTTCATAAAAATGGTTTTATAGTTTGAAAAGACTTATGTTTTTATGTAAAATCTGTATTAATTAGCCAATAGCCCATATAGTTCATGAGGTTCCACCGTGCATGAATACTTGGAGGGGCGACCTCGTCATGCTATTAGAGGGGTTGCCTCTAATTAAGTAGTCTGGGTAGGAGGGATCAACTCCTAGTGAAGGATGCAAGGCATACATCGCATTCACTCTGATAATACTGGTAAAACATGTAATTAGGATGCACCCATACGCCCCACATGATAATATAATATAATGGCCAAAACTGAAAAGGGACACCACAAGCAACCACTTCACCGTGGGAAAGTCATAACACTGGTGCCTCCAGTGTTATGGTTATGGTACCTTCATAGCTAGGTGACACTGGTCATGCATGTATATGGCTTAGGCTCTTAAACTACCATAAGTATCAAACATATAAAACAATATTGGGAAAACATTTGGCTGCAAACGGGGAATCCTAATAAGGAAAGAATTTCCATACTGAAGGACGGGAAATCCGTACCTTATGTCCAGTGAAAGAAGAAGACGAAAGAATGAAAGTCCTACTTCGATCTCACTAATGCTACATAAAATAGGGTACATGTATAAGTATTCTGTTTACTGAGTATTTAACTGATTATATCATATCTTAGCTTGTTTTATATGTTCTTGTCTTGTTTTACTGATTTTAAGGTTATGTTGTGTTTATCATGTATTCTGATTAAGTATTACTTGTATTTCTTGTACTATTATACTTGTTGTGTAATAATAGGTAACTTTCTAAAAATAGCAGGTCTCCTAAAATAGAAAGTTTCCAAAACTAAATTAACTTCTTAAAATAGATCAGTTTCTAAAAATAGAAAGTTTCCAAAAATAATAAGTTTCCTGAATTAGAAAGTTTCCATATTTAGAATTAAGCTGGATTATTAAGCTAATAATATAAGCTTAAGTTTACTGGTTAAATAACATAAGTCATGTGATTATAGTATAGTTTATTAATAATATCATGTTAATTAAATAAACTATAGGTTATATGATTTAGTTAAATATAAGCATGATTTAATTAAATTAAGGTGTATAAAATACTTAGGTTAAACATGTATTAATATTATATTAATTATAATCTAAGTCATGTTTATTAATTAATTATATCCATGTCTAAATAATCAATTAATACTATAGTCTAAATCAAATAAATAAACACTTTGGTTAAAACATGTATTATTTTATAAATAATAATTAACCTAAGTCCATGTTAAATTAAATTAATTATTTGTCAGGTCTTAATTAATTTAATTCTATTTTTAAAATAATATACTTGTAAAAATAAATACTTGTAAAAGTTTAGTCATGAACCGGACCCGTGACTTTTAATTTAGACACATGTGAACCGGACCGGAAACCCCATGAACCGGACCAACCAAACACACCCTTAACAGTGGCAAACCGGCTCGGCCGATTGCCACTGTTCGTGTAAAATCGCCACCGGCTTAAGCCGGTGGTTCCCTCTCTCAGCTAGCCGCTGACCACAGCAAGTTTCCCACCGGCTATGTGCCGGTGGTTCCCCCTGCTGCGCCTGCGGTTCCCCCTGCTTGACCCAAAATCGCCACCGGCTATGTGCCAGTGGTGGTGGCTGCTGCTGCCGAGACCCCCAAACAACCAAACGGTACCCCGACATGAGTCGGGGTCCCTTAGTTCATGCTGCCGAGACCACCCAGCCTCCCACACCGAGACATGGTCTCGGTTGGTGGTGATTCGAGGACCATCGAGAGCTTCGGCTCTCGGTTCCTTACGTCGGCCGAACCAAACCAACCCTCAAACCCTTTTTTATTTAATCCATAATTACCCAACATGTTTTTAATTACTTGTTTTTATATGATCACATGTTTCATGTTTTTAATTAAATAAAAGAATTAAAAGAAAAAAAGATTACGGATTACCGAATGCGTGGAACAATTGGAGGTTAATAACATGAACACAATGCTTGAATTAATCAACCAAAATCAAATCAAACACCCTTGTGGTGTTCCTTTAGGCCGGTGACAATAGATACAAAGGAGGCTAGGGTTTTGTAATTTTTATGAAAACTCTATTAATGAAAAATGTGTTAACCCTTATTTGTTTACTTAGTAAAATTAACATGGGCTTGGCTCTCCCTTTCCTTGGTATCCGCGGCATATGGGGCCCACATGGGAAAACCCGAAAGTTTTCCCGTGTCTAATATTTTACGTGTTCGTATGTTCGTGTTATAATATAATTAAATGTTCGTGTTATATATAAATACTTGTACGTAACGATATTAATCGTATTATCATAAATAAGTACGTAATTACATGTTCATGATTTTTACGTTCATGATTTCATGTTCGTGATTATAATTATTATTGTTAATAATTATCGTGTACTATCACGTACTTAATACTTATCATGTAATAACACGTACGTAACTTTTGTAATTAATAATCATGACACGTGTTCATGCTATAAAAGGAAAGTTTTTATATGTACGTACGTTTACTAAGTGTATTGTTCATGGTAAAAGCATGCGGATTTTATAGTGTGAGTCACACATCTCGAAGCATTCCTTGATTCAGTGTTGAATAATATCATGGGTTTTCATAACCTTGATCGACCTTTACGTCGCTGTTTTACACGACACTTATACATGGATTACATCTTATTTCATTGACCATTCTACGTTTCAATTTCGAATTACAACATCCGTTGTACCTTGAAAACATCATCGTCATCTTATAATTCATCATCTACTATGTGACTACTCTTTTCATTAAACCTCCTCGCTCCAGGAGTGCGACTTGTTAATATTCCGTTTCTTTCTCGATATGTCTTGTGATTTTGGAAAATCACACCGCCAAGAGATATTCCTACATTGCATCTTGAAATAAAAGACATGTATGTTATGCGCTGTTTTTTATTTCCTAGATTATTGTTGGTATTCTTAAACCAATTTTATACTATGTATTTTTTTAAATGCTTAATTTTACAATATATTCTTTTTCGTCTCTATGGAATCCACAAGTCGTGTGAGTACATAAATTTCGAGTCGTTATGAAATTTAATTTAATTTCAAGGTGTGTCGAAAATATACTTTGTGCATAAAATTTACAAGTAATTCAACGGTACCGAGAAAATATTTTTATAAGCTTTAGACATAAAAATATGTTTCTACTTGTTAAGATGTTCTTTTAGGACATAAAATTCGACAAAAAAATCTTAAAAACGAGCAAGTTACACTCATTTGCAATTGTAAAATTTAAGAACTTAATTCTGCATATTTTAAAAACATCATTTTGTTCACAGATTTAATGCAAGGGCATTTTCGTCCATTTTTTTATCCGTTTCAAGTCTCAGTAAAACTAGAAAGTTGTTCAAAACATCATTTTACATCGAATTTCTTTAGACTTCGAGTCTTAGAATATCATTTAGTGAGTCAATTGGTCTAGTCAAACCCAAAAGTCAAAGTTGACTAAAAAGGTCAAAACTGATAGAATTTAAAAATATGATTACAAGCGTTTTGAGTTTGTTTGAGCTCGTAAAACTCTAATGAATGGAATTTCACAACTATGAAACATTGATTGCTTTTGAAAACGTTTACAAATAGTAACTTGAACTCGGTCATACATACATATACCTTGAACTTTTGGAACCAAGTGAGTTGATAAACCGATAATGAAATATATGCTTCGAAAAGTGTGTACATTTTTATGTGTCACTATCTATGTGTTAAAATCCTAAACTTTCCTAAAATGAAAACTTTTCGGAGTAATTGTACTATTTGGGAACTGATACCTTACTTCTTTAAAAGCATATTTATGTCAAATAATTTACGAAGTGCACACATATGGATTCCTTTATCCTTTGTTTTATATATGACTTAATTGTCATTCTAAATTGTCTTTCTTTGCTTCAATCGTACCACTGATTTGGGCCGAGGTTTGAAGTTCTTGCTTTCATATCATTCGTTATCATTTTTGACACGTGTCTCCTGGCGATTCCAACTAAATCTTTGAAACCTTATCACCTTGTAACCATGTCATTTATTTTCTTGAACTATTCTTATTTACCCTCATGTAACCCACTCACTATTTTATAAGTTACCATATAAACTTAAACTGGTGTTGCTTGCAAATCATTTTACAAGATGTTCCAATTGAGCCATATTAAATACTTGAGTGTTATCTTATAAAATTAATTTATAATAATTTTACAATGTAATTTCACAAATATTTCCACAATTGTCTTGTAAAGAAATCTTGTAACATTAAAATTGTTGAATTAAATATCTAGCCAGTAACTTATTGGCGAAAAGTTTCTTAAATTATTTTGATTCCTGTTTTACAAATGGCATCATACACATATCTTAAATCATATGACATGTAATACTTTTTTTAACGGAAATTATATTAAAAACTAGCAAGAGGCTAGATTACAAGACAATAAGATACGGGTTCTTGAGCCAATCATTCCAAGTGAATGAGGCTTTACACCTAGAGCTACACCAAATAAAACTATTAGACAAAATGTTATCGAATACAATTTCCTTAGAAGGATGTGTACTATCAAATAAAATCTTGTTACGGAAGCCCCATATGACATGTAATACTGGTTTGACGAAGCTGAGCATCACATTTTTAGACCTAAATTATGCATGGCCTGATCACCTATGCTTAATTTAGAAGGAGCCATGCGAGACCGGATAGTAGTCACCCTAAATATTTGGCCAGGAACCAACTTTTTACTTGTGTTTCTGAAAAATTCAGATAAATGAAAATTCTAAAAATTTTACATCTTATGCGAGTATCAATAGTTCGCGACATACACATATGAACCCTTCATCTTTTCTTGAACAAAGTACATGCCTCAAGCACATAATTCCTTATTCAACGACCTTTGTTTTACTTGTTACCTCATCGTCTTTCGTGATATGATTCTCGTTACCACTTGTCTAATTTCTTACCATTGATACCAGACTTGAAAGTTTCAACGTTATTACGCTTCTACATCGACCAATCTTCTCTATTTATTTTGGTAGACCATCGAAACATCGCTGGACGTGGATAATGATTTTCTTTATCCGTCATGATGTGTGTTAGTCTATATCGTCTTGAAATTCATTCGTGTGAACCACGTATTGATTTCACCTCTCATTGCTAATGTTGTTCATCTTATTGGAATTACTCTCAAGTGACTTCTTACGAATTTTCTGTGATTCGAAAATTCGTTGTGTGGCTTTTCTTTTTCGATCGTGTATCGACCACCGAGAACTTAATAAGCCGTTGTTGGTGACACCAATTGCACTCAAGAAGTGATTACTTACTAAATCCTTGTTTCTCATTGTCCTTATCATTGATGCATCTACCCTATCACGTTCGTTAAGAAACTGATACGAATTTCGTTTTATTCCCTCATGCTATTGCTTGTATACAAATTGTTGATTATTATTCGTTTCATACTTGTTTACTATCTTGTCACCTTTTGAAAACCAGAATATGTCACATGTTTATCATTTGATACCTTAATCACCTACTTGGATTTTTAAAAAAATATTAAATTTTTAAGAAACGTTTTACACAATATATTAAGTGGTTAAATTACCAAAATATATGTTGCAAGTTAAATGTCGGATCTATGCATCCTCTTTGGTAAGTTCATAACTAATGTTAAAAGGATGTCAAGTTTTATCTTTTAAAGTATTTGATTTT
The DNA here is from genome assembly GCA_025667525.1 of Glebionis coronaria. Lineage (NCBI taxonomy): Eukaryota > Viridiplantae > Streptophyta > Magnoliopsida > Asterales > Asteraceae > Glebionis > Glebionis coronaria. Next base: position 102,845,965 of record CM046876.1, on the reverse strand, counting down.
ATCATACTTTACTCTCAATCTAATGAAATTATCAATTTAACTTATAATTTCTAACAATGATTCTAAATAATTTGGAAACTTGATTTTTCCAAATGATAACGATAAACTTGAGTTTTTAACAAAAATTTCATACAGTCATCCAAAAGCACTTAAGCTGATTAAGATAATTATTTGAACTGAGTTACCTTTACTTTGAAATTCTTATCAAGAAAAAGGATTTATCAACTGCTTACTTACTAAATATATATAGTTTGATTTCAAATCACTAAACCTTGTAAAATTTTCTTAAAATCAAGAAAGTACCTAAACCAAGTTTAAATTAAAACCAAATCATAGACAGATAGTTGTGACAGCTTGTATTTTAAATGTTCATATGTATTTCATTTTTCTCTTCTATTTCTCTTGTAACTATATTGTTACGTTTTAAGATTGTCAAGTTTTACAGTTTGTGCGATTTGCGATTCCTTGTTAATTAACAATCTTGATTCATTTTATCGCACCTTGTTCGTCAAGCAATTTTTGTGCTCATTCCATCCCTTGATATTTCTTCATACTGAAAGGTCATTATTCTAATCCAAGTTTGAAAGTCTTATTCGAAAAGGAGTTATGAAACTAAAGCATAATGAATTCTAATTGTTAAGGTACGCCGTGGTGCATAAACTTCTTGGGAAACAAAGAATTTGTTCTACATTTTGCAACTCCATTTGTTTGCATCTTCCTCCGTCTCTAGGAGAACTCTGAGGGACCAGCGTTCCTATAGGGGGGAAGACTGTAAGAACCCGTACATTTCCAATATTTTTTTATTTTTTTATTCGTGCTTCTTGAATTTTCTAACGTATTACATTTTCTTGAATTCTTTATATGTAAATCCTGAGATCATGATAATTTTAATAAATTATACTTTTTAAGTATTTTCTGATCATTGATAATACTTTACTTGGAATTATAAAAAAAATATTTTATTTTTCCATATTTGTTTAAATCAAAGTTTTTGATTTAAAATCACCCGCTTACATTTTACAACGAGTTTACTCAAATCAATAAACAACGAGAAATCCTAGTGATCGCGATACCGACGGATGCCCAAAATTTTACATTTTATTATCGATTGTTTCGATAAATAATATTTTCGACAATTTGGTTTTAATTACGTATTAAGTCTTGTCGGGAAATCATATTATCATATTTATGATGCATTGTAACTTTTGAAAAGTATTTTTACGAAACCCGAGCCCCGTAAATACTTTCAAAATTGACTAATAGTCATTTTATATCCTTTAAACTATTAAATTGCTTTTAGGTCTAAAACTATTCAATATTTGCAAATTCTACCCTAACCATACTATATAAACTAATTTTTTTTCAAACAACCTCATTTTTATCTCTTAAAAACACACACACTAAAAAATGTTCATCCTCTTTCTTTTTCTCTCTAAATTTCGCCACACCCTCACCATAAAACACCACTTTAAATTGTTTTCTAGCTTGATCTAGCCTAAACTAAAGCATATCCCATGCTCCAAATTCAATAGTGATTCCATTGATACAAAAATTTTACACATGCATCAACTTTCAAGAATTTTTGTGATTTTATGATTTGTATGTGTTTTGATGATCTTGCATGTATTGTTTTTATAAGATCTTCATGTCTTGATGTTAAAAAGTTATGTTTTTTATCTTTAATTTTTGTTAAATTTGACATGCAAGTGTTTAAGAGTTTGTTTGGTTGATGGGTATGATAGTAGGGTGATTTTAGAGGTATGGGAATAATTAGATTTGGTTGGAAAATTGATTTGATGTGATTCTTAAAGAGGGTATTTTGGACAGCAGGTTAGAGCAGATTTTTCGTCGGTAAAAGTTTGATAAAAGCTTGATATTATAGGATAATATTTTAGTGGTTGTCAAGACGCTCGTTTTGATATAAGATAGAGCTTCTAACTCATTACGGATCAAAAGTTATGCTAGTTTTAGTATTCGTGTACCGGGAGACGCAAATCGTCACAATTCGAAATTGTGGCTGATTTTGGGTCGACGCTCGGGGACTTTAGGCATGGTTAGATAATTGATACTACTGGTTTTCAAAGTTCATAAACTTAAAATGATGAGTCTAGTAGTGGGTTTAAAAGGCGGATTGTCAAGATTATACTTTTAAAGTGGTATAAATGGTTTTATGAAACAAGTATACAATTCTGTCCCATATTTTAGAGTCGAGTAAAGTGTCGAGCTGATGGATTTTAAAGTATGAACTTTGGCTCAAATTCTGGCAGGGTCTTATAAAGGTTATAGGTGACATTGACACCAAATTCCATCTAATTCGGACAAGTCTAGATAGGGTAGATCGGTGTGTACATTTGAAGTGTACTTGCTGATTTGTATTTTGGATACATAGTTCAATGCTCGTGTGGTGTGAGTTTGAGTATTTACTATCGGACATGGTGACTTACTCAAGTGTTTAGTCATTATATAAATGACTTAGCTACTGGTCCGAGTAAGGTAAAGGGATAGTTTGACTTGTGTTGACTTGGCGTCATATGACGGGTCAATTTTAAGTGTACAAGTGTTTAAACGGGTAGTGTTGGATAAATGGGTTACTATGGATTCATTTGGTTCGTGTTACTGGTTTTAAAATATGAATACTTTGAAAGTATTTAAAGTCATATTATACTTGGTATATATCGATATTTGAGTTCGAGTCTTAACGCGCGCCTTATTTTGATAGGTTGTGGTTTCGTGTTTCTCGGGCATCCATATCGTCGGTGATCGTCATGCTACTACTTTTTCTACTCAGCTTCTGAGTACAATGATTTACTTACCTATTGGCTAAGGTGAGTTCATATCCCCTTTTACTTGTACATGGTTTCTAAACGCGGGGTGAGATTTTACATGGTGGAACACAACCATCTAAAACTTGTATGCTATCCAAAACTTGTATGCTTTCCAACTATTTTCATGATTATTATTGCTTTTAGTTTTTAGCCTTAAGTTGCCTCTCCGGATCATGAACCGTTAATTTACTTGTGTTGCTAAGCGCGAATGTTGTGGGTGGATCCATCAGGATTGACAATCCCCGTCCCGATTGGAGATTTCCGTGTATATTTCAACTTTGGTTTTATCTAAGAACCGTCAGAAGTATTTTTATGTATTTTTGGTAACTAAGTGTTATAAATCATGATGAAATAATAAATCTTTCCGCATAAAACTCTGGGACCTATGTTTAAAACTATGATATTTTATGATGTAAATGTACATGTTTTTATTACGTCAACTTTGTGTCAACAATAATTCATTGTTTCTTGTACCATGACGTGGAACCCCCTTGTTACCTAGTTGTTCCCTTGTCTGATTCTAGAGGCCTCACAGATAACAAACATGTAACCCGTCTGAGACTTCGTATCGTCTTTATCACATTGCCAAGACACATCACATAAACCTGTTACATTCAGTTATGTTTCTGTTTTCCCTCCAAATACCAAAAACATATCTTTCGTACTCCTCAAATACTTTAGATTATATTTAACAACAGTCCAGTGGAGCTTCCCTGGATTCTGTTGAACGACTGACCAAGTTATGAGCAAACGCCACATCAGGCCTTGTGCATCTTACAGCATACATAATAGATCCTACAGCCGAAGCATAAGGTACCTTTCTCATGTAAGCCTCCTCTTCAGGAGTAGATGCATCCATCTCATGACTTAGATTATGCTTTTGTTTAGAACGGCACCTCAATCTCACTGAAATCCGACCCCCGAGTTATACTATCCATAACGGGCAAGCCACGGGACCCTAACCACTAGGGGAAATAACTAGAACTCACGGCTTCGCACTAAGGAGGAAAATCAGGAACTTTTTGTCTCTTGCAAGACTTGAACCCATGACTAAACCTCCTCCCCAAGCTCCAGGAGGAACCCAGGTGGCCAACTGCTCTAGAGCAGTTGGTTGACTTAGATTATGCTTAACTTTCATAGGTTGAAAACCTTTCTTGTAATTAGGCATATTATACTTCTTCAATATTTTGTCAATATAAGCATCTTGACTAAGACCAATTAGCCGTCTATTCATATCTCGATAGATTTTAATTCCCAGAATGTATGCATCTTCTCCTAAATCCTTAATAGAAAAACATTTACCAAGATAATCCTTAACTTCCTTAAGTCTTAGAGTGTTACTTCCCATGATTAATATGTCATCAACATATAAGACCAGGATTACTACATCACTACCACTAGCTTTGCGATATACACATGGCTCATCACGATTTTGAATAAATCCCAACTTTTTTATTTCTTCATCAAATCCTTTTTTCCATTTACGTGATGCTTGCTTCAGACCATAAATAGATCTTTGAAGTTTGCACATGCGTTTGGGATAGTTAGGATCAACATGCCTTTCTGGTTGTTACATATAGATATCCTCATCTAAGCGACCGTTCAAGAAGGCAGTTTTAACATCCATTTGCCATATCTCATAGTCATAGTATGCTTTGTTCCATTTACGTGATACTTGCTTCAGACCATAAATAGATCTTTGAAGTTTGCACATGCGTTTTGGATAGTTAGGATCAACATACCTTTCTGGTTGTTACATATAGATATCCTCATCTAAGCGACCGTTCAAGAAGGCAGTTTTAACATCCATTTGCCATATCTCATAGTCATAGTATGCTGCTATAGCTATGAAAATCCTAATAGCTCTCAAGTCTGCTACAGGAGAAAATGTCTCCTCGTAGTCTACACCAAAAGTTTGTGTAAAACCTTTAGCTACTAAACGAGCTTTATAGAATTGTACTTCACCATCCATGTCAGTTTTCTTCTTTTATATCCAATTATGTTTCAATACTTTAGCATTAGGTGGTTGATCTATAAGAATCCAAACTTTATTAATTCTCATGGATTTCATTTCCTCATCCATTGCAACCATCCACTTATCCTTTTCAGGATCAAGTATGACAAATTTGTAATTAGTAGGTTCACCAAGATCCCCTACTTCATCATCATCATCCTCTATGTTAAGACATAGTTTTCTTGGAGCACGTATAGTCCTTTCAGACCTACGTAGAGGAATTATTTCTGGTGGAACTCCCAGACTTTCTGGTTCTACAAGAATTATTTCGCTAGTATTTTCATCAGAAGGTAATGTATCTATATGACTCTCTTCAAGATCATAATTTCTCCCACTAAATTCTTGATTTACAAGATCACTTTCAAGGAAGTCTCTAAACCTAGCAACAATTAATTTGTTCTCAAGTGGATAATAAAAATAGTAACCCATAATTTTCTTAGGGTATCCTACAAAGATACATTTCACATATCGTTGTTGAAGTTTATCACCCGAGTCCGTTTCACATACGCCTCGCAACCCCAGGCCTTTAAATAAGACAAATATGGATTTTTGCCATGGCATAGTTCATATGGTGTTTTATCAACCTTCTTCGTGGGAACCATATTTAAGATGCGAACAGCAGATTCTAAAGCATAGTCCCAAAAGGATAATGGAAAAGTTGTAAGATTAAACATATATCGCACCATATCTAATAGTGTACGATTTATCCTTTCGGATACACCATTTTCTTGTGGAGTATATGGGAAGTAAGATTTTGAACAATTCCATTCTTACTTAAATAATCTTTAAACTCTTGACTTAAATATTCACCACCTCTATCAAAACGAAGAGCTTTAATCTTCTTTCCTAGTTGCAATTCTACTTCTGCTTTAAACACTTTGAATGTTTCAAATACCTCATGTTTATGCTTAAGTAAATAAACATAACCATAACGGCTATAATCATCCGTAAATGTTAAGAAGTAGCTAGCACCTTTCCTTGACACATGTCTAAGTGGTCCACATAAATTAGTGTGTATTAAACCAAGTAGATCAGTAGCCCTTTCAATATTGCTATTAAAAGGTTTCTTGGTCATCTTTTCAGAGATACAAGACTCACATTTATCAAGTGATTCATCATTGATATTTTCCAAAAGACCTTCACATTGAAGCTTTTGTATGCGATTCTTCCCAATATGGGCAAGTTTACAATGCCAAAGATAAGAATAGTTCTTGTCTAACTTTCTCTTCTTATTAATGCTAAAAACAGAATTATTATTATACTTGGATTCATTATCATGCATGCCAATTTCAAACACACCATTCACAGCAATATCATTAAAATAGAAAAAACCATCTTTAAAAACAGAAATTCCATTATTATTAATAGTGTGAACAAAACCAAGATTCAACAAACAAGAAAAGCAAATAACACCCCTAACAATTAAAGGTGCATAATGACGAACATTTAAAATCAGCACTAAACCCGAAGGTAAACTAAATTAAATGTTCCCATAGCTTCAACCGCTGCTTGTGCGCCATTGCCCACTTGCAGAAATTGTTCCCCATAAGATAGCTTCCTTTCCAATTTAAACCCCTGCAGCATATTACACATGTTAATACCGCATCCCGTATCATATACCCAGGAATTTAATTTGTATGTCAAATTAAATAATTCAATCATAAATAAAGTACCTGAAGCTGAAACGCTTTGCTCAGCATTCTTCTTTATTTCCCGCAACTCATCGAGGTGAACAGGGCAGTTCCTCTTCCATTGACCACTTTCCTTGCAATAGTGACAAGTATAATCATTTTGGGTTTGATTCTTCTTGGCAAAATTCTTCGGCTTTTGATAATTCGCAACTTGCTTGCTCTTATCAGCTTTGCCTTTTCCTTTCATCTTGTTCGCTTTCGGTTTTGGCTTTTGATAATTCTAAGGATTTGGTAATTAAGGAATGGATCTATTGATTTGATGGTGGAAATGGGGAAGAAGGAGATGGTGGTGTAGAGAGAGAAAGGAGAGGAAAGAAAAGTAGAGAGAGAAAGTGAGATTAGATTAATGAAATGTTGTAAATGAATGAACCACCAACCCCTCCTAACATGCTAGGAGGGGTATATATATAGCCCACCCTACATGTGGGCTATATGGACTATACATTACTAAGTGGACTACGAGCCCATTACATAATTATCGTTGGAGCGACCGATCCTTCATAAATACGTAAAACGTATTTCCAACAATCTCCCCCTAAGGGAGGTCGCTCCAAGTTACAAAGTTCTAAATATTCTATAGCTCGTGATCTATGCTAATAATGATGTGACCGAGACTTCCTTTGGGAAAACATATTTCCAACAATCTCCCCCTAAGGGAGGTCACACCATTTTACAAAATCTTAAACCTAGCATCTATGCTTGAGTCTTCGATCTTGTTCTTGTGAATATGCTTGATATGATCTTTGACTTTAGTCTTGAGCATGTTTCCTTGCCTTAACCTTGTGCATTCATCACTTGTGAAAATTTGCCTCTTCGTGACTTCATGTTCCACATACTTATACCTTTAAATTCTTGAAAGCTTCAGAGTTTGATACAGCGGAAGACTTGACCTTCAGACTTTCTTGAATTTGTTGAAGTACTAAGTGTATGTAGTATAAGCATGTGGTGACGACTTCTTCTGGATGATACACCGTAATGCCACCTTCTTGTTACGCTGCATAAGACAGTTAGCAACAAACCATATACACGGATGAAATGGCCTTGAACATTTCATTCTAATTCGGTAGCATTTTACCTCCGGTCGGTGAAGACCGTTGGACGATATTAAATATCGTACTTGTGGCAGGTAGTTTCAATTAAGAACCTCCTTGACAAGATTTCGCGGGTAAACCCGTTCTCTTTACTCGACCGTCCAAAGCTGACTGCGAACGTAAAGAGTGAATCATTTGGATAATATTATCCACATGATTTGAAGCCGTCAATTCATGTTCCTGGAACAAGTGAAGTTCAATTAAGAACCGCACCATCGTTGCTTTCCAGTTGTCACGAGCTTGATTCATATAGAATCTTGCTAGTTACCTACCAAGTGCTGTTTGATGTTAACACTAGAAGGATTTCCATTCGTCACTATAAATACTTAATAGTATTACTCTGAATGTTCTGGCAAGATCACTAAGATATTGCGTAGAGGCCTGGAACGTGTTTAAATTCATTTAAGAATTAAACAGCTGTTGCTTTCCAGTTATCACAAGTTTGATTCATAAAGAATCGCACAAGTCACCTACCATGAGCTTTTTGATATTCGCTCAAGAAGGATTTCCATCTTCATTGTAAATACGTTCGTATTACTCGGATGTTCAGGCAAGATCATGAAGATTTTACGTAGGACTCTTAAGATCTTTCTTACTTTTCACAGTGTGTGAAGAAGCAAGGAAATATGAAAGTGTGTCCTAATGAGATGTTTGATGATCTCAAATGGCTCTAGACTCGATCGTGCATTTTGGATTTTTAGTGATCGGAGGCTGGAGAGGAGTGCCACCTTTTCAATACCAATTTATTCGGAGTGAATAAATCAATAGATAATGTGTTGTCTCCGTGTGATTAAAACAAATATCTTTTGAGAGATATCTGAGTTAGCTGGGATGGGTTGTGCCTTGCATCACTGGGTCCATGATGTCTTTCTTCAATATCAAGAATCATTAAAAATGATCTCAATAGCATATGAATTGACCCGGTTTCTGCCTAAGGTTGTAAGGAGGGCTTCTTTCTTTACACCCTTTATCTTTACAATTCTTTTTCATTATTCAACCCCTTCAATGCTTACCAATACGTCATAACTAGCACCTTGTTGTGATTGTTCCAGTGCTAACTTAAGTACTTGGTCGGCATTCAGCTACGTTCACAACTTTTCTCCATCTTTCCTAAGGACTACTATTTCTAGCTATGGAATGTCCTTGGGAAGATTCCTCCGGTTCTAGAGAAATCATTGGACTTTAACCTATCCTACCATCCTTATGTCACCACAATCTTCACCGTCGTGAATAGAGATGTTTTGGGTAAGTGTATGTCACCATGAAATCCATTTTGAAGTGCAAATCCATTTTGCTCCCCCTTAACATATGCCACGATATCCGAAAACATTTCGCACATGTCGGGATAAGCTAGCACGTTAAGTCAAACCATTTGTGATTAATCATTTCCCATATTAAATCACATTTTCTCCCCCATATTAAAAATATTAACTCAATCAATGTTTTTAATATCAATTGATTTAATAGCATTTTAAGAAAATTTGGGAAGAAAAATGCAAGTCCAATTATCTTCATGATTTTAACAAGCTCCCCCTCAAATTAATGAGGGTGCACTTGAAACGTAAATAAAATACCTTTTAAACACAAGTGTAAGGTATTTATCACGTGCAAAGATCATATATGATGAGGAATTCACAAAATTAGCAATTTACGAGGTTGGACCTGAATGATGAAGAACATCATATGAAAGAAGCACATGGTTCTTGTTCACGAATGTTGGTCTTCCTCGTAACTTCTGAAGTTATCTCTTGACTCCATGTGTATGATTGATATCGTTGTCTTAACACCAATATGTGAACTTGGCACTCTCGGCATCAAGGATTCTGAATGCTGGACAATTGCTCCCCCTCAATTGTTAACCCGTGTTCTATTGAAAGAGCTGAAGTCACCGTTTGAGTAGTCGCATCGTCGAGTATGTAGATATCAATTGCAACGAACTTTAGATTGTGGAGTTGATAACTTCGGATACTGAAGTCAAAGCTTTCCGGTGAAATGCTTGACTTCAATGTGAAAAGCGGGTTACTATCGGAAATAATAGCAAACCATATGGAGCATGTTTTAAATCGTTTAAACTTCTGATCGAACTTTATTTACAACCCCGTGTCATTATTGAATGACATTTCTAGGTTCGTAAATATTATCGATTCCAGAATACATGATCTTTTTATCAAAACGTTTTTGAACACACAATTTTGAAAGATTTAGAAAAACCTTTTGAAAAATTCTTGAAAAATTATGTTCAAAGTTTTGAAAACCAATTACTTGAGCTTAAGATGTTGAATATCTTATAAAACAAGCTCAAGTCCGAGAAGTTGTAAACTTCCCGTTGTTAAGGATAAGTTTATCATCGGCGATAAACTTTCCTTTTATCTGAAGAACGAGTCCTAAGCTGACATTTACTTAGAAGTCGTTTTCATGAGCTTGAAAACTTTGACTGTTTTAACGGAAAGCTCATGACCGAGAAAGGTTAATTTCTCGTTATGAGGAAAAGTTCTCTTATTTAAAAGATACACTTTCCTTTCTGAGCTTAAAACTTCGAATGTTTTAAGACAAGCTCATGACCGAGAAAATTGAATTTCTCGTTATGAGGATAAGTTTATCATTAATGATAAACTTCCCTTTATTTGAAGTTCGAGTTACAGTCTGACATTTAACTGTAAGTCATTGTGCATGAGCTTAAAAACTTCGAATGTTTTTATTATTAGCTCATGCCCGAGAAAAATTAATTTCTCGTTGTAAGGATAAATTTATCATCGGCGATAAACTTTCCTGCCTTTGAAGAACGGGTTACAGACTGTCATTTATCTATAAGCCTTGGTGCATGAGCTTAAAAACTTGGAATGTTTTTTGATAGAAGCTCATGCCCGAGAAAAATTAATTTCTCGTTGTTAGGATAAGTTTACCATCGGCGATAAACTTTCCTTTCTTTGAAGAGCGAGTTATAGTCTGTGATGTGACTATAAGTCCTTGTGCATGAGCTTAAAAACGTGGAATGTTTTTAACATAAGCTCATGCCCGAGAAAAATGAATTTCTCGTTTTTTTTAGGATAAGTCATCATCGGGATGAACTTTCCTGTCTTTTGAGATCGAGTTACAGTCTGTTATGTGACTGTAAGTCCTTGTTGCAGCTTAACCATGAATCCCCTGAGATATTTGTTTCTCCGATAACTGCTTCTTCAGCAACCAAACTCTTAGAGTGTCCTTAGTTGAACGGTATACAATAATTGGACCGCTTCGTTCTTTTGGAACATCAACTTTGGTACCTGCATTCTCATTAGGAGTTTGTATACTTTTGCATGGGTTAGAGATATCTATTTTAGAAGCACACGAGGGTTCACGGTTTTCTTTTCTTGTGTCAGAGGTGGCCTGAGTAGATGATTCACTTATCTTAGCTGGCAAACGTTTCCTTTTATAGAAAATCTTAAGTTTAGGCTTAAGTGAAGTATCATCTTTATCAATTTTCTCCCTAGTAGTCGTAGAAGAAACGGAGACTATCCTAGTTAAAGGGCACTCGTTTCCTACAAGAGTGAAAGTTCTACCAGTGGGGCGCCAAACTTTACCAAAGGGTTTGATTTTAGCTATCCACTGGGACTTAATTCTAGCACGGGAGTTCACCTCATCAAGTAATTTCTTGACACAAGCATCATGATTTGCCGTAAAGACACATTTTCTACATGTTTTACAAGTAGCATATTTAATGTCTGAATAATTCCTAGATGATTGATCGATGCTCCTAGAAGATGGCATGCTACGGTTAGCAGTGTTGGGTAATCTAGAAGGCATATGACTAGGTTGGACATTGCTATCTCTTACATGTGTCTTTTGGATAGCTTCCCTTTGACCAGATTTATGGCAAACGTTATTTGAACTAGTTCTAGATGTGGTTTTGGTATTATTAGGGAAACTAGAGGCAATCATATGATTTGGTCTTGCTAAAGCTGGAGTGATCACATAGGGCCTAGTTGTTGGAGTGACTGGTCTAGAAAGATGAACCAAATCAACTTGGGAGGCAAACCACGGTCTCGAGGATTGTGGTCGTTCGGATCTAAATGCAGTAGGTTGTCTGACAATCGGTTGTCTGACGAACTGATTTGTAGGCGGTTTTCCCAAGATTGATGGTTTTTCAAGCTTAGTGTCCACACTAGGTCCTCTATTTTTCCTTAATTCATTTTTCAACGCGGCTATAGCAAAGACCTTTTCTTGTACTTGAGCCTTTAATGTCTCATTCTCTTTAAGCACTCTATCTTGGGATGCCAATTTAGACTCTAGTAACTGAATTTGTTTCAAAAAATTATCCTTTTCAGCTTTTGAATCTAAAACTTTTTGATCTAATTTTCTTTCAAGAACAACGATTAACTTTTCAAGTTTTTCAAAATATGTTTCAAATTTATCCGTTTTCTTAGAAAATTCAAGTTTGGCATCCTCAAGATCTTTTGATTGTTGAGCTACAATCGTTTCGAGCTCTCTAATCTTGGAATCAGAAGCAGTCAATGAAGCAGTTATAATACAATTATCATGATGTACTATAGCATTCTGAACAATCTCTCCCCCATTGTGACTTACATCGGATGAATCAGAAGTGGTATTTCTATCACTCTTTTCCATCCCATGTTTGTCATAATTAGGTTCAGAATGCTCAATATGCGGCATGTCATCAACATATACATCATAAACAACATTACATTATACCATGTTTGCAGGGTCTTCGTCATAAACGGGTAAGGCGTCATCAAGAAGGATCTCGTGAACATTCCCTGACGTGCCACTGGTATCATGTTGACCGTCCGATTCCGTGCTTTTGTCATCGATAGGCTCCAAGTTTTCAACCGAATGACCATTCTCCTCTTGCATCTGCGTCATTGATTCTTGCACTCCATTATCATACGCTTGCTGAAGTCGTGATCTTTGATAAATCGAAGACGACACCGATGTCATGAGTTTCAATATTGTATCACGGAAAACTCGAAGCTCGGTATGTGTATCTCGAAGAAATGATTGGCAAATCACTAAACTTTCAGACGTGATGATATTGAGTTGGAGGAAAGGCGTGAGTTGTGTCACAAGAGTCTTGTATGCAAGTGCCGATGCAGAGTGATTAAAGTTGTCACGGTTGAGTTGCTCGGCGAGTTCGGTCAAAGTGGTGAAAATTGAGTCGATGAATATATGACGATCTTGTCCAAATATTGTCACAAATTCGCTCCCTCCTTGAATCCTCGAAAGAGTGACAAGATGAGACTGAAGCATTTGAAATGAATTTATACCACTTTCTCTAGCTTTGGCTTGCACTTGATGCAATTCACCCTTGTTCGATGTCGAAATCAAGAAATCCATTGAAAATCGATGAACGATAAGTTACAACGGGAGAGTATAATTCGACGAGAAATTGAGTTCTCGGGTTTTGACAAACCAACAAAAAATCCGTAAATGACTCTAATAATTCTCGATAGATGGTATGCCTCTATTGTCAGCTCAAGAAATTTTTGTCGACTCAACCGTCACTTTGTCATGTTTTTACTTTGTCACGTCACGATTATCACTTAATATCATAAAGTTTTTCAAAATAAAAAATTTGAAATAAAATAAAATTAAAATAAAATTAAAGTAAAATAAAAATAAAAATAAAAAAAAATAAAAATCAAAGAAATGATTATTAAAATAGAATGAATATCAAAAATAAGAGTTGTCAAAATAAAAAATGAAAATAAACGTAAAATCATCCACACGTGGCCTAGATGCGTGTCTTTCTATAACAAGTTTCTTGTTATCTCCGTTTGACTAAATCACAAATAAGTAAATAAAACTGTCCCATTGTTTAGTCCGCCCTTACCTTTATCTGATTACACACACAAAACTCTCTCTTATCTTCTCAAAACAAATAATCCTCAAATCTCAGAGTTATAACTCTCTCTCTCCTCACAACCCTAATCTACCCTAAACGCTGCATAATTTGCACCGCCCCTTTATCCTTTGCCTGAGTAACTCTTTCTCTCACAGTCAACCTCGCAGAAACACAACTATGATCTTCAAAATCTCAGAAACACAACATGAAACGAAACATAGATGAATCTTCAAGGTCTCTTTATTGAGATCTCGGGTAGGTATTTCTAATACTGTCGAATCACAATCTTTCTCTTCATCTGTCGTGTCTTTCTGGTCTAGTGTCGAGTGGTGAGTCCGAGAGTTGTTTTATTTTTGGGTACGAGTCGTGGATCGATGATGTTTGTTTAAACTGAGATCTTGAATGATGGGTGTAAGGGTGTCGGGGTGAGAGGGTGTGACAGTTTGAGAGTAGGCGAGGGTCTTGTCAGAGTCTAGGGTGGATGTTGGATTAGGCGGGTGTATTGAGTGAGTAATACAAGAGACGAGAGGGTTTGGATGGGTTTGAGAGTTTGTTTAGATGGTTGTGTGTTGCTGTGTTTGTGTTGAAGTTGTGTTTGGGTTGTCAGTGTTTAGACGAAGGTGAGGTTGGGTAGGGGTTGTTTGGTCGAGAGGGAGGTTTTGAGGAGGGTGGGTAATCGTGAGTTTGGGGTGCGTCAGTTTTAGAGGGTGTTGGTTTTTCGAGTCTTGGGTGAGGGTAAAAAGTGAGTCGAGGGTCTAGATGTTGTTTATGTTGGTCGAGAGTCTTTGATGGGTGTGTGGGGACGAGAGGGTGTCTGGTGAGGCTGTGTGTCGTGAGGTTGTTTTAGTCTAATCTGGGTGTTGTATCGAGTCAGTTTTTTTAAAAAAAATAGAGTCTTCTGTTGTGGTTGGATGGGTGAGAGGGTGTCGGGGTGAGAGGGTTGGTTGTTTGAGTCGAGACGAAAGGTGGTCTCGTCGAGGTAGAGAATGTGTGAGTTTAGTTGTAGTTGGGATGTTGGAGTCGAGAGTGGGTGTCGTGGGTTTGTAAACGAGGATAGTTTGTGAAAAATGAGTCGAGTCGTGTTGCTAGAAAAGTCTATTCGGAAAAGGTCCTATTCGGAAAAAGTCTTATTCGAAAAAAGTCTATTCGGAAAAAATGTATTCGGAAACCCTATGCGGAAACCCTATGCGGAAACCCTATGCGGAAACCCTATGCGGAATCCTATGCGGAATCCTATGCGGAATCCTATGCGGAATCCTATGCGGAATCCTATGCGGAAACCTATGCGGAAAGTCTATTCGGAATAGCTATACGGAAAGTCTATACGGAATAACAAGAAACAGAAAATAGAAAGTTTGATACTGAAAGATCTGTTAATCACGATCTTGAACGTGAACAGAAGTTGACTGGACTAATTTAGCTATCAAATGTGACCCAGATGTATATAAAAAAAATTGATAAAAAAAAAAAAAAAAAAAAAACATAGAAAAAAACAATAAAAAATGATTGGACTGATTGAGGATTTTGACTCATATGAAAAAGAAGAAGAAAATTTGGACGGATTTGGACTGATTAAAAACAGATAATAAAAAACTGATTATAAAAAACACACGAAAAAAAAATAAAACTGATAAAAAATAAAAAATTGATAAAATTTATAAAAATTGATAAAAAGTTGATCGAATGATGAAAAGATTGATAAAAAATTAGAAAAGAAAGGATTTTTATCACCAAATCAAAAGATAAAAAAATATGCAAATCCTAAGATTCAACCATGGCTCTTGATACCAATTGAAGGTCTACGAAATCTAAGGATTTGGTAATTAAGGAATGGATCTATTGATTTGATGGTGGAAATGGGGAAGAAGGAGATGGTGGTGTAGAGAGAGAAAGGAGAGGAAAGAAAAGTAGAGAGAGAAAGTGAGATTAGATTAATGAAATGTTGTAAATGAATGAACCACCAACCCCTCCTAACATGCTAGGAGGGGTATATATATAGCCCACCCTACACGTGGGCTATATGGACTATACATTACTAAGTGGACCACGAGCCCATTACATAATTATCGTTGGAGCGACCGATCCTTCATAAATACGTAAAACGTATTTCCAACACCTTTTGTATAGTTAGTACAGGAGGAGTAGAGGTAGATGCCTTGTCCTTTAACCCCTTTTCTTAGTCAATGAGCATTGCATGCAAATCATTAACTGTCTTCCCCGTGTAATGCATATTATAGTTCCTAATAAAATCATTGAAGTCCTTGTTAAGGAACCTATTGATCAAGTTAATAGCCATATTATGATCATAGGGTTGTCCTAGTGGAATGAGCTGTTCCATATAACCCCTCATTTCCATATAATGTGCACTAACAAACTTTCCAGGAGTTTGCTTGCAGCTATACAAAGCATCTACTAAGTCGTAGATCTCCACAACTTGAGGCTTTTCGAACATAGCCTTGAGTGCATCAAGCATACGCTTAGGTGAAAATAGCTCATACTTCTTTTGAAGTTGAGGGGACATTTTCCCAAGAATTAAGCAAGCCACATCAGAGTGCTTCTTAATATCAATAGCGTATGTAAGCCTTTCAGCATCAGAAGCTTCTTTAGCAAGGTCAGCCGGATACAGCGTCGACAAAATATCAATAGTACCCGCTACTCTCAAGACAATTCTTAGTGAGCGATACCAATTGTGGAATCCTAAGATTCACGGATCTTTGAGCTACTAGGATATGCATCATGTTCATATGATAAACATAGCGGAATAAGAACACGACACATAAACAAGGTGTTTGATAACAAACTTCTCTCCAACGTTTACTTTATTCTAAACGATTACTTGCACTAAACGATTACAAGTAACCTCTACGCGTGTATACATTGAATCCCATGCCTAGAACACGAAGACACTTTAGGTTTACATTGTGAATAATTGAATGAATAAATCTATGCAGGGTATGTGTTTATATACTACACATAACCCTCTTTACAAGAAATCTAATTGTTCTATAAGTCCTTCCATCTTTTGCACTTTAGTCCTCCTTTTTGTGTAGAAGGTCTCCATAGTCTTGTACTTCTTGATTTTTGCATATATGTCCTTCTTGTTTCATTATTCTTGTTTTGTCTCATCAAATTAATTCCCAACAATCTTTACCTATTTGATGATGACAAAAACAATCTTCAAATCTTGATCTTTCACGAATGAAACAAGCTTCCCCTTAAAGTAAGATTTCTTGTAAAACATATCACCACATAAAACTAAGTTGCATACCTTGATCTTTGAATCTTCTTCCCCTTTTTGTCACATCCAATAGGGGTCTTCTAAAGATAAACAACTAATAAACGCTTCCCCTGAAGTGGTGCATGTAAATGGATCACGAACCATGTAGACTCTAATTGTAGATTACGAATGAAGAAAAATGAATATAACCCATTTGTTGAAGAAGTGGAATCTCCCAAGCTTGTACCTTATATCTTGCACTATCCATGTGACGTCGAACTTATATGAAAACGTTAAAGTATAAGCAGACCTCGATCTCTTGTCAAAATCCTCATCCTTTGTGAGACACTAAGCACGATAATGTAACTCCTTCAAGTGATAGCAATGTCACCTAATTGCTAGATTCAGACAAGTCTTTGTCACCAACCATTAAAAGAACAAGCAAGTTATCTCAAAAGAGAGGAGAATCTTTTAAGATATGATAAAATACAAACCTGCGAAAAACAACTCCAACACCAAAGAATCAATAATCAAACCTCTTCATCGAAACCTCCAATTTGCAATGAAAATCATCTAACTACAACATCATCCTCTTCTTTTATGCAACTGTTGCCTCTGTCAGCGTTCTGCTTCTAATCCAAGTCGGTACGTAACCACAAGGTTAGCCTTGTCACATAATCAAATAAAACGTCATTGCACCAAACACAATCTTCAAAAACGAGCCATAAAATTTTAAACAGTCAGTTCTGTCTGAGATCCTTTGTCATCCAATATATCTTCTGTATGTATTGTCCAATATCAGACGATACGTGTCAGCGCTTAAAAACAATATATTGGACAACACGCTGTCAGCGTCTAAATTACAACGTGTCAACGTCTTCCTTGTCAGCGTGTCTTTTATTCTTGTCAGCGACTCTCTCAACCACTGACACCATCTGTGGCTTGGACTCTTGACAGTGGCTAAAATACAACTCCACTGTATACCACAAAGCACAAAACTTTGTGTCTTCCTTTATTCCATCATCACGTCTTCCTTTTAAGCACACTTTTTCTTTTGCTCGTTTACCAAATCACGTGACCAATCAAACAAATAATCATGTATTTTGGATAACAAATTATATTATGTACCTTTGGCCCACTCATTTGCTTTTTCTTCACGTGATGTTTATACCAGCAGCGAACTCACATAGATTTCACATTTACATTGGACCACAATAATCGATGCTTATAATAATCAATCCCAAAAGTCGTAACTTTTGACTTCAACATGAAAACGTTATAACTTCATGATGAAAACGTAACCAATCACATGCGATCCCAGCTTTATACCACTTTTTCTTCATCATGAGATCACAACGTCTTTTCTTGTGTACAGCACTATCATTCTTGTGAACATGTACTCCAAAACACAAACGCATCTCACATCTTGATCAGAATCTGCTGCTGTTCATTTTAATAATATGAATCGAGGGTTTTTATAAGACAAACCCTAAAAACGAATTCAAATCACATACCACGATCAGCTGCTGTTGCTTGAACATCATGAGTACCTTGTGTACGTTCCATGGCAGCATACAATTTGAACACAACAGCAACATAAAAATCACTTGATCGACCTTCCAAGATTTTTAAGATCTAGGGTTTACTATAAAAACCCAAACTAGAATCGATCAACATTCATTCAGTTCATACAATCACAAACATCAATATCAACTTCTTCTTTTCTGTTTCAAATCGATCTAGGGTTTAGGGGAAGAAACCCTAAATCTTATTTAATAAAGATAAAAACAGAAACTTCATACCATTCTCTGCAGTGAACTTCGACGGGTAATATCTCTCTCATAACAGATCCGATCGAAGATTGCTCCGGTAAGATCTTAGACACATATGCCGAGAACCTACAGCACAAATTTCACGACGATCCAACGGTTAACGAAGAAGAACACGACACATAAACAAGGTGTTTGATAACAAACGAATTCTCTCCAACGTTTACTTTATTCCAAACGATTACTTGCACTAAACGATTACAAGTAACCTTTAGGCGTGTATACATTGAATCCCACGCCTAGAACACGAAGACACTTTAGGTTTACATTGTGAATAATTGAATGAATAAACCTATGCAGGGTGTGTGTTTATATACTACACATAACCCTCTTTACCAGAAATCTAATTGTTCTACAAGTCCTTCCATCTTTTGCACTTCAGTTCTCCTTTTTGTGTAGAAGGTCTCCATATTCTTGTACTTCTTGATTTTTGCATATAAGTCCTTCTTGTTTCATTATTCTTGTTTTGTCTTGGATTCATTTTATTCCCAACACCAATCACTAAAGTTTGGGCCAGTAAGTTCAGGACAATCAAAAAAATTTTTGAACGCGAAACTTATAGCGTTATTGTCGGGTTGAGCCATTTTTACAGAAATAAGTTCAAATTATTAGTATTTCGATAAATACATTCAAGAAAATAAAATTACCCCGGTATATAAACCATAGTATTATCCTTGAAACTAGAACATATATTGACATAAATCCATTACATCAATTGATCTGCTAGTAATGAACGTATTCAACATAGTAACTTGTCGAACAATTTATTGGCAAACAATTTCTAATTTCTAGATATTTAAGGGATTTACATTGCCCAAAAACATTTTGCATTGTAAACATGTTTCATCCCTTCCGAATACCTTAAGTTTCCAGATCTCACTGGGTAACTTAATTAAGTCGTCTAATCTAAAGAATGTAAAACTTATCACACGAATTCTCATTCTATGAAAACTTTTGTCTACATCACAACATCATTGAAATCTCATATGACGACATTGTGACTTCAAGTGTCCGTCAATTAGTTGGTATTCAACTTAAATTTTAAGGGTATAAATTTGATGTCAAAATCAATGTATGGTGAAGCATGCATACATATCCATATCATAAGTTTAATAAATCATTTAGTAAACTTTTTTTCCCGAGACTAAATTTCTACACATATTATGTTGAGGTATTGGTTAAAACCAATTAAAGAATTTTAACCACAACTATTCACAACGTACTTTTGCTAGAACTCGGCTACGCACAAAGCAATAACCTTATTCATTGTGTTTTGGATGTGAATTTGCGGTAAATCAACTTTAAGGTGTAAAACAAATAATAATCGTAGGTAATTCCAATTTTGACGCACAGGCGATCCGGGAATTTGGTCAGCGACAATGGCATAACCTCCTTCCTTAGTTGGGTACTTGACCAGCAGCGCGTTATACCCACTTTATAGTTTGTCAAAATTGAGTAGGCCGTTAATTTGTTATTGTAAATCACAAATCAACGTAATTCTATGTAATTTAGATCTCAAAACAAATCTTAATTTTAATATGATTTAGTCCATATTATTTTTCTTAGAAAAAATTACCCTTGTTTACAACATACATAAAAAAATCACATAAAAACATATAGGTAAAAAAACACTAAATCATAAACACATAATAACAATTATATGTGCAATTAAATAGATCAAAAAACCACATGCAAACGCTTTTATTCAATAAATTAAAATCTAGGATTTTTATGTTTATAAAAGTCTTCTCTAATTCTAGATTTATTGAAACAAAAAAAAACATGTAGCACATTCAATTTTATGATCCATGATAAAACATGCATGTTCATCATGGATCCACCCACATATCTTAACAATTAAATCTGTACGGATCGTAACAAAAAAAACTACATGTCATAACAATTAATAATATAAATTTAATATAAAACATACAACATGTAAATTTTAGGGTTTCAAAAAAAAATTTATTAAAAAAATTCGCCAACCGAATTATATAAAAACAAAACCTTAATTTTAAGAAAACCTAAAAAACATGATGTTTTAACCCAAAACAATTATTGGTTAAAAAATTAAGATTTTTTGAAATTATAACATGTTAAAACGGCTCTCGATGCCACTGAAGCTTTATTATTCATAACAATTATTAAAACCCTAAACGAGATCAAAGCACATATAGCGGAATCGATTTAACAAGATCAGTAATTAACACAATTATAATTAATCGAATTATGGTTTACCTACCTTTTGCAAAGCAATTCCTCGAACAAAACCTAATTCTCCAAATTAGGGTTTACGTAAGATCACCAAGATATAGTCTATGATAAGACTATATTACGATCTTTTACACACGTAATACAACGAGCTAACCGTAAGTCTAGTACGTGTAAATCGAGCTACTACGCCTTGTGGAAAATCTACCCAACAACCCTAGAGAGGGGCTAGGACTAGATTATATTTAAAACCAAACAAACCAAACGAAAACCCTTGTGGTTTCTTTGATTCGATCGGCCAAAAAGAAAAGAGAGAGAAAAAGTTTTGTAGAAAAATTATGAGGCATAAGGTTTGTTTATATAGGCACTTTAATCTTGAAGCCCAAGTAAAACAAGTTTCCCTTTCGTCCCTCCCCTTGTAGCCGACTATGCGGCACACCCCAAGGGGGTGTTCCGTAACTTTTCTTTTTCCTTCTTTTTTATTCTATAACGATCGTTTATACTTAACTTTTAATAAATAACGTTCGTTACATTTTATAGCTCGATTTAATTTAATAAATATAATAAATACATTTATTAAATAATTAATTCTTTACGTATTGTGTGCAATCCCGTAATCTCGAGTTCGATCCTAACACACGACTACTAAATTTATGTCCATAAACTTTCTAAATGTACCTAATATTTCTTTTTGTCCTTTTAATTTTCAGGGTAATACAGTTTTTTATCAGTATCTGTTTCGTTTTTTATCAGTTTAATATTTTTAACATATAAATTTTTTTAATTTTCGCTCTTGTATTTTCAGTTTCTCAGTTTTATAATATAACCTAAATTATACAATTATAAAAAAGTAAAAAAAATAAAAAAAATAAAAAGGAGGAAGGAGTACACATGGTAATGTGTGTGTGTGTGTGTGTGTGTGTGTGTGCGGGGGGGGGGGGGGGGTTATAACCCAACCCTCGCGATTTATTATTAAGAGCATGGTTTCGAAGATAAATGATTTCTATGCTTAATTAGCAAGATACTCAATGACTGCCTTCGAGTTCTCAACTTGAGTTTACAAGAATGATCGAGAATTCATTGAGGCGGTACTCAGTAAATAGTAAATGATGTACTTAAGACGAAGAAGAAAGTTATAGGTTCAGTGAGTTGTGGCAATAGAGAGCCCAATACGATCTCCTCAACAAATGATAAAGTCTTGAAGACTAGAAATGGGCGGGATAAGTTTGAAGGTGATAAGATCAAAGGAGTCACACGAAATGAAACTTACCCCTTTAGGATTGACAATGGTACTAAGTATTGTAAATGGCTTTGTCCTGGTACTTAGAATATGTATAGACAAAACATACCTTGCACGTATAACAATATAAGAGGAACTGCACATGGAAATCCCTTGTCTTATCCTTTACATTAGGTCTATAAATAGGACAAACTTTAAAGGAGAGAAATAAGTTTGTGCACTTATTGTTTCAACATTCACAAACAGTTTCTCACCTCCAAAATCGATAAAAGAAAACACTTGAGTTCTAAACTCACTCATTTATTATTAGGAGCACGGTATCAAAAATAAATGATTTATATGCTTAATTATCAAGCTACTCAATGATTGCCTTCGAGTTCTCAGCTTGAGTCTACAAGAAAGACTCGAGAATTCATTGAGGCGATACTCAGTGAATAGTGAATGATGTACCTTAGACAAAGAAGAAAGTTATAGGTTTAGTGAGTTATGGCAATAAACTCACCGAGCCTCATACGATCTCCTCAACAAATGATTAAGTCTTGAAGACTGGAAAATGGGCGGGATAAGTTTGAAGATGATAAGATCAAAGGACATCACGCGAAATGAAACTTACCCCTTTAGGATAGACAAGGTACTGAGTATTGTAAATGGATTTTTCTTGGTACTTAGAATAGGTATAAACAAAACATACCTTGTACGTGTAACGATGTAAGAGGAATTGCACATGGAAATATCTTTTCTTATCATTTATATTAGGTCTATAAATAGGACAAACTTTAAAGGAGAGAAATAAGTTTGTACACTTATTGTTTCAACATTCACAAACAGTTTCTCACCTCCAAATCGATAAAAAAACACTTGAGTTCTAAACTCTTTGATGTCTTAATCTTCAAGTATATTAATTTTTAGGATTAGTATTACTTATTAGTGAGGAGATCACACACCACACAATGTCTATTCAATCCCTATTGTAGTTTCACATGCAATAGGGTATAGAATTCTTTACTTAAAAGAGTTAAATGTTGGAAAATAATTATGTCTCTTATTTATTGCTTTTAAACTGTTTCTATCATTACTTTACTATGGTTAGACTTATACTTTATTAGTAATAAGTATAAGTCTAATTATAAAAGACTAACAAGTGGTATCAGAGCGTTAGGTTTATAAAACCAATTTTTTAATATCTCTTAAAAGTTTTTTGTTGGGTCCACTAGTTGTAGATCTTGCAGCCTGTTAAGGATGGTGACAATCACAAGTCTATTCACAGAGAGACTCTTAATGAAATATAAAGTATAAGTGCAGAATACAAATACTAAGATCAAGAAGAAACAGAATAACTAAATAACTTGATCCTTACTAAGGATTTTTACTATTGATATGAAATGAATACTGGTGAAAGGTGTCTCTAAGCCTTCTGCCAATGGGTTCCTTTTATACTACAAGGAAACCCTAAACTACATTAAAAATAAAACATGTAACTCCTGATATGTATATCCTTTCCTAAGATATCTCATGCATATCCTAACAAACTACTAAGAATAATATTGTTTGACTTTCTACTAGACCAGGAGCACGTATTGCTCCTACTACTACTAGGACCAGGAGGAACTACATACATCCTAGTTCATCTATTACAAATAACCTAGTACATAGGTCCTAACAATCCTACCCTAAACTTGAATTTGACTGGTTGAGTTCAAGTTTCTTGGTAGATCTTTCAAAAGCAGCATAAGGATTGAAACAACAAAACCAAAGCAACAAAATAACCATCAGAAGTGAAAGCACAAAGAATGATGCTACTAAGAACTCCAAGAAGCTTCTTGAAAGCTTGAAAAAGATCTGCACGTGTTGAATCTTCACAGCAACATGAGCAGATTTGATAAGCCTTTACCAACTAGCTGCTCGCTCTTGGGCTAGCTAGTCTTTGTGGTGGAATAAGCATCACCCTGGGAGACCAGAACCCAATCCAAATCTTAGAACGTAAATCAATGGTGAGTAGGAGTACCCTAATGATTTTGGGCAAATCATCACAACCGTCAACGAATTTGATTGAAGTCTTTACCAGAAGCCGTACCCTTCCGGACTAGCCAAATCTTAGCAATAAAGCATCGGTGAGCTGAAAACATAGCTTTGAGCAAGCTATTACAGCTATCAACGGATTTGATAAAAGTCTTTACCACGAGCCGTACCCCCTTGGACTAGCCACTTTTCAGTCTAGAACCAAGGCAAGTGAAAACCCTCCAATTTTGGATAAAATGGCAACCATCAACGGATTTGATAATCACTCAAGATTCGTACCCTCATGGTGAACCAACTCTTTCTTGTCTGCAAGACATGGTGAGTTGAACACCATTTGTTGTGTGGAAGAATGCCAACACCAGGAGTACATCATATAACAGCCCAAGCGTGAAATGTACAAGATATAAAGAGTTTCTTAATGGAAAAGTATAAGCAGATATTACATTATTTACAAGCTTTGAATTTTCCATCACATGTTAGAAGTATAAGCAGATATTATATAAAAGTATATATATATATATATATATATATATATTAAACAATGAAAGTGTTAGTCACCAATCACTATACATATTGGTGAAAAGAATATATAAGAAATCAAAAGTATAGAAGAAACAAACCAATCACTGACCAGAAGCAGCAACCTTGTCTGCAAGAAGCCGAGGTTGAATATTTTCAACCAATGTGCTGGCCATAGCAGACTCGTTACCAGAAGGAGCGTTGGACACCACCAGGCGACACTCCAACATAGCTTCCATGCTAGCAATGGTAAGAGGATACTCTAAATCCACAAGCATAAACACATAAGCACCAGATTCGAACTCTAACACATGCACACCACAACCCGCATACAACATCCACCTAGAAATGACCCAACGAGGCTGCTCCTTCCATATCCCAGCACTAGGATTATCAGGGGGAAAATCTAACATCATCTTCAAATCACCCCAAAGGACCAACAATAGGCCAGTTAGGAACATCACTAGGAGAACTTGGGATAGCAGCATCAACCAATCTATACAGAAGCATAAGATCACGACGTTCTACCCAAGATAATATGCTTTGCAGCCCAGAGAAATATCTGTGGTAGCCATCACTAGTCTTGATCAGATGTGTATATGTACCAGGAAGAATGGGGGATGGTTGAATTTCCCAATGCACAATCCAGCCACGGCTAAGGGGTTTCTCCTCATCGCTATCAGAAGCGGTATCAATTAAGTGGGTAGGATCCCTCTTTTTCCATGGAACAGCCTTACCCCAGCGAGCCTTATTTTTGCGAATGGACCGGCGAGGGGTGGGGACAGTAGTAGAGGGTTCCTCCTTAACCTTGACAGTAGAAGCAGCAGTAGAAGGATGAGCATCATCCTGACTAGTCAGGTCAACAAGCTTTGGATTAGTAGTAGCTTCATCTTCAAGTGGTATAGGGGTTGATTCAGAAACCGGTGGAGGAGTAGGATCAATAACAGGAGTAGGATGAACAACAAGTGTGGTGGTATCTTCAACACGAGAAGGGGTGGGATCAACCTGTGAAGAAGAACTCGAGGGAACATCAAAAGTTGGGAGACCAGATGCACCTTCTTCTTGAACACCGGAGGATGGAGTGGGAGCAGTATTAGTAGAGGGGGTTTGAACAATAGGAGGAGGTAGGCGAAAGATGGCATTAGCAGGCTTGGGCGCATCCTTCTGCTTGATCATCTTGTTATGCAAATCCTTAAGCTCATCATCTAACAACTTTTTGACCCTCTTCCAAGTCCAGCTACAGGTGAAGTAGGATCCAGATTGATTTTTCACATATTGCTGCATGAGCTTCTTTTGTTCAACATAAGAGATAGGTCTGTTGCGGCGAAGCAGTCTAAGTTGAGCAGCCAAGTCTTCCCTTTGTCTTTAAACCAGAGACATTGCTCGCTTCACCCCATTTCCTTGGTTCACATCCAAACCCAAGATATCAGAGAACTGAGAAATATCCGAGGTAAGGATGGTAGCCACATCCATCCAGTCTTTGTTGTCCCAAAACATGGCGTTGTGCTTAACCTGTTCATAGCGTTGTTTCTTAAAAGCTTCATCCTCAGCCGCAGCCGTTGAGGCAACCGCAACCTCTTTGTCTAGTTCCTCTTGGAGTTTCTGAGCATCCTCCTTCCCCATCCTTTCTTCCTCCATTAGTCTGTGGGTTCTCTTCCTAGGAGGGGAGGGTGCATCCGTCATTAGGGCTTTACCCTTGTTGTCATGAGAGGGACCAGAAGTTGAGGTTGAAGGACCAGAAGTAACAGTCCTTGGCACGGGGACAACAACAGTAGGTGGAAAGTAATAAGTGTGAAAACACTTATCCTTTTACCACTTATTTCCAATAATAACAAGACCAAAACGTGTATTTTACGTCATAAAAGTCGGAATTATGCGTGGTTTGTGTTTTTATTGTGTTTTAGGACCAAAAGATGCAAAAGGAAGAAAACATGGGCTATCACGGGCTTTTATCGAAGAAAAAGACTAAAGACGAAGTCAAAAGATCGAGAATGCAAAAAGAACGGAAGTCCAAGGCCTATTCTGAAGATTTATCAAAGAAAAAGTCTAAAGACGGAAGTTTAATGAAGTCGAAGAACTCAAGTCTAATTATAGAAGAAAATTATAAGACAAGTTCAACTAATATCGACTAATCCCGAGACGACGTCGAGAAAGACAAAGAAATTAAGTCGAGTCGAGACGAGAAGAAAGAAATAAGATAGCTTAAGCATGTAATCTCCCCACCTCCTATAAATACCCTCCTAATGTGTCATTAGGAGGGTAGTTAGGTGGTTAATTTTTAGTAGTAGTTTATTTTTCAAGTTTTTCTTAAGTTTTCTTCTCTCTAGTTTTCCAAGTTTATTAACTTTAATCTTGTAATATTTTACTATTAATCTTTAATCAATCAAGCTTATTTTCTCAATTCTCATTCTACCTTTCTTAATCTTTTACTTAATCTTGATAATAATGTAGTTTTATCTTAATTTTGTTGATGGTTTGATTGTGTAGCTTATTTGATTTTTCTTATTAAATTGGTGATCTTAAAAAGTTTCTTTATAAAAGTGCTTATTTTTCTTAATCTTTATGCTTAATAGTTTTTAGAAATAAGTTGTTTTTAAAAAGATTAAATTTTTATTAAAAATGCTTTTTGATTTCTAGCTTATTTAGTGTTTTAAAAGTTTCCTTAAAAATCTTTTTGGATTAGCTTTTGGAAGTGCTTATTGATTTTTGGCTTATAACTACTTATTGCTAAGTTTACTTGATTTGGAATTTTCATTAAAACCCTCTTTTTCCGAATAGCTTCCATAACAATTTATTCCGGATAAGCTTCTAACCCTTTTATTCAAGATAAGCCTTCGATTTTTATTCCGGATAGTGTGCTTCACCATATTCCGGATAAGTACCATGTTACAGTTATTCCGGATAGTCATGCATTTCGGATAAGAGTCAGAGTTAGTATTCTGGATAAACTACTTAGTTAATATTCCGAATAAGGAAAAGGTAACAACATTCCGGATAGTCACCTTCAGAACATTCCAGATAAGCAGCATTTAATTATTCCGGATAAGCCTCTCAACGAAGTATTCCAGATATGGGTCCGAACCGATTCCGGATAAGAAGTTCTAATTATTCCGGATAATTTTCAGATCAACAGATTCCGGATAAGGGTCATTTGCCTTTATTCCGGATAAGCAGTAGAAGTTACTTTTCCCGGATAACCTTCCTTAATTTATTCCGGATAAGTCCCATTTCATCATTCCAGATAAGACTCAGTAGCAGCATTCCGGATAACCTACATTTCTGCATTCCGGATAAGATTCCGAATAATATTCCGGATAAGGTTAAGTATTTCCAGTTTTTAAAATTATATGTTTCCCGCCTTTTTACTTAGCTTTATTCTAACTTGTCTTGTCTTAGTTTAATATCTTAAGTTCACATTTTTATAAGTTTTAATCATTTACTTTTCAATTTTTAAAGTCTTCATTTTTAGTTTAAAATTAAAAAGCTTTCATCTTTATTTACTCAACGACATTTTCATTTTTAGTTTAAAATAGATAACCAAACCTTTTTATTTTCCACCAAGAACAATTGAGTCGCACTTTGAACTTGTAATCAATTCGAAAAGACTTGGAACGAATTTATTTTATACTTGGCTAAAAACCTTGTATTAAATGGCGCCGCTGCCGGCTCTTTTCGTTAAGATTAACGGTTTTAAGTGAGAGACGTGTTGGATTTTGGGATCCGTTCATCTTTGAACGTTATTTTCCTTGCTTTAAAATTTTCAAAAATCCATAAAAATTAAAAATTTTCAAAAATACAAAAAAATAGAAAAAACATTAAAAGCCAAAAATATTTCTTGTCTGTTTTTCTAATCCTTTTGTAGGTGTGCATGCGTACTCGTGCTCGTAAGAAGAAAGTAGCTCAAACCGAAGTCATTACTCAACCTATTGTCACCATGGACAATCAACCAATGATCGAGCTTTTGCAATCGCACGTAGAAGGCAACACTGATGCTATTGTCATA
The DNA here is from genome assembly GCA_025667525.1 of Glebionis coronaria. NCBI lineage: Eukaryota > Viridiplantae > Streptophyta > Magnoliopsida > Asterales > Asteraceae > Glebionis > Glebionis coronaria. The sequence continues at coordinate 102,817,467 of CM046876.1, read as the reverse complement.
CCTGAGATTGGAGCCAACAACTTTGAACTCAAATCCGGCTTCATTCAAATGGTCTCTGCTCAACCCTTCTTGGGGCGTTCAATTGATGATCCTCATGACCATATTAAAAGATTTCTTCAACTCACTAATACGGTTAAGTATAATGGGGTTTCACAAGAGGTAATTCGCTTGCAACTTTTTCCTTTCTCCTTAGAGGGACAAGCCCGGCATTGGCTTGATAAGGAACCGCCACAAAGTATTCTTACGTGGACGGATTTAGAGACCAAATTCATCAACTACTTTTTCCCACCCTCACGTACTACCGCTTCGCGGAATGAAATCATTACTTTTGAACAAAAGTACGGTGCGACATTTAGTGAATCTTGGGACCGTTTTAAGGAACTTTTAAGAAAGTGTCCACAACATGGTTTAACAAAAGTACATCAAATCAATACTTTTTACAATGGTTTAAGCATGAATGATCAAGATTCACTAAATAGTGCCTCGGGGGGTAACACTTTGGTTAAGTCTGTTAATGCCGCTTGGGATATTATTGAGAACAAGTCTAGAGTGCGAACCAGGAGTGTTCGGACCAATGTGGCTAGTGCTAGCACTAATGAGAGCGACAAGATAATTGATAAGCTTACTTCGCTTGTTGAATCACTTGCTCTCCAAGCCGCCAACAATACCAAAGCTATCACTGCCCAAGCTAGTGCTTTGAGTCAATCATGTGAAATATGTGAGGGATCTCACTCATACACCGATTGTCCTTCGACTCATGACAATCCGGAAAATGTGTATGCCGCCAACGGTACCTATTCTAAAGGAGGCTATCAAGCACGTCATCAAGGTGACCGCAACTTGCTCAGCTATCGCTCAAACAACTTTCTTTCACCACCCGGTTTTCCCCCTCAAAACCCAAACAACCTTAATCGCAACAATCAAAACCAACCACGTGCTCCAAATCAATATCAAAACCAAAGAAACCCATATCCACCTCAAAGAAACAACCAAGTTTACCAACAACCTGCTTATCAACCACCCGCCTACCATGCTCCTCCTCCTAACCAACCCACCGCATTACACCAAGACGTTGAAACTTACATGAGGACTAATGATGCGATAGTGCAAAATCTTCAGCGGGAAATGGCCAACATGAAAGCAGATATGGTGAAGCAAGGGAATGATCTTCGAGCTGATATGCGAAACACTTTGGCAAGTCAAACGAATGACTTGGGGAACATGATGGCTAGTTTCTTCCCAAGTAATCAAGCCTCTAGACCGGGTTCTCTTACGAGTAACACCGTTCCTAATCCCAGAGGGGAGATGAAAGCAATCACCACTCGCAGTGGAAAAGGTTTAAAGGAACCCGAGCTTCCTACACCTACACCGGTGATTGTGACAAAGGAAAACGAGTCTACTTCTCCAATTCCTCCCTCTTCTATTTCTCCAATTCCTCCAACTTCTACTACTCCAATACCACCACCTTCTACTTCCACCCCTCCACCACCCAAGGTTGTGAGTGAGAATTCCATACCAAAGCCTTCATCTCAACCCAATATACCTTATCCTTCAAGGTTGAGGAAAGAGAAATTGAAGAACAAGGAAGATATTCAGGTTTCTAACTTTCTTAAAATGTTTAAACAACTGAATTTCAATATCTCCTTTGCTGAGGCTCTCGCTCACATGCCGACATATGCTAAAATGTTTAAAGATCTTCTCAGTGATAAGGAGAAACTTCTCGATATTGCTCAGACCCAACTTAATTAGAATTGCTCCGCAGTGCTCTTAGGAAAATTACCAACCAAACTTGGTGATCCGGGTCGTTTCTTGATTCCTTACAACTTCCCTGGGGTAGAGAACTGTATGGCCCTAGCCGATCTAGGTGCTAGTATAAACTTAATGCCTTTAAGCGTTTGGAAACAATTGTCTCTACCCGAGCTAGTCCCCACACGGATGACTTTGGAATTAGCTAACCGTACGGTTGCTTATCCAGTGGGGATAGCCGAAGATGTCTTCGTTGGTGTCGATAAATTCACCTTTCCGGTGGATTTTGTTGTCGTTGACTACGAGATGGACCCTCGTGTTCCATTAATCGTTGGACGTCCATTCTTGAGGACCGGTCGCACTCTCATTGATGTAGCCGCTGGCGAATTAATCATGAGAGTTGGTGACGATAAAATCGTCTTCAACATGGGTAAACTTTCTAAGCAGCCTTCTGAAAACGAGAGTGTTAATTTCATTAACGTTCCTGATGAGGATTGTGAAGAACAATTCAAAGACGCTTGTAAAAGTGGTTCTTCTTCTCTACCTATTGTTGAGACCATTGCCTCTATTGCTCCATCACTAACTCCATTTGGAGAAAGTGATTTTATCTTGAAAGAATTTGAAGCAACTTTGGGAGATGTGGACTTAAAATATGACGATTCTCCCTCCAATTGGGATGAAGACATTTGTACCATTGAGAAACTTCTCAATGAGGACCATATTTCTCCACCACCTCCTAAGGATATCTCTATCGATGAACCGAATTTGGCTACGCCTTCCATCGAGAATCCTTCGGATTTAGAGCTTAAGGACCTACCGTCTCATATCGAGTACGTTTTCCTTGAAGACAACAAGAAGTCACCCATCATCATCGCTAAGGACTTGAAAGAAGAAGAAAAATCCCCACTTATCGCCGTGCTAAAGAATCACAAGAAAGCGATTGCTTGGAAAATATCCGATATTCGTGGAATTGATCCTCACTTTTGCACACATAAAATTCTCATGGAGGACGATTTTAAACCCACTATTCAAAGCCAAAGAAGGGTCAATCCCAAGATCCATGACGTTAAAAAAGAGGTTATCAAACTTCTTGATGCGGGAATGATCTACCCTATCTCGGATTCCCCATGGGTTAGTCCCGTCCATTGTGTGCCTAAGAAAGGCGGAATCACCGTTGTGCCCAATGAAAACAACGAGTTGATTCCTACTCGTCTCGTTACAGGGTGGAGAGTTTGTATAGTGTGGAAACCTTGGTTTCCAGATCTTTGAAGCTACTAGGAATGATCATTGTTCATATGATTATACAATCAAAGCGGAATTAGAACAACAACCATTAACAAGGTGTTTAGGCACGAATAACATGAGTTAAAACAAAAGGATTGTTCATTATATTAATAACAAACAATCACTAGATGTGTATACATTGAATCCTACGTCTAGTGCACACACGCTTTTAGGTTTACATTGTGAATGAATTGATGAATAAAACCTAAGACCCTTAGTTCCTTTTATAGTGTAAGGATTAGGGTTTACAAGAGATAAAAACAAATAAACAAGTAAATCTTCTATTTAAATAAACTTATGCAGAATATATCTTGCATGTTTATCTAAATAGAAGCTTCCATAAGCTTCTTGTCTACGATTCTATCAACTCTTGAATTGCATGTAACAATGCTTAGATTGTACATGACAACTCTTGAGCCAACAACGGTGGATTTGTTCTTGTCAACGCCTAAATTGCTCTTGACAACGCTTAGACAATATCTTCATGTTTTCTTCGTTTCTGAGTTTCTGCCACATCAACTTTTTGACCCAACAATCTTCCCCTAGTTGATAATGGCAAAACTCTATGTGTATCTCTTGTAAGTTGTACCTGATCTTCAAATTGCTTCCCCTCAAGTGTAGCATGTATTTCTTCCCCTTTTTGTCACATCAACAGGAAAGTAAACAATGTATGCAATATTTGAAGATTCTCCAAATGTAGCTCTAAGTAATGATCTTGAAGAACAATTAATATAATATTCTTGATGTAGAAGTAGAATAACTTGTGTTCCATGTCTTGTACTATCCACGTGACTAAGAACTTATACTCATGGTACTAAGTATAAGTAGACCTCGATCCCTTGTCAATATTCTCATCCTTTGTGAGACACTGAGCACGATAATGTAACTCCTTCAAGTGTTATGACAAGTCTTCGTCACCAAACATTTAAAGCACGAACAAGTTATCTTTAAAGTCTATGACTGGGAGTGCACGACTTTAAGATATGATAGAACACAAACTTGCGAAAATCTTCTTCAATCATCAAACTTACCATAAGAATTCCTCCCCTTAAGCTAACACCTCTTCATGAACACCTTTCATTACCTCATGAATTGTTGCTAACTCGCTTTAAGATCATTAATTCCGTTTAAAAAATACCCGAGCCATAAATATCAACATGATATTCTAAATTAAAACGGAGATTCCATGTACCTTCGTGTGTATAATCCTCCTTTTTGTGTGCTTAAAACGTACCAATTTTCTCAACAGCAACAATCCCTGTGTTGTCCAACATCCTCCTTTATCCAACATCTTTGGCAGATGTATTGTCCGATATCGGACAATACATGTCAGCGTTTAAAATCTCATATATCGGACAACATTGTCAACCTGTCAGCGTTAACTTATTCTCTGTCAGCGTCAAAAGTACACTCGTCAGCGTCAAAATGAATCCTGTCAGCGTCTTTGTTTCTGCTGACGTCATCAAGGACAATAAATCACGTCCAAAAACTTTCCTTCACGTGACTTCTTTGTTCTAAACCTTTTAACAATAGCTTTGGAAATCTATCAGCGAACAATTTTGACTTAAACAAATATCCACGTAGTTTTATATAACTTGAGCCCAAGCAAATCCACATCTAGCCCGTGTAACCCACATAAAATCACAATTGAGTTCCCACGTCTTTAATAATCCCAGAAGCAATCCTTGCTAAAAATATGGAAAAACTTAAAAGAAATCATATCCTAAAAATAGGACACTATCTGTTAAAGTAAATCCCTAAGAATCAGGGCTCACACGTCCAAATCACCACCAACTAAATCATACGACCAAACAGGAAACAAAATATACCCCCTACAAAGTAGGATTCAAGTTTTGTACCTGTTTGTATGTACGAACCTCAAGCATGGATCACTTTACATTCTCTCGTGTGAAAATACTGCATAGTTGTTTATTCATCCCACGTGAACTACTGAAATTACCTTTTACTTTTCACTTGGCCTTTTCCCTCAACATACTTCTTTCCACGTGATCCCTATGGTGAATTAAATAGTATGCTTGTTTTTCCTTAGACCATTCAAACGAGAATACTACTTTGCAAATACTTCATCACTTTACTTGCCATAATTCAAAGATCACCAGCTGCACTTTAACAAACAGCACCCCTTTGTTGACCATAATATATAATTACTTGTGATCTCCAAGATTCACATACCATGTTTGAATAAAGTCCACTGAATAAAATCCCTTACGTATTATAGCTGCATGCTTGGGCCATGCAAATATCTTCATTCCATATAAAGTAGCTACAAATACGTGAAAACCAAACTCCACGTCTTATATGCTTCCTCCACATTCAAAAGATATTTATAGAGTTAACAGAATCCCTACAATTTAGCAAATCAAATCTTTGCAGCCCTGTTTGACCAGAAATCCTCATGATATGTTTGATTTTTACAATATCTGTGAATAAAAAGATCACGTCCCTTGTGATTCTCATCCAGCAGATTATTACGAATTTCAACAAAGTCACCACATCACGTTTTTCCAGGAATCACAACTGTATCATTCATCCACTGCTATAACAAACCTAGAATCTGATGAATTTAAACCGAAACCCTAATTAGGGTTTTGAGAACAAACAGATTCGAATGATACACCAGAATGTAATATAACAGCCTCCAATCCTCAAACGTTTCAATCTTAAGTTGATCTAGGGTTTATAGAAACCCTAGTTCATGATTTTATGTAAAAGAGCAAAAACGTTTATACCATAATCAGCAACTTTCGACCTTGAATAACTTCTTCATTAGGGCTCAGATCAAAAATACCTTCGGTGAGATTCTAGACACAAGTGCCAAGAATCTACAGTTCAAAAATCACGAAGATCCAACGGTTAACGAAGGAGAGATCGTGTTTTGAACATGGCTGTTTATAGAAAACTGCATTCACTCACTGCTGACTTTGACGCTTAATAACTTTTTCCTGGGGATAAAACTAGACAATCCCTCCGATGGATATCTAGATATATGTGTGTAGAACACACACAAAACATTTCGTGGCGATCCAACTGTTCAATGAAAAGTTATGGCCTTCTGAATACTGCTGCGCACACAAAAACGTCCAAAAAAACCCTAGACGGATTTTTCTTTTCTTCACCATACACGAACACCTTGTTGGTCCTAGCATCACGAGCCACGAGGCTCTGATGCCAATTGTGGAAACCTTGGTTTCCGAATCTTTGAAGCTACTAGGAATGATCATTGTTCATATGATTATACAATCAAAGCGGAGTTAGAACAACAACCATTAACAAGGTGTTTAGGCACGAATAACATGAATTAAAACAAAAGGATTGTTCATTATATTAATAACAAACAATCACTAGACGTGTATACATTGAATCCTACGTCTAGTGCACACACGCTTTTAGGTTTACATTGTGAATGAATTGATGAATAAAACCTAAGATCCTTGGTTCCTTTTATAGTGTAAGGATTAGGGTTTACAAGAGATAAAAACAAATAAACAAGTAAATCTTCTATTTAAATAAACTTATGCAGAATATATCTTGCATGTTTATCTAAATAGAAGCTTCCATAAGCTTCTTGTCTACGATTCTATCAACTCTTGAATTGCATGTAACAATGCTTAGATTGTACATGACAACTCTTGAGCCAACAACGCTGGATTTGTTCTTGTCAACGCCTAAATTGCTCTTGACAATGCTTAGACAATATCTTCATGTTTTCTTCGTTTTTGAGTTTCTGCCACATCAACTTTTTGACCCAACACATAGACTATCGCAAACTCAATGATGCTACGAGAAAGGATCATTTTCCCCTTCCTTTCATGGACCAAATGCTTGAACGTCTAGCGGGTAATGACTATTACTGCTTTTTAGACGGTTTCTCCGGGTATTTTCAAATTCCCATCGATCCCAAAGACCAAGAGAAAACCACATTCACTTGTCCTTACGGAACATTTGCTTATAAAAGAATGCCTTTCGGCTTATGCAATGCTCCTGGGACATTCCAAAGGTGTATGATGGCTATCTTCCATGACATGGTTGAAGAAACTATGGAAGTCTTCATGGATGATTTCTCGGTCTATGGTGATTCTTTCTCTCATTGCCTTTCCAATTTGGAACGCATGCTTAAGCGGTGAGAAGACACTCGCCTTGTTCTAAATTGGGAAAAATGCCATTTCATGGTAAAAGAAGGCATTGTGCCTGGACATAAAATCTCAAAAGCCGGTCTTGAAGTTGACCGTGCTAAAGTGGATGTCATAGCCAAATTACCTCCACCTTCAACCGTGAAGGGTGTGAGAAGTTTCCTGGGTCATGCGGGCTTCTATCGTCGATTCATTCAAGATTTTTCTAAAATCGCTCGCCCGATGACCCACCTCTTGGAAAAAGATACTCCCTTCATCTTTTCCAAAGAGTGTCTTGAATCCTTCAATCTTCTTAAGGATAAGCTAACTAAGGCACCAGTCTTGGTTACCCCTAATTGAGAGCTACCTTTTGAGTTGATGTGTGATGCTAGCGACTTTGCTATTGGAGCGGTTTTGGGCCAAAGAGTGAACAAACACTTCCAACCAATCCATTACGCTAGCAAGACAATGACAGGGGCTCCATTGCATTATACCACTACCGAAAAAGAGCTTTTAGCTATAGTGTATGCTTTTGAAAAGTTCCGCCCTTATCTTGTCCTCTCTACCACCATCGTGTTCACTGATCATTCCGCGTTGAAGTACTTGTTGACTAAGAAAGATTCTAAGCCAAGACTTCTTCGTTGGATTTTGCTCCTTCAAGATTTCAACATTGAAATTCGTGAAAAAAAGGGAGCCGAAAACCTAGCCACGGATCATCTAAGTAGACTTGAGGATCCTTATCAATGGGATCATCCGAATCAAGAGATCAATGACTCTTTTCCCCTTGAGGCCTTAATGTCTATCAACTCCAATCTTGATGACACCCCGTGGTTTGCGGACATTGCAAACTACTTGGCGGGTGGAATTCTCAAGGAAGGGTTAACGTCTCAACAAAAGAAAAAGTTCTTTAAAGATATTGAACATTATTTCTGGGACGACCCTTACCTCTTCAAACAATGTGCGGATCTTATCATTCGTCGATGTGTTGATGGGCCGGCAGCGGTACAAATCCTTGACGCTTGCCATAAAGGACCTACCGTTGGTCACTTTGGTCCCAATTACACCGCGAAGAAAATATTCGACTCTGGATTTTATTGGCCCACCATTTATCGTGACACTCATGATATGGTTAAACATTGTGATGCTTGCCAAAGACAAGGCAAGATCACACATAAAGATGAGATGCCTCAAAATTTCATACAAGAATGTGAAATCTTTGATGTATGGGGCATCGACTTTATGGGGCCATTTCCATCATCTAAAGGGAACAAGTACATCCTCGTAGCCGTTGACTACGTTTCTAAATGGGCTGAGGCTAAGGCTCTCTCTACGAACGATGCGAGGGTGGTTGTGAACTTTTTGAAGAAACTTTTTGCTCGATTCGGTGTTCCTCGTGCTATAATCAGTGACCGTGGGACTCATTTTTGCAATGATAAATTTGCTAGAGTCATGGCTAAGTGCGGTGTTAACCACCGTCTTTCCACCGCTTATCATCCCCAAACTAATGGGCAAGCCGAGATATCCAACCGTGGATTGAAGCGAATTCTGGAGCGTACTGTGGGAGAGCATCGTGCCTCGTGGGCCGATAAGTTAGATGATGCTTTGTGGGCTTTTCGTACCGCATATAAGACCCCGATTGGTTGTACACCTTATCGTCTTGTGTACGGGAAAGCATGCCACCTCCCTATCAAGCTGGAACATAAGGCATACTGGGCCTTGAAGTGGGCTAACTTCGACATCAACAAAGCCGGTGATCTTCGGAAGATTCAACTCAACGAGCTAAATGAATTGAGGAATGAAGCTTATGAGAACTCATTGATCTACAAAGAGAAGACCAAGATCATCCATGATGCAAGGATTAAGAACCGAGAGTTCCACGTTGGTGATCAAGTCTTACTTTTTAACTCTCGGTTGAAGATCTTCTCGGGCAAGTTGAAGAGCCACTGGTTTGGTCCATTCACCATTGCCAAAGTCTTTCCCTATGGCACCATTGAGCTTTCTCAGCCAAATGGGCCCAATTTTAAGGTGAATGACCAGCGTGTGAAGTTGTACTTTGGTGAGGACATCTCTCATGAGATGATTCCATCACTCACCACGTTTCCCATGAACTAGTTTTGGGTCGAGTCAGGCTCGTGACTCGGTGAACAAAAACAAGCGCTTCTCGGGAGGCAACCCGTGTTCTATCTTTTACCGTTTTCATAATAAGTGTAGGGGGGAGCCCCGTATGTGTTTGTTGTCTTGTTTCTTCTTCTATGCAGGGATAAAGCTTCAAAGATCCATTCTCGATAACTTTTGACGAACCGTGATCCCGTGTTCCCGTCTTCCCGGTTCTATCCTAAACTGTCATGATTCAATATTTCATATCTTATATGTTCACATTGAAATCACTATATTTGTCCTATCCTTAGCAAGATTTAAACAAAGTGCACAATGTCATAAGTGTAGGGGAGTTTACTCCCACATGCTTAAACATTGAGGACAATGTTTATATCAAGTGTAGGGGGGACTTCTATCGAAGTAAGTTGTCTTTTCCATGAATTTGTCCTCATTTTAACCGGAAAATTTGATTTTTCGACATTTTTCAAAATTTTTAATCTATTTTGGCCTAGTTGTATAGTTGTATTTTCCTTTGTTATGGTTATTTTCTTTCCTTGCTAAAATAAAGTTTAATAAAGTGGTTTTAAAATTTTTCAAAGTCGTGAATATTTTGACTCAACCCGAGTTTACTTATCTAAGTTTACTCTAGCTAGTATCCTTAACGTGTTTAAGTCAAGTTTTGCTAGGCTTTTATATAGGGAACTTTAAAACGCGAAAGTCTTAACTCTCACGGGTTAAGAACAAGAACTTTTCGCAAGTTCCTATAATTGATCCTAGAGAGTCGTTTATCAAGGGAGCTTTAAAATGCGATTTCTAAACTTGAAAAAGTCTAAGAGTTTGCAAGATCCTATAGATGACTCGAAAACCCAAAACTTTGATTTAATTGGCTAAGCATCCACGAGTCTCATTCCTTGAGATTTTAATTGTGGAGAACGAGAGATGATAGAGTCAATTAAAAGTTTGGTATTCTTTCGTGAATTTATGTGAGTTGATTATAAGCCTATACTCCCAACGCTTGCTAATAAATTTATCTGCAATTAATAATGTTGTACGATTTGAAAAGTTACTTAGCTTCTAGCACAAGATCGTTTAAAAGTTGATCGGTATTAATTAGAGTTCATAGCCAAGGCATAACTTATTGAAGCGGGATGCGAAGATTGGCGAGTCCGAAAAGGCCCTAACAAGGCATGAGGGCTACATTTTGTTGCTAAAGATCCAAAAGTGATGTGAAGAATCATTTATCAAAAATCAATATGAAGGATCGAGACACACGACGAAAAGCAAGTACTCCCCAAAAGATCATGGAGAAGTCTATCCGAAAAGACCCTAGCAAGGTATGAGGATAAATAGATCCAAGTCCTAAAAGGAGGCGGATCGTTGTATATCAAAGTCCAAAATAAAGATTGGAGAAAAATGAAGAAGTCGTGGTCCAAATATGAAGAATCTCTCAAAACTTCAAGTGAAGAAATTCCTATTATGAAGAGAAGACCATAATTTCAAGAACGTCTCTCAAAGATTTGAAGTATGAAGTCGCTGCCAAATATCGGTCCGAGAAAGGTCTCAAATCGTGAAGCGAGTTATGCCAAGATATGAACTTTATGAGGTCCTTAGAAGTAGTTTTAAAAGATTTTGTCCTTTAGCTAACTATTGATTAAATCGTCCCACTTTATTTTCAGCCTAAATAACTATCGAAATAAGTCAAACAATGCATCCTCGTGATCATTTAAGACAAAAATAAAATATAAGAGATACACCTAGGAATAAGGGAGTCTAAGTGAATAATTGGGCCACATGAGTTCGTGTTAGTTTGCTAACTTATAATAACAATGATCTCGTTTTTAAGCTTGGTATGGCGAACGTGAAACTTGAGAATGATGAACATTCATGACAACCTAAAACCCAATGTAAGTCTTTGATTTCTTACTTGTTTTGTTCTTATAGTTTCCTTAGTGTTTAGTATTTAATAAAGGCCAAGATGGGTTATCTATGATGAAAAATGTAAACCGTGCTTTGAAATTAGTGCATTGCATGAGGACATTGCAATGGTCAAGTGTAGGGGATTTAATAAGTGTGAAAACACTTATCCTCTTACCACTTATTTCCAATCATAACAAGACCAAAACGTGTATTTTATGTCATAAAAGTCGGAATTATGCGTGGTTTGTGTTTTCATTGTGTTTTAGGACCAAAAGATGCAAAAGGAAGAAAACATGGGCTATCACGGGCTTTTATCGAAGAAAAAGACTAAAGACGAAGTCAAAAGATCGAGAATGCAAAAAGAACGGAAGTCCAAGGCCTATTCTGAAGATTTATCGAAGAAAAAGTCTAAAGACGGAAGTTTAATGAAGTCGAAGAACGCAAGTCTAATTATAGAAGAAAATTATAAGACAAGTTCAACTAATATCGACTAATCCCGAGACGACGTCGAGAAAGACAAAGAAATTAAGTCGAGTCGAGACGAGAAGAAAGAAATAAGATAGCTTAAGCATGTAATCTCCCCACCTCCTATAAATACCCTCCTAATGTGTCATTAGGAGGGTAGTTAGGTGGTTAATTTTTAGTAGTAGTTTATTTTTCAAGTTTTTCGTAAGTTTTCTTCTCTCTAGTTTTCTAAGTTTATCAACTTTAATCTTGTAATCTTTTACTATTAATCTTTAATCAATCAAGCTTATTTTCTTAATTCTCATTCTACCTTTCTTAATCTTTTACTTAATCTTGATAATCATGTAGTTTTATCTTAATTTTGTTAATGGTTTGATTGTGTAGCTTATTTGATTTTGCTTATTAAATTGGTGATCTTAAAAAGTTTCTTTATAAAAGTGCTTATTTTTCTTAATCTTTATGCTTAATAGTTTTTAGAAATAAGTTGTTTTTAATAAGTTTAAATTTTTATTAAAAATGCTTTTTGATTTCTATCTTATTTAGTGTTTTAAAAGTTTCCTTAAAAATCTTTTTGGATTAGCTTTTGGAAGTGCTTATTGATTTTTGGCTTATAACTACTTATTGCTAAGTTTACCTGATTCGGAATTTTCATTAAAACCCTCTTTTTCCGAATAGCTTCCATAACAATTTATTCCGGATAAGCTTCTAACCCTTTTATTCAAGATAAGCCTTCGATTTTTATCCCGGATAGTGTGCTTCACCATATTCCGGATAAGTACCATGTTACAGTTATTCCAGATAGTCATGCATTCTGGATAAGAGCCATAGTTAGTATTCCGGATAAACTACTTAGTTAATATTCCGAATAAGGAAAAGGTAACAACATTCCGGATAGTCACCTTCAGAACATTCCGGATAAGCAGCATTTAATTATTCCGGATAAGCCTCTCAACGAAGTATTCCGGATAAGGGTCCGAACCGATTCCGGATAAGGGTCCGAACCGATTCCGGATAAGAAGTTCTAATTATTCTGGATAATTTTCAGATCAACAGATTCTGGATAAGGATCATTTGCCTTTATTCCGGATAAGCAGTAGAAGTTACTTTTCCTGGATAACCTTCCTTAATTTATTCCGGATAAGTCCCATTTCATCATTCCGGATAAGACTCAGTAGCAGCATTCCGGATAACCTACATTTCTGCATTCCGGATAAGATTCCGGATAATATTCCGGATAAGGTTAAGTATTTCCAGTTTTTAAATTTTTATGTTTCCCGCCTTTTTACTTAGCTTTATTCTAGCTTGTCTTGTCTTAGTTTAATATTTTAAGTTCACATTTTTATAAGTTTAATTCATTTACTTTTCAATTTTTAAAGTCTTCATTTTTAGTTTAAAATTTTAAAGCTTTCATCTTTGTTTACTCAACGACATTTTCATTTTTAGTTTAAAATAGATAACCAAACCTTTTTATTTTCCACCAAGAACAATTGAGTCGCACTTTGAACTTGTAATCAATTCGAAAAGACTTGGAACGAATTTATTTTATACTTGGCTAAAAACCTTGTATTAGAAAGCTTGAAGCACTAGGAGGAGCAGGTAAGTTCTCACTAGGCTTTGCTGCAAAGGCTGCCTTGGCCAAAACAGTCAAACCATCTTCCTCTTCTTCTTCATCAGTATCAGATAAAACAACCTTCTTCTTATGACGCTTCAAAAACTTTTCCAACGAATTTACCCTGTTTGCCAAAGGGAGCACAAAATCCCTAGTGAGCTTGTGGTGCTTGTTGAGCTCATCCTCCAACGAGAGTATCTTCTCATAATATCTGTGCACTAAAGCAAGCAATAAAGTGAGAGTAACAGGTTCCTCAGCTTCCCCACCAAGAGGACTTGGTTTGGGGGATGCTTCATTGGGACCAGAAGCAAATGATTGGTCAGCCATATGATCATGAGAGCTAGAAGGCTCCTCAGCTGAGGGGTCAACTGGATTAGGAGTGGGAGAATCAAGAAATGGGGACACATGTGGCGAGAAGAAGAAGTAGCCTTTAGGGTAAATGGCATTTCTACCACCACCTCTCTAGCCGGTTCCTCAACCTCCACATGAGGTACCCCAGCATCAAGAACCTCCTCCTCCATGGGATCATAAATTAACTGAGGTTCCTCCCCGGCTTGATCAGCCGGAGGAACCACATTGGGACCCCCTTGAGCAAGGCCCGGCATAGCAGCAGTGGGGGGCCTTTGAGGACCAAAATATCCAATCATCATATTCGCATACACTTTAGGAGTGAGCTTAGAAGGCACATATTCTTTCCTATTTCTAGGCAAACACATAAGTATCTGTTGTAAGAACCTAGGATACATGAGAAACTTCTTTTTCGAACTAGTAGCACTAAGATTGCTAACCAAACCATCAAGCAGATAACGAGAGAAGTTAAACCTACGACCTTGGGCAATACACACCAAACCAGTAGCAAGGGAGATGGGAAATACATCCCAACTCCCAGCTTTGGGACTCAAGCATTGAATTAAGAAGTGTACACGAAGCTTCCATTGAGGGAAAAAACGATTTTTCTGAAAATTAAACTTCCCCTTATGATTGTACCTAATGGCAGCCATGCCATCCAAAACCTCCGCATTTGGGAGAGAAATAATGCCACCTTCATCTTGGAAATGAAGGGCAGACCGGATGGAGGTTTCAGTCACCACATAGGAGCGACAATCAATAGTAGCATGGAACTCCAATAGACGACCCAAAACCTAGTAGGTGTTGGCAGTAGCCCAGAACTGACGAATGACAGAGTCATACATAGTAGGGTAAACAGTTAAGTCATACCTGAGATTAGAAGCCTCGATGTACTCCAAGATGTCAAGGAACTCCTCCCTTCTGGGGTAATAAGTGTGAAAACACTTATCCTTTTACCACTTATTTCCAATAATAACAAGACCAAAACGTGTATTTTAAGTCGTAAAATTCGGAATTATGTGTGGTTTGTGTTTTTATTGTGTTTTAGGATAAAAATATGAAAAAAGGAGAAAACACGGGCTTTCACGGCCTTTTATCGAAGAAAAAGACAAAAGACGAAGTCAAAATATCAAGAGTGCAAAAAGAACGGAAGTCCAAGGCCTATTCTGAAGATTTATCGAAGAAAAAGTCTAAAGACGGAAGTTTAATGCAGTCGAAGAACTCAAGTCTAATAGAAGAAGAAAATTATAAGACGAGTTCAATTTATATCGACAAATCCCAAGACGATGTCGAGAAAGATAAAGAATTTAAATCGAGTCGAGAAAACAAGAAGAAAGAGAGAAGACACAAGACCCTCCCCTCCTCCTATATATACCCTCCTAATGTGTCATTAGGAGGGTGTTAGTTAGTTTATTAGTTAATTTTTAGTTTTTATTTTTAAGTGTGTTTTATTTTTCTTCTCTCTAATTTTCTTTCAAGCTTTTCAAACATTAATCTTGTAATCTTTGATCTTAATCTTCAATTTAATCAAGTTTATTTCATAATCTCTCATTCTACCTTTCTTAATAATCTATTATTTTGCTTAATTAATCATGTAGTTGGTTAATTTTGTTGATGATGTGATTGTTTTGCTCATTTGATTGTGCTTATTGAGTTGGTGTGTTTAGAGTTTTTAGATTAATGTGCTTATTTGCTTAATTTTTATGTTTAATAGTTTTTAAAATAAGTTGATTTTGATAGTTTAATATTTTTATAAAAAAAAGTTGATTTTAAATTTTTGCTTATTAAGTGTTTCTAAAAGTTTTTAAATTGTGTCTTTTTAGCTTTTTCTAAAAGTTGATTTGGTAAAAGTTTTAGTATGTGCTTATTTGAATATTGCTTATTTTTATCTTATTCGGATTCTTTCAAAACCCTTTTAATCCGAACTAGCTTCATGTTTCTTCCATTTCCCGAATTAGCTCCATAGTGGTGATTCCGAGTTGTGTGATAAATACACTTTCCCGAATTATATGTCAAATATGTATTCCGAACTACATCCATAACTAGTGTTCTGAGTTAAGTCAGAAATTTGGTCATTCCGAACTAGGTTCAAGGTTAAGCATTCCGAATTGGGTTTGGCACAAGTATTCCGAACTACATGTTCTACTACATTCCGAATTACATCAGAAACGTGGGATTCCGAATTCCATCAGAAAGTAGCATTATTTCGAACTACGTGAAGGATCATTATTCCAAACTGCGTGAATATCCTTATTCCGAATTAGGTCCATACTTGTGTATTCCGAACTACGTATGCATTTATATTCCGAGTTAGGTCTTGCTTGTAGTATTCCGAATTACGTCAGAAAAGTATATTCCGAGTTAGGTTTAATATCATACATTCCGAACTGCATCAAAATCTCATATTCCGAATTAGGTCAGAATTTTGCTTTTCAGTTTATGTTTTGTTTACTGTTTTAGTTTTCAAACTTTAATTTTTCCCGCCAGTTTTCTTAAGCATTATTTTATCCATTTTCAGTTAGTTTATTTTTCAAATTTTTTTTATTATAGTTTTCATTTTTTACAAGGTTTAATTTTCAAGTTTATTTTTAGTTTAACTTTTAAAGCTTCCATTTTTACTAAACGACATTTACTTTTAGTTTAAAATAGATAATCACTCCACTTTATTTTCCACCAAGAACGACTGAGTCGCACTTTCAACTGGTAATCAATTCGAAAAGACTGGAACAACGAACTTTCATACGAGAAAATCTCTTGTATTAAATGGCGCCGCTGCCGGCTCTTTTCGTAAAGATTAACGGTTTTAGTGACAGACGCGTTGGATTTGGGATTCGTTCATTTTTTAACGTTATTTTTCTTGCTTAAAAGTTTTCAAAAATCCTAAAAAATATAAAATTTTCAAATATCAAAAAAAAAAATAGAAAAACATAAAAAACCAAAAATATTTCTTGTCTATCTTTCTTTTCCTTTTGTAGGTGTGTATGCGTACCCATGCTCGTAAGAAGAAAGCAACTCAAGCCGAAGCCGAAACTCAACCTATTGTCGCCATGGACAATCGACCAATGATCGAGCTTTTGCAATCGCAAGTAGAGGGCAACACCGATGCTATTGTCATACCCGAGATTGGAGCCAACAACTTTGAGCTCAAATCCGGCTTCATTCAAATGGTCTCTACTCAACCATTCTTGGGGCGAACACTTGATGATCCTCATGACCATATCAAAAGGTTCCTTCAACTCACTAATACGGTTAAGTATAATGGGGTTTTACAAGAGGTAATTCGCTTGCAACTTTTTCCTTTCTCCTTAGAGGGACTAGCCCGCCATTGGCTTGATAAGGAACCGCCACAAAGTATTCTTACGTGGTCGGATTTAGAGACCAAATTCATCAACTACTTTTTCCCACCCTCACGTACTACCGCTTTGCGGAATGAAATCATTAATTTTGAAAAAAAGTACGGTGAGACATTTAGTGAATCTTGGGACCGTTTTAAGGAACTTTTAAGAAATTGTCCACAATATGGTTTTACAAAAGTGCATCAAATTAATACTTTTTACAATGGTTTAAGCATGAATGACCAAGATTCACTAAATAGTACCTCGGGGGGGGGGGGGGGGGGGGGGGGGGGGTAACGTTTTGGTTAAGTATTCTAATGCCGCTTGGGACATTGATGGAGGCCCAAGTATTGAAGAACGGGCTGATTTGTTTCTGGAGGCCCGAGATCGCGTGACGAAGAGGGGTTTAGTAAAATGGGCATAACTTTTGCATCCTAAGTCCGTTTTCAGCCCGTGACCTGTCAAAACGTGCGTAAAAAGGAGACCGACGACGCTGTAACCATCTTTTAGCTGGTTGTGGATTTTTTAAGGCCCGAAAAGCCTTTTTACTATCAGTTTTTTTGCATTTTTATGTTTTTTTCACTTTCAGTTGGACTTTGTCATTGGGCTACGGTCCAGCCCGTTGGATTTTTAGGGTTTTTCTTTGTTTGCAGTCATTATTTAATGAATCTGCTGTAACCCTAGCAAGACAGTTATCAGTTTAATAAAAGTTAAACCACTGGCCGTTGTGTTGCCGTGTTTTACCCTAATTTTCGGGCATTCTTTAGAACCAACGACTATTAGCAGAATTGTTTCTAGCATTCTTATTGAATCAACAGATCCAATTACTTATCTTTGTTACTTTGTTTTTTAGTCTACATCAGTTGGTATCAAGAGCCAAAGTTCCTGATCAAGATGCCTCCAAGGAGAACTAGGCCTATTCACGATGTGAATGTACAGGAATTTGAGCAGCGTATGATGGAAAGAATGGAGGAGAGATTCGATCAAATGTTTGATCAATTGACCGACCAGATGAACACTTTGATGAGCAATAGGAGGTCGTAATCGCCGTCATGAGGAAGAAGATGCAGATCTGGAAGAAAATCCGTTTGGTGATGGTTTGTCTGATGATGAACAATCAGTAGGGCGACGGATGAGAGATCGCAGTGGGAATAATGATAGGCGTTGGGAGACCGAAATGAGGGTTAATATTCCTGAGTTTAATGGGGACACTTTAAAGCCTGATGAGCTTATTGATTGGCTTGTTGCTGTTGAAGAAGTATTTGAATTCAAAGAAGTTCCAGAAAACAAAAGGGTTTCGTTGATCACGACCAAGTTACGTGGTCGGGCATCCGCGTGGTGGCAACAATTGAAACTGACGAGGAACAGAGTTGGGAAGTCAAAGATCACGAGTTAGCAGAAGATGAAGAAAGTCATGAGGGATAATTTTATTCCTCATAACTACCAGCGAATGATGTACCAGCGGTTACAGCATCTGAAACAGGGGGCCAAGTCTGTTGAAGATTACACGACCGAATTTTACCAACTAATTGCAAGTAATGACGTTCAAGAGAAAGAATATCAGCTTGTCTCTCGATACATTGGTGGTTTAAGAGTCCAGATCATGGATTCTGTTAACATGTTTGATCCGATGACACTTTCGGAAGCGTATCAACGAGCACTGACTTTTGAGAAGCAGAACCGACGAGTGGGGAGTTCTTCTTCTCCTGCAATAACAGGTGCTTCTGGTTCGGGTAATGCGGCATCGCGTTTTGCCCCAACTCAGGCTAAAGCAGTTGGTGAGAATACTGGACCAGTTCCTAAAGCGGCCGGCAGTGGTGGGTTCAAGTGCTTTAACTATGGTGAACCTGGTCACCGACAATCAGAGTGTAAGAAGGCTGGGAAGAGGCAGTTATTTATTGAACCTGAAAAAGATGATTATGTGGCTTATGATGACTACGTGGGAGACGCAGTTTATGATGCAGAACCTGAGTATGAGGAGGAGTATGTGTCTGGAGATGTGGGGGTGAATTTGGTGGTAAGGCGCTCCTGCTTAACACCTAAAGCTGATGGTGATGATTGGCTCAAACACAACATCTTTCAGTCAACTTGTACCATTATGGGTAAGGTTTGCACTTTTGTATGCGATTCCGGTAGTTGTGATAATTTGATAGCTGAAGGAGCAGTCCAGAAATTAGGGCTGAAAACTGAAGATCGTCCCAAACCTTATAAGTTACAGTGGCTTAAAAAGGGTGGGGAGATAACAGTTTCCAAGCGTGTCCAAGTTCCGTTTTCTGTAGGAACAACTTATAAGGATAATCTTTGGTGTGATGTGATACCTATGGATTCTTGTCACTTATTGTTGGGTAGACCTTGGGAGTATGACCGTGATGTAACTCACCATAGGAGAACTAATACTTATAGTTTCTTGTTTGGGGTGTGAAGATTACTTTGATGCCAAATAAACCTAAGGAAGTAGTTAATAAACCCACTGGTACTTTAATAACTCTTTCGCAGTTCGAAGACGAGCTGGAGGTGGGAGGTGATGTTTTTGTATTAATAGGGAAGGAGGTTTCTGAAGACGGTGAAGTTCCAGAAGCCATGATCCCTTTAATTGAGGAATTCTCTGATTTTTCCCTGATGAATTACCTGATGGTTTGCCACCATTGCGTGACATATAACATCATATTGATCTAGAGCCTGGGTCACAGTTGCCTAACAGGCCACATTATAGGATGAGCCCGGGAGAACATGAGGAGTTGCGCAAGCAGGTTGAGGAGCTGGTTTCCAAGGGTCATGTTCGTGAGAGTATGAGCCCGTGTGCTGTTCCTGCCCTATTGACTCCAAAGAAGGATGGTACATGGCGTATGTGTGTTGATAGTCGAGCCATCAATAAGATTACTGTGAGGTACAGGTTTCCTATTCCTCGCCTTGATGATTTGCTTGACCAGATTAGTGGTGCTACCATTTTCACGAAGCTGGATTTGAAGAGTGGGTATTACCAGATTCTTCTTAGACCTGGTGACGAGTGGAAGACCGCTTTCAAGACCCGTGAATGGTTGTATGAGTGGTTGGTCATGCCTTTTGGTTTATCAAATGCACCAAGCACATTTATGCGTGTGATGGATCAACTGCTCAGGCCTTTTATTGGCAAGTTTGTGGTTGTTTATTTTGATGAAATTCTTATTTATAGTGCTTCTTATAATGAGCATGTCAATCATGTGAGGCAGGTCTTGACCTTGCTTTGGAAGGATAACTTTTATGCAGCCACGAAGAAGTGTGTGTTCATGACCCCTAAAGTTTTGTTTTTAGGGTATGTTGTTTCTGGTGATGGCATACAGGTGGATGAATCTAAGGTAGCAGCTGTTCAGGAGTGGCCAACTCCAACTACCATTACTGAAGTTTGGAGTTTCCATGGTCTTGCTTCTTTCTATAGGCGGTTTATCCCTAATTTCAGTTCCATTATGGCCCCTTTGACAGACTGTATGAAGGGTAAGTCATTTGTGTGGACGGAGGAAGCAGAGATGGCTTTTCAGGTTGTCAAGAAAAAGCTTACTACAGCGCCAATCCTGGTATTGCCTGACTTTTCTAATGTTTTTGAGCTTCATACTGATGCTTCTAAGGTTGTAATTGGTGGAGTTCTTAGTCAGGGTGGGCGGCCTGTTGCCTATTTTAGCGAGAAGTTGATAGGGCCGAAGTCGAAGTACTCATGACTTGGAGTTTTATGAAGTGGTCCAAGCTGTGAAGCATTGGCACCATTATTTGTTTCATAAGGAGTTTGTTTTGTTCACTGACCATGATTCCTTAAGGCATATTCGTACTCAAGATAAGGTTTCAAATAAACATGGGCGTTGGTTGGCTTTTCTTGAGAAATTTACTTTTGTGGTGAAACACAAAACGGGTGCTTCCAATCGTGCTGCTGATGCCTTAAGCAGGAGAAGTAGTTTACTTGTAACCATGCAGGTTGATGTTCCTGGACTGGATGTCATTCGTGACATGGTGACTGTGGATCCATACTTTTCAGTTGTTTTGCAGGATTTGCAATCCGGAGAGAAAACAGATTTTGTTATGCATGATGGGTTCCTATTCAAGGGGAATCAACTTTGTATTCATGATTCAAGTCTTCGCTTGCAAATTATTAAGGAGTTGCATGGTGAAGGACATGTTGGTCGTGATCGCACTTTACAGTTGGTTCAAGCATCTTATTTTTGGCCGACTATGAGGAAGGAAGTGGATCGTTACGTCAAGAGGTGTCGTATTTGTCAAGTTTCAAAGGGGACGGCTACTAATGCAGGTCTTTATATGCCTTTGCCAGTTCCTTTGCAGCCCTGGGTTGATATTAGCATGGATTTTGTGTTGGGACTACCTCGTACTCAAAGGGGTAATGATTCAATATTTGTTGTTGTTGATTGTTTTTCTAAGATGGTTCATTTTATTCCTTGCAAGAAGACAACAGATGCAGTTAATGTAGCCCAACTTTTCTTTAGGGATGTGTACCGTTTACATGGTTTACCTTCCTCCATTGTTTCTGATCGGGACACCAGGTTTTTGAGTTATTTTTGGCGTAGTTTGTGGAAGATGGTGAATACTCAACTCAATTTTAGTAGTGCTTATCATCCTCAAACTGATGGGCAAACCGAAGTTGTTAACAGATCCCTTGGTAACCTGTTAAGGTGTTTGGTGGGTGATCATGTGAAGGCATGGGATCAGAAGTTGTATCAAGCTGAGTTTGCTCATAATCATGCTGTTAATTGGAGCACTGGGTTTAGTCCTTTCCAGGGGGTACAAGCAGGATGTAGATCAAAAGAGGAGACATGTTGACTTTGAAGTAGGAGACTTTGTGTGGGCTGTTTTGACTAAGGATCGTTTTCCAGTTGGTGAATATAATAAATTTTCTGCTAAGAAGATTGGTCCAGTGGAAATTGTGGATAAGATGAACTCAAATGCTTATCGTTTGATGTTGCTAAGTCATATTCGTTGTTCTGATGTTTTTAATGTGAAGCACTTGTTGCCTTACCATGGTGATTCTTCCGATGATGATACAGCTGGGAATTCGAGGGCAAATTTTTCTTATCCAGGGGGGAATGATGGAGGCCCAAGTATTGAAGAACGGGCTGACTTGTTTCTGGAGGCCCGAGATCGCGTGACGAAGAGGGGTTTAGTAAAATGGGCATAACTTTTGCATCCTAAGTCCGTTTTCAGCCCGTGACCTGTCAAAACACGCGTAAAAAGGAGACCGACGATACATTGGTGGTTTATGAGTCCAGATCATGGATTCTGTTAACATGTTTGATCCGATGACACTTTCTGAAGCGTATCAACGATCACTGACTTTTGAGAAGCAGAACCGACGAGTGGGGAGTTCTTTTTCTCCTGCAATAATAGGTGCTTTTGGTTCGGGTAGTGCGGCATCGCGTTTTGCCCCAACTCAGGGTAAAGCAGTTGGTGAGAATACTGGACCAGTTCCTATAGCGGCCAGCAGTGGTGGGTTCAAGTGCTTTAACTGTGGTGAACCTGGTCACCGACAATCAGAGTGTAAGAAGGCTGGGAAGAGGCAGTTATTTATTGAACCTGAAAAAGATGATGATGTGGCTTATGATGACTACGTGGGAGACGCAGTTTATAATGCAGAACCTGAGTATGAGTAGGAGTATGTGTCTGGAGATGTGGGGGTGAATTTGGTGGTAAGGCGCTCCTGCTTAACACCTAAAGCTGATGGTGATGATTGGCTCAAACACAACATCTTTCAGTCAACTTATACCATTATGGGTAAGGTTTGCACTTTTTTATGCGATTCAGGTAGTTGTGATAATTTGAGAGCTGAAGGAGCAGTCCAGAAATTAGGGCTGGAAACTGAAGATCGTCCCAAACCTTATAAGTTACAGTGGCTTAAAAAGGGTGGGGAGATAACAGTTTCCAAGCGTGTCCAAGTTCCGTTTTCTGTAGGAACAACTTATAAGGATAATCTTTGGTGTGATGTGATACCTATGGATGCTTGTCACTTATTGTTGGGTAGACCTTGGGAGTATGACCGTGATGTAACTCACCATGGGAGAACTAATACTTATAGTTTCCTGTTTGGGAGTGTGAAGATTACTTTGATGCCAAATAAACCTAAGGAAGTAGTTAATAAACCCACTGGTACTTTACTAACTCTTTCGCAGTTCGAAGACGAGCTGGAGGTGGGAGGTGATGTTTTTGTATTAATAGGGAAGGAGGTTTCTGAAGACGGTGAAGTTCCTGAAGCCATGATCCCTTTACTTGAGGAATTCTCTGATGTTTTCCCTGATGAATTACCTGATGGTTTGCCACCATTGCGTGACATACAACATCATATTGATCTAGAGCCTGGGTCACAGTTGCCTAACAGGCCACATTATAGGATAAGCCCGGGAGAACATGAGGAGTTGCGCAGGCAGGTTGAGGAGCTGGTTTCCAAGGGTCATGTTCGTGAGAGTATGAGCCCGTGTGCTGTTCCTGCCCTATTGACTCCAAAGAAGGATGGTACATGGCGTATGTGTGTTGATAGTCGAGCCATCAATAAGATTACTGTGAAGTACAGGTTTCCTATTCCTCGCCTTGATGATTTGCTTGACCAGATTAGTGGTGCTACCATTTTCACGAAGCTGGATTTGAAGAGTGGGTATTACCAGATTCGTCTTAGACCTGGTGACGAGTGGAAGACCGCTTTCAAGACCCGTGAAGGTTTGTATGAGTGGTTGGTCATGCCTTTTGGTTTATCAAACGCACCAAGCACATTTATGCGTGTGATGAATCAACTGCTCAAGCCTTTTATTGGCAAGTTTGTGGTTGTTTATTTTGATGACATTCTTATTTATAGTGCTTCTTATAATGAGCATGTCAATCATGTGAGGCAGGTCTTGACCTTGCTTCGGAAGGATAACTTTTATGCAGTCACGAAGAAGTGTGTGTTCATGACCCCTAAAGTTTTGTTTTTAGGGTATGTTGTTTCTGGTGATGGCATACAGGTGGATTAATCTAAGGTAGCAGCTGTTCACGAGTGGCCAACTCCAACTACCATTACTGAAGTTTGGAGTTTCCATGGTCTTGCTTTTTTCTATAGGCGGTTTATCCCTAATTTCAGTTCCATTATGGCCCCTTTGACAGACTGTATGAAGGGTAAGTCATTTGTGTGGATGGAGGAAGCAGAGATGGCTTTTCAGGTTGTCAAGAAAAAGCTTACTACAGCGCCAATCCTGGTATTGCCTGAATTTTCTAAAGTTTTTGAGCTTCATATTGATGCTTCTAAGGTTGCAATTGGTGGAGTTCTTAGTCAGGGTGGGCGGCCTGTTGCCTATTTTAGCGAGAAGTTGACAGGGCCGAAGTCGAGGTACTCTACTTATGACTTGGAGTTTTATGCAGTGGTCCAAGCTGTGAAGCATTGGCGCCATTATTTGTTTCATAAGGAGTTTGTTTTGTTCACTGACCATGATTCCTTAAGGCATATTCATACTCAAGATAAGGTTTCACACAAACATGGGCGTTGGTTGGCTTTTCTTGAGAAATTTACTTTTGTGGTGAAACACAAAACAAGTGCTTCCAATCGTGCTGCTGATGCCTTAAGCAGGAGAAGTAGTTTACTTGTAACCATGTAGGTTGATGTTCCTGGACTGGATGTCATTCGTGACATGGTGACTGTGGATACATACTTTTTAGTTGTTCTGCAGGATTTGCAATCCGGAGAGAAAACAGATTTTGTTATGCATGATGGGTTCCTATTCAAAGGGAGTCAACTTTGTATTCCTGATTCAAGTCTTCGCTTGCAAATTATTAAGGAGTTGCATGGTGAAGGACATGTTGGTCGTGATCGGACTTTCCAGTTGGTTCAAGCATCTTATTTTGGCCTACTATGAGGAAGGAAGTGGATCGTTACGTCAAGAGGTGTCGTATTTGTCAAGTTTCAAAGGGGACGGCTACTAATGCAGGTCTTTATATGCCTTTGCCAGTTCCTTTGCAGCCCTGGGTTGATATTAGCATGGATTTTGTGTTGGGACTACTTCGTACTCAAAGGGGTAATGATTCAATATTTGTTGTTGTTGATCGTTTTTCTAAGATGGTTCATTTTATTCCTTGCAAGAAGACAACAGATGCAGTTAATGTAGCCCAACTTTTCTTTAGGGATGTGTACCGTTTACATGGTTTACCTTCCTCCATTGTTTATGATCGGGACACCAGGTTTTTGAGTTATTTTTGGCGTAGTTTGTGGAAGATGGTGAATACTCAACTCAATTTTAGTAGTGCTTATCATCCTCAAACTGATGGGCAAACCGAAGTTGTTAACAGGTCCCTTGGTAACCTGTTAAGGTGTTTGGTGGGTGATCATGTGAAGGCATGGGATCAGAAGTTGTATCAAGCTGAGTTTGCTCATAATCATGCTGTTAATCGGAGCACTGGGTTTAGTCCTTTCCAGGTGGTTTATTCTGCTCGGCCACGTGGTCCTCTTAATCTTATGACTCCTCAGATTTCTAGGTCTCTTCCGAAGAAAGTGCAGGATTTTGTTGAGGGGTTGCATGATGTTCATAAATCTGTTCGTGACAACTTGGTGCGCGCTAATTCGAAGTACAAGCAGGATGCAGATCAAAAGAGGATACATGTTGACTTTGAAGTAGGAGACTTTGTGTGGGCTGTTTTGACTAAGGATCGTTTTCCAGTTGGGGAATATAATAAATTGTCTGCTAAGAAGATTGGTCCAGTGGAAATTGTGGATAAGATGAACTCAAATGCTTATCGTTTGAAGTTGCCAAGTCATATTCGTTGTTCTGATGTTTTTAATGTGAAGCACTTTTTGCCTTACCATGGTGATTCTTCCGATGATGATACAGCTGGGAATTCAAGGGCGAATTTTTATTATCCAGGGGGGAATGATGGAGGCCCAAGTATTGAAGAACGGGCTGACTTATTTCTGGAGGCCCGAGATCGCGTGACGAAGAGGGGTTTAGTAAAATGGGCATAACTTTTGCATCCTAAGTCTGTTTTCAGCCCGTGACTTGTCAAAACGTGCGTAAAAAGGAGACCGACGATGCTGTAACCATCTTTTAGCTGGTTGCGGATTTTACAAGGCCTGAAAAGTCTTTTTACTATCAGTTTTTTTTGCATTTTTATGTTTTTTTCACTTTCAGTTGGACTTTGTCATTGGGCTATGGTCCAGCCCATTGGATTTTTAGGGTTTTTCTTTGTTTGCAGTCATTATTTAATGAATCTGCTGTAACCCTAGCAAGACAGTTATCAGTTTAATAAAAGTTAAACCACTGGTCGTTGTGTTGCCGTGTTTTACCCTAATTTTCGGGCATTCTTTAGAATCAACGACTATTAGCAGAATTATTTCTAGCATTCTTATTGAATCAACAGATCCAATTACTTATCTTTGTTACTTTGTTTTTTAGTCTACATCAGACATTATTGAGAATAAGTCTAGAGTGCAAACTAAGAGTGTTCGGGCTAATGTGGCTAGTGCTAGTACTAGTGACGTCGACAAGAGAATTGATAAGCTTACTTCGATTGTTGAAGCACTTGCTTTACAAACCGCCAACAATGCCAAAAGCAACAATACGCAAGTTAATGCTTGAGTCAATCATGTGAAATATGCGGGGGATCTCATTCATACACCAATTGTCCTTTGACTCACGACAATCCGGAAAATATGTATGCCGCTAACGGTAACTTTTCCACGGGAGGCTATCAAGCACGTCCACAAGGTGACCGCAACTTGCTCGGTTATCGTTCAAACAACTTCCTTTCACCACCCGGTTTTCCTGCTCAAAACCAAAACAACCTCAATCGCAACAATAAAAACCAACCTCGAGCTCCAAATCAATATCAAACCTAAAGAAACCCATATCCACCTCAAGGAAACAACCAAGTTTACCAACAACCCGCTTATCAATAAGCTGCTTACCATGCTCTTCCTCCCACCCAACCCACCGCATTTAATCACGAGGTTTAAACTTACATGAGGACTAATGACGCGCTGGTGCAGAATCTTCAGCGGCAAATCATCAACTTGAAAGGAGATATGGCGAAACAAGGGAATGATCTTCGAGCCGATATGCGAAACTCTTTGAGCAGTCAAACGAATGACTTAAGGGATATGATGGCTAGTTTCTTCCCAAGTAATCAAGCCTCTGATTCGGGTTCTCTTCCGAGTAACACCGTTGCTAATCCATGAGGGGAGATGAAAGCAATCACCAGTCGAAGTGGCAAAGGTTTAAAGGAACCCGAGATTCCTACACCTACACCAGGGATTGTGACAAAGGAAAACGAGTCCCCTTCTCCAATTCCTCCACCTTCTACTTCCACCCCTCCACCACCCAAGGATGTGAGTGAGAATTCCATTCCAAAGCCTTCATCTCAACCCAATATACCTTATCCCTCAAGGTTGAGGAAAGAGAAGTTGAAGAACAAGGATGATATTCAGGTTTCTAACTTTCTTAAATTGTTTAAACAACTGAATTTCAACATCTCCTTTGTCGAGGCTCTCGCTCACATGCCGAAATATGCTAAATTTTTTAAAGATCTTCTTAGTGACAAAGAAAAGCTTCTTGATATCGCTTAGACCCAACTTAATGAGAATTGCTCCGCAGTGCTCTTAAGGAAATTACCAACCAAACTTGGTGATCCGGGTCGTTTTCTCATTCCTTGCAACTTCCCAGGGGTAGAGAATTGTATGGCCCTAGCCGATCTAGGTGCTAGTATAAACTTAATGTCGTTAAGTGTTTGGAAACAATTATCTCTACCCGAGCTAGTCCCCACACGAATGACCTTGGAATTAGCTAACCGTACGGTTGCTTATCCGGTGGGGATAGCCGAAGATGTCTTCGTCGGTGTCGACAAATTCACCTTACCGGCGGATTTTGTTGTTGTTGACTACGAGATGGATCCCCGTGTTTCATTAATCGTTAGACGTCCATTCTTGAGGACCGGTCGCACTCTCATTGATGTAGTCGCGGGCAAATTAATCATGAGAGTTGGTGACGATAAAATCGTCTTCAACATGGGTAAACTTTCTAAGCAACCTTCTGAATACGAGAGCGTTAATTTCATTGACGTTCTTGATGAGGCTTGTGAAGAGCATTTCAAAGACGCTTGTAAAAGTGGTTCTTCTTCTCTGCCCATTGTTGAGACCGTTGCCTCTATTGCTCCCTCACTAACTCCAATTGGAGAAAGTGATTTCCTTTTGAAAGAATTTGAAGCAACTTTAGGGGATGTGGACTTAAAATATGAAGATTCTCCCTCCAATTGGGATGAAGACATTCGTACTATTAAGAAACTTCTCAATGAGGACCATATTTCTCCCCCGTCTTCTAAGGAAATCTCTATCGATGATCCGAATTTGACTACGCCTTCCATCGAAAATCCTCCGGATTTAGAGCTTAAGGATTTACCGCCTCATCTCGAATACGTTTTCCTTGAAGACAATCAGAAGTTACCCGTCATCATCACAAAGGACTTGAAAGAAGAAGAAAAATCTCGACTTATCGACGTGCTGAAGAATCATAAGAAAGCAATTGCTTGGAAAATTTCCGATATCCGCGGAATTGATCCGAACTTTTTTACTCATAAAATTCTCATGGAGGATGACTTTAAAGCCGCAATCCAAAGCCAAAGAAGGGTTAATCCTAGAATACATGACGTCATCAAGAAAGAAGTTATCAAAATTCTAGATGCCGGAATGATTTACCCTATTTCGGATTCGCCATGGGTTAGTCCCGTCCATTGTGTGCTAAGAAAGGCAGAATAACCGTTGTTCCCAATGAAAACAACGAGTTGATTCCTACTCGACTTGTTACGGGTTGGCGAGTTTGCATAGACTATCGCAAGCTCAATGATGCACTCGCAAGGATCATTTTCCTCTTCCTTTCATGGATCAAATACTCGAGCGTTTAGCGGGTAATGACTATTATTGCTTCTTAGACGGTTTCTCCGGGTATTTTCAAATTCCCATCGATCCTAAAGACCAAGAGAAAATCACATTCACTTGTCCTTATGGAACATCTGCTTACAAAAGAATGCCTTTCGGCTTATGCAATGCTCCTGGGACTTTCCAAAGGTGTATGATGGCTATCTTCCATGACATGGTTGAAGAAACTATGGAAGTATTCATGGATGATTTCTCTGTCTATGGTGATTCTTTCTCATCTTGCCTTGCCAATTTAGAACGTATGCTCAAAGGGTGTGAAGACACTCGTCTCGTTCTTAATTGGGAAAAATGCCATTTCATGGTAAAAGACGGTATTGTGCTTGGTCATAAAATCTACAAAGCCGGTCTTGAAGTCGACCGTGCTAAAGTTGAAGTGATTGCTAAATTACCTCTTCCTTCAACCGTGAAGGGAGTAAGAAGTTTCCTTGGTCATGCGGGCTTCTATCATCGTTTCATTCAAGATTTTTCTAAGACTGATCGCCCGATGACCCACCTCTTGGAAAAAGATACTCCTTTTATCTTTTCTAAATAGTGTATTGAATCTTTCAATCTTCTTAAGGATAAATTGACTAAGGCACCTGTCTTGGTTACCCCTAATTGGGACTTACCTTTTGAATTGATGTGTGATGCTAGAGACTTTGCTATTGGAGCGGTTTTGGGAATAAGAGTGAACAAACACTTCCAACCAATCCATTATGCTAGCAAGACAATGACGGGGGCTCAATTGCATTATACCACTACCAAAAAAGAGCTTTTAGCTGTAGTGTATGCTTTTGAAAAATTCCGCCCCTATCTTGTTCTTTCCACCACCATTAAGTATACCGATCATTCCGCGTTAAAGCAATTGTTAACTAAACAAGATTCCAAGCAAAGACTTCTTCGTTGGGTTTTGCTCCTACAAGAATCTAAAATCGAAATTCGTGATAAAAAGGGAGCGGAAAACCTAGCCGCGAATCATCTTAGTAGACTCGAAGATCCTTATCAAGGGGAGCTCCCAAATCAAGAGATTAATGACTCTTTTCCCCTTGAGGCCTTGATGTCTATTAACTCCAATCTTGATGAAACTCCATGGTTTGCGGACATTGCAAACTATTTTGCGGGTGGAATTCTCAAGGAAGGGTTAACATCCCAACAAAAGAAAAAGTTCTTTAAAGACATTAAGCAATATTTTTGGGACGACCCTTACCTTTTCAAACAATGTGCGGATCTTGTCATTCGTCGGTGTGTTGATGGGCCGTCAGCTTTACTAATCCTTGAAGCCTGCCACAAAGGACCCACTGGTGGTCAGTTTGGTCCTAACTATACCGCGAAGAAAGTGTTCGACTTTGGATTCTATTGGCCCTCCATTTATCAGGACGCTCATGAAATGGTTAAATATTGTGATGCTTGCCAACGCCAAGGCAAGATCACACATAAAGATGAGATGCCTCAATATTTCATACAAGAATGTGAAATCTTTGACGTATAGGGTATCGACTTTATGGGGCCATTTCCATCATCCAAAGGGAACAAGTACATCCTCATAGCCGTTGACTACGTATCTAAATGGGTTGAAGCAAAGGCTCTCCCTACGAACGATGCGAGGGTGGTTGTGAACTTTTTGGAACAACGTTTTGCTCGATTTGGTGTTCCTCGTGCTATTATCAGTGACCGCGGGACTCATTTTTGCAATGATCAATTTTCTAGAGTCGTGGCTAAGTACGGTGTCAATCATCGTCTTTCCACCGCTTATCATCCCCAAACAAATGGTCAAGCCGAGATATCTAACTGTGGACTAAAGATAATTTTAGAGCAAACTGTGGGAGAGCACCGTGCCTCGTGGGCCGATAAGTTAGATGATGCTTTGTGGGCTTTCCGTACCGCATATATGACACCTATTGGTTGCACTCCATATCGTCTTGTGTACATGAAGGAATGCAACCTCCCTATTAAGTTGGAGCATAAGGCGTATTGGGCCTTGAAGTGGGATAATTTTGATATCAATAAAGCCGGTGATCTTCAGAAAATTAAACTCAACGAGCTAAATGAACTAAGGAATGAAGCTTATGAGAATTCATTGATCTACAAGGAGAAAACCAAGCTCATTCATGATGCTATGATTAAGAACCGAGAGTTTGATGTTGGTGATCAAGTTTTACTCTTTAACTCTCGGTTGAAGATTTTCTTGGGCAAGCTGAAGAGCCGTTGGTCTGGTCCATTCACCGTCGCCAAAGTTTTCCCTTACGGCACCATTGAGCTTTCTCAGCCAAATGGGCCTAATTTTAAAGTGAATGGCCAGCGTGTGAAGCTGTACTTTGGTGAGGACATCTCTCATGAGATGATTCCATCCCTCACCACGTTTCCCTTGAATTAGTTCTAGGTCGAGTCAGGCTCGTGACTCGGTCAACAAAAACAAGCGCTTCTCGGGAGGCAACCCGTTGATCTATCCTTTATCGTTTTCATAATAAGTGTAGGGGGAGCCCCGTAGGTGTTTGTTGTCTTGTTTCTTATGATGTGCAAGGATTAAAGCTTCAAAGAGTAATTGTGATGACATTTGACGACCCGTGATCCCGTGTACCCGTCTTCCCGGTTCTATCCTAAACTGTCGTGATTCAGTATTTCATATCTTATATGTTCACATTGAAATCACTATAGTTGTCCTTCCCTTAGCAAGATTTAAACAACGTGCAAAATGTCCTAAGTGTAGGGGAGTTTACTCCCACATGCTTAAACATTGAGGACAATGTTTATATAAAGTGTAGGGGGGACTTCTATCGAAGTAAGTGGCCTTTTCTATTAATTTGTCCTCATTTTAACCGGGAAATTTGATTTTTCGACAATTTTTCAAAATTTTTAATCTATTTTGGCCTATTAGTTTTTCCTTTGTTATCATTATTTACTTTCTTTGCTAGAATAAATTTTTTGAATAAAGTGGTTTTAATTTTTCAAAGTCATGAATCTTTTGACTCAACCCGAGTTTACTTATTCAAGTTTACTCTAGCTAGTATCCTTAACGTGTTTAAGTCAAGTTTTGCTAGGCTTTTATATAGGGAACTTTAAAACGCGAAAGTCTTAACTCTCATGGGTTAAGAACAAGAACTTCTCTCACGTTCTTATAACTGATCCTAGAAAGTCGTTTATCAAGGGAACTTTAAAATGCGAATTCTAAACTTGAAAAAGTCTAAGAAGTTGCAAGATCCTATAGATGACTTGAAAACCCAAAACTTTGATTTAATTGGCTAAGCATCCACGAGTCTCATTCCTTGAGATTCTAAATTGTGGAGAACGAGAGATGATAGAGTCAATTATAAGTTTGGTATTCTTTCATGAATTTATGTGAGTTGATTATAAGCTTTTTCTACCATCGCTTGTTAATAAATTTAATTGCAATAAGTAAGGTTGTACGATTTGAAAAGTTACTTAGCTTCTAGGCCAAGATCGTTTAAAAGTTTCTCGGTATTAATTAGAGTTCATAGCGAAGGCATAACTTATTGAAGCGGGATGCAAAGATTGGTGAGTCCGAAAAGGCCCTAAAAGGCATGAGGGCTACATTTTGTTGCTAAAGATCCAAAGTGATGTGAAGAATCATTTATCAAAAATCAATATGAAGGATCGAGACACACGACGAAAAGCAAATACTGCCGTAAAGATCATGGAGAAGTCTATCCAAAAAGGCCCTTAAAAGGTATGAGGATAAATAGATACAAGTCCTAAAAGGATGCGGATCGTTGTATATCAAAATCCCAAATAAAGATTGGAGAAAAATAAAGAAGTCGTGGTCCAAATATGAAGAATCTCTCAAAAAGTTCAAGTGAAGAAATTCCTATTATGAAGAGAAGACCATTATTTCATGAACGTCTCTCAAGATTTGAAGTATGAAGTCAATGCCAAATATCGATCCGAGAAAGGTCTCAAATCGTGAAGCGAGTTATGCCAAAATATGAACTTTAAGAGGTCCCGAGAAGCAGTTTTTAAAAGATTTTTTCCTTTAGCTAACTATTGCTTAAACCGTCCCACTTTATTTTCGGCCTAAATAAACTATCGAAATAAGTCAAACAATGCATCCTCGTCATCATTCAAGACAATCATAAAATATAAGAGATACACCTAGGAATAAGGGAGTCTAAGTGAATAATTGGGCCACATGAGTTCGTGTTAGTTTGCTAACTTATAATAACAATGATCTCGTTTATAAGCTTGGTGCAGGGAACGTGAAACTTGAGGGTGATAAACATTCATGACATGCCAAAGCCTAATGTAATTCTTTGATTTCCTTAGTTGTTTTGTATATATTTCTATCTTTTTAGTTTCCTTAATGTTTAGTATTTAATAAAGGCCTAGGTGGGTTAATTATGATGAAAAATGTAAAACGTGCTTTGAAATTAATGCATTGCATAAGTGCATTGCAATGGTCAAGCGTAAGGGATTTAATAAGTGTGAAAACACTTATCCTTTTACCACTTATTTCCAATAATAACAAGACCAAAACGTGTATTTTATGTCGTAAAATTCAGAATTATGCGTGGTTTGTGTTTTTATTGTGTTTCAGGATAAAAATATGAAAAAGGAGAAAACATGGGCTTTCACGGGCTTTTATCGAAGAAAAAGACAAAAGAGGAAGTCAAAAGATCAAGAGTGCAAAAAGAACGGAAGTCCAAGGCATATTCTGAAGATTTATCGAAGAAGAAGTCTAAAGACGGAAGTTTAATGAAGTCCAAGAACTCAAGTCTAATAGAAGAAGAAAATTTTTAGACGACTTCAATTTATATCGACAAATCCCAAGACGACGTCGAGAAAGACAAAGAATTTAAATCGAGTCGAGAAAACAAGAAGAAAGAGAGAAGACACAAGACCCTCCCCTCCTCCTATATATATCGTCCTAATGTGTCATTAGGAGGGTGTTAGTTTGTTTATTAGTTAATTTTTAGTTTTTATTTTTAAGTGTGCTTTATTTCTTCTCTCTAGTTTTCTTTCAAGCTTTTCAAACATTAATCTTGTAATCTTTGATCTTAATCTTCAATTTAATCAAGTTTATTTCATAATCTCTCATTCTACCCTTCTTAATAATCTATTATTTTGCTTAATTAATCATGTAGTTGGTTAATTTTGTTGATGATGTGATTGTTTTGCTTATTTGATTGTGCTTATAGAGTTGGTGTGTTTAGAGTTTTTAGATTAAGGTGCTTATTTGCTTAATTTTTATGTTTAATAGTTTTTAAAATAAGTTGATTTTGATAGTTTAATATTTTTATAAAAAAAAGTTTATTTTAAATTTTTGCTTATTAAGTGTTTCTAAAAGTTTTTAAATTGTGTCTTTTTAGCTTTTTCTAAAAGTTGATTTTGTAAAAGTTTTAGTATGTGCTTATTTGAATATTGCTTATTTTGATCTTATTCGGATTCTTTCAAAACCCTTTTAATTCGAACTAGCTTCACGTGTCTTCCATTTCCCGAATTAGCTCCATAGTGGTGATTCCGAGTTGTGTGCTAAATACACTTTCCCGAATTATATGTCAAATATGTATTCCGAACTACGTCCATAACAGGTATTCCATGTTAAGTCAGAAATTTGGTCATTCCGAACTAGGTTCAAGGTTAAGCATTCCAAATTGGGTTTGGCACAAGTATTCCGAACTACATGTTCTACTACATTCCGAATTACATCAGAAACGTAGGGTTCCGAATTACATCAGAAAGTAGCATTATTCCGAACTACGTGAAGATCATTATTCCGAACTGCGTGAAGATCCTTATTCCGACTTAGGTCATGAAACAACAGATTCCGAATTAGGTCCATACTTGTGTATTCCGAACTACGTCTGCATTTATATTCCGAGTTAGGTCTTGCTTGTAGTATTCCGAATTACGTCAGAAAAGTATATTCCGAGTTAGGTTTAATATCATACATTCCGAACTGCATCAAAATCTCATATTCCAAATTAGGTCAGAATTTTGCTTTTCAGTTTATGTTTTGTTTACTGTTTTAGTTTTCAAACTTTAATTTTTCCCGCCAGTTTTCTTAAGCATTATTTTATCCATTTTCACTTAGTTTATTTTTCAAATTATTTTTATTATAGTTTTCGTTTTTTTACAAGGTTTAATTTTCAAGTTTATTTTTATTTTAACTTTTAAAGCTTCCAATTTTACTAAACGACATTTACTTTTAGTTTAAAATAGATAATCACTCCACTTTATTTTCCACCAAGAACGATTGAGTCGCACTTTCAACTGGTAATCAATTCGAAAAGACTGGAACAACGAACTTTCATACGAGAAAATATCTTGTATTATGGGTCCTTATCCAAGGTTGGCGACCTTGTTGTGATCGGGTTTGTACTGAAGAGCAGCCATTGAAGTTGATTAATGATTTGAAGGTGATTGCTAGAAGATGGTTAAAGGTAGGAGCGTGTGTGTGTGTGTGTTTAAGCTGTGATAAATGAGTCAAATGATCCCATTGACCATAAATAATGGTGATGGAAAACTGTTCATTGACCCCTAATTATGTGGGTTGCCCTTTCCAAGTTAATCCATTAATGGGGAGTAACCACTTACCCTTTAATCCATTATGAGAGAATCCCAGTTACCAAAGATAAACAAATATGGGTACCAGAAGTAACTTGCGTTGACTGAAAGTCAAAACGGCAATAGGTCAACACTAGGAGCAACGAGTGGTCAACAAAAGTCAACATAATGAACATCGACCCGAAGTGATACTAGAAGCCAAACACAAGTGGATAATAGGGGTCTGAACCCACTAGGAGCAGAAGAGTGCCACTAGGATTAACCATATTCTTCCACCAGAAGTTGCACACACAGCAAATACCCATGTAACATGTCGTAAGAAGCTACCAGAAGTAAGAATGTACAAGTATACATGTACAAGAAGCCTCCCTTTAGGCTTTTCCTCCCCTCAATCCTAGACCTTAAGGATTGACCATACCAATGTGAACCACCAAGTGGCTAAACCTTGGACCATCAAACGCTTTAGTCAACAAATCAGCAACATTATCATCCGTATGTACCTTGAGAACATGTATCAGCTTCTTTTCATTTGCATCGCGTATAAAATGGTGCCGAATATCTATATGATTGGTGCGTTGATGAAACACATGATTCTTCACAATGCAGATAATGCTTTGATTGTCGATGAAGATTTTGGTGTTCATAAAGTTGAACCATAATCCAACATTTGGTTTTGTATCCACAAGACTTGTCCACAACAACTAGCAGCAGCTACATATTCAGCTTCTGTTGAGGAAGTAGCTACTATTGTTTGTTTCTTACATTGCCATGAGATAAATCTTCATCCCAAAAATTGACAACCACCAAGAGATGACTTCCTATCATTATTAGCACCTGCATAATCACTATCACTATAGGCTTCAAGAACAAAAGGTGATTCCCTTGGATACCACAAGCCTAGCTTGGGTTGTGCCTTGATATACTTGAAGATTTTCTTGACAGTATTCAAATTAGACACGGTGGGTGCCACCTGATGGCGAGAACAAGCACTCACAACAAACATAATATTTGGGCGTGAAGCAGTCAAATACATGAGTGAGCCAATCATGGACTTGTACATATGAACATTTACCGGAGGATCTGGCTCATTCTTGAGTTTGAATTTAGTTACCTCATAAGGTGTTGCTTCTGGTCTAAGAGGTTCCACATCAAACTTCTAAATTATTTCATGAACATATTTATTTTGACTAATGAAGATACCATCCGACTGCTGCTTGACTTGGAGACCAAGGAAAAAAGTTAGTTCTCCCATGGCACTCATCTGAAATTCGCCTTTCATTAGTTGTTCAAACTCATCACACCATTCCTTCTTAGTAGAACCGAAGATAATATCATCCACATATACCTGAACCAGGATCATGTCTTTGGCATTCTTCTTAAGGAACAATGTTTTGTCAATAGTACCTCTCCTGTAACCATGTTTCAACAAGAAAGTAGATAGACGCTCATACCAAGCTCTAGGAGCTTGATGAAGTCTATAAAGAGTTATGACCACCTTGTAGACTTTCTTAGGATAAAGGGGATCCGCAAAGCCCTTAGGTTGAGTGACATACACATCCTCGTCAATCTTGCCATATAGAAATGCACTCTTGAAATCCTTCTGAAATACCGTAAAACCAATATAAAAAGCAAAAGCCAAAAATAGACGAATGGCCTTAATTCGTGCAACGGGAGCAAAAACTTCAGTATAGTCAATGCCTTCAAGTTGAGTTTGACCTTGTGCTACTAGTCTAGCCTTATTCCTCACCACAATACCCCTTGCATCTTTCTTGTTTTTTAGAATCCATTTGGTACCAATTGTTGTCTTTCCATCAGGTAAATCAACTAGGATCCAAACATTCTAAAACAAGAATTGCTGCAACTTCTCCTGCATGGCCTCCACCCAACTTTGATCCTCAAGAGCATGTGAGATAGACCTAGGTTCCACCTGTGACAGAAAACAAGTAAACAAACAGTGAAGAAAATCTGTGTGATTATTTCGCTTTTGGTCCTCAATGTAGCTCACAAGAGCATGATGACCAAAAGTTGCTTTCTTATGCATGCCGCGAGTCTTGATAGTAGAACCAGGATCTCTTATGATTTGAGTAGTAGGATGCACTTTATGAATATGCTGAATAGGAGTAGGAGCTACTTCCACTTCTGTTGACAAGTTATTAAGATCCCCAACTATGCCATCATCATATGAAGCAGAGTAAAAAATGCCATTTATTGGTTGCTTATGAATATCATCCAGCTTAGTTGAAGACTTCTTTTGATAGTTGCCTAGGTCAGAAGGACCAGAGAACCTAGTTGTGGAAATTGGATCACTAATAGGGCTTCCAATAGGTGTTGAACATGCACTAGGAGTAACAATAGGATCACTAGGAGTAACTGGTACAACAGGAGTATCCAAAGGAAACTCAAAGCCTCCTTGGGTAGCTGCAGTAGTAGAATCTTGTTTTTGCTTAAGTAGTGTATCAAGAGCTCCTTGTGAGTCCACAATGTCTGATGAAGTAGAACCAACAGGAGTAGCAGTGTTGTTGGGAGCGACTATGGTGGAATATGATGGTATGACAAAAATGTCATCATCCTTATCGGAGTCCGAAAAGCTAGAAGTAGCACTTGCACTAGAAGACACAAATACTTGTGGAACTACATTTTGGTTAGTTTTGAAACGAAAATATCCCAATGAGTCAATGAGATAGTCAAGATCAAAATACCATTCAGGACCTTTGCCTTGGATGTTTGTCTTCTCCTCAAAGTACCTGAGATTGATAGTTTCAATGACACGTTTGGCAGTGAGATTATAGACCATATAGGCTCTCGAGTGAGTTGAATATCCCACAATGTAGCCTTCATCCACCTTGTCATCAAATTTCCCCAAATAGTCACTAGTATTTAAAATAGTGACATGACAGCCAAAAGGCTTCAAATGAGTAATGCTTGGTACTTTGGTTGTGAGTAGCTCATAGGAAGTCTTCTTATGTGGATTGGTAATTGAAACCCTATTCAACACATAACACGCAGTGTTAACAGCTTCTGTCCAAAACATAGTCGGAAGCTTGGAATCAGCAAGCATGGTTCTTGCAGCTTCTATAAGGGTCATGTTTTTCCTTTCTGCAACACAATTCTGTTGATGAGTCCTGGCAGTACTATAATCTCTTTTGATTCCTTTGGAATTGCAAAGTGCTATGAGGTCTGCATTTTTGAACTCTGTTCCATTGTCACAACGAATACCTTTTACCTTTTTGGACAACTGATTCTCAATAAGTGCAATGAAGTCTTTGAGAATGGGTTAGGTCTCATTTTAGCAGCCAGAAAGAAAACCCATGAAAATCTGCTATAGCCATCAGTTACCACAAGACAATAATTTTGTTGGAAATACGTTTTTACGTATTTAGGAAGGATCGGTCACTCCAACGATATATACGTAGTATGGGCTCATGATCTAATATGTTACAATATAACCCATTAAGCCCACATGTAGGGTGGGCTATATGTACCCCCTCCTAGCATGTTAGGAGGGGTTGGTTCACACATTCTCTTCAATCTAATATTTTCTATTTTCTCTCCATCCTCTCTCTACTTTCTCTCTCTAAGATCTTCATCTATCTCTCTCTCTAGTAATCATCTCCATAGTTAGATAATCCAAGGATTACGATAAACTATCAATTGGTATCAAGAGCCATGGGATGATTGTTTTGTGTTTGTGTTCTTGATTTTCGTGCCTATTTTGATCTAAATCATTTGAACCAATTTTTTTTTGTGTTTTTATGGTTTTTTCTTGATACAAATCTTCTACATAGTTGGGTAGAGATTTGGTATATTTACTTTGGCTAAAAAGACAAAAATTTTGGGTGTTTTGATCACTTTTTGGCTTAAAATCTCGAATTGGTTGGATTTTGTCCGAGAAAAGTGGAAATTTTGATCATTGTGGTACTATTCCGACAGAAGTTTACTGAATTCCATCGGAATATTTAAGGGTTTTGTTATTCAGATTGGTATTGCGATCCACATTCCGACAGGTACTGCGATCTACATTCCGATCAGATATTCCGATAGACATTCTGATAGACATTCCGATCAGATATTCCGATAGACATTCCGATCAGATATTCCGATAGACATTCCGATCATATATTCCGATCGACATTCCGATCAGATATTCCGATAGACATTTCGATCAGATATTCCGATAGACATTCCGATCAGATATTCCGATAGACATTCCGATCAATATTCCGATAGACATTCTGATCAATATTCCGAAGATCCTAAAATTATTCCGATAGACATTCGTGAGTTTTTTGTTCGTCTTGGAATTTTTGGTTTATCGAGAACATATTTTAGGGGATTTCCACATTGTTTCTCGACCTCTACACACAACAACAAACACAATTACCTTCTTTCATTGTTTGATTGATAACTAATCCTTACTTTCGTTTATCATCAAACTTCAATGGAATTATTGAATTCGACATATCGAGAGGGAGAACTGCAGAAGATGCAAGAAGAAGCAAGACAAAAATGTCAGGTCTCATTTAGACAATTTGAATGTCATCTGTACGAGCTTACCAAGCTAGACTACGGACCATCCTTTGTGGCAGTCTTTGGTCAAATTGCTCCTTTCTTCATGGAGGCTATGATGATAAACTTGGATATTCTTCAACAGCAACTTGACAAAGAAGACTTTAATCACATTGAATCCGTATCTGCACTTCAAGTTCTTTTGCAACAATTTTCGACCTTTCTTCAATTCGATGTTGCCAAGAAATCAAATTCAGTGTTCTGTCAGTCATTCCTTGAAGACATGCATACCGAGATTCAAGACTTCCGTGGTACTTTGTCCAAATGTGTGACCTCTCTTACACATTTGTTTCAAGAACGACCACGACTTCAAATTGCTTATGATAATTGGAAGCAAGCAAATCCGATGTAGATGATAGAGGAAACTAATGGTCTTATGGATGACTCAAAAGAGACCGCTTTTGGTTAATAATGATAGCAGTGTCATAAATTCACGTCAAAGCAAGCATGACGAAGAGCCAATAGTTGGGGTACAATTCAATACTGTATCTAACAATGATTTACAACATGTTGAGCATTTTGAACCTACCTATGCCGAACACGGGATGGAAAAGGGTGATAGCAATACCACTTCTGATTCATCCGATGTGAGTCATAATGGGGGAGAAAGTGATCAAAATGCTAAAAATCATGATATATGCCTTATGACTACTTCTTTAACCAATTCTGCTTCTAGGATTGAAGAGCTTGAAACGATCATTGCTCAACAATAAAAAGAACTTGAGGATGCCAAAATTGAATTTTCAAAGAAAACGGATAAATTTGAAAAGTATTTTGAAAAACTTGAAAATTCAAACGTTGTTCTTGAACGAAAATTAAATCAAAAAATTCAAGATTTTAAAGCCGAAACAGATAATTTTGTGAAACAAATTACTTTGCTAGAATCTAAATTGGCATCCCAAGACCTCTTACAAAAGGAAAACGAGACCTTAAAACAGCATTATAATGAGTTAAATTATTCTATCGTAGAGATGAGGTCTAAAACTCTAGAGTCAACGACCTTGTTAACTACTGAAAATGCTGATTTAAAGGCTCAGATTCAGTAAAAGGTTTTTGCTATAGTTGCTCTGAAAAACGAGCTAAGGAAAATTAAGGGCACTAGTGTGGACACTAAGCTTGAAAAACCATCAATCTTGGGGAAACCGCCTAAAAATTAGTCCATTCGACAACCGACTGCATTTAGATCCGAGCGACCAAAATCCTCGAGACCGCGGTTTGCCTTCCAAGTTGATATGGTTCATAGTTCTAGACCAGTCACTCCACTATCTAGGCCTAATGTGATCAAATCAGCCTATGCAAAATCTACAAACAAAACTGCTACTAGTGATTCTAGGTATAGTTTTAAGAATATGCCATAATATAGATCAAATAGCATGCCTGATAAACACTATGTAGATGCATCTAAGAAAATGACACAAGCGAGAACTAGGATCTCTAGATCTCATTCGGACCCCAAACACGGTGTTTGTTCCGTATGCATGAAGAGTGTCTTCATGACGAATCATGCGGCTTGTGTTTCTAAAGTCTTGAAGGAGTTAAACTCCCGTGATAACAGAGGGAATTCAAAAGGAAATAGGTTTTCTACCGCTAAGTCTTCCGCTGTGCATAAGAAAACCATGTCGCCAGATTCAATCTTAGGTGGTAACCCACGGGTAGGATTATCAAATCAGTTAATATTCAATGGGTTCCTACAGGAAGGATGTTTCCCTCTTGCACTACCAAAGTTGGCTGTGAAGCCCTGCATGGTTCTAAAATAGATATCGCTAACCCATGTGAAAGTATGCAAATTGTTGATTCTAGTACAGGTACTAAAGTCAAGCATCAACAACAACAAACCGGTCAAATCTCTATATACCATTCAACTAAGGACACTCTTAGCGTTTGGTTGCTAAAGAAGCTGATATCTACGAATCAAGTGTTTCAGGGGATTTACGATTAAGCTAACAACAGTGGTTCATTGTTAAATAACAGACGATGACCCAAACTTCAAATAATGGGAAGTTTATCTATGCAATGATAAGCTATCCTCTAAACGAGAATTAAATTTTCTCAGACACGAGCTTACAATAAAACTATTCAAAGGTTTTTAAGCTCGTGTAAATGGCGTATAATCACATTTCAGATTATGCACCGAACTTCAACAAAAGGAAAGTTTATCGCCGATGATAACTTATCCTTACAACGAGAAATTAATTTTTCTCGGGCATGAGCTAATATTAAAAACATTCGAAGTTTTTAAGCTCATGCACAATGACTTACAGTTAAATATCAGACTGTAACTCGGACTTCAATTTTAGGAAAGCTTATCTTTAAAGATAGCTTATCCTCGTAACGGGAAATTCAATTTTCTCTGTCATGAGCTTGTATTAAAACATTCCAAGTTTTAAGCTCAGAAAGGAAAGTGTATCTTTTAAATAAGAGAACTTTTCCTCATAACGAGAAATTCATCTTTCTCGGTCATGAGCTTTCTGTTAAAACATTCAAAACTTTTCAAGCTCATGAACACGACTTCTAAGTAAATGTCAACTTAGGACTCGTTTTTCAATTAAAAGGAAAGTTTATCGCCGATGATAAACTTATCCTCACAACGGGAAGTTTACAACTTCTCGGACTTAAGCTCGTTTTGTAAGATATTCAAAATCTTAAGCTCAAGTAATTAATTTTCAAAACGTTGAACACATTTTTCAAGAATTTTTCAAAAGGTTTTTCTAAATCTTTCAAAATTGTGTGTTCAAAATGTTTTTGATAAAAAGAGCATGTCTTCTGGAATCGATAATATTTACGAACCTAGAAATGTTGTTTAATAATGACACGGGGTTGTAAATAAAGTTTGAGCAAAAGTTTAAATGTTTTTAAAACATGCTCCATATGGTTTGCTATTATTTCAGATAGTAACCCGTTTTTCATATTAAAGTCAAGCATTTCACCGGAAAGCTTTGACACAACAACGGGAATTAATTTTCTCGGGCATGGTTTATTTTATAACCATGTAAGGGATTGTGTTTACGTAATAAAACAATCTAACACGAATTTATGTACGTGTCAGTGCATTTATTTGTTACAACAAGAGAAATCTTGTTTTTATGAAGATATCATCTCTACAACCATAGCAATCTACAATTGGTATCTACATACTCGACGATGCGACTACGCAAACAACGACTACAGCTCTTTCAACAGAACATGGGTCAACAATTGAGTTGGAGCAATTGTCAAGCACTCAGAATCTTCGATGCCGATGTGCGAAGTTCACAAATTGGTGTCAAGACAACGATATCAATCGTACACATGGTGTCAAAAGATAACTTCAGACGTGACGAGGCGACCAACATTCGTGAACAAGAACCATGTGATTCTATCATATGATGTTCTCCATCATTCAGGTCCAACCTCGTAAATTGCTAATCTTGTGAATACATTATCATATATGATCTTTGCACGTGATAAATACCTTACACTTGTGTTTAAAAGGTATTTAATTTACGTTTCAAGTACACCCTCATTAATTTGAGGGGGAGCTTGTGAAAATCATGAAGATAATTGGATTTGCATTTTTCTTCCCAAATTCTCTTAAAATGCCCATATTAAATCCATTGATATTAAAAACATCGATTGGGTTAATATTTTTAATATGGGGGAAAAATGTGATTTAATTTACGTAATGATTAATCACAAATGGTTTGACTTAACGTGATAGCTCATCCCTGACATGTGCGAAATGTTTTCGGATATCGTTGCATGTGTTAAGGGGGAGCAAAATGGATTTGGATATCAAAATGGATTTCACGGTGACATACAACCACCCAAAACATCTCTATTCACGACGGTGAAGATTGTGGTGACATAAGGATGGTAGGATAGGTTAAAGTCCAATGATTCTTCTAAAACCGAAGGAATCTTCCCAAGGACATTCCACAGCTAGAAATAGTAGTCCTTAGGAAAGATGGAGAAAGATTGTGAATGTAGCTGAATGCCGACCAAGTACTTAAGTTAGCACTGGAACAATCACAACAAGGTGCTAGTTATGACGTATTGGTAAGCATTGAAGGGGTTGAAGAATGAAAAAGAATTATAGAGATAAAGGGTGAAAAGAAAGCAGCCCTCCTTACAACTTAGGCAGAAACCGGGTCAACTCATTAGCTATTGAGATCATTTTAATGATGCTCGATATTAAAGATAGACATCATGGACCCAGTGATGCAATGCACAACCCATCCCAGCTAACTCAAATATCTCTCAAAAGGTATTTGTTTTAAACGAAGACAACGCATTGTCTATCGATGTATTCACTCCAAATATATTGGTATTGAAATGGTGGCACTCCTCTCCAGCCTCCGATTACTAAAAATCCAAAATGCACGATCGAGTCTAGAGCCATTTGAGATCATCAAATATCTCATTAGGACACACTTTCATAATTCCCTGCTTCTTCATACACCGTGAAAAGTAAGAAAGATCTTAAGAGTCCTACGCAAAATCTTCATGATCTTGCCTAAACATCC
This sequence comes from Glebionis coronaria, assembly GCA_025667525.1. Lineage (NCBI taxonomy): Eukaryota > Viridiplantae > Streptophyta > Magnoliopsida > Asterales > Asteraceae > Glebionis > Glebionis coronaria. Next base: position 102,773,053 of record CM046876.1, on the reverse strand, counting down.
GAGTAATACAAAAGTATTTACAATGAAGATGGAAATCCTTCTTGAGCGAATATCAAAAAGCTCATGGTAGGTGACTTGTGCGATTCTTTATGAATCAAGCTTGTGATAACTGGAAAGCAACAATGGTTTAATTCTTAACTGAACTTAAACACGTTCCAGGCCTCTATGCAATATCTTAGTGATCTTGCCAGAACACTCAGAGTGAGACTCTATAGTGTTCATTGTCGCAATATCTTAGTGATCTTGCCAGAACACTCAGAGTGAGACTCTATAGTGTTCACTGTGATGAGTTGAAATCCTTCTAGTGTTAACATCAAACAGCACTTGGTAGGTAACTTGCAAGATTATATATGAATCAAGCTCGTGACAACTAGAAAGCAACGATGGTGCGATTCTTTAATGAACCAAACTTGTTCCAGGAATCGGATTTGACGGCTTCAAATCATGTGGATAATTTTATCCAAATGATTCACTCTTTATGTTGCACTCAGCTTTGGACGGTCGAATAAAGATAACGGGTTTACCCGCGAAACCTTGTCAAGGAGGTTCTTAATTGAAATTACATGCCACAAGTACGATATTTTATATCGTCCAACGGTCTTCACCGATCGGAGGTAAAATGCTACCGAATTAGAATGAAATGTTCAAAGCCATTTCATCCGTGTATATGTTTTGTTGCTAACTGTCTTATGCAGTGTAACAAGAAGGTGGCATTACGGCGTACTATCCAAAAAGAAGTCGTCCTCGCATGCTTATACTTTATGAACTTAAGACTTCAACAAATTCAAGAAAGCCTAAAATTCAAGTCTTCCGCTGTATCAAACTCTGAATCTTTTAAGAATTATAAAGGTATAAGTATGTGGAACATGAAGTCACGAGGAGGCAAATATCACAAGGGATGAATGCATAAGGTCAAGGCAAGGAAACATGCTCAAGACTAAAGTCAAAGATCTCATCAGAATATTCACAAGAACAAGAACGAAGACTCAAGCATAGTATGCTAGGTTTAAGATTTTGTAAAATGGCGTGACCTCCCTTAAGGGGAGATTGTTGGAAATACGTTTTTTCAAAGAAAGTCTCGGTTACATCATTGTTAGCATAGATAACGAGCTATAGACTATTTAATACTTTGTAACTTGGAGTGACCTCCCTTAGGGGGAGATTGTTAGAAATACGTTTTTACGTATTTAGGAAGGATCGATCACTCTAACGATATATACATAGTATGGGCTCGTGATCTAATATGTAACAATATAACCCATTAAGCCCACATGTAGGGTGGGCTATATATACCCCCTCCTAGCATGTTAGGAGGGGTTGGTTCACACATTCTCTTCAATCTAATATTTTCTATTTTCTCTCCAACCTCTCTCTACTTTCTCTCTCTAAGATCTTCATCTATCTCTATCTAGTAATCATCTCCATATTTAGATAATCCAAGGATTACGATAAACTGTCAAGTTTTTATGGTCAATGCTCCTAATAGAGGTAGGACCAAACAAATCCATATGTAGTAGCTGCAATGGTTCAGTTATTAAGTTGAGAGCATTAATGGCTTTAAAGGATGCTTTGTGTTGTTTGCCTTTGCTGCAAGCAAGGCAATTGATGTCATTCCTGAAAGTTTTGGGAGGTAAACTAGAGACCAAGTTCATATTATCCAGCTTATGAATGGTCTTGAAGTTTACATGCCCCATCCTCCTATGCCATTTGGTGGCTTCATCTTTTGATGCTTTGGCAACCAAACAAGCTATTTGACCAGTAAGATTAAGTTCATTCAACTTGATATTGTACAGGTTATGTCTTCTTGGGATTTTGAGTAGAACATGGGAGTCATCCGGTAACTTAAAGTCTTTGGACAGCACCAGTGCTTCAGTATCTGTAAAGAGGACAAACTGCTTCTTGTCACAAATCTGAGAGACAGAAATCAAGTTAAAGTGTTAAAGTGCTTCCACATAGTAAACCTGCTCAAAATTAAGGTTAGGGGTCTGAATGGTTCCTTTGCCAGAGATCCTTCCTTCACCACCTCCAAAGTACACCTTCCCGCCATGAAATGGTACAAAGTTAGTCAAAAGTCCTTTATTCCCTGTCATGCTCCTAGAGCATCCACTATCTACAATTCCAAGAGATGGATCTTGGTATGGAGTAATCTACAACAAAAGAAAAGACATATGTAACAATTAGTGTCTTAAGGGGACCCAAACCATTTCTGGCTTGAGTCTGCCTTATGGATCATTAGTAGATAGCCATGGAGATTTATGAGATCCACTGTTGTTCTTGCTTGCCTGTGCATCATATGGGTGTTATTTTATGACCAAGAACAACATGTTGAGGGCTTAACAGCAGAACCCAAATATCCCAATCCAAAATTTATGTGGTTTGAAGTAGCAACATAATTCTGATTAAAATCTTGAAAGTAATTGCTGGTTGGTCTATTAGGGGTACTGGCATTGCTTCTCCAAGTAGTAGAAGCTGAAGGAGAGGTCCTTCTAGTAGAAGGAAAAGATTGGGCACATAGATTTAATCTTCTAAAAGCAATCCCTACACCAATAGGAGCAGCTCCTGGTGGACCAGGAGTAGCATAAGATTGATGGACAGGTGGATGTTGATCATAAAAATCACAATCTTTAATCAAATGAATTTACTACCACAAATAAAGCATGTTTTAAAAGACCTTTTATTTAAATGACATTGTTTTAAACTGCTATTCTTATTACAATCTACTCTAGGAGAATCAACATTCCTAGATTTCAACAAACTAGAATTATAAACAATGGAAGAAGAAGAAGTAGCAACTCTCTCATCACTCATCCTAGCACTAGTAGTAGTGTCATTTGTCTTGGGACTCGAAGGTCTTGACTCTTCACTTGAACCACATGATGCATAGTCACTTGCCTTGTCACTGAAAGTACAAGAGACAAAGTCATTAGTATTAGTAGAGCTTTTGGGTGACTCATTCATCTGTGATCTATCCAAGTCTTTATGCATGAATGTGGGCATAAATGTTCCTGTAAGAGGTGGAGGAACATCATGCATTGTTGCAGCTGGTTTAAACCTATTGTAAGTTTTTCCCTCCTCCTCTTTGTCAGGATCAAAGACACTTGAAAAGGATAAATCAAAAACATCATCTAGACCAATATATTTGTCAAAGAAATCTTGAATTCTGTAAATTCATCTCTCATTCACTGCTATCTATTAGCTTGGAAAGATTCTTGGGTGCTTTTTGCCATTTATCAAATCTTAATAGTGTAGCATCCAATTTTTCTTGCATTTCTTGTTTTGCCTGAATACTCTCAGTGTTAAGTTTTCAGTATACTTAAGCATGTTAGTGGTATTCTCTAAATCAATACTTAACACTCTAATCTTATCCTCATATTCAAGTTGAGTATTTTGAAGCCACTTCTTTTGTTGTTCTAAAGTTTTGAGAGAACTCTTATAATCTCGAACTTCTAAAAACTATTTGTCATTTTGAGCATTTAGTTCATTGCATTGAGTTAAGAGGTCAGAGTATTTATCATCACAACCAAGAGGGAAATTTTGTACCTGAGGAGAGATTCCCATGAGAGCAAACTCCTCTGCTTCCTTTGCATCAGATATGTGACCAGCAATCATAGCAAACACATTAGTAGAGGACTCAACTGATTCTAATGCTGGAGTCTCATGCTCATTCCAGTCGACCATGAAATCAACCGATACCAAAGCTTTCTTTTCATCTTTGAGCTCTTGAACCTTAAAAGCTGAATACCTGTTCTTCTCCTGGTCATTTTTGTTAGGGCATTCCCTAGCAAAATGTCCTTGCTGTTGACAGTTATAGCATTTGACTTTGCTCCTATCAAACATGGCTGGCTCTCTTGGGTTGTAAGTTAATTTTCTACCAGCCTTCTTTTCAAACTTATGAACTCAGAGAGTAAGCATAGCCATCTGCCACTTAAGGTCCATTTCATCCAAGTCAAGTTTATCAACCTGTTTGAAATCATCAAAAGCTAGATGCTGTTGTGGATCAACATCAGCAACAAAGGAGTGAAGAACAGTTTCTACCATGCTACTAGTCTTGACTTTTGATTCAGGAGTAGAAGTATGTTGGGATGACAAAGTATAGCTTGGGCTACTGGTATAAGACATCGGACTAGAGCCCATGGAACTCACAAAAGCAGAGTTAGCAGGAGTGGAGTAGGAATCACTTGAGTACCCTCTCACATGAGACTCAAAAGTTTTGAGTTTGTAAAATAAGTCATCAAAAGAAAGATATTCAAGTCCACCTTTATCCTTTAGAGAGATGACTACCTGGTTCCAGGAATGAGGCAGGGCTCTAAGAAACCTGGCATTGATGTCTTCATTTTCAGGTTTGGAACGGAGTTGATTCAATTGGCTGAGAATATTTTGACACCTGTCATAGCCTTGATGAAGACCTCCTGTCTCAGAAATCTTGAATTCTGTAAATTCATCTCTCAGCATTGATCTGCGCATCTTCTTGGATTCCTCATTCCCTCCAAATCTTGCCTTGATCCCATTCTAAATTTCCCTAGCATCATCCAAGTGATCGAAGTCACCCATATGATCATCAGGAAGGGACTGAAGCAAAATAGTTTTTGCTTTGATTTCCTTCTGAACAACAGTGATTTCTTCATGAGTTTTAGGATCTAGAATGGTGATATTACCATTCTTGTCTCTACCAGTAGTCTTCTTGTTGTTGCCATTATGAATAATTTTCCAAAGGTCTAGATCAGTGTTGGTAATCCAGCACTCCATCTTCGTGGCCCAGCTATCATACTCTTCCTTCTTTAGGAGTGGGAATTTTCCATTTGTATTGGAAACAGTAGCAACGATTTGTTGTGTTTGATGTGTTGTGGTGGTGCTTGGTTGTCATGTTTTAGTACAACTAGAAGCAGACATGATTAGACAAAATAGTTATTAAAAAAATTGGTTCTTCTTGTACAGAGACTCTCCCAGGCTCTGATACCACTTGTTGGGTCCACTAGTTGTAGATTCTTGCAGCCTGTTAAGGATGGTGAAAGAATTCTGTAATCACAAGTCTGTTCACAAAGAGACTCTTAATGAAATACAAAGTATAAGTGCGGGATACAAATACTAATATCAAGAAGAAACAAAATAACTAAATAACTTGATCCTTACTAAGGATTTCTACTATTGATATGAAATGAATACTAGTGAAAGGTGTCTCTAACCCTTCTACCAATGGGTTCCTTTTATACTACAAGGAAACCCTAAACTACATTAAACATAAAACATGTAACTCCTGATATGCATATCCTTTCCTAAGATATCTCATGCATATCCTAACAAACTACTAAGAATAATATTGTTTGACTTTCTACTAGACAAGGAGCACGTATTGCTCACTTGACTACTAGGACCAGTATGAACTACATACATCCTAGTTCATCTATTACAAATAACCTAGTACATAGGTCCTAACATTTTTAAAACCTTGATCCACTGTAGTTGAAAGTAATGTTCCATAAATTGTGGATAAAAAGGGAGCTAGCTACTTTGTTAGTGCACCTAGACTCGAAGTTGAGAATTAAGTGGAAAACTAAATGCTTTGCTACTTGACGGGAATGGAATCCTATTACATTACACGTATTAAGGATGGTAAATTTACACCTAAAACAACAGAAGGTTATGATAAACCTGAGTCCTAATGGACCAATGATGAAAGAAGGGTGGTCAATCAGGTCAGTTTTCAGGGCCCTTTTAGACTAAGGAAAATCGAATATAGATCTGAAACTCGAATACAATACTTTGAGATCCAAACCTCCGAAACACTTACTCAAACATACACCCGATACAAGACCTTGCTCAATGAGTAATCAAATGACAGGGTTGAACTGTCTAGACAAGAAATCAATGTTAGTTTTGAGAACAGTCTCCTAGAAAAATGGCTTAGCTTCTCCCAGGGCCTAAGAAATGCTAACCATACCCAAACTCAGGATCTAGCCGATATTTACTGAAGATTTATCTATGAAGATAACCTAATCTATAGGAAATTCCTCAAGTCTAAGAAAGCGTAGATAAGTGCCACCCCAAGTCCAATTAATGGCCCCGTATATACTACTTTCTATTTTAATGGAATTGTTCAGGACTTTCAAGAGACATCAGATGATGAATCTGATGAAAGAACTAGTTCAAGATATCCTAAATACTTACTTTAAGAATTCACTAAAAGAGCACTTCTGGCAAGCTGATAACGCCTCATTTATACATATTTAAAATGATGCATTTGTCCTATTTTTCTATGTAAATAAATAAAATGTGTTATGAGTTGGTACTAATTTGATATACCATTGTGACAGGAGAAGAATAAACATTGGAGAAGAGATGTGGAACCAAGAAGGAACATAAAAGACCAAAGAATAAATAAGTCTGGAAAACGCCAATGTGCCCCGCACTTCAGTGGAGTCCGAATTTGGAGTACTTGGCAAAGTATGGCACACTTTTTGGATTGTGCGGCGCACTTTGCATACTGTTAAAAATTTTAATTGAAATTATGCAAGGAATTAAAGATAAAAACTTTGGGCTATCATCTCATTACTTAGATACGTTTTTAAGTGCTTATTTAACAGCTATTGTAGCCAGACCATCCAAGTACTACCCACCATTCTCAATACTTTTGGTTACTTGGAGGAGAAAACATCAAGGATTCTTCAATCCGTGAGAAGAACCAAGGAAGTGTTAGTGTTTTTGTGTAAGGTGAACTATATCTAGTTCATGCTTGTATGGTTGTTGTAACAAAGGAGTGATAGGAAGGTTGATTGCTTATTTACTTGTGAGAATCAAAGTTTGCATTTGGAACCATATATTGATCATAATCATTTGGTAAAATTATCATCTTATTACTTGTTATGATTTCTGAATTTCAATCTATTAAGATGTGTATTGTTACTGTGATTATGGAGTAGTAACTTGTGTATTTGGTTGAGGCATGCATAGAACCATGAATAGATTTTATTAGCTTCGTAGGGGTGAAGTACGGCGCACAATTAGGTTTGTGTGACACACTTCTTCCCTGGTTCGTGATTATAAGCATGGTTGAGATGTTTTTGTTGCTCGATACTATTGTATTTGATACTTTTTATGTATTTGGTTCATACCTAGTTATAAGATGTTCGAAAGTGCTTATATGATTGAATGTATTTCATGTCATCTAGTAAATGAATCTTGATATTTGCTTTGTAGAAATTTGTGAATAAAATGCATCCCAACTCTTATAAGATTTTGTTTAATGTTTGCCATGGGTTCGAAAGAGTGTGGCTCAGCGAGCACTTGAATTATTTAAACCAACATAAAGCGATCTTAATGTGTTTGATATAACATGATCTATAGGTCGAAAGGATTTCTTGTTATACTGAATAGTTGTTGCTTGTGAGACTGGTCATCTACTTGTAATCATGCATTGTTTATGTTCTTGTAATTCATCTTTGCTATCTCTTTCTTCTATGTTTTAGCCTTAACCAAACGCACCTTTTAATCATTTGATAACTATAATCTTTTGAACTTGTGACACTTTAGAGATAATTGTTTTTTTCATGTTAACGAAAATCCCGTGGAACGATCTGGTCTTACCATTACTATATTGCAAAATGAAAGGGTATACTTTTCCTGTTTGTTAGTGATATAAGTCGGTTGAAACTAGTTATAAATTTAAAGCTATCTTTGTTAGTTTATGTAAATCTTGCTAGTTCTAGAGAAAGAAAGTATAAAGAGAAAGGGTTACACACACACACACTTAGAAAGAGAAATAAATAAGAAAACACATTACTGTGTATGAAATAAATGAGAGCAACCACCCCTCTCCAACAAAGGATAGGGGTTATATACCCAAGCTTTGTGATGGGCTTGGGCTTACAATATGGGTCGTGGCCTTGTCTTTGTGGACAAGGCTTGGCTTAGTTTACATAACTTAATGTAATAACTACGAGCTACTAACTATATATTGTTAAAGTGACTGGTCCTTCCTAAATACGTAAAAACGTAGTTCTAATAATCTCCCCCTAAGAGAGGTCACTCCAAACAAGGGGTTACCCGAGTTACAATAACAAAATAAATCTAGCATAATATTCTTGTCTTGAGCTCATAGCCTTAATCTTTCTTTTTTTTTCTTTTCCGGTGAATATGTTGATGTGATCTTTGATATCAATCTTGAGCACGTGTCTCTTGCCTTGATATTGTGCATCCTTCACCTGTGATGTTGTAACACCCCATTTTGATAAATGGAATATCACGCGTGATAATGGCGTTTCATCAAAGCATACAAGGATAAATGTATAAAACATCACATGACCATAAAGGAAATACCGGAACCAAACATCGGTACACTAAAAGTAGAACTCATCACACACAAACATAAGTACTGTAAATGAAAAGGACTAAACAATGTCCATAGAAATGAGTATCAAAAGTATGAAGAAATGCATAAAGTAAAGAAGGCTAGGAAGCTTCCAATCCATATGCACGTACGCTTAAAGTCTACGAGCGTCCCTGAGTAGCTGCCGTTTTGGGAACATAAAAGGAAAAACGGCTGAGCATAACGCTCATTGCACGGATATACAAATAAAGCATGAATAATATAAGCATATAAGCATGGAGCAGCGGAAAAGACTAAGTCCTGAATAACCTGGCATGTCTTAGTAAAACTGGTTTTATAGTTTGAAAAGCCTTAGGTTTATCTTATAAAAACTATTTATCATGCTTACCATTAGCCAATATAGGTCATGAAATATCAACGTGCATGAATACTTGAAGGGGTGACCTCGTCATGCAAATTAGAGGGGCTGCCTCTAATTTAATATACTGTTTGGGTAGGAGGGATCAACTCCTTGTGAAGGATGCAAGGCACACACCACATTCACCTGAATAATCTGCTGAAAAACATGTAAACTAGATGCACCCATACGCCCCACATGATAATAATAATAATATGGCCAAAAGCTGAAAGGACGCCACGAGCTATCACTCCGTCGTGGTGGAGTTATAACACTGGTGCATCCAGTGTTATGGTTATGGTACCTCCACAACTAGGTGAAACTGGTCATGCATGTATATGGCTTTAGGTATCTAACTTAAACATAAGCAATTCAAAAACATATAAAACATATACTGGGAAAACAGTTGGCTGCATACGGGGAATCCTAATAAGGAAGAATGTCCATACTGAAAGGACGGAGAATCCGTACCTTGTGTCCAGTGAACGAAGAAGACGAACGGAAGAGAGTCCTACTTCGATATCACTAATGCTACATAAATAATATCCATGTATAAGTATCTGATTACTGTGTACGTAACTGGTTTTATATCATGTCTTAGCTTGTTTTATATGTTCATGTCATGTTTTACTGGTTTTAGCTTTATACTATGTATATCATGTATTCTGTCTATTCTGATTGAGTATTACTTGTATTCCTTGTATTATTATACTTGTTGTGTAATAATAAGTAACTTTCTAAAAATAGCAGGTTTCCTAAAAAAGAAAGTTTCCAAAAATAGAAAGTTTCCAAAAATAGATTTACTGCTTAAAATAGATAAGTTTCTAAAAATAGAAAGTTTCCAAAAATAGATTAGCTGCCTTAATTAAATAAGTTTCTATAAATAGAATAAGCTAGATTATTAAGCTAATAATATAAGCTTAAGTGTTTACTGATTAATATTCTAAGTCATGTGATTAAATAATATAGTTTATTAATTATTACATGTAAATTAAATAAACTATAGGTTAAAGTATTTAATTAAATATAACATGATTTAATTAAATAAAAGGTAATAATACCTAGATTAAAACGTGTATTAATATTTATTATTAATATAACCTAAGTCATGTAAATTAATTAATTATAAGGCATGTTTAATAATTAATTAATTACATAGTCTAATTTAAATAATAAATACTCAGGTTAAATTTCATGTATTATTATTAATAATAATAACCTAAGTCATGATGTAATTAAATTAATTAAGTACATCTCAAATTAATTTAATTAAGCTTATAAATAAATAATCTTGTAAAAATACTAAACTTGTAAAATTTATTAAGTCGTGAACCGTGCCCGTGAACCCGTAAACCAGACCCGTGAAGCGGCCAACCAAACGCACCCTTAACAGTGGCAAAACCAGCTTGACCGGTTGCCACTATTTTCGCAAAACAGCCACCAGCTGACGCCGGTGGTTCCCTTGGTCATGGCTAGCCGCCGGCTAGCAAAAGTTCCCGCTGCCGGTGGTTCCCCCTGCTGCCGCGGCTTGGGTTCCCCCTGCTTTCCATATATAGCCACCGGCTATGCCGGTGGTGGTTCTTGTTTCTGTCGAGACCCAACCGAATACCAAACACACACCCCGACAAGGTCGGGGGTTCCCTTGTTCTTGCGACCGAGACACAACAACACCACACCGAGACCATGAGGTCTCGGTTGATGCGCAACAAGGCAAGCCGAGACCATAAGGTCTCGGTAGCTTTCTACGGCCGAACAAACACCCCTTAAACCATAATCAATTTACCCCCATGATTTATTTACATAAAGATTTCTTGTTCTTATATCACTCATGATTTCATGTGTTCAATTAATTAAGAACATAAAAGAAAAAGAGTTTAAGGATTTACCGATTACGTGAAACAATGGGGAACGAAAACACTAACAATCTTGCAAGAAATCAATCACCAAAAATCAACAAACACACCCTATGTGTGTGTGTTCTACCCGGCGGCCAAGAGGGAGCAAAAGAGAGATTAGGGTTTTTCTTGTTTTCTAATTTTTGTTATAATGAAACATATCTTTTCCTAATTTCTTGTTTTAGTAAAAATTGCATGGGCTTGGCCCTTTCCTTGTGTTATGCCACGGGTATATGGGGCCCACAAGGGTAACCCGAATGTTTTCTCGTGTTCAATATTATGTGTGTTCTCGTGTTCGTGTATACATGATTTCATTCTTAATTGTTCGTGTTATATTATATACTTGTACGTAGTCGTAATAATAATTACATAAATACATATAAATGGGTTCGTGTTTATTTACGTTCATGTTTTCATGTTCATATGTTCGTGATTATAATTATTATTAAAATAATTATCGTGTCTTAATACGTATTGAATACTTGTCGAGTTATAACACGTATGTAATACTTGTTAATCTTGATCGTGAAACGTAAATGTGCTATAAAAAGAAAGTATGCGGGTTATGTACGTACGATCATAAGGGTACTATTCATGGTAAAAGCATGCGGGTTTTACAACTCTTCCCCCCTAAAAAGAATATTTAGTCCCCGAATTATAGATAATGTAACTGGAAAAGAAGAACATACCCGAATTCAAAATATGAAATGAGGGTAAGAAGCCCGGATAGACTCCTCTGTTTCCCAAGTGGCTTCCTGCTTGGTATGATCCCTCCAAAGGATTTTGACGAATGAAATCGTCTTCCTTATCATGACTCGTTCTTGTCTGTCATGAACTCGTTCGGGTTCTTCTATGAAAGTGAGATCTTCACGAATCTGTTCTAGTGGATACTGAACCATGTGAAGGGGATGATACTTGTACCCTCTGAGTAAGGACACATGGAAAACATCGTGAACATGAGAAAGCTGCGGAGGTAACGCTAAACGATAAGATACTTCACCGACTCGTTCAATGACATCAAACGGTCCGATGAATCGAGGACTGAGCTTCCCTTTGATTCCAAAACGTCTAACACCACGTGCCGGCGAAACCTTAAGGAAAACGTGATCTCCTACGTTAAAATGTAAGTCCCTACGATGCTTGTCTGCGTAACTCTTCTGACGTGACCGTGCTTCTTGCAGTTTCTGCTTAGCTACTGCGACCTTCTCATTAGTCAATTCTATCATTTCTGGTCCTTCAAGTGTTCGCTCACCAACCTGATACCAGCAGATTGGGGTACGACACTTCCTGTCATACAACATCTCAAATGGAGCACACTTGATACTTGCGTGCCAACTGTTGTTGTATGCAAACTCTACCAAACAGATGTAATCGTCCCAATCTCCCGTCCATTCCAACGCACATGACCTCAACATGTCTTCCAATGTCTGAATTGTTCGCTCCGATTGCCCGTCTGTTTGAGGATGAAAAGCCGTGCTAAGCTTGAGTTTTGTCCCCCAAGCTTTCTACAGACTTCTCCAGAATCGCGAAGTGAACCGAGGATCTCTGTCTGAGACGATGTTGGATGGAGCACCATGATGTCTCATGATCTCTTTCTTGTAAGTATCAGCGAGTTTACTGACCGAATTCTCCTTGCGGATCGGTAAGAAATGAGCTGACTTGGTAAGTCGATCAATGATAACCCAACTCGCATCGTGCTTCTTCTTTGTCGGTGGAAGACCAGTAACAAAATTCATGGTGATTTTGTCCCACTTCCACTCTGGAATATCTAACGGTTGAAGAAGATCGCCAGATCGCTGATGCTCGATCTTAACCTGCTAACAGGTAAGACATTTGGAGACGTAAGTTGCAATATCCTGTTTCATACCACTCCACCAAAAGTATTGCTTGATGTCATGGTACATCTTGGTCGAACCAGGATGAATAGAGAATGGGTAGCTACGAGCCTCAGCTAACAATGCTTCCCGGAGTTCTTGATCGTCAGGAACACAAAGTCTCGTGCCCTTCCATAAGATACCATCTGCGTCTACTCGGAATTCTGTCTGCTTCTCCAAATTCTGAATTATCGCCCAGATTTCACCATCATCCTTCTGAGCTTCCTTGGTCCTAGAGAGTAACTCGGGTTCCGCTCTAAGATTAGCCCAGTAACCGTGTTGTCCACGTACCATGATCTCTATGTCTAGTCGCTCCAAGTCACTTATAATTTCCTCCTCAATTTTAATGCCGTTTATCATTCTGGACTTTCTGCTAAGTGCATCTGCCACTACATTCGCCTTGTCGGGATGATACTGCAGGTTAATGTCATAATCCTTCAACAACTATAACCATCTCCTCTGTCTCATGTTCAATTCATGTTGAGTGAAGATATACTTCAAGCTCTTGTGGTCCGTGAAAATGTCACATGATTCTCCATACAAGTAGTGCCTCCATATCTTCAATGCAAACACGACTGCTGCAAGTTCCAAGTCATGCGTAGGGTAATTTTCCTCATAAGGCTTAAGCTGTCATGAAGCGTACGTGATCACTTTCCCATGTTGCATGAGAACACAACCAAGCCCCTTTTCTGATGCATCACTGTAGATCTGAAATCCACCTGTACTAGATGGGAGAGTAATAGTCGGTGCAGATACTAACTTCTGCTTTAGGTCTTCAAATCTCTTCTCTCTTTCTTCAGTCCAGACGAATTTCTCCCCTTTCCGCATCAGTTTGGTCAATGGTAGTGCTAAACGGGAAAAGTTCTCCACGAACCTACGGTAGTAACCAGCTAAGCCTAGGAAACTACGGACTTCAGTCGCTGATGTCGGTCTTGGCCACTTGGTAATAGCCTCAACCTTTGCTGGATCCATCGTGATTCCTTCTGCTGATACAATGTGACCTAAGAATGCCACCTTGTCTAACCAGAACTCACACTTGGAGACTTTAGCATACAGCTGCTTCTGGCGAAGAATCTGTAGTACTGTACGAAGATGGTTAATACAAGAGATTTTCTCGTATGAAAATTCGTTGAACCAGTCTTTTCGAATTGATTACTAGTTAAAAGTGCGACTCAGTCGTTTTGGTGGAAAATAAAATGGTTTGATTATCTATTTTAAACTAAAAGCAAATATGAAAATGCCGTTGTGTAAAAATAAAAGCTAAAAATTACGAGTTAAAAATAATTGATTAAACTTAAAAGCTTAAAAGTGAACTTAAAACTTAAAACTTTTTAAAAATAAAAACTTAAATCCATCGGAATACCCATGATCGGAATCCCATCGGAATGTTGATCGGGAAATACGTCGGAATGAGTCAAAAGTAATCATGTCGGAATAACTACAAAAGCATCAGAATACTGAACATAGAAAATTGTCAGAATAATGGTTATCGGAAAACACTCTCTGAATATATAAAAAGAGAAAACTGTCAGAAAAACAAATAATCACCTCCGTCGGAATCCCAATCGGAATAACCGTCAGAATCCAAAAGCCTTTTCCGATACACAGTATCGAAATACTCGTCGGAATGAAAAACCCCAATCCGATGGCAGCGTCGGAATAACAGTCAGAAAGGTTAAACCCTATTCCGACGCAATGAAATTCGTAATAAGAAAGTCAATAAGCTACTTTTTAATAAGCTCAAACCAAAACTTAACCAAATCTATAATGAAACGAACTAAATAAGAACGCATAAGAAACTTTCAAAACTTTAAATAAGCAAACCTTTTAAAACAACCTTAAAAAGACGAAACTTTTTAGAAAGCTTAAAAGTAAGTAAGCTAAACACAAAATAAGCCAATAAGCATGATAAGCTCAAAGCTCAAGTTGTATATAAACTTAGATATGAATAAAAAGATAAACTTTTTAATCACATAAACATCAAGATGAAACAAAATCAAAGATTATCACGAATAAAAAACAAATCAAAAATAAAGAAAGGTAGAAGAAGATTAAGATGGATATTAAAACAAGATTAAACTCTCAAAAGTAAAGATTTGATTCAAATAAGAAAAGAAGATGAAAGATGAAGTTGCTAGTGAGAGAAAGTTAAACACTTTCTCTCTACAAATTTTGAAAATGAACTAATTAACTAACTAACTAACACCCTCCTAATGACACATTAGGAGGGTATATGTAGGAGGTGGGGAGGTGCATGTGTTGCTTCCTTTTTCTTTCTTCTCGTCTTGACTCGATTTAAATTCTTTGTCTTCCTCGACGTCGTCTCGGGATTTGTCGATATAAATTGAACTCGTCTTATAATGTTCATCTATAATTAGACTTGGTTCTTCGACTTCATTAAACTTCCACCTTTAGACTTTTTCTTCGATAAATATTCAGAATAGGCCTTGGACTTCCGTTCTTTTTCAACTCTTGATCTTTTGACTTCGTCTTTTCTCGTTTTCTTCGATAAAAGCCCGTGATAGCCCGTGTTTTCTTCCTTTTTCATCTTTTTATCCTGAAACACAATAAAAACACAAACCACGCATAATTCCGACTTTTACGACATAAAATACACGTTTTGGTCTTGTTATTATTGGAAATAAGTGGTAAAAGGATTAGTGTTTTCACACTTATTAATGGTCTTCGTGTTCCTCTTTGGACTTAGAGAATATCAGGATGTCGTCAATGAAGACAATGACGAACTTTTCCAGAAATTCATGGAAGATTTTGTTCATCAGATCCATGAACACTGCTGGAGCATTGGTAAGGCCGAATAGCATGACTACAAATTCGTAGTGGTCATAGCGTGTACGGAAAGCAGTCTTGGCGATGTCCTGCTCCTTAACCCGTAACTGATGATAGCCCGACCTTAGATCAATCTTGGAGAAATGTTTGGTCCCTTGGAGTTGGTTAAACAAATCGTCTATGCGTGGTAGTGGATACCTATTCTTGATGGTAATCTTGTTGAGCTCGCGATAGTCAATACAAAGACGCTTACTGCCGTCCTTCTTCTTAACGAATAAGACCGGTGCGCCTCATGGAGATGCGCTCGGTCGAATAAAGCCTCATTCCAGAAGTTCTTGCAATTGATCCTTCAGCTCCTTGAACTCTATGGGAGCCATGCGATAAGGAGCCTTGGAAATCGGCTCAGTTCCTGGGATGAGATCGATGTTAAATTCTACTTCACGTGCAGGTGTATCTCTTATATTTTATGATTGTCTTGAATGATCACGAAGATGCATTGTTTGACTTATTTTGATAGTTATTTAAGCTGAAAATAAAGTGGGACGATTTAATCAATGGTTAGCTACAGGAAAAAATCTTATAAAACTGCTTCTCGGGACCTCTTAAAGTTTATATCTTGGCATAACTCGCTTCACGATTTGAGACCTTTCTCGGACCGATATTTGGCAGCGACTTCATACTTCGTGTAAAACCCGCATGCTTTTACCATGAATAGTACCCTTAGGATCGTACGTACTAGATTAAAACTTTCCTAATATAGCACGATTACGATTACGTGTTAGGATTTTACGTATTACGTACGTGTTAGAACACGATAAGTATTTACTATGCACGATCACGAAATATTTATTTGACGATAATTAATCACGAACATGCGATCATGAAATCATGAACGTAATTAAAACACGAACTATTATTAATTACGTATATATATTTATTACGAGCGTAATTAAATATATTAGATCACGGTATTTACGTAACGAGAACACTTAAAACATGGAGACAAATAATCACAAACGTATATTTACGTAACGAGAACACTTAAAACATTAGATCACGGTATTTACGTAACGAGAACACTTAAAACATGGGGCCCCTACCCGCGGCTACAAGGACAAATGGGCCAAACCCATTTGTCAAATTTACTAAAGGGGGTTATTATTTTTTTCACTACTCATTTTCATTCACAGAAGATTTTAGAAAAAACCCTAAAACCCTCCTCCCTTGTCTCCTTTGTGCCGCCACCCTACAACCACCACAAGAGGTGGTTTCTGATCTTGGATCTTGGAATTTTAGTGATTGATCGTGTTTGTTCTTCATCCTTTTGATCTACGAATTCGGTAAATCCTTTTTAAACCTTTTCTTTTGATTTAATCTTTTTACAAATCAAGAACATGTTATGTTTTTACAAAAACCTAATAATTAAACATAGATCTAACATGATTTGGGGTTAATAAAACCAAAAGTATGTTTTACGGGGTGTTTGTTTTGGCCGCAGGCTGCACCGAACCCGAAGGGGTTTCGGTTTGGCCAAGCCGACCACCACCAAGACCATACGGTCTTGGTTGGTGCGTGTGGGTCCCACGGAAGCAGTAAAACACGGGGTACCCCGAGTTGGTTC
Source organism: Glebionis coronaria (assembly GCA_025667525.1). NCBI lineage: Eukaryota > Viridiplantae > Streptophyta > Magnoliopsida > Asterales > Asteraceae > Glebionis > Glebionis coronaria. The sequence goes on along the minus strand of CM046876.1, from coordinate 102,756,156 downwards.
GGGGTACAGTGTCGATTTCATGTCCGGTTCATTGTTTTTAGCTTAGATCCGGTTCATGGTGTATGTTTAGTTTTTTTAGGTTTATGATCTTATGTTAAAAAATAAATTAATAAAATGATATGATTAATTTAATAACATGACTTAGGTTATTTAATTATTAATAATCATGAAATTAATTAACCAAAGTATTTGTATATTTAAGACTTATAATTAATTAATTATTTTAAAACCATGGATATAATTAATTAATTAACATGACTTAGGTTATATTATTAATATATAATAATACATATTTTAACCTAAGTATTTAACTTATTTAATTAAAAACATGTTATACTTTAATTAAATATTTTAACCTATAGTTTAATTGAATTACATGAAATAATTATTAAACTATACATTATATCATATGACTTAGAAAATAATCATGAAAACACTTAGGCTTATATACTTAGCTTATTTAACCAGCTTATTTCTAATTATGGAAACCTTCTATTTTTAGAAACTTATTTATTTCAGGCAGCTAATCTATTTATAGAAACTTATCTAATTTAAGCAGTAAATCTATTTTTGGAAACTTTCTATTTTTGGAAACTTTCTATTTTTGGAAACTTTCTATTTTTGGAAACTTTCTATTTTTGGTAACTTTCTATTTTTGGAAACTTTCTATTTTTGGAAACTTTCTATTTTTTGAAACTTTCTATTTTAGGAAACCTGCTATTTTTGGAAAGTTACTTATTATTACACAGTAAGTATTATAATACATAAAATACAGAAATACTTAATCAGATTAAACAGAATATAAGATAAACACAGTTTAAGGCTTTAAAACAGTAAAACATGGTAAGAACACATAAAATAAGCTAAGACATGACATAAAACCAGCTACGTATTTAGTAAGCAGATACTTATTCATGTATGTATTTATGTAGCACTAGTGATTCGGAAGTAGGATTCCTCTCAGTTCATCTTCTCGTTCACTGGACATAAGGTACGGATTCCCGTCCTTTCAGTATGCACATTCTTTCTTTATTAGGATTCCCCATATGCAGCCAACTGTTTTCCCGTAGTATAAGTTACGTGTTTGATTGCTTATGTTTAATTAAGTTTACCTATAGCCATATACATGCATGACCAGTTTCACCTAGTTATGGAGGTACCATAACCATAACATTAGAGGCACTGATGTTATGACTTCACCACGGCGGAGTGATTGCTCGTGGCGTCCCTTCAGCTTTTGGCCATTTATTTATATTTATCATGTGGGGCATATGGGTGCATCCTAGTTACATGTTTTTATTCAGGATTTCATGGTGAATGTGGTGTGTGCATTGCATCCTTCACAAGGAGCTGATCCCTCCTACCCAAAAACCAGTATATTAAATTAGAGGCAGCCCCTCTAATTTGCATGATGAGGTCACCCCTCCAAGTATTCATGCACGGTGGATTTTCATGACCTATATTGGCTAATGGTAAAATATGACAAACAGTTTTTATAAGATAAACATAAGACTTTCAAACTATTAAACCAGTTTTATCAAGACTTAACCAGGTTACTCGGGACTTAGTTTTTCTTCCGCTGTTATTATGTTATATGCTTATCCTATTCATGCCTTATTGTACATCCGTGCACTGAGCGTATTTGCTCAGCCGTTTTCCTTTTTTATGTTCCCAAAACGGAAGGTACTCAGGGACGCTCGTAGACACTAAGAGTACGTGCATATGGACTGGAAGCTGTCTAGCCTTCTTAACTTTATGCATTTCCTTTCTTATGATACTTATGCTTTGGACATTGTTTAGTCCTTTCCTTTATTATACTATGTTTGTGTGTGATGAGCTTTACTTTTGGACTACCGATGTTTGATTCCGGTATTTTCCTTTTATGGTCAAGTAATGTTTAGACATTTTTCCTTGTATGCTTTGATGACACGCCATAATTGCTGTGATATTTCCATTTCCAAAATGGGGTGTTTCAATTATGGTATCAGAGCCAAGGCTTCGACCTGTAGGCTCTCAAATATGACATGTGATTAGTGGGTAGTCACTACGGTGTTCCTAGAACTGACAGTTGTTTTCATGCATTCATCATTTTTAAGCATACATATACATGTCATTGTTGCAGGGTTTTTGACTAAGTAATGGTTGGTACAGGACTGGCCCTATTTAGTCGCATGTGTTTTATCGAAACTTTTAGATTTGGGACCGACCCATAGGCGTCCCCTCGCTATGTCTTTTGTTTTGGGTGAACTGACCAGAGGCGTTCACTCTCGAGCATACAAAAGTTTTCATAAAACTGCATCATGCATTCATACACAAAATTTTCTTGCATAAAATTTTTCTCGTGAAATTTTAGTATAAATTTTTTCATGTATATATATATTTTATTTTTTGATCTGTTTAATCATATGTTTTATGTTATACTGTCAGATGGTTCTCACACGTGAACAGGAGCAGCTCAATGCTGTAATTCAGGCTGCCATGCAAGCCTTGCTTCCTCAACTGAGGAATGACATCAGGGCTGAAGTTCAAGCTGCCAACAATCAGCAGCACAATCAGCCACCTCCTCCTCCTCCTCCAGTGACATTAGCAGTATGGCTGGAGAGATTCAACAAGCTCCGCCCTCGAGCTTTTGAGAAGACAGATAGCCCCAGCGATGCTGAAAGCTGGTTGGCACACATCGAGAAGATTTTCAACGCTATGGGCTGTGACCCCGCATACAAGGCGAGGTTGGCATGCTATCGGTTCGAAGGCGATGTACTCAATTGGTGGTTAGCATTGATGCAGTCTGAAGGTGGTGACGAGTGGGTTGCTGGTTTGACTTGGACTCAGTTCAAGGACAGGGTGATGGAGCAGTTCTTTCCCAAGGCTGAGCAGGACAAGCTCAAGAGGGAGTACCATGGGATCCGACAGAGAGCTGGGGAGAATAGCAACGAGTTTATGCAGCGCTTTCTTCGCTTAGCTTGTTTCCTTGGTGCGGCAGCAGGTACTCCTGAAGAGCAGGCACATCACTTTAGGTGGGCTCTTCGCACATCGGTTGCAAACAATATGGTGTGTGCTACGTTCAACACTATAGCACAAGTGGCCGATGCAGCACGAAAACTGGAGATGCTGCAGGAGAGAGATGAGTTCGGGGAAGCTGAAAGACCCGACAAGAGGTAAACATTCGTATTCAAGCGGTGACCAATCCGTATACTTTCCATATGTCAATTATTCATCTCTTAAATGTATCTTCCAGGCAGAAAACTGGGGACCGGTCTCAGCCGGCTACTCAGCAGCAGCCTCATCAGCCCAAGGGAAACGGTCAGACTAACGACCGTTCTGCTACGGATAGGCGTGGCGGTAATGACAATTACCGTAACAACGCTGGGCACTCCAACAGCAGCAGGTCCTAATACTTACGCATTTCCTTATGATTTTATGTTATAACTCATATTCTGACACTTTAGCAAACTTCTACCAGGAACCATGGAAATGGTAGGGACCAGAACCAGAGAGGTTTGCAGCCTAGCCGTCCAGCTATCACTGGTATTCAATCTTACGATTATCCGCTTTGTCCTTTGTACCCAATTACCATGTCTTATGTAAAATGTTTTATCAGGTTCTCAGCCAGCTAGAGCACCTGCTGGAGGATACACTCATCCTCTTTGCTCTACTTGCCACCGTAGGCACCCAGGAACATGTCGCTGTAATACTGATGCGTGCTTCAAGTGTGGTCTCCCTGGCCATATTATGAAGGATTGCCGTAAGGGCGAGATGGAGGGTACATCGGGACATGCTGATACCAAGCCGCCTCCTACTATCGGGCGTGTCTACACGACCACTCGAGACCAGGCCAACAAGTCTACATGTACCATCACTGGAATCTTGTATATGTATGGTCAAGCTGCGTGTGTCCTTTTCGATACGGGTGCTACTCACTCAGTTATTTCTACTGCTTATGCTAAGAACATTAGGATGCCTCCCGTGCCACTAGAAAATAGGCTTACTATTTCCACGCCTTTGAGGGACTCTGTATTAATCACCCATGTATACAAGAGTCTTCCCCTAGAATTTGATGATAAGGTTCGACCTGTCGACGCACTTCTACTGGACATGAATGACTTCGACATGATTTTGGGCATGGATTGGCTATCCAAGCATCATGCTACCATAGACTGCCATTCATATCGTGTTATCTTCGGTGATGTTAATGCACCAGAGTACATTCATAATGGGTTCATACCCGGACGGTCTGTACAAATCATATCTACCCTGCAAGCGCGTGCACTACTGTCACATGGCTGCGAGGGTTATCTAGCTACGGTTCACGACATGGATGCTGAATCCCCATCAATTCAGGATCAACCCATAGTGTCGGAATTCCAGGATGTTTTTCCAGCAGAACTTCCGGGCATACCACGTGCACGAGAAGTGGAATTTAGTATCGAGCTAATTCCAGGAGCTGAACCAATCTTCAAGGCTCCTTATCGCATGGCTCCCATAGAGCTGAAGGAGCTGAAGGATCAACTGCAAGAACTTCTTGAACGAGGTTTCATTCGACCGAGCGCATCTCCATGGGGCGCACCGGTTTTGTTTGTTAAGAAGAAGGACGGCAGTATGCGTCTTTGCATAGACTATCGCGAGCTCAACAAGATTACCATTCGGAATAGGTATCTGCTGCCACGCATTGATGATTTGTTTGACCAACTACAAGGAGCCAAACACTTCTCCAATATTGATCTTAGGTCAGGCTATCATCAGCTACGGGTCAAGGAGCAGGACATCGCTAAGACTGCTTTTCGTACCCGCTATGGCCACTACGAGTTTGTAGTTATGCCATTTGGCCTGACAAATGCTCCAGCAGTGTTCATGGATTTGATGAACAGAATCTTCCATGAATTTCTGGACAATTTCGTCATTGTCTTCATCGATGACATCCTGATTTTCTCAAAGTCCAAGGAGGAACACGAAGACCATCTTCGTACAGTACTACAGATTCTTCGCCAGAAGCAGTTGTATGCTAAATTCTCCAAGTGTGAGTTCTGGTTAGACAAGGTGGCATTCTTAGGTCACATTGTATCAGCAGAAGGAATCACTGTGGATCCAGCGAAGGTTGAGGCCATTACTAAGTGGCCAAGGCCGACATCAGCGACGGAAGTCCGCAGTTTCTTAGGCTTAGCTGGCTATTACCGTAGGTTCGTGGAGAACTTTTCCCGCCTAGCACTACCATTGACCAAACTGATGCGGAAAGGGGAGAAATTCGTCTGGACTGAAGATCGAGAGAAGAGCTTTGAAGACCTGAAGCAGAAGCTAGTATCTGCACCTATTCTTACTCTACCATCTGGTACGGGTGGATTTCAAATCTACAGCGATGCATCGGGGAAGGGACTTGGCTGTGTTCTCATGCAACATGGGAAAGTGATCGCGTACGCTTCACGGCAGCTTAAGCCTTATGAAGAGAATTACCCCACGCACGACCTGGAACTTGCTGCAGTCGTGTTTGCATTAAAGATATGGAGGCACTACTTATATGGAGAATCATGTGACATTTTCACGGACCACAAGAGCTTGAAGTATATCTTCACTCAACGTGAATTGAACATGAGGCAGTGGAGATGGTTAGAGCTGTTGAAGGATTATGACATTAATCTACAGTATCATCCCGGAAAGGCAAATGTAGTAGCAGATGCTCTTAGCAGGAAGTCCGGAATGATCAACGACATTAAAATCGAAGAGGAAATCATCAGAGACTTGGAGCGACTAGACATCGAGTACATGGTACGTGGACAACACGGTTACTGGGCTAATCTTAGAGTAGAACCCGAGTTGCTATCTAAGATCAAGGAAGCTCAGAAGGATGACGGAGAAATCTGGGCGATAGTACAGAATTTGGAGAAGCAGACAGAATTCAGAGTAGATGCATATGGTATCGTATGGCAGGGCACGAGACTTTGTGTTCCTGATGACCAAGAACTCCGGGAAGCCTTGTTAGCTGAAGCTCATAGCTCCCAATTCTCGATACATCCTGGTTCGACTAAGATGTACCATGACATCAAGCAGTACTTTTGGTGGAGTGGTAATAAACAGGATGTGGCCACTTACGTCTCCAAATGTCTTACCTGCCAGCAGGTTAAGATCGAGCATCAGCGATCTGGCGGTCTCCTTCAACCGTTAGATATCCCATAGTGGAAGTGGGAAAAATTACCATGGATTTTGTTACTGGTCTTCCGCCTACCAAGAGGAAGCACGATGCAATTTGGGTTATCGTAGATCGACTTACCAAATCAGCTCATTTCTTACCGATCCGCAAGGAAGATCCAGTAATCAAACTCGTAGATATGAACAGACGAGAGATCATGAGACTCCACGGTGCACCATCCAGCATCGTCTCAGACAGAGATCCTCGATTCACTTCGCGCTTTTGGAAGAGTCTGCAGAAAGCTTGGGGTACACAACTTAAGCTTAGCACGGCTTTTCATCCTCAAACGGACGGACAGTCGGAGCGAACCATTCAAACATTAGAGGATATGTTGAGGTCATGTGCGTTAGAATGGACGGGTGATTGGGACGAATACATCTGTTTGGTGGAGTTTGCATACAACAACAGTTGGCACGCAAGTATCAAGTGTGCCCCATTTGAGATGTTGTATGGCAGAAAGTGTCGCGCCCCAATCTGTTGGGATCAGGTTGGCGAGCGAACACTTGAAGGACCGGAAATCATAGAGATGACCAATGAGAAGATCGCAGTAGCTAAGCAGAAAATTCAGGAGGCACGGTCACGTCAGAAGAGTTACGCTGATAAGCATCGTAGGGATATACAATTTAACGTAGGAGATCACGTCTTCCTTAAGGTTTCGCCGGCACGTGGTGTTAGACGCTTCGGGATTAAAGGGAAGCTCAGTCCTCGTTTCATCGGACCGTTTGATATCATTGAACGAGTTGGTGAAGTATCTTACCGATTGGCGTTACCTCCGCAGCTTTCGCATGTACACAATGTGTTTCATGTGTCCTTACTCAGAGGGTACCAGTATCATCCCCTTCACATGGTTCAGTAACAGATACGTGAAGATCTCACTTTTATAGAAGAACCCGAACGAGTTCTTGACAGACAAGAACGAGTCATGAGAAAGAAGACGATTCCATTCGTCAAAATTCTATGGAGGGATCATACCGAGCGGGAAGCCACTTGGGAAACAAAGGAGTCTATCCGGGCTTCTTACCCTCATTTCATATTTTGAATTCGGGTATGTTCTTCTTTTCCAGTTTACTTTATCTATAATTCGGGGACGAATTATTTTTTTTAGGGGGGGAGAGTTGTAAAACCCGCATGCTTTTACCATGAATAGTACCCTTAGGATCGTACGTACTAGATTAAAACTTTCCTAATATAGCATGATTACGATTACGTGTTAGGATTTTACGTATTACGTACGTGTTAGAACACGATAAGTATTTACTATGCACGATCACGTAATATTTATTTGACGATAATTAATCACGAACATGCGATCATGAAATCATGAACGTAATTAAAACACGAACTATTATTAATTACGTATATATATTTATTACGAGCGTAATTAGATATATTAGATCATGGTATTTACGTAACGAGAACACTTAAAACACGAACACAAATAATCACAAACGTATAACTTAACATCGAGACACGGAAAAAGGTACGGGTACCGCAAGTGGGGCCCCTACCCGCGGCTACAAGGACAAATGGGCCAAGCCCATTTGTCAAATTTACTAAAGGGGGTTATTATTTTTTTCACTACTCATTTTCATTCACAGAAGATTTTAGAAAAAACCCTAAAACCCTCCTCCCTTGTCTCCTTTGTGCCGCCACCCTACAACCACCACAAGAGGTGGTTTGTGATCTTGGATCTTGGAATTTTAGTGATTGATCGTGTTTGTTCTTCATCCTTTTGATCCACGAATTCGGTAAATCCTTTTTAAACCTTTTCTTTTGATTTAATCTTTTTACAAATCAAGAACATGTTATGTTTTTACAAAAACCTAATAATTAAACATAGATCTAACATGATTTGGGGTTAAATAAAATCAAAAGTGTGTTTTAAGGGGTGTTTGTTTTGGCCGCAGGCTGCACCGAACCCGAAGGGGTTTCGGTTTGGCCAAGCCGACCACCACCAAGACCATACGGTCTTGGTTGGTGCGTGTGGGTCCCACGGCAGCAGTAAAACACGGGGTACCCCGAGTTGGTTCGGGGTACGGTGTCGATTTCATGTCCGGTTCATTGTTTTTAGCTTAGATCCGGTTCATGGTGTATGTTTAGTTTTTTTAGGTTTATGATCTTATGTTAAAAATTAAATTAATAAAATGATATGATTAATTTAATAACATGACTTAGGTTATTTAATTATTAATAATCATGAAATTAATTAACCTAAGTATTTGTATATTTAAGACTTATAACTAATTAATTATTTTAAAACCATGGATATAATTAATTAATTAACATGACTTAGGTTATATTATTAATATATAATAATACATATTTTAACCTAAGTATTTAACTTATTTAATTAAAAACATGTTATACTTTAATTAAATATTTTAACCTATAGTTTAATTGAATTACATGAAATAATTTACCATTTAGAGTGAATTACATGAAATAATTATTAAACTATACATTATATCATATGACTTAGAAAATAATCATGAAAACACTTAGGCTTATATACTTAGCTTATTTAACCAGCTTATTTCTAATTATGGAAACCTTCTACTTTTAGAAACTTATTTATTTCAGACAGCTAATCTATTTTAAGCAGTAAATATATTTTTGGAAACTTTCTGTTTTTGGAAACTTTCTATTTTTGGAAACTTTCTATTTTTGGAAACTTTCTATTTTTGGAAACTTTCTATTTTTGGAAACTTTCTATTTTTGGTAACTTTCTATTTTTGGAAACTTTCTATTTTTGGAAACTTTCTATTTTTGGAAACTTTCTATTTTTTTGAAACTTTCTATTTTAGGAAACCTGCTATTTTTGGAAAGTTACTTATTATTACACAGTAAGTATTATAATACATGAAATACCAGAAATACTTAATCAGATTAAACATAATATAAGATAAACACAGTTTAAGGCTTTAAAACAGTAAATCATGGTAAGAACACATAAAATAAGCTAAGACATGACATAAAACCAGCTACGTATTTAGTAAGCAGATACTTATTCATGTATGTATTTATGTAGAACTAGTGATTCGGAAGTAGGATTCCTCTCAATTCATCTTCTCGTTCACTGGACATAAGGTACGGATTCCCGTCCTTTCAGTATGGACATTCTTTCCTTATTAGGATTCCCCGTATGCAGCCAACTGTTTTCCCGTAGTATAAGTTACGTGTTTGATTGCTTATGTTTAATTAAGTTTACCTATAGCCATATACATGCATGACCAGTTTCACCTAGTTATGGAGGTACCATAACCATAACATTAGAGGCACTGGTGTTATGACTTCACCACGGCGGAGTGATTGCTCGTGGCGTCCCTTCAGCTTTTGGCCATTTATTTATATTTATCAAGTGGGGCGTATGGGTGCATCCTAGTTACATGTTTTTATTCAGGATTTCATGGTGAATGTGGTGTGTGCCTTGCATCCTTCACAAGGAGCTGATCCCTCCTACCCAAAAACCAGTATATTAAATTAGAGGCAGCCCCTCTAATTTGCATGATGAGGTCACCCCTCTAAGTATTCATGCACGGTGGATTTTCATGACCTATATTGGCTAATGGTAAAATATGACAAACAGTTTTTATAAGATAAACATAAGACTTTCAAACTATTAAACCAGTTTTATCAAGACTTAACCAGGTTACTCGGGACTTAGTTTTTCTTCCGCTGTTATTATGTTATATGCTTATCCTATTCATGCCTTATTGTACATCCGTGCACTGAGCGTATTTGCTCAGCCGTTTTACTTTTCTATGTTCCCAAAACGGCAGGTACTCAGGGACGCTCGTAGATACTAAGAGTACGTGTATATGGACTGGAAGCTGTCTAGCCTTTTTTACTTTATGCATTTCCTTTCTTATGATACTTATGCTTTGGACATTGTTTAGTCCTTTCCTTTATTATACAATGTTTGTGTGTGATGAGCTTTACTTTTGGACTACCGATGTTTGATTCCGGTATTTTCCTTTTATGGTCAAGTAATGTTTAGACATTTTTCCTTGTATGCTTTGATGACACGCCATAATTGCTGTGATATTTCCATTTCCAAAATGGGGTGTTACACTTCGAATCTTGAGAGACGTTCTTGCAATTATGGTCTTCTCTTCATAATAGGAATTTCTTCACTTGAAGTTTTTGAGAGTTTCTTCATACTTGGACCACGACTTCTTCATTTTTCTCCAATCTTTATTTTGGATTTTGATATACAACGATCCGCCTCCTTTTAGGACTTGGATCTATATATCCTCATACCTTGCTAGGGTCTTTTCGGATAGACTTCTCCATGATCTTTAGGGGAGTATTTGCTTTTCGTCGTCTCGATCCCTCATATTGATTTTCGATAAATGATTCTTCACATCACTTTTGGATCTTTAGCAACAAAATGTAGCCCTCATGCCTTGTTAGGGCCTTTTAGGACTCGCAAATCTTCGCATCCCGCTTCAATAAGTTTTTCCTTGGCTATGAACTATAATTAATACCGAGTAACTTTTAAACGATCTTGGGCTAGAAGCTAAGTAACTTTTCAAATCGTACAACCTTATTTATTGAAAATATATTTATTAACAAGCGATGGGAGAATAAACTCATAATTAACTCACATAAATTCATGAAAGAATACCAAACTTATAATTGACTCTATCATCTCTCGTTCTCCACAATTTAAAATCTCAAGGAATGAGACTCGTGGATGCTTAGCCAATTAAATCAAAGTTTTGGGTTTTCAAGTCATCTATAGGATCTTGCATCTTCTTAGACTTTTTAAAGTTTAGAATTTGCATTTTAATGTTCCCTTGATAAACGACTTTCTAGGATCAATTATAGGAACTTGCGAAAAGTTCTTGTTCTTAACCCGTGAGAGTTAATACTTTCGCGTTTTAAAGCTCCCTATATAAAAGCCTAGCAAAACTTGACGTAAACACGTTAAGGATACTAGCTAGAGTAAACTTGGATAAATAACTCGGGTTGAGTCAAAAGATTCATGGCGTTGAAAAATTAAAACCACATTATTAAAATTTATTCTAGCAAAGAAAGTAAATAACAATAACAAAGGAAAATACTACTATACTACTAGGCCAAAATAGATTGAAAATTTTGAAAAATGTCGAAAAATTAGATTTTCCGGTTAAAAAGAGGACAAACTCATGGAAAAGACCACTTACTTCGATAGAAGTCCCCCTACACTTGATATAAACATTGTCCTCAATGTTTAAGCATGTGAGAGTAAACTCCCCTACACTTAGTAGTAGTACATTGTGCACGTTGTTTAAATCTTGCTAAGGAAAGGATGACTATAGTGATTTCAATGTGAACATATAAGATATGAAATATTGAATCACGACAGTTTAGGATAGAACCGGGAAGACGGGTACACAGGATCACGGTCGTCAAATGTCATCAAAAATGCTCTCTGGAGCTTTGACTCCCTGCACATCATAAGAAACAAGAAAACAAACACCTACGAGGCTCCCCCTACACTTATTTTGAAAACGGTAAAGGATAGATCAACGGGTTGCCTCCCGAGAAGTGCTTGTTTTTGTTGACCGAGTCACGAGCCTGACTCGACCCAGAACTAATTCAAGGGAAATGTGGTGAGGGATGGAATCATCTCATGAGAGATGTCCTCACCAAAGTACAGCTTCACACGCTGGCCATTCACTTTAAAATTAGGCCCATTTGGTTGAGAAAGTTCAATGGTGCCGTAAAGAAGACTTTGGCGACGGTGAATAGACTATACCAACGGCTCTTCAGCTTGCCCGAGAAGATCTTCAACCGAGAGTTAAATAGTAAGTCTTGATCACCAACGTGAAACTCTCGGTTCTTAATCCTTGAATCATGAATGATCTTGGTCTTCTCCTTGTAGATCAATGAATTCTCATAAGCTTCATTCCTCAGTTAATTTAGCTCGTTGAGTTGAATCTTTCGAAGATCACCGGCTTTGTTGATGTCAAAATTAGCCCACTTCAAAGCCCAATACGCATTATGCTCCAATTCAATAGGGAGGTGGCATGCCTTCCCGTACACAAGACGATATGGAGTGCAACCAATCGGCGTCTTATATGCGGTACGGAAAGCCCACAAAGCATCATCTAACTTATCAGCCCACGAGGCACGATGCTCTCCCACAGTTCGCTCTAATATTCTCTTCAATCCACGGTTAGATATCTCGGCTTGACCGTTTGTTTGGGGAGTATAAGCGGTGGAAAGACGGTGATTGACACCATACTTAGCCATGAATCGAGCAAATTGATCATTGCAAAAATGAGTCCCTCGGTCATTGATGATAGCACGAGGAACACCGAATCAAGCAAAAAGCTGCTTCAAAAAGTTCACAACCACCCTCACATCATTCGTAGGGAGAGCCTTTGCTTCAACCCATTTAGATACGTAGTCAACGACTACGAGGATGTACTTGTTCCCTTTGGATGATGGAAATGGCCCCATAAAGTCGATACCCCAGACGTAAAAGATTTCACATTCTTGTATGAAATTTTGAGGCATCTCATCTTTATGTGTGATCTTGCCTTGTCTTTGGCAAGCATCACAATGTTTAACCATTTCATGAGCGTCATGATAAATGGAGGGCCAATAAAATCTAGAGTCAAAAACTTTCTTCGCGGTATAGTTAGGACCAAAGTGACCATCGGTGGGTCCTTTATGGCACGCTTCTAGTATTAATAAAGCTGTCGGCCCATTAACACACCGACGAATGACAAGATCCGCACATTGTTTGAAAAGGTAAGGGTCGTCCCAAAAATAGTGCTTAATGTCTTTAAAGAACTTTATCTTTTGTTGGGACGTTAACCCTTCCTTGAGAATTCTACCCGCCAAATAGTTTGCAATGTCCGTAAACCATGGGGTTTCATCAAGATTGGAGTTAATAGACATCAAGGCCTCAAGGGGAAAAGATTCATTAATCTCTTGATTTGGGAGCTCCCCTTGATAAGGATCCTCGAGTCTACTAAGATGATCCGTGGCTAGGTTTTCCGCTCCCTTTTTGTCACGAATTTCAATTTTGAATTCTTGAAGGAGTAGAACCCAACGAAGAAGTCTTGGTTTGGAATCTTGTTTGGTTAACAAGTACTTCAATGTGGAATGGTCGGTATACACAATGGTGGTGGAAACAACAAGATAGGGGCGGAACTTCTCAAAATCATACACTACAGCTAAAAGCTCTTTTTCAGTAGTGGTATAATGCAATTGAGCCCCCGTCATTGTCTTGCTAGCATAATGGATTGGTTGGAAGTGTTTGTTCACTCTTTGTCCCAAAACCGCTCCTATAGCAAAGTCGCTAGCATCACACATCAATTCAAAAGGTAACTCCCAATTAGGGGTAAGCAAGACGGGTGCCTTAGTTAATTTATCCTTAAGAAGATTGAAAGATTCAATACACTCTTTAGAAAATATAAAAGAAGTATCTTTTTCCAAGAGGTGGGTCATCGGGCGAGCGATCTTAGAAAAATCTTGAATGAGACGACGATAGAAGCCCGCATGACCAAGGAAACTTCTCACACCCTTCACGGTTGAAGGTGGAGGTAATTTAGCAATCACATCGACTTTAGCACGGCCAACTTCAAGAGCGGCTTTGGAGATTTTATGACCAAGAACAATACCTTCTTTTACCATGAAATGGCATTTTTTCCAATTAAGAACGAGACGAGTGTCTTCACATCGTTTGAGCATACGTTCTAAATTGGCAAGGAAAGTAGAGAAAGAATCACCATAGACCGAGAAATCATCCATAAAGACTTCCATAGTTTCTTCAACCATGTCATGGAATATAGCCATCATACACCTTTGGAAAGTCCCAGGAGCATTGCATAAGCCGAAAGGCATTCTTTTGTAAGCAAATGTTCCGTAAGGACAAGTGAATGTGGTTTTCTCTTGGTCTTTAGGATCGATGCGAATTTGAAAATACCCGGAGAAACCTTCTAAAAAGAAATAATAGTCATTACCCACTAAATGCTCGAGCATTTGATCCATGAAAGGGAGAGGAAAATGATCCTTGCGAGTGGCATCATTGAGCTTGCGATAGTCTATGCAAACTCGCCAACCCGTGACAAGTCGAGTGGGAATCAACTTGTTGTTTTCATTGGGAACAACGGTTATTCCGCCTTTCTTAGGCACACAATGGACGGGACTAACCCATGGCGAATCCAAAATAGGGTAAATCATCCGGCATCTAGAAGTTTGATAACCTCTTTCTTGATGACGTCTTGAATTCTAGGATTAACCCTTCTTTGGCTTTGGATTGCGTGTTTAAAGTCATCTTCCATGAGAATTTTATGATTACAAAAGTTCGGATCAATTTCGCGGATATCGGAAATTTTCCAAGCAATTGCCTTCTTATGATTCTTCAGCACGTCGATAAGTCGAGATTTTTATTCTTCTTTCAAGTCCTTTGCGATGATGACGGGTAACTTCTTATTGTCTTCAAGGAACACGTATTCGAGATGAGACGGTATATCCTTAAGCTCTAAATCCGTAGGATTTTCGATGGAAGGCGTAGTCAAATTCGGATCATCGATAGAGATTTCCTTAGGAGATGGTGGAGAAATATGGTCCTCATTGAGAAGTTTCTCAATGGTACGAATGTCTTCATCCCAATTGGAGGGAGAATCGTCATATTGTAAGTCCACATCCCCTAAAGTTGCTTCAAATTCTTTCAAAAGGAAATCACTTTCTCCAAATGGAGTCAGTGAGGGAGCAATAGAGGCAACGGTCTCAACAATGGGTAGAGAAGAAGAACCACTTTTACAAGCGTCTTTGAAATTCTCTTCACAAGCCTCATCAAGAACGTCAATGAAATTAACGCTCTCGTTTTCATAAGGTTGTTTAGAAAGTTTACCCATGTTGAAGACGATTTTATCATCACCAACTCTCATGATTAATTCGCCCGCGGATACATCAATGAGAGTGCGACCGATCCTCAAGAATGGACATCCAACGATTAATGAAACACGGGGATCCATCTCGTAGTCAACGACAACAAAATCCGCCGGAAAGGTGAATTTGTCGACACCGACGAAGACATCTTCGGCTATCCCCACCAGATAAGCAACCATACGGTTAGCTAATTCCAATGTCATTCGTGTGGGGACTAGCTCGGGTAGAGATAATTGTTTCCAAACACTTAATGGCATTAAGTTTATACTAGCACCTAGATCGGCTAGGGCCATACGATTCTCTACCCCGGGGAAGTTGCAAGGAATGAGAAAACGACCCTGATCACCAAGTTTGGTGGGTAATTTCCTTAAGAGCACTGCGGAGCAATTCTCATTAAGTTGGGTCTGAGCGATATCAAGGAGTTTTTCTTTGTCACTGAGAAGATCTATAAACATTTTAGCATATTTCGGCATGTGAGTGAGAGACTCAACAAAGGAGATGTTGAAATTCAATTCTTTAAACATTTTAAGAAAGTTCGAAACCTGAATATCATCCTTGTTCTTCAACTTCTCTTTCCTCAACCTTGAGGGATAGGGTATATTGGGTTGAGATGAAGGCTTTGTAATGGAATTCTCACTCACATCCTTGGGTGGTGGAGGGATGGAAGTAGAAGATGGAGGAATTGGAGAAGGGGACTCGTTTTCCTTTGTCATAATCACCGGTGTAGGTGTAGGAATCTTAGGTTCCTTTAAACCTTTGCCACTTCGGGTGGTGATTGCTTTCATCTCCCCTCTAGGATTAGCAACGGTGTTACTCGGAAGAGAACCCGAACCAGAGGCTTGATTACTTTGGAAGAAACTAGCCATCATATCCCTTAAGTCATTCGTTTGACTGCTCAAAGAGTTTCGCATATCGGCTCAAAGATCATTCCCTTATTTTGCCATATCTCCTTTCAAGTTGATGATATGTCGCTGAAGATTCTGCACCAGTGCGCCATTAGTACTCATGTAAGTTTCAACCTCGTGATTAAAGGCGGTGGGTTGGTTGGGAGGAAGAGCATGGTAGGCAGGTGGTTGATAAGCGGGTTGTTGGTAAACTTGGTTATTTCCTTGAGGTGGATATGGGTTTCTTTGGGTTTGATATTGATTTGGAGCTCGAGGTTGGTTTTGATTGTTGCAATTGAGGTTGTTTTGGTTTTGAGGTGGAATACTGGGTGGTGAAAGGAAATTGTTTGAACGATAACTGAGCAAATTGCGGTCACCTTGTTGACGTGCTTGATAGCCTCCCTTAGAAAAGTTACCGTTAGCGGCATAAACATTTTCTGGATTTTCATGAGTCGACGGACAATCGGTGTATGAATGAGATCCCTCGCATATTTCACATGACTGAATCAAAGCATTAACTTGCGCATTGTTGCTTTTGGCATTGTTGGCGGTTTGTAAAGCAAGTGCTTCAACAATCGAAGTAAGCTTATCAATTCTCTTGTCGGCGTCACTAGTACTAGCAGTAGCCACATTAGCCCGAGCACTCTTAGTTTGCACTCTAGACTTATTCTCAATAATGTTCCACGCGGCATTAGAAGACTTAACCAAAATGTTACCCCCCGAGGCACTATTTAGTGAATCTTGGTCATTCATGCTTAAACCATTGTAAAAAGTATTAATTTGATGCACTTTTGTAAAACCATGTTGTGGACACTTTCTTAAAAGTTCCTTAAAACGGTCCCAAGATTCACTAAATGTATCACCGTACTTTTGTTCAAAGTTAATGATTTCATTCCGCAAAGCGGTAGTACGAGAGGGTGGGAAAAAAGTAGTTGATGAATTTGGTCTCTAAATCCGACCACGTAAGAGTACTTTGTGGCGGTTCCTTATCAAGCCAATGGCGGGCTTGTCCCTCTAAGGAGAAAGGAAAAAGTTGCAAGCGAATCACCTCTTGTGAAACCCCATTATACTTGACCGTATTAGTGAGTTGAAGGAACCTTTTGATATGGTCATGAGGATCATCAAGTGTACGTCCCAAGAATGGTTGAGCAGAGACCATTTGAATGAAACCATATTTGAGCTCAAAGTTGTTGGCTCCAATCTCGGGTATGACAATAGCATCAGTGTTGCCCTCTACTTGCGATTGCAAAAGCTCGATCATTGGTCGATTGTCCATGGCGACAATAGGTGGAGTTTTGACTTCGGCTTGAGTTGCTTTCTTCTTACGAGCACGGGTACGCATACACACCTACAAAAAGAAAAGAAAGATAGACAAGAAATATATTTGGTTTTTTATGTTTTTCTATTTTTTGGGATTTTTGAAAATTTTTAATTTTTATGGATTTTTGGAAAGTTTGACACGAAAAATAACGTTCAAAAGTGAACGGATCCCAAAATCCAACGCGTCTCTCACTAAAAACTGTTAATCTTAACGAAAAGAGCCGGCAACGGTGCCATTTAATACAAGAGATTTTCTCGTATGAAAATTCGTTGAACCAATCTTTTCGAATTGATTACTAGTTAAAAGTGCGACTCAGTCGTTCTTGGTGGAAAATAAAATGGTTTGATTATCTATTTTAAACTAAAAGCAAATATGAAAATGTCGTTGTGTAAAAATAAAAGCTAAAAATTACGAGTTAAAAATAACTGATTAAAAACTTAAAAGCTTAAAAGTGATCTTAAAACTTAAAACTTTATAAAAATAAAAACTTAAATCCATCGGAATACCCATGATCGGAATCTCATCGAAATGTTGATCGGGAAATACGTCGGAATGAGTCAAAATTAATCCTGTCGGAATAACTACAAAAGCATCGGAATACTGAACATAGAAAACTGTCAGAATAATGGTTATCGGAAAACACTCTCTGAATATATAAAAAGAGAAAACTTTCGGAATAACAAATAATCACCTCCGTCGGAATCAAAATCGGAATAACCATCGGAATCCAAAACCCTTTCCCGATACACAGTATCGAAATACTCGTCGGAATGAAAAACCCTAATCCGATGGCAGCGTCGGAATAACAGTCGGAAAGGGTAAACCCTATTTCGACGGAATGAAATTCGTAATAGGCAAGTCAATAAGCTACTTTTTAATAAGCTCAAACAGAAACTTAACCAAATCTATAATGAAACGAACTAAATAATAACGAATAAGAAACTTTCAAAACTTTAAATAAGCAAACCTTTTAAAACAACCTTAAAAAGACGAAACTTTTTAGAAAGCTTAAAAGTAAGTAAGCTAAATACAAAATAAGCCAATAAGCATGATAAGCTCAAAGCTGAATAAAAAGATAAACTTTTTAATCACATAAACATCAAGATGAAACAAAATCAAAGATTATCACGAATAAAAAACAAATCAAAAATAAAGAAAGGTAGAAGAAGATTAAGATGGATATTAAAACAAGATTCAACTCTCAAAAGTAAAGATTTGATTCAAACAAGAAAGGAAGATGAAAGATGAAGTTCCTAGTGAGAGAAAGTTAAACACTTTCTCTCTACAAAAATTAAAAATGAACTAATTAACTAACTAACTAACACCCTCCTAATGACACATTAGGAGGGTAAATATAGGAGGTGGGGAGGTGCATGTGTTGCTTCCTTTTTCTTTCTTCTCGTCTCGACTCGATTTAAATTCTTTGTCTTCCTCGACGTCATCTCGGGATTTGTCGATATAAATAGAACTCGTCTTATAATTTTCTTCTATAATTAGACTTGGTTCTTCGACTTCATTAAACTTCCACCTTTAGACTTTTTCTTCGATAAATCTTCAGAATAGGCCTTGGACTTCCGTTCTTTTTGCACTCTTGATCTTTTGACTTCGTCTTTTCTCGTTGTCTTCGATAAAAGCCCGTGATAGCCCGTGTTTTCTTCCTTTTTCATATTTTTATCCTGAAACACAATAAAAACACAAACAACGCATAATTCCGACTTTTGCGACATAAAATACACGTTTTGGTCTTGTTATTATTGGAAATAAGTGGTAAAAGGATTAGTGTTTTCACACTTATTAATGGTCTTCGTGTTCCTCTTTGGACTTAGAGAATAACAGGATGTCGTCAATGAAGACAATGACGAACTTGTCTAGAAATTCATGGAAGATTATGTTCATCAGATCCATGAACACTGCTGGAGCATTGGTAAGGCCGAATGGCATGACTACAAATTCGTAGTGGCCATAGCGTGTACGGAAAGCAGTCTTGGCGATGTCCTGCTCCTTAACCCGTAGTTGATGATAGCCCGACCTTAGATCAATCTTGGAGAAATGTTTGGTCCCTTGGAGTTGGTTAAACAGATCGTCTATGCGTGGTAGTGGATACCTATTCCTGATGTGTTGAGCTCGCGATATTCAATACAAAGACGCATACTATCGTCCTTCTTCTTAACGAATAAGACCGGTGCGCCTCATAGAGATGCGCTCGATCGAATAAAGACTCATTCCAGAAGTTCTTGCAATTGATCCTTCAACTCCTTCAACTCTATGGGAGCCATGCGATAAGGAGCCTTGGAAATCGGCTCAGCTCCTGGGATGAGATCGATGTTAAATTCTACTTCACGTACAGGTGGTGTGCCTGGAAGTTCTTCTGGAAATACATCTGGAAATTCTGACACTATCGGCTGGTTCTGAATTAATGGGGATTCAGCATCCATGTCATAAATAGTAGCTAGATAACCCTTGCATCCATGGGAAAGTAATGCACGTGCTTGCAGGGTTGAAATGATTTGAACAGACCTTCCGGGTACGAACCCGTTGTGAATGTACTCTGGCGCATTAACATCACCGAAGATGACTCGGTATGAATGGCAGTCTATGGTAGCATGATGCTTGGATAGCCAATCCATGCCCAAAATCATGTCAAAATCATTCATGTCCAGCGGAAGTGCGTCGACAGGATGAATCTTGTCATCAAACTCTAGGGGAAGGCTCTTGTACATATGGGTTATGCGTACAGAGTCTCGTAAAGGCGTGGAAATATTCAGTGTATTCTCTAGTGGTATGGGGAGTATCCTAACATTCTTGGCATAAGCAGTAGAAATGACCGAGTGAGTAGCACCCGTATCAAATAGAACACATGCAGCTTGACCATTCATATACAAGATTCCAGTGATGGTACCTATAGACTTGTTGTCCTGATCGCGAGATGTCGTGTAAACGCGTCCACTAGTAGGAGGCGGCTTGGTATCAGCATGTCCTGATGTGCCCTCCATCTCGCCCTTGCGGAAGTCATTCATGTGATGGCCAGGAAGACCATACTTGTAGCATGCGTCGCTGTCGCGGCGACATGGCCCTGGGTGCCTACGGTGGCAGGTAGGCAAAGAGGATGAGTATATCCTCCAGCAGGTGTCCTTACTAGCTGTGAGCCTGATAAGAACAATATACATGAGACATGATAATGGTACAACGGACAATGTGGATAATTCTTAAGATGGAATACCAGTGATAGCTTGACGGTTAGGCTGTGAACCTCTCTGGTTCTGGTCCCTCCCGTTACCATGATTCCTGGTAGAAGATTCTCTAATGTGTCAGAATTAAGACTTATAGCATGTAATCATAAGAAAATGAGTAAGTATAAGGACCTGTTGCTATTGGAGTGTCTAGCGTTTCTACGGTAAATATCATTACCGCCACGCCTGTCCGTAGCAGAACGGTCGTGAGTCTAACCGTTTCCTTTGGGCTGAGTAGGATGTTATTGAGTAGCAGGCTGAGACCGGTCCCCAGTCTTCTGCCTGGAAGATACAGTTTTAAAGAGATGAAATATTGACATATACTGAAAGAATACGGATCGGTCACCGCTGAATACGAATGTTTACCTCTTATCGAGTCTCTCTGCTTCCCCGGACTCATCTCTTTCCTGCAGCATCTCCAGCTTACGTGCTGCATCGGCCACCTGTGCTACCGTGTTGTATGTAGCACACACCAAGTTGTTTGCAACCGATTTACGAAGAGCCCACCTGAAGTGGTGTGCTTGCTCTTCAGGATTACCTGCTGCTGCACCAAGAAAACCAGCCAAGCGAAGAAAGCACTGCATGAACTCGTTGCTATTCTCCCCAGCCCTCTGTCGGATTCCATGGTACTCTCTCTTAAGCTTGTCTTGCTCAGCCTTGGGAAAGAACTGTCCCATCACCAAATCCCTGAACTGAGCCCAAGTCAAACCAACCACCCAATTATCACCTCCCTCAGACTGCTTCAGGGCCATCTACCATGATAGGACATCACCTTCAAACCTGTAGCAGGCCAACCTCGACTTGAAGACGGGGTCACATCCCATAGCATCGAAGATCTTCTCAATGTGAGCCAACCAGCTTTCAGCTTCACTGGGGCTATCTGTTCTCTCGAAAGCTCGAGGGCGGAGCTTATTGATTCTCTCCAGCCATGTGACCAATGTTGCTGGAGGAGGTACTAGGTGTTGCTACTGATTGTTGGCAGCCTGAACCTCAGCCTTGATTTCGTTCCTCGGCTGAGGATGCATAGCTTGCATTGCAGCTTGGATTTCTGCATTGAGTTGTTCATGTTCGCGTGTGAGAACCATCTGACAGTATAACATAAAATACATGATTAAACTGATCAAAACATAAACTATATACATGAAAAAAATTTATACCAATAAATCATGAGAAAAATTTTATGCAAGAAAATTTATACATGAATGCATGATGTAGTTTTATGAAAACTTTTGTATGCGCGAGAGTGAACGCCTATGGTCAGTTCACTCAAAACAAAAGCATGGCGAGGGGACGCCAACGGGTCGGTCCCAAAATTAAAAGTTTTGATAAAACACATGCGACTAAATAGGGTCAGTCCTGTACCAACCATTACTTAGTCATAAACCTGCTACAATGACATATATATGTATGTATGAAAATGATGAATGCATGAAAACCGACTGTCAGTTCTAGGAAGACCATAGTGACTACCCACTAATCACAGGTCGTGTTTTGAGAGCCTACAGGTCGAAGCATTGTCTCTAATACCATAATTGTAACACCTTATTTTGATAAATAGAATGTCACGCGTGATTATGGCGTGTCATCAAAGCATACAAGGATAAATGTATAAAACATCACATGACCATAAAGGAAATACCGGAACCAAACATCGACACCCCAAAATTAGAATTCATCACACACAAACATAAGTACTGTAAATGAAGAGGACTAAACAATGTCCATAGAAATGAGTATCAAAAGTATGAAGAAATGCATAAAGTAAAGAAGGCTAGGAAGCTTCCAATCCATATGCACGTACGCTTAAAGTCTACGAGCGTCCCTGAGTACCTGCCGTTTTGGGAACATGAAAGGAAAAACGGCTAAGCATAACGCTCAGTGCACGGATATGCAAATAAAGCATGAATAATATAAGCATATAAGCATGGAGTAGAGGAAAAGACTAAGTCCTGAATAACCTGGCATGTCTTAGTAAAACTGATTTTATAGTTTGAAAAGCCTTATGTTTATCTTATAAAAACTGTTTATTATGTTTACCATTAGCCAATATAGGTCATGAAATATCAACGTGCAAATTAGAGGGGTTGTCTCTAATTTAATATACTGTTTGGGTAGGAGGGATCAGCTCCTTGTGAAGGATGCAAGGCACACACCACATTCACCTGAATAATCTGTTGAAAAACATGTAAACTAGGATGCACCCATATGCCCCACATGATAATAATAATAATATGGACAAAAGCTGAAGGGACGCCACGAGTTATCACTCCGTCGTGGTGGAGTCATAACACTGGTGCCTCCAGTGTTATGGTTATGGTACCTCCATAACTAGGTGAAACTGGTCATGCATGTATATGGCTTTAGGTATCTAACTTAAACATAAGCAATTCAAAAACATATAAAACATATACTGGGAAAACAGTTGGCTGCATACGGGGAATCCTAATAAGGAAGAATGTCCATACTGAAAGGACGGAGAATCCGTACCTTGTGTCCATTGAACGAAGAAGACGAACGGAAGAGAGTCCTACTTCGATATCACTAATGCTACATAAATAATATCCGTGTCTAAGTATCTGATTAATGTGTACGTAACTGGTTTTATATCATGTCTTAGCTTGTTTTATATGTTCATGTCATGTTTTACTGGTTTTAGCTTTATACTGTGTATATCACGTATTCTGTCTATTCTGATTAAGTATTACTTGTATTCCTTGTATTATTATACTTGTTGTGTAATAATAAGTCACTTTCTAAAAATAGCAGGTTTCCTAAAATAGAAAGTTTCCAAAAATAGAAAGTTTCCAAAAATAGATTTACTGCTTAAAATAGATAAGTTTCTAAAAATAGAAAGTTTCCATAAATAGATTAGCTGCCTTAATTAAATAAGTTTCTAAAAATAGAAAGTTTTCGTAAATAGAATAAGCTGGATTATTAAGCTAATAATATAAGCTTAAGTGTTTACTGATTAATATTCTAAGTCATGTGATTAAATAGTATAGTTTATTAATTATTACATGTAAATTAAATAAACTATAGGTTAAAGTATTTAATTAAATATAACATGATTTAATTAAATAAAAGGTCATAATACTTAGGTTAAAACGTGTATTAATATTTATTATTAATATAACCTAAGTCATGTAAATTAATTAATTATAAGGCATGTTTAATAATTAATTAATTGTATAGT
This sequence comes from Glebionis coronaria, assembly GCA_025667525.1. NCBI lineage: Eukaryota > Viridiplantae > Streptophyta > Magnoliopsida > Asterales > Asteraceae > Glebionis > Glebionis coronaria. Next base: position 102,732,458 of record CM046876.1, on the reverse strand, counting down.
CTAATTTAAATAATAAATACTTAGGTTAAATTTCATGTATTATTATTAATAATAATAACCTAAGTCATGATGTAATTAAATTAATTAAGTACATGTCAAATTAATTTAATTAAACTTGTAAATAAATAATCTTGTAAAAATACTAAACTTGTAAAATTTATTAAGTCGTGAACCGTGCCCGTGAACCCGTGAACCGGACCCGTGAACCAAACGCACCGTTAACAGTGGCAAAACCGGCTTGACCGGTTGCCACTGTTTTCGCAAAACAGCCACTGGCTGACGCCGGTGGTTCCCTTGGTCATGGCTAGCCGCCGGCTAGCATAAGTTCCCACCGGCTAGCCGGTGGTTCCCCCTACTGTCAAAGCTTGCGTTCCCCCTGATTTCCATATATAGCCACCGGCTTATGCCGGTGGTGGTTCTTGTTTCTACCGAGACCCAACCGAATACCAAACACACACCCCGACAAGGTCGGTGGTTCCCTTGTTCTTGTGGCCGAGACACAACAACACCACACCGAGACCATGGGGTCTCGGTTGATGAGCAACAAGGCAAGCCGAGACCATGGGGTCTCGGTTCCTTGTGTCGGCCGAACAAACACCCCTTAAACCATAATCAATTTACCCCCCATGATTTATTTACATAAAGATTTCTTGTTCTTATATCACTCATGATTTCATGTGTTCAATCAATTAAGAACATAAAAGAAAAAGAGTTTAAGGATTTACCGATTACGTGAAACAATGGGGAACGAAAACACTAACAATCTTGCAAGAAATCAATCACCAAAAATCAACAAACACACCCTATGTGTGTGTTCTACCCGGCGGCCAAGAGGGAGTAAAAGAGAGATTAGGGTTTTTCTTGTTTTCTAAATTTTGGTATAATGAAACATATCTTTTCCTAATTTCTTGTTTTAGTAGAAATTGCATGGGCTTGTCCCTTTCCTTGTGTTATGCCGCGGGTATATGGGGCCCACAAGGGTAACCTGAATGTTTTCTCGTGTTCAATATTATGTGTGTCTCGTGTTCGTGTTTACATGATTTCATTCTTAATTGTTCGTGTTATATTATATACTTGTACGTAGTCGTAATAATAATTACGTAAATACATATAAATGGGTTCGTGTTTATTTACGTTCATGTTTTCATGTTCGTATGTTCATGATTATAATTACTATTAAAATAATTATTGTGTCTTAATACGTACTGAATACTTGTCGTGTTATAACACGTACGTAATACTTGTTAATCTTGATCGTGAAACGTAAACATGCTATAAAAGGAAAGTTCTAATCATGTACGTACGATCATAAGGGTACTATTCATGGTAAAAGCATGCGGGTTTTACAGATGTTCTCCTCCTCGTGACTTCATGTCCCACATGCTTATACCTTTGTAATTTTTGAAAGCTTCATAGTTCGAAATAATGGAAGACATGACTTTTAGGCTTTCTTGAATTTGTTGAAGTCTTAAGTGCAAAAAGTATAAGCATGCGGGGACGACTTTTTCTCGAACTCCGCAACGCCACCGTCTTCAAATACAGCAACATAAGTAGACACGAACGAAATTCCTTTGAACATTTCATTCTAATTCGGTAGCATTTTCCCTCTGGTTGGTGAAGACTGTTAGAGGATATAAAAAATCGTACTTGTGGCACGTATCTTCAGTTAAGAATCTCCTTTATAAGATTTCACGGGTAAACCCCTGCTCTTTACTCGATCATCCCAAAGTAGACTGCGAGCTTAAAGAGTGAATTATTTGGATAAAATTATCCGCATGATTGAAGCCATCCATTCATATTCCTGGAACAAGTTTGATTCATTAATGAATCGCACCATCGTTGCTTTCCAGTTGTCACGAGCTTGATTCATATTGAATCTTGCAAGTTACCTACCAAGTGTTGTTTGATGTTAACACTAGAAGGATTTCTATTCGTCACTGTAGGTACTAAATAGTATTACTTTGAATGTTCTGGCAAGATCACTAAGATATTACGTAGAGGCCTGGAATGTGTTTAAATTCAGTTAAGAATTAAACCACCGTTTCTTTCTAGTTATCACAAGTTTGATTCATAAATAATCACACAAGTCACCTACCATGAGCTTTTTTATGTTCACTCAAGAAAGATTTCCATCTTCATTGTAAATACTTGCGTATTACTCGGATGTTTAGGCAATATCATGAAGATTTCGCGTACGACTCGTAATATCTTTCTTACTTTTCACAGTGTGTGAAGAAGCAAGGAAATATGGAAATGTGTCCTAATGAGATATTTGATGATCTCAAATGGCTCTAGACTCGATCGTTCATTTTGGATTTTTTTAGTGATCGGAGGCTGGAGAGGAGTGCCACCATTCCAATACCAATTTATTCGGAGTGAATAAATCGATAGATAACGTGTCGATGTCAGAGATATCTGAGTTAGATGGGATGGGTTGTGCATTACATCACTGGGTCCCTGATGTCTATCTTCAATAGTGTACGAGTTGACCCGGTTTCTGCCTAAGGTTGTAAGGAGGGCTTATTTGTTTTCACCCTTTATCTCTACATTTCTTTTTCATTATTCAACCCCTTCAATGCTTACCAATACGTCATAACTAGCACCTTGTTGTGATTGTTCCAGTGCTAACTTAAGTACTTGGTCGGCATTCAGCTACGTTCACAATCTTTCTCCATCTTTCCTAAGGACTACTATTTCTAGCTATGGAATGTCCTTGGGAAAATCCCTCCGGTTTTGGAAGAATCATTGGACTTAACCTATCCTACCATCCTTATGTCACCACTATCGTCATCGTCGTAAAATAAATGGGTTGTGGGTAAATATATGTCACCATGAAATTCATTTTGAAATATAAATCTATTTTTCTCCCCTTTAACATATGCCACGATATTCGAAAACATTTCGCATATGTTGGGATGAGCCACCACGTTAAGTCAAACCATTTGTGATAAACCGTTTCTCATATCAAATCACATTTTCTCCCCCATATTAAAAATATTAACCCCACTGATATTTTTGATATCAATTGATTTAATGAAGTTTTAACAAAGTTTTTGGAAAGAAAAATACAAGTCTGTTTTATCTTCATGATACTGATTTGTAATGATACCAATTTGTAAAAAATGGTACCATATTTGTTGAAATAGATCAAATATTCACCATATTAGAAAAAATGACAAGGTTGGACATGATTGATGAGAACATCATATGACAAAATCACATGGTTCTTGTCGGAAAATGTTGATCTCCCTCCTCACGTCTGAAGTTATCTCGTCATCTTGAAAAATGGTAACCTTTGTTGATACCACATGTAAGATTGGTATTTTTCTTGACACCAGTTGTGAAGTCGGTACTTTCATCTTGATACTAGTTTGTAGTATGAATTTCAATGACATGTCAATCATTCGTGATACCAATTGAAAGATGAATGCTTTGTATTGACACCAATTGGTAATACCGGCAATTCACAATGAGTTGGCATCGAAGAATCTGATTGCTTGACAATTTCTCCCCCTCAATTGTTAACCTGTGTTCTATCTAAAGAGTTTTAGTCGTCGTTTTAGTAGTCGCGTCGTCGAGTATGTAGACACAAAATCGTAGATCCTCAATTTGTAGAGATGACAACTTCATAAAAACAAGATTTCTCTCCTTTTAACAAATAAAAGCACTGAAGCGTACTTGTATTCGTGTTAGATCATGATATAAAATGTAAATATGGACAAGATACCTTACATGGTTATAAAGTAAACCATGCTCGAGAAAATTAATTCCCGTTGTTGAGCCAAAGTTTTCATAAGAAATACTTAACTTGAATATAAAAAGCGGGTTACTATCTGAACAATAGCAAGCCATTTAGGCATGTTTTATGAAATATTTACAACTTTTGTACGAACTCTATTTATGGCGTTGTGCTAATATTAATCAATATTTCTAAGCCCGTAAATATTATCGTATCAAAAGACAAGTCTTTGAAAAAAAATAAAGTAAAAATATTTTTTAATTTTTCTGAATATTTCAATTTTTATGGGTTTTATATGGTTTATATTTTTGTGTTTTGCTTTTGTGGATAAAATATAAACAATTCTAATGGCTTGAGCTACAAAACTTCGAATGCTTTGATAATAGCTTAAGACCCGAGAAAGTTGACTTTCTCGTTGAGAGGATAAGTTATCTCAAGAGATAAACTTTCTTTTAGTTGAAGTACGAGTTACAATCTGACATGTGATTGTAAGTCAGTATCAAGAGCGTAATAACTTTGAATGTTTTTATAATAGCTCATGACCGATGAAATTTTCTCGTTGTTGAGGAAAAGCTATCATCCGTGATAAAATTTTCTTTCTTTGATGGACGGGTTATAATCTGTGATCCGACTGTAAGCCATTGTTGTAAGCTTAACCGTAAATCCCCTGAGACACTTGTTTCTTAGATATCTGCTTTTTCAGCAACCAAACTCTGAGATTATCTTTGGTTAAACGGTATACAAAGATTGGACCATTTTATTCTAGTTTAACGTTGACTTTGGTACCTGCATTCTCATTAGGAGTTTGTATGCTTTTATATGGGTTAGCGATATCTATGTTAGAACAAAGTGGGGGTTCACAACCAACTTTGGTAGTGCTAGAGGGAAAAATCCTTCCTATAGGAACCCATTGAAGATTTACCGAATTGATAATCCTACCCGTGGGTTTCCACCTAAGATTGGATCTAGGCGACATGGTTTTCTTATGCACGGTGGAAGACTTAGCGGTAGAAAACCTATTTCCTTTAGTAATTCCTCTTTTAGCACGGGAGTTTAACTCCTTCAAGACTTCATTTACACAAGCCGCATGATTTGTCGTGAACACACTTTTCATGCATACAAAAAAAACACCGTGTTTGGAGTCCGAATGAAATCTAGAAATCCTAGTTCTTGCTTGTGTCCTTTTCTTAGGTTCCTCTACATAGTGATTATTAGCCATGTTGTTCTACCAATGTTGTGGCATGTTCTTAAAACAATACCTAGAGTCACTAGTAGCATTCTTGCTTTGAGGTTTACCAAAGGCTGATTTAATCATATGGGCCTAGTTACCGAAGGGACTTATTTAGAAAGATGAACCATATCAACTTCAGAGGCAAACCGCGTTCTCAAGGATTTTGTTCTCTCGGATCTAAATGCAGTCGGTTGTCTAACGGACTGATTTTTAGGCGGTTTCCCCAAGATTGCTGGTTTTTCAAGCGTAGTGTCCACACTAGCTCCCTTAAGTTTCCTCAATTCGTTTTTCAACGAAGCTATTACAAAAACCTTTTTCTGAACCTAATCCTTTAATTCAGCATTTTCTTTAGTTAACGAGGTCATTAGCTCTATAGTTTTAGACCTCGTGTCGACGATAGAATTGTTCAACTCATTATAAAGCTGTTTTAAGATCTCGTGTTCCTTTTGTAAGATTTCTTGGGATGCCAACTTAGATTCTAGCAACTTAACTTGTTTTAAGAAATTATCCTTTTCAGCTTTAGAATCTAGAATTTTTTGATCCAATTTTTGTTCAGGAACAACGTTTGATTTTTCAAGTTTTTCTAAATATGTTTCAAATTTTTATGTTTTCTTCGAAAATTCAAGTTTGGCATCCTCAAGATCTTTAGATTGTTGAGCTACGATCGTTTCGAGCTCTTTAATCTTGGAATCAAAATTGGTTATTGAAGCAGGCATATGACATTTATCATTATTTATTACAACATTTTGTTGTACCTCAAGTGTTGGCGTTGAGACATTTCGTGACTTGCTGCTTCGTTCCTTCTTGCTTCCTGATTCCTTGCCATTGCTTACCGTGACGACCAAATTGGTACCCATTGCTTGCACCGGACTAATCAGATCATCTCTTGACGACAGCTTAAAGCGTGTCTCGCTTACATGTTCATGAGGTATTACTGCATGCAATGGTTTTGACGACTCTTTGATCGCTTTAATCTGACCCTCTTTCAACCGTATCTCATTGTAATTAAATACTCTTATATCAATACACTTTTCAAGTATATTAATGTGACTGAGTAAATTAATTCTATAGGTTTCAGGATGGCAGCCCGTATGCATGTTGAAAATCTGTTGAAGGATTGGATCCGAAATATTAGAAGGAGGTACCATTTCCTAGGCTAAGAATTCCTTGGATTGAGTGCGAATGACTTCTAGACACGTCTTTGCTTTAACCTCATGAATATTCTCTCTTTTAAATTGCAACCGTAACTCATCCAAATAATTGAAAATCTTCGCTTTGAAATTTTTATCCGTTTTACCAAAGAACATCTGAACTAAGGTTGGAAGTTCGGTCATTTCGTATGGATAGAGAGTTGCAAGATGCGTCTTAAGCTCGTGAAAGATTTCCAATGATTTTTGACGCAATTTGATTTCTTTGAGTTGCATGTGTTGCAGTTCTCCCTCTTGAGACTTCTAATTCAACGGTTCCATTGAAGTTCGATGTGAAAAATGAAGGTAAGATTTACATACGATGAGCGATCAATGAGAGAAACTAAATGTGCTTGTTGTTGAAAGAACAATACGGGATTTTACAAATCATGGAGAAACCGAGAAATAAATTCGTAGGATTTTACGCACCACCGATAAAACCGTAAAAATTCTTGAGTCCTTGATTGGTGATTAACTTTAATTATGAAAATAATCTTGGTTCGTTAATACTTAAGCAACTTTTCTTTTGCTTGAAATGACTGGCACAATTCTGGCACCAAATTGTTGTCTAATTTCGGCACTCAAAAATTGGATAATTTCGGCACCACAAAATAACTTCGGCACAAAAAAGTTGTGTATTTTCGGCACAAAAAAGTTGAATAATTTCGGCACTTTGAAATGCAACATTCTCGGCACCAGAAACAACAATCTTGGCATGCAATAATGACTATTCTCGACACTTAAATACGCAACATTCTCGACACCAAAATCAACAATCTCGGCATGCAAAAAGACTATTCTCGGCACTTAAATATGCAACATTCTCGGCACCAAAAAGCACTAGCAGTGGCAAACTAACAATAACAGTGGCAAATCTGGCAGTGGTCAAGTAACACTAACAGTGGCAATAATCTCGGCAGTGGCAATATTCTCGGCACTGTTAGAATAAACTAGACAGTGTCAATATCCTCGACAGTGTCAATATCCTCGGCAGTGGTAATATTCTCGGCACTGTTAGACCAATCTCGGTAGTGTTATATTCTCGGCACTGTTAGAACAATCTCAGCAGTGGGAAATTTATAACATTCTCAGCATGTGAAAAAAAAACATTTTCGGCATGTTGGAAAAAATTATCTCGGCATGAAAAAAAATTACATTCTCGGCATGTGAAGAAACAACAATCTCGGCATGTAAAGATTGCAACATTCTCGGCATATTTTTTCCAACAATTTCGGCATGAAAAATAAACTTACATTCTCGGCATATTAGGGTTTATGATATGCCGAGATTGTGCCACTTTTTCAACTTTAAAAAGATGAACTTTTTGAGTGAATCCCACAAATCAGCTTGTAATTCCAAGAATTATACCAACCATAAAAATACAAACTTTTTCAAATTTTTGTCGAAAAATTTAAATCAAGATTTGTACTTTTTAATATAAATTTTCACCAAAAATCAAACCAAATACCCCAAAATTTTGTGTTTTTAACCAACAGATGAAACCCAAATCAATACTAAATGAAAGTAGATGATTGTAGAATGATTTAAACCATAAAACATAAAAAAATATTACACGTAACTTAAAAATGCTTAAAACATGAATCAAATAAAAAACAAGCACAAGAACAATACTAACATCCCATGGCTCTTGTTAGGACCATTGTAATAGTTATATGTAATAGGTAGACTAGGAGGTATGTAGTTCCTCCTGGTCCTAGTCGTAGTATGAGCAAGTCCTGCTCCTGGTCCTAGTCTAAGTCAAACTTTATTATTTACTTAATATTCTGTTAGGATATGCATGAGATATGTTAGGAAAGGATATGCATATCAGTTTTACACGTTTTCTTTAATGATGTATTAGGGTTTCCTTGTAGTATAAAAGGAACCTTAGGCAGAAGGGTTAGACACACCTTGACAAAACATAGTTCTAGCCATTATCAATATTAGAAATCCTTAGAAAGGATCAAGTCTTTATAGTTATTCTGTTTCTCTTAATTATATTTATATTCTACATTCATATTGTGTATAGAGCCTCTTTGTGATTTGACTTGTGATTACAGAAGTCATTCACCGGTCCTGACAGGCTGTAAGATCTACATCTAGTAGACCCAACAAGTGGTATCAGAGCCTGGGAGGGTCTCTATACAAGCAGAATCAAGTTCTCTAATAACTAACAATCTGTTTATCATGTCTGCCTCAACTTCTACTCAAACAGGAGAAGAAAGCACTCCAAAAATTGTGCAACCTCAGCAGATCCTGGCTACGGTCTCCAACACGAATGGAAAATTCCCTCTTCTGAAGAAAGGTGAATATGATAACTGGGCAATGAAGATGGAATGGTGGATCACCAACACTGATCAAGATCTTTGGAAGATCATTCTGAATGGAAACGGCAGGAAGCTTACTGGACGAGACAAGAACGGTAATATTACTCTTCTTGAACCTAAATCTCATGAGGATATCATCGCTATTCAGAAGGAGGTAAAAGCAAAAACAATTTTGCTTCAATCTCTTCCTGAAGATCACATGGGTGACTTCTACCATTTGGATGATGCCAGAGAGATCTGGAATGGCATAAAAGCAAGGTTTGGCGGGAATGAGGAGTCAAAGAAAATGCGAAGGTCCATGCTGAGAGATGAATTTACCGAATTCAAAATCTCAGAAACTGAAGGTCTAAATCAAGGGTATGATAGGTTCCAGAAGATCTTGAGCCAATTGAATCAACTTCGGTCAAAACCTGATGATGGTGACATTAATGCAAGGTTTCTTAAAGCCTTACCCTACTCATGGAACCAGGTGGTAATCTCTCTCAAAGCCAAAGGTGGGCTTGACTATCTCACCTTTGATGATTTGTTTCATAGGCTCAGAACATTCGAACCTCATGTGAGAGGATATCCTAGTGAATCTTTTCCCACTCCTGCTAATTCAGCCTTTGTGAGCTCTATGGCATCTAGTCCCATGTCATATGCAAGTAGCCCAAGCAATACTGTCTCCTCCCAGCATACTATTCAGCATACTAGTCCCATGTCATATGCATCTAGTCCCATGTCTTCTGCTTCTGATCCTGCTGCCAAGTCTGGTAGTATGGTAGAAGCTGTTCTGCATTCTTTTGTGGTTGATGTTACTGCTGAACAACAACTTGCTTTTGATGACTTCAAACAGATCGATAAACTTGACCTGGATGAGATAGATCTTAAATGGCAGATGGCCATGCTTACTCTTAGGGTTCACAAGTTTGAGAAGAAAGCAGGGAGGAAGTTTAATTACAACCCTCGGGAGCCAGCAAGATTCGATAGAAGCAAGGTACGGTGCTATAACTGCCAGCAACAGGGTCACTTTGCAAGGGAGTGCCCTAGCAAGAATGATCAGGAGAAGAACAGGTACTCCGCTTTCAAGGTTCAGGAGGTTAAAGATGACAGGAAGGCATTGGTATCTGTTGACTCTATGGTCAACTGGAATGATCATCAGGCTTCTACTCTGGAATCAGCTGAATCCTCTACTGATGTGTTGGCAATGATTGCTGGGAATCTCTCTGATGCAGAAGAAGCAGAAGAGTTTGCTCTTATGGGCATCTCACCTCAGGTACAACATTGTCCTCTTGGTTGTCATGATAAATACACAGAATTGTTGTCCCAATTTAATGAAGTAAATGATCAAAATGATAAGTATTTTTTAGAGGTACAAGCGTATAAGGCTTCATTAAACACATTGGAACAACAAAAGAAGTGGTTACAAGATACACAACGTGCGTATGAGGATAAAATCAGGATACTAAGCATTGATTTAGAAAACACTACAAATATGCTTTAAATATACATAAACTGAAAGAGATGCTAGTATCAAAGAAAAAGAGGAAATGCAAGTTAAATTAGATGATACAATGATAAGATTTAACAAATGGCAAAAGGCACCTAAAAATCTTTCAAAATTAATTGATAGTAGCATGTCTGGCAGAACTAAAAGAGGCTTAGGATTTGAAAAATATATTGATTCAGAAGATGTATTTGATTTATCTTTCTCAAGTGTCTTTGATGCCGACAAAGAGGATGAGGGGAAACCTAGTTACAATAGGTTTAAACCAGCAGCAGAAATGCATGCTGTCCCTCCTCCTCTTACTGGAACTTTTATGCCCATCTCATGGCATAATGACTCGGATGGATCGCAGATGCTTGAGTCCCCAACAAGTTCTACTAATACTAATGACTTTGTCTCATGTACTTTCAGTGACAAAGCCGGTGACTCTGCATCTAATGGTTCAAGTGAAGAGTCAAGACCTACAAGTTCCAAGTCGAATGAACATGCTGCTACTTGTGCTAGGAAGTGTGAAGAAAAAGTTGCTGTCAAGTCAAGTGTGTCTGGTCCTTGTTTATTGAGTCCTAGGAAGAATGTTTTTCCTAGAAATGTGTGTAATAAAGTAGACAGTATGAAACAATCTCATTCTAACAAAAGGTCTTTCAAAACATGTTTTGTTTGTGGCAGATCCTTTCATTTAATTAAAGATTGTGATTATTATGACACACATGCATCTGTTAATCATGCTTTTCTTGCTCCTGGTTCACCAGGAGCTGCTTCATATGCTTCTAGAAGACTTAATCCTAGTGCTCCAATGTTTAATAATTCTAGAGTATCCTCTCCTTTCGTGTCTGATTATTGGAGAGATAGTGGATTCCAACCAACCAGTAATTATTTTCCAAATTTTAATCCAGTCTATCCGCATAATTTAGACCACACGTATTTTGGTTTGGGAAATTTGGGAACTGCTGTTAAGTCCTCAGCAGGTTGTTCCTGGTCAAATAATAATACCCATATGATGCATAGGCAACCAAGGAACAATAGTGGATCTCATCAATCTTCTTGGCATTCATCTAATGATCCACAAGGCAGGCTCAAACCTGAAAAGGTTTGGGTCCCCTTAAGACACTAACTTTTGCATTGTTATTATCTTGTTGTTGTAGGTTACTCCATACCAGGATCCTAGTCTAGGCATTGTTGATAGTGGTTGCTCCAGGAGCATGACTGGCAATAAAAGTCTTCTCTCTAACTTTGTACCATTTCATGGCGGCAAGGTCTATTTTGGTGGAGGTGAAGGCAGAATCACTGGCAAAGGAACGGTAAAGACACCCAATCTAAATTTTGAGCAGGTCTACTATGTGGAAGCACTTCAACACTTCAACTTGATATCGGTCTCTCAGATTTGTGATAAGAAGCAGTTTGTACTCTTCACTGATACTGATGCACTTGTGCTTTCCAAAGATTTTCAGCTTCCGGATGACTCACAAGTTTTACTCAGAATCCCTAGAAGACACAATCTATATAGCATCAAGTTGAATGAAGTCAACCCTACTGGTCAACTAGCATGTCTGGTTGCAAAAGCCTCAGAAGATGAAGCCACTAAATGGCACCGAAGGATGGGACATGTGAACTTCAAGACCATTCACAAACTTGACAATCTGAATCTGGTCTCTGGTTTACCTCCAAGACATATAGAAATGATATAAATTGTATTGCCTGCAGCAAAGGCAAACAACACAAAGCATCCTTCAAGGCCATTACTGCTTTAAGTCTTATTACTGAACCATTGCAGCTTCTACACATGGACTTATTTGGTCCTACATCCATCAGGAGCATTGACCACAAGCAATTATGTTTGGTGGTAACTGATGGGTATAGCAGGTTTACGTGGGTGTTCTTCATGGCTGCCAAAAGTGAGACCTACTCAATTCTTCGAGATTTTCTTACCTTGATAGAGAATCAGTTGTCCAAGAAAGTTAAAGGTATTCGTTGCGACAATGGAACTGAGTTTAAAAATAGAGACCTCATCGCACTTTGCAATGCTAAGGGCATCAAACGAGATTATAGTGCTGCTAGAACTCCTCAACAGAATGGTGTGGCAGAAAGAAAGAACCGGACACTAATAGAAGCAGCAAGAACTATGCTTGCCGATTCCAAGCTTCCGACCATGTTCTGGACAGAAGCTGTTAATACTGCAAGTTATGTTTTGAATAGGGTTTCTATTACCAATCCTCACAAGAAAACACCTTATGAGCTGCTCACGGGCAAAGTTCCAAATATTGCTCATTTGAAGCCTTTTGGGTGTCCAGTCACCATTCTGAATACTAGTGACTATTTGGGGAAGTTTGATGGCAAGGCTGATGAAGGATACATTGTGGGATATTCAGCTCATTCTCGGGCGTATCGTGTCTACAATCTTCAAGCCAAACGGATAATTGAAACTATTAATCTCAGGTATTTTGAGGAGAAGACAAACATACAAGGAAAAGGTCCAGAATGGTATTTTGATCTTGACTATCTAAGTGATTCGTTAGGATATTTTCGTTTCAAAACTAACCATGATGCAAGATCACAAGTGTTTGCAACTTCTAGTACTGGTGTTCCTTCTAGTCTTTCTGATTCAGATGATGAGGATGACATTTTTGTGGTTCCATCCTATTCCACCACGGTCTCTCCTACTCCTCCTAGTGATGCAACTCCATTGGATGTACAGGATTCCCAAGCAGCTCTTGACACTCTTCTCAAGCAACAACAAGAAGCTACTAAAGCAGCTGCTCAAGGTAGTTTTGAGTTTCCCTTGGTTGAGCCTACTGACAAAGTTGCTCCTGGTACTCCAGCTTCTGCTCCTAGTGCTAGCCTCTCAACTACTGGTACACCGGCTAGTGAGTCTGCTTCCAATACACGTTTCTCCAGTCCTTCTGATTTGGGGAACCATGAAAAGAAGTCTTCTACCAAGCTGGATGATATACATAAACAACCGGTCGACGGGATTTTCCAAAATGCTTCATATGATGCTGATTTTGTTGGTGATCTCAATAACATGGCACCAGAAGTGGAGGTTTCTTCCAATCCAGTCTTGCAATCACATAAAGATCATCCTACCACTCAAATTATTGGAGATCCTGGTTCTACCGTCAAGACACGCAGAATGCAGCAGAAGGCCTCGTCTGATCATCATGCTCTTGTGGGCTATATTGAGGATCAAAAGCGTAATAATCATACGGACTTTCAACACTGTTTGTTTGCTTGTTTTCTTTCACAGGTGGAACCTAGGTCTGTTTCTCATGCACTTGAGGATCAAAGTTGGGTGGAGGCTATGCAGGAGGAAATGCAGCAATTCTTGTTTCAGAATGTTTGGGTTCTGGTTGACTTACCAGATGGGAAGACAGCTATCAATACCAAATGGATTCTCAAAAACAAGAAGGATGCACGGGGAATTGTTGTCAGGAATAAAGCTAGACTTGTCGCACAAGGACACACTCAAATTGAGGGCATTGACTATACTGAAGTCTTTGCGCCTGTTGCCAGGATCGAGGCCATTCGTCTATTTTTGGCCTTTGCTTCGTATGTTGGCTTTACGGTGTTCCAGATGGATGTCAAGAGTGCATTTCTCTATGGAAAAATTGACGAGGAAGTGTATGTTACTCAACCTAAGGGGTTTGTTGATCCACTTCATCCCAAGAAAGTCTACAAGGTGGTCAAGGCTCTTTATGGGTTACATCAGGCTCCTAGAGCTTGGTATGAGCGTCTCTCCACTTTCTTGTTAAAGAATGGTTATAGAAGAGGTACTATTGACAAAACACTATTTCTTCGGCGGAATTCCAAGGATATTATCCTTGTTCAGGTTTATGTAGACGACATTATCTTTGGTTCTACAAGGAAGGAGTGGTGTGATGAGTTTGAACACTTGATGAAAGGCGAATTTCAGATGAGTGCCATGGGAGAACTGTCATTTTTCCTTGGTCTTCAGGTCAAGCAACAATCGGATGGGATTTTCATCAGTCAAGATAAATATGTTCATGAGATTCTTCAGAAGTTTGACATGGATCCTCTTAGACCAGCAGCAACTCCTTATGAAGTTGCTAAAATCAAACTTAAGAATGAGCCAGATCCCCCGGTAAATGTTCACATGTACAGGTCTATGATTGGCTCTCTCATGTATTTGACTGCATCACGTCCGGACATTATGTTTGCAGTAAGTGCTTGTTCTAGACACCAGGTGACTCCAACGGTTTCGAACTTAAATGCAGTAAAGAAGATTTTCAAATATATCAAGGCTCAACCTAAATTGGGTTTATGGTATCCTAGAGAATCTCCCTTTGTTCTTGAAGCCTATAGTGATAGTGATTATGCTGGTGCTAATAATGATAGGAAGTCTACTACTGGTGGTTGTCAATTTTTGGGTCGTCGGCTTATTTCATGGCAATGTAAGAAACAGACAATCGTAGCTACTTCTTCAACAGAGTCTGAATACGTTGCGGCTGCTAGTTGTTGTGGTCAGGTTTTATGGATCCAAAATCAGATGTTGGACTATGGTTTCAATTTTATGAATACCAAAATTTTTATTGACAATCAAAGCACTATTTGCATTGTGAAGAATCCTTTATTTCATCAACGGACGAAGCATATTGAGATTCGGCATCATTTTATACGCGATGCCAATGAGAAGAAGCTGATACAGGTTCTTAAAGTTCATACGGATGACAATGTTGCTGATTTGCTGACTAAAGCTTTTGATGGTCCTCGGTTTTACCACTTGGTGGTTCATATTGGGATGGTCAATCCTTGAGGTCTAGGATTGAGGGGAGGCAAAGCCTAAGGGGAGGCTTTGTGTACATATTAGGTTAGTCTAACGTATTCATTGTATTTAACAACATAATTTCTTGGTTATGAAGGTGTGTGATGCTTCTGGTGGAGGATTTTTGCTCTCTTCTGGTGGATATGGCCGTATATGACTGGCTTCTGGTCCTCCTTGGTCAGCTTCTAGTTATACTTGGTTGCCTTCTGGTGGTTTAAAATCCTTCCATGTCTAGTGGTGTTTGACTATTGGTACTGGTACTGGTCTGGCTACTGTTCATTCCTTTTGTCCTTTGTTAATCACGTTTTGCTCCTGGTATGACCATTGTGTGCTTTGACTTTTGGTCAACGCTCCCAATACTGGTATTTACAAGTTTGAATTCAGCAAGTAAATTGGGGGTTGGTTATTATGTTAAAAAGGGCAAGTGGTTATTATGCCATTATGGTTTAATTTGAAAGGGCAACCCCCCATTAATAGGGGTCAATGAACAGTTACTACTTTCTTCATATATGGTCAACATACACCCTTGACTCACTCATTACAATTAACACACACACAAAAACCGCTTCTACTCTCTACATCCCAATCCCAATCCATCAATTCATCGAGATCCATGGCTGCTCTTGCTTACCAACCTGCTCATAATCGTGTTGCTTATCTGGGTGATGGTTCAAATCGTGAACACTTTGCTGACATCTTGGATTTCATTGAAGCTTCTAACTTAAGGTTTGCATTTACTGTTTGTCCTACCATATATGATAGTGTGGTACGTCAATTTTGGGCGTCTGCTGAGCTTGTGAATGTGGTTGGACGTCCACGAGCACTCCATGCTACCATAGATGGACGTGCTTATGTGGTAACTGAAGCGTCTATTCGCTCTTCTCTTCATCTTCAGGATGAGGGGGGTGTTGTGTCACTTCCCAATTCGGAAGTATTAGAGGGTATGGCTGCCATAGGTTATGAACATGGGGGGAAGTTTAACTTCCAAAAGAATAGGTTTTCCCCTCAGTGGAAGCTTCTGGTTCACTATTTAATCCATTGTATGAGTCCCAAGTCGGGGAGTTGGGATGCGTTCCCTACTCCTTTGGCTACTGGTCTTATATGTTTAGCCCAGGGTAGAGTGTTTAATTTTTCTCCTGGTCCTAGTCGTAGTATGAGCAAGTCCTGCTCCTGGTCCTAGTCGAAGTCAAACTTTATTATTTACTTAATATTCTGTTAGGATATGCATGAGATATGTTAGGAAAGGATATGCATATCAGTTTTACACGTTTTCTTTAATGATGTATTAGGGTTTCCTTGTAGTATAAAAGGAACCTTAGGCAGAAGGGTTAGACACACCTTGACAAAACATAGTTCTAGCCATTATCAATATTAGAAATCCTTAGAAAGGATCAAGTCTTTATAGTTATTCTGTTTCTCTTAATTATATTTATATTCTACATTCATATTGTGTATAGAGTCTCTTTGTGATTTGACTTGTGATTACAGAAGTCATTCACCGGTCCTGACAGGCTGCAAGATCTACATCTAGTAGACCCAACAGCTCTTGATATCATTTGTTAGTTTATGTAAATATTGCTATTTCTAGAAAGAGAAAGGGTTACACACACACTTAGATAGAGAAATAAAGAAAACACATTATTGTGTGTGAAATAAATGAGAGCAACCATCTCTCTCCAACTAAGGAGAGGGGTTATATACCCAAGCCTTGTGATGGCCTTTGGCTTACAATATGTGACATGGCCTTGTCTTTGTGGACAAGGCTTGGCTTAGTTTACATAACTTAATTTAATAACTACGAGCTACTAATTATATATTGTTGAAGTGCCCAATCCTTCCTAAATATGTAAAAACGTATTTCTAACAATCTTGCTATGCATCACCAACTCTAAACGTTTTATCAAAAGAACAAGATTTTCAGGAAATCAATCCACTGAAAATGTGGAATGTTTTAGATATGGTAAAACGGGTCACTTTGCTAAATATTTTCTTTCATAACACCTCTTGCCTCTTATAAAGGTCAAAACCCATCCTCAGGGAGTGATAATTTTCAACCCAAGTTTACACCAAAGCTGATTTAGTCTTCTTAAAATAATCAAAGTTTTCAAACTGATAAGAAATTCGAAAAGGATTACAGATCTGAGTATAACCAAGTCAGGGACAAGCTTGTTTTGCTTGAGGTTGGACCTTCAAATACCCCGACCCCAAAACCTTCTCAAAGTAAACTAAAGGTCTAGTGGCTGAAACCTTTGATTGAGATGATGAAAAAGTATAACGATGAAGAAGTTAGATTTCAGGTGTTCATATCTAATGATGAGCTCACTATTGGGAAAAACCATGCTATTAATGGTGAATGGATTGACATCACCATGAGAAAGGTAAATATACTCCTATCTATGGACGATGATTCTGATTGGCAGAAATATCTTAAGTACATAAACATTGATTTAAATTTTGGCGAAGAGCAAAGATTAAACTTACTTTCAAAATATAAAAAAGTTATTTTTGGATTTAATAACAGGATTTTTATATCAATTAAAGTTCGTTTTCTCGGTGTCTCTTCGAATTGATCTCTGGTTAATTGTGCGAGATTAGTTGTTCTTGGTGAATCAAATAAAAGGGTTGTCGTTGTCTAAAACTAATTAAAAATAAAGACTTGAAACAATTAAAGGTAAAGTAAAGACGGTAAAAAGAAACGACAATGAAAGATTAAAGGCAATTAAAGTAAATGACTCAAATTAAAACTTGAAATAAAAGGAAAGCGAGTGAAAGTGCAAATAAAGAAAAAGGCGGGAAAAAGTAAAGTTTAAAAACTAAGACTGAAAACTCTATTCGGAATAAAATAAGACTATGCGGAATATAAGAAAAATGACTCTATGCGGAATAATTAAAAGCTATGCGGAATAAATTGGTTACTCGGAATAAAAAGAGAAAAGAGTGCTATGCGGAATAAATAAGCTATGCTGAATATTTAAGACCATGCGGAATAAAGGAGAAAATGTCCTGTGCGGAATGTTTAAAAGGAACCTTTATGCGGAATAAATTGAACAAAACTCTTATGCGGAATAATCGGAACATTCCGAATGGGGTTTCCTATGCGGAATAATCTGAACATTCCGAATAGGGTTTCCTATGCGGAATAATTTGAACATTCCGAATAGGGTTTCCTATGCGGAATATTAAGATATTCCGAATAGGGAAACAAGAAATCAAACCATTCGGAATAACCAATATTCCGAATAAGGGACAAAATTTAGCAGCTATTCGGAAAGTTTCTGGGTAAGAACAGTAAAGTAAACGTAGGAACAGGGAATGGAGAACAAGGCACGAATCTGAGCAAATCTAACCAAAACAAACCAAAAGATTAAACCAAAACAACCAATAATCATCAACTAACAATAATCAATCAAAACAAATCATCAAAACTAACAAACAAAGCCAAATCAATCAAAACCCACTTGATTGAAAATAAGAAAACTCAAGAACATGAACACAAAGATTAAGAACAAATCAAGCAAGAAAGGAAGAAGGAGATTAACAATAAAGTAAAGATTAACATCAATTAAATGGAAACTTACTTGGAATTAAAAGGAAATTAAAGGTGTGATACATGAAGATTAAGGTGCATAAAAGTAAAGAACATGAAATGAAAAATGGTGGAAGGGAGGCTTGTCAGGCCTCCAACACCTTTAAAAATGAAAACACTAAAACTATTTATAGGGAGATTAGGGAGGAGCTTAGGAAGCTTCCTCCCTCTTTCTTCTTTTCCTTAATTGCACACTTAAGTCCTTGATCTTCTTAATCTTTAGTTAATCTCCTTAATACTTGGACTTTTCTTGGGATTTCTTCAAACTCGCCTTGTAATCTTCAATAAATTAGACTTGAGTTTTTCGGCTTTTTAGTAAACTTCCGTCTTTTGACTTTTTCTTCGATAAATCTTCAGAATTGGTCTCGGACTTCCGTTATTTTTCCACTCTTGATCTTTCAACTTCGTGTTTTGTCTTTTTCTTCAATAAAAGCCCGTGAAAGCCGTGTTTTCTCCACTTTTCACCTTCTCGACCCTGAAACACAATAAAAACACAAACCACGCATAATTCCACCATTTACGACATAAAATATACGTTTAGGTCCCGTTTTAATGTAATTAAGTGGTAGAAAAGATGGGTGTTTTCACACCTATCAAATCCCCTACACTTAACCATTGCAATGCCCTCATGCAATGCTTAGTGATAAAGCAAGGTTTACACTTTCCATCATAATCAACCTACCTTGGCCTTTATTAAACAACTAAGGAAAATCAAAAAGATAGGAAATAACAAGATGCAACAAGGAAGAAACATGTAAAGAAATCTAAGACTTACATTAGGGCTTGTGTGTCATGAATGTTTATCACCCTCAAGTTTCACGTTCCCCATGCCAAGCTTAAAAACAAGATCATTGTTAGTACAAGTTAGCATAGCAAACATTTACTCATGCGGTTCAATTAATCACTTAAACTCCCTTATTCCTATGGGTATCTCTTATGTTTTATTGATGTCTTGAATGATCACGAGGATGCATTGTTGACTTATTTCGATAATTTATTTAAGCTAAAAGCAAAGTAGGACGATTTGATCAATAGTTAGCTAAAGGACAAAATCTCTTAAAACTGCTTCTCGGGATATCAAAAAGTTCATATCTTGGCATAACTTGGTTCACGATTTGAGACCTTTCTCGGGCCGATATTTGGCATGTACTCCAACTTTGTTGACCACGACTTCATGATTATTTCTTCAATCTCTAATTGGGATTTTGAGATACAATGATCCGCCTCCTTTTCGGACTTGGATCTATTTATCCTCATACCTTGTTAGGGTCTTTTCGGATAGACTTCTCCATGATCTTTATGGGAGTTGATTGCTTTTCGTCGTGAGTCTTGATCCTTCATATTGACTTTAGGAATAATGCTTTTCACATCACTTTGGATCTTCAGCAATAAAATTGAATCCTCATGCCTTGTTAGGGCCTTTTCGGACTCGCCAATCTTCGCGCCCCGCTTCATAAGTTATGCCTTGGCTATGAACTCTTATCATTACCGAGCAACTTTTAAACGATCTTGGGCTAGAAGCTAAGTAACTTTTCAAATCGTACGACCTTACTTATTGCAGATAAGTTATTAGCAAGTGATGGGAGAAAAAGATCATAATTAACTCACATAAGTTAATGAGAGAATACCAAGCTTGTAACCAACTCTATCATTTCTCGTTCTCCACAATTTTAAAATCTCAAGGAATGAGACTCGTGGATGCTTAGCCTAATAAACCAATTAAGGTCTACATGGTTAAGGATACTAGCTAGAGTGAACTTGGATAAGTAAACTCGGGTTGAGTCAAAATATTCACAACAGGCCTAACATATCTAAGATATCTAAACTTACTAAAACCATTTTATTAAAATAGGGGAAAAGTAGCAAAAATAAAGGGAACTACAACTAGGCCAAAATAGATTAAAAATTTTGAAAAATGTCGAAAAATTGATTTTCCGGTTAAAATGAGGACAAATACAAGGAAAAGGCCACTTAACTTCGATAGAAGTTCCCCCTACACTTAAGATAAACATTGTCCTCAATGTTTAAGCATGTGGGAGTAAATTCCCCTACACTTAGGACATTGTGCACGTTGTTTAAATCTCGCTAAGGAAGAGACAACTAAAGAGATTCCTATTTTAATATTGAAAAATATAAAATAGTGAATCGAAAAGAGTTTAGGATAGAACCGGGAAGAAGTAGGACACGGAATCACGGTTCGTCAAAAGTCATCAAGAGTGTGTCTTTGAAGCTCTAATCCCTGCACATGATAAGAAAGAAAGCAAGAAACACCAACGGGGCTCCCCCTACACTTATGACGAAAATAGATAGATAATTGGGTTGCCTCCCAAAAAGCGCTTGTTTTTGTTGACCGAGTCACGAGCCTGACTCGTCCCCGAATTAAATAGTCCATGGGGAAGCCTCGAATGTGATGCCGGGATCAAAGACCTTTTCCTCGTTCTCGGTTGACATCAACAAAGGAGAGGCGGGGGGATAAGTGTTGAAAGGGAGAAAGGTCCTTTCAACATACGTATAGTATGTGAATTCAAGATCCACGGGAGGTGGGTTGGGTATAGTAAGCACATTGTCATCCCCCAAAGACAATGGAGGCTGAGCATTTGGCAAAGCCGTGATGGCATCAATGATAGCATAATCAATATCACCTCCCGGGTCAAAGCACTCATCCTCCGTGATGGTTTCGAACGGAGTGGATGAAAGGTGCTCGGGAGGGGGACTTGGGTCAATACTTTCCTGCAGCAAATTATCAAAAATAATGTCCCCCTCCATGTCATTGTCATCAATACCTGGAGGCATGGAGTGAATGTCGATTTCTTCCAGCAATGGGTCATTATCTTCAACGGTAGGAGTAGATGGAGGTAAAGGCTTGGAAATAGCAGGAGAAGTCAACTCTTCGATTTGAGCAATAAGAAGTTGCACTTTCCGTAATCTATCGCGAAGAAGCACGTCTTCCACCTCATCCACAAGATCATGTTCATCGGTGAACTTCTCGTAAACCGGAGAGAATAAATCGTCATCACCCGCATCTCCCGGTGGAGAATGAGAAATTTCAAAAGTGAAATTCTCATAGCAGAGAGAAGAATCATCATCACTAGGATCGACCTCTTCCGTAAGAGGAACGTCGTCCTCAGGCTCCATTGCAGGTAAGTCACAAACCTCATCATCCAATACTTTGTCGAGACCAACGTCACTAAGCTCATTCAACGAATCTAGATCCTTAGATGCAGTAGGAACATCGACAGTAGGAGCAACAACTTCAGAAGATTGGTTGAAAGTGTAGACATAATCATCGTCATCATCATCATAATAGATGGGACGAGTCCAGTTAGGCGTGACGTAGTCGGCTAACTCTTCTTTGATAACCTCCACATATTTAAGAAGCTCATGCAGCAACTTTTGTTGTTCGTCGCCCCGAGTATGTTCAATTTCACCAATTCTATCCCACGCTGTAATTAAACATTTAGGTGTAGAAAAGAAGGGAAAACGACTAAATTGGCTCAAAAAGGTGTCGGTGGTTTTCAAGGTTTCGTCCACATCAAGCAACGGTTGCCTTTCCTGATGTAAGTCAGCTCGAAGTTGAGCTATACTTTCTAGAAGGTCATTTAAAGTAGCGAGTTGTTGATCAAGACTATTTTGCTGAGAGGATTGATGATTGAGGGTGTGATGTGGGGGCTCACGGTTATAGACACTAGGATGATAGCACGGTACTTTCTCAAAGATTTGCGACGGATCACAAAAAGAAGCATCGTGAGGGCCCCCACAAATATAGCACCATGGGTATGGAGAAGAACTGGGTGCCTCTTGTTGATAGCTATTATCATTGTCATAATTGTACCCCGGTTCTTGCCCGTGACCATACGGGTATCGAACCGGGCACGAAACATGCCAATGAGAATCGCTTCCACAATAGATGCACGGGGGAACAGGAGGTGGGTTCAAGAAGAATGAATTAGTCGAGTTGCACAAGGGACAAAATCCGGATTGTGTGTAGTCGATATTGTTTCCACACCGCTCACATGTACACCATTGACAAGAGTTGTTCCCAGATAATTGTTTCCCACACCGGACGCAATGGATATAAAAATCCATAAAGAAGGATAGATAAGCAAGAAGAATATTTTTGGTGCAAAACTTTGAAAAAGAAATGCTTTTTATGATTTTTCAAATGTTTTTGGATTTTTGAAAATTTTTGACAAGAAAAATAACGTTCACAAGTGAACGGGTCCCAAAATCCAACGCTTCTCTCACAAAAAACCTTCGATCTTCACGAAAAGAGCCGGCAGCGGCGCCATTTTAATAACAGGATTTTTATATCAATTAAAGTTCGTTTTCTCGGTGTCTCTTCGAATTGATCTCTGGTTAATTGTGCGAGATTAGTTGTTCTTGGTGAATCAAATAAAAGGGTTGTCGTTGTCTAAAACTAATTAAAAATAAAGACTTGAAACAATTAAAGGTAAAGTAAAGACGGTAAAAAGAAACGACAATGAAAGATTAAAGGCAATTAAAGTAAATGACTCAAATTAAAACTTGAAATAAAAGGAAAGCGAGTGAAAGTGCAAATAAAGAAAAAGGCGGGAAAAAGTAAAGTTTAAAAACTAAGACTGAAAACTCTATTCGGAATAAAATAAGACTATGCGGAATATAAGAAAAATGACTCTATGCGGAATAATTAAAAGCTATGCGGAATAAATTGGTTACTCGGAATAAAAAGAGAAAAGAGTGCTATGCGGAATAAATAAGCTATGCTGAATATTTAAGACCATGCGGAATAAAGGAGAAAATGTCCTGTGCGGAATGTTTAAAAGGAACCTTTATGCGGAATAAATTGAACAAAACTCTTATGCGGAATAATCGGAACATTCCGAATGGGGTTTCCTATGCGGAATAATCTGAACATTCCGAATAGGGTTTCCTATGCGGAATAATTTGAACATTCCGAATAGGGTTTCCTATGCGGAATATTAAGATATTCCGAATAGGGAAACAAGAAATCAAACCATTCGGAATAACCAATATTCCGAATAAGGGACAAAATTTAGCAGCTATTCGGAAAGTTTCTGGGTAAGAACAGTAAAGTAAACGTAGGAACAGGGAATGGAGAACAAGGCACGAATCTGAGCAAATCTAACCAAAACAAACCAAAAGATTAAACCAAAACAACCAATAATCATCAACTAACAATAATCAATCAAAACAAATCATCAAAACTAACAAACAAAGCCAAATCAATCAAAACCCACTTGATTGAAAATAAGAAAACTCAAGAACATGAACACAAAGATTAAGAACAAATCAAGCAAGAAAGGAAGAAGGAGATTAACAATAAAGTAAAGATTAACATCAATTAAATGGAAACTTACTTGGAATTAAAAGGAAATTAAAGGTGTGATACATGAAGATTAAGGTGCATAAAAGTAAAGAACATGGAATGAAAAATGGTGGAAGGGAGGCTTGTCAGGCCTCCAACACCTTTAAAAATGAAAACACTAAAACTATTTATAGGGAGATTAGGGAGGAGCTTAGGAAGCTTCCTCCCTCTTTCTTCTTTTCCTTAATTGCACACTTAAGTCCTTGATCTTCTTAATCTTTAGTTAATCTCCTTAATACTTGGACTTTTCTTGGGATTTCTTCAAACTCGCCTTGTAATCTTCAATAAATTAGACTTGAGTTTTTCGGCTTTTTAGTAAACTTCCGTCTTTTGACTTTTTCTTCGATAAATCTTCAGAATTGGTCTCGGACTTCCGTTCTTTTTCCACTCTTGATCTTTCAACTTCGTGTTTTGTCTTTTTCTTCAATAAAATCCCGTGAAAGCCGTGTTTTCTCCACTTTTCACCTTCTCGACCCTGAAACACAATAAAAACACAAACCACGCATAATTCCGCCATTTACGACATAAAATATACGTTTAGGTCCCGTTTTAATGTAATTAAGTGGTAGAAAAGATGGGTGTTTTTACACCTATCAGGATTAAATAAATGTAGAGATGATTTACATGTCTTCAAACAAGCTAAATTAGAAGAAGTAAGTTTTCAACTTCAAAACAATGAACTTACAAAACTTAATCATGCTCTTTACGAACAATTTAGGTAAGAAAAAGGATCAAGGAAAAATAGATAAGTAGTTTTGCCTTAGTGTCTTAATGTATAAACAGTCTATTATCTGCCCAAACAAAGAAGATCTATCAACTCACTAAGAGTCTTCTTACAAAGGATGTGAGTGAAAAGGCATTATACCAGCCTTAGTGGGATTTAATCAATAAATGATACCTAAATCAAAGGACTAGGTTGAAAGATCAAATCCTGACAGTGTTTTACCAAATTTCAACATTGGTTAAATGCTTGTACTTATGGAGAAGTTTGATGTCTTTAATAAATCCAGTGACACTTAATCATCAAGTACCACTAAGACAGACACTTAGACTCCACTACCTCTCTTGAAGAATATTTAGGGAGCTAGCCCAAGCTATGAGGCTAAACCTTTGTCATATCAAGAGCTCTCTCCTAGAGGTATACCTGTCTTAGATTGTATGAAACATACAAAGCATGAATCAAAGGATTCATCCTGTCAAAATGATCCAAGAACTGTCTGTTAATGCAAAGCAATGCCTAAAAATATTGTTAGTGCTAACTAATCTTTCTTAGTTTTGATCACGACAAATTACAAAGACATTTGGCATAAAATATAATCGTAAAATGAATTATCTAACTAACGCTATCATCAAGGTAATAATCATTACACTAACATATTTTAATCATGCTTAGTGATCATAAAAGTGATTAGCCTTAAAACTCACTTTTGTCAAATGTGATAAAAGGTTTTTAATAAACTTTATTTTTAAGAAAATGTTTTATCAAAACGAAAATGTAAATTTGAATATGGCATATTCCAAATGCCATAAGAATATCCTCTGAAGGTTTTAAACGGCCTTAGATATTCCTATCCCACTAAAAGACAAAAAGGAGCGGAGTCTACATCTGCGGTTCTTTAAGTACCTATGCGGTTCTTTATCGATAAGGAACCTCCTAGGAAGATAAAGAACCGTGCTCAACTAGCCGTTGGTTTTGTCTCTTATAAATAGTGGATCAAATCTGCATTTTCCATAACCCTTTTTGGACATTTCTTTTAGCCTTCTTTCTCCTTTCTAATCCTAATCATTTGTAAATGATCACTTAATGTGTTAAGTATGTTTACTTATGATTATCCTCTAGATCTCCTTCTTTACCTTGTCCAAAAAGAAGATCACTCACACACTTGTGATGTGATTAAAATAAAGCCTTGATGAAGATCATCCTCTCCTAAAGATCTAGTCATGTTCATCATTTTTTTATTTGTGTCTTGTGTAGATCCAATGTATTTGTGAATACTTAGACTAGTTGTGTTCATCCAAGCTATTTGTGAATACTTGGATTAGTGTTGTGTAAATCCTTTGCATATGTGTGTGCTTGGATTTGTGTTGTGTAGATCCAAGTTACATGTGTGTACTTGGATATGTTTAGTTTAGTTGTAATAAGTTGTGTAAGTTCTCACTAAACTATAAAGTGATGTGGTTGTGTCTTGTGAGTTCTCACTAAACTATAAAGTGATGTGTAGTTGTGTTGTGTGAAGTTCTCACTTAGATTCAAAGTGAAGAGTCGTGAAGATTGGTTCTAGCTTTGGATTAAAACTCGATATCTAGCCTTGTGTCGGAAAATGGTGAAGTAGGAAATGTTGTGAAGATTGGTTCTATCTTTCGATTAGAACTCGACATCTAGCCTTGTGTCGTTAAATAGTGAATTGGGCGACGTTGTGTAGATTGGTCCTGGCTAAGATTAGGTATCGACATTTAGCTTAGTGTCGGAAAATAATGTAAGCGACGTTGTAAGGTTTTCTCCACCAAGAAGGGAGC
Organism: Glebionis coronaria; assembly: GCA_025667525.1. Lineage (NCBI taxonomy): Eukaryota > Viridiplantae > Streptophyta > Magnoliopsida > Asterales > Asteraceae > Glebionis > Glebionis coronaria. Next base: position 102,706,243 of record CM046876.1, on the reverse strand, counting down.
TTGTGGATATAGTGGAAATCTCGAGTAGGTGTACTCGAGGAGTGGAGTAGGAACGAGGATAGATCTTCGTTACCGAACCACTATAAATCTTGGTGTCTTCCTAAGAGGTTGTTTCTTTCCTTATTCTTTACTTACCTTCATTATCATTACACTTACTACTTGTCATTGTTAATGCATTAGAATTGAACCTAATCATTATGCAACTAGCTTTCAAGTAAAAGATAGTTTTGGTACTTACCTAATTGAAAGGAATTTTAATTAGGAGATAAATCGAAGAGAAACTATTCAACCCCCTTCTAGTTTCTACAATTGGTATCAGAGCAATGGTGACACAAGATCTTTGAAGTATATTGTACTTTAAAACTTGGATCAATCCATTGTCTCCTCAAATTAGAAGGTTAAGTTGTACTAAAGTTTCTCTTTGGTCAAAACAATTTTTTCTTTGAAAATAGGCCTTTAATTGGTAATATAGCATCCCATTTAGATTAGTAGTATTTATTCATTTCAGATTTACTCTTGAAATGTATCTACTAGTTTGCATCTTGTGATATGTAGATACTCGTGAAGATCAATCATTCAATTGATTGTGGATTGAGTCACTTACACTTGTAGAAGACGCATCTTCTTTGATTTCCAACATCATTGAATGATGATATCAAGAGGGATGGGAGTAATACTAGTCCTTGAAGACTTAGTAGTCACTTTAGTCATGGTTGGGCTTTGCATTCATTCCTTGAAAGCATGGAATGTACTTTGTGGCTAAGGTACGTCCTCGTTCTTCCACACGCCTTATTGGTCATTCTTTTGATCATTAATTGACTATGTGCTCGTTCTTGGGCATCCTGGCCTTGACATTTTTTTGTGGTTTGTGATTCTTTCCTTTTTCCCTCTCAAACCTTCATTGCTTGGATACTTGACTCACTATGGAGATGTAGAATGAGTTAGTAGAAGCTTAAAGTATCAAGCATGATTTCCATGGTTTGCACCCTTACGGTTAGTAGGCCCTATATCATGTGTAACTTGTGAAATTGAGCTTATCTTTAGGATGATTGATGAATCCCTTGAGATACTAATCTACTTCACTAGTTGTAGTTGGACTTTACACATTTGGAATTGAAATATTCCATGGATATTGTTATTGTAAATCCTAGCAACAATAATTGTCCGATCATGTGGGAGAGAAAGTGAATCTATACTTTGCTCACATTTTGAAGTATAGTAAGACTATTCTTGAAAGTGATCTTATTCTATGTATAAAAATTTGCTTGGTATAGTTCATTACCAAAGCCGTTTAGACTTTCGTCGGAAAGGCACGTCTTAAACCACTATATATGACACAAGCTCTTCGTCTCCTCGATTTGAAGATTTTCATTTGTCTCGTGTGCATTGTTATTGGTCTTGATTCACTCCTCTTGACTTCTCTCCTCTTTGCTTCCTTACTATGAGTAGTCGTTTGTCCATTTCGGTCTTTTTCTATCTCGATTCAACTCGTAATCCTTCATAAAGGCATTATTACATAGTGTTGAAGTGATCTAATGATTTCCAAAAGGCTTGAGACATATTTTAAGGATTTTAGAAAAATTTGGCTTTGAAAAATTCTTTGATTTTCATTGATAAAAGCGCACCACTATAGCCGGTTCTTTATCTGTCGCGGCTCAAATGCGCGGTTCCATATCGATAAGGAACCGCGGTCAGTGCTTGCGACTAAAGTTTCAGACTTCTTATAAAAGTCATTTTTCAAACAAACCTTCTCTCTCTTCTCTAATAGAGCGACGGTTTCCTCCATTCCACCATTGTTGATCTTTCAAAACCTTCAATTACTCAAGATTAATTTATTCCATTTTGTGGGTTTCACTCATCCATCATTCAAGATCAATTAATTGTAAGTTATTTTTTTCAATTTCATCTAATTTGTTCTAGGGTTCATACATTCATAATTGGGGATTTTTAAAATTGATATTGAATTAGAACCTTACTAGGAATAAGAGTTGACATAGTAATCTTGCTATGATTCCTTAGGTTCATATTCATTGAGATTTCATTAAAACCCACTTGTAGAACAATCCGACTTTTGACTAAATAATTTTGGTTAATTGATGGAATTGATATGAACCCATGAACAAGTTGGTAATGGCATTGTTAAATGCTTACCTAAAAATCTTGTTTTTGTAAAACCAATGTTCAAGTTCATTGTTGATTTTACATGGTCAATGTGTGATCGTCAATGATGAACTAGGTATATGTTAGGTTCATCATTGATGGTCGACTCATTAAACTGTCTCTTGAAGACTTTGGTCAAGCTCTTCGTGTTCCATTTAGAGGCAATGATGAACTAGAGTATATTTTAGGTTCATCATTGATGGTCGACTCATTAAACTCTCTCTTGAAGACTTTGGTCAATGTGTGATCGTCGATGATGAACTAGAGTATATGTTAGGTTCATCATTGATGGTTGACTCATTAAACTCTCTCTTGAAGACTTTGGTCAAGCTCTTCGTGTTCTATTTAGAGGCACTTGTCGATTTACGAATAAATGGAAGCTTGATTATCTCCTTGAACCCTTTGACTGTGCTCCAAATGAAAATGAAGAGATTGACCTTGACTTCATTCTTGATGTCATTTGTAAAGAGCGTAGTGGAAACGTTGTAAGAAGCCTCTAGTCTAACAAGTGTCGGGTAAAACGCTATGAGGTTCTCTTAAGCAACCTTAATGATTGTATGGTCCGATGGGCCAAAATCCTTAGGGAAAATGTGTTTTGTCTTGGTGGAAATCGGGATCATATTCTGACGTGTATGGTGCACATGTTATGTTGCATCGCTACCAACGCCAAGTACAATCTCGCATACTTTATCGCTCGACGAATCACTTATGCTCTTTCCAAACCCAAAACAAATCTTCTATGCCATGCTCCTTACTCGCCTTCGTAAGAGGGTTGGTGAAGACTATCCCGACATCGATATTACTCGCTTTCACTTAGTCAAACGAGTTATGTTACCTATTCAAAAGGTACAACCACGAAATCCTAGAAGTGATCGAGGTTCGAGAAAGTACGATCCAGAAGATTCCGATGATGAGGACTTTGATATGTTACCAAGTGATGGTGGTGGCGTAGGCACTAGTACTCATGTTGGCTCTTCAAGTGACTCCCACCCATCCATGGACACTTTCATGGACGGGTTAGACAAAATTATCCCTCCTCCTCACTTTGCTACTAGTAGACTTCCAGATAACTTTGGACTTAAGGATGTCTATCGTTCTAATCTTAAAACCCAAGGTGAGTTGTATGATCATCGAGTGGAGTCAAGAGGATCGTTCAAGAGCATAAGCAAATTGATCAAGGGACTTGGCAAAAATAAGAAGTGAAGCTTTGGTTTATCATGGTTAACATGTTTGTGAACATGTTTGGATTTTTGATCTCAATTTCCTTTATCTTTATTTTTTGGATGTTTTGTTTATTAACTAATACTTTGTGTTTGGATTATTTAGTGTTTTAATCCTAATTGCCTATGTGATCGATCTTTCTATTTACATAGCTTTGTGCATCTTATGTGTTAGTTAGCTTCCTAGATTTTGATTAATAGTTCACTTTGGCTTGATAAACCTTTGTGTAAAATCTAGGCTAGCAAAAGTTTCAGGAAATGCAATTTTATGGAACCCTCCGAGGGCGGTTCTTTATCTGTCCCGCGGTTCTTTAGCGATAATGAACCTCGGCCCTAGATAAGTAACCGGCGTCGTCTGGTCTGAGAGAATCTTTGCTTTACACTGTTTTCCCTTAATCTATGTAAACATTGGTGAAATATTTGCAAAAACCTGCACTTTCCTAAACTAGGCTACCTAATTTCATTGTTCACCTAAAATGATTTTAACCTATTACTAGTTTAGATCATCCCTTCCTCTTCTTAAACCCTCTCTTGTTGATTGTGTTCTTCAGCCCTTCAACTTCTCTCTAAACCTAAACTCACAACCATAGTGTCCACTAGAACATCCAACTCTCCCATTTCCTCTTCCAAAATAAACCTTAAGATCAAGATTAAGTTACCTAAACTTGGTTCTTCATCTTTCTGTACACCCAAGAATGAGACTTCTCCTATTCTCATTTCTTCTTCACTTTCACCACCACTTGCTCCATGCAAGTCCAACTCAACTCATGGTACCAACCACTCACATGGTTCTACCTCCTCTTCATTCCAATCAAGAATAAATGAGTTGTCCTCACCTTTCACTCCTAGTCCTCCCTTGGATGTGAATACTCAACCTCAACCTCTACAAAGCACCCCCTTTGTAGTTGAGCCTATGATTACCTCTCCTTTCACTATACCCAATTCACCCATATCACATTTGGACACTATGTCTCCACCACCTCCTCCTCCCTCAAACACTAGTTCTCCTCTTTTGGGCATTCCCATTTCTCACTTCATGGGTGATCCTTACTTCTTTGGTTTTCTAGAATATCATGGTGCTAATTGCCCATGTTGTCTCTATAACAACTACATCATTCAAAACCTATGGTTGGAGATGCTTGGTCTTCATAGGAGTTTACATGATTTCTTGCTTACCTTGTTCTCCATGTCTCCTCCTCCTAGGAGATGAATGATGATTTTTAAAAATAAATGTTTTTAAAGAAAATCAAGCCAAGGAAGACTATGCTATCAAGAACTAGTTTATGCTAACTTTGTATAAGTTTTTATTTCTTTTCTTGTATTCCCTTTCCTTCATGAGTTTTTCATGAAGATGTTCTATGGATTTAGTTGTTATGTGTTTCAATATATGTGCTCACATTAATCAACATCAATGTATTTAAAATTGAACCTAAATCTATCACAACCTCTAAAACTTGACTCAAAATTGGATCAAAATGTTATCTAAATATTTTGTCTCCCTTTGTTAAGACACTCTTTGTGAGTGTGTTGATTTTACGCAACCCTAGCATATTCTAGTGCTAAAAGAGGTAAAAAATCCAAAATTTGCAAAATTTTGAAAGAGTTATTTTTCTTCAAAACTTTTAAAAACCATGGTTTCACTCCATTGTACACGGCTCCATAGCTAGTTGCGCGGCTCCATATCGATATGGAACCGGCGGTTTCTTTAAGGAACCGCGGATAGCAAGCCCGTTTTTGGCTTATTATTGGTCTTTCTTCTTTGACCGATGTCTTTGTTAAGATTCCTTGTTTACCCAATTTGGCTAAACATTCCCTAAAACCTTTTGTTTTCATTTCAAATCTTTTCCTTGTCTACTTTCTTTAAATTCTTCTCTTTTGGGAGTTCTTCTCTTCATCCCTCACAATGCCTAACTCTTCCATTCCTAACCTTGACATATCTTTCTCCCAATCTTCTCAACCTAAAGCTTCTTCTTCTAAGCTTTCAAAGAAACCTAAAATCTCGGATCGACCCATTTGGATCAAGAAGAACAAGAATCCTCAAGATTCCTCTTCTCCAAAACCCTCCAAGAATTATTCTTTCTCTCCGATCAAATATTGGAATGAGACTTACTCTAGAAATCCAATTACCAGAGAAAAGGAAATTCTTCCACCACCACCTAAACCTTTCAACTCTCCACAACTCAATGACCTGTCTTCTTTCCCAAATCTCAATAGGCATTGTGAAAACATCTCTTATCCATTATCTTCCTCTCCACCAAACTCTCATTTTGATGTTCCTCCCCCATCTAACGACTTTTTTTGCATCATGGATACTCGTGTGCTTGTTGTCGGTTTCAACAAATTGAACTTACTCATGTTTATGACAAGCTAAATTTCCTTGAATTCCTCCTCACTCGACCTCCTCTCAAAGTTTTCGTTCCCCTGAACAAAACTTCGAATGATGCCTCGTCGTCTTTCTTTTCCAACTAAGGCACATTTTGTACTTTAGTTGTTTGAGTTAATAAAACTTAAGCAATCTTGGAAGATTATCACTACTAGAGTAGTTTATGCTTTGTGGTTTATTTTCCATATTTTTTGCTTTAAATATTCATATTGTGTGTACGAATATTTCTCTTGTATGTTCTTTCATATTTGTGTAATATGAATGTTATGTGTGTTAGCTCTTTCCCGTTAATTCTTTTTCACACATTTGTTAAAGAGTTGATCATGGTTAAAATTTACAATTGATTATGGGTGATTCCATCAATTCTAAATTTTTAACCCCTTGACATTTTAATCATTTTGATTGGTTTGGATGTTTATTTTCTTCCTTTATTCCACCAATTGAACTTTGATGTTGTCAACACATACTCTTTGGACATACTTAGAAAATACTTGCTTCTAATATGAGATTTCTTTTCTTCCTCCCTCTCAAGTTAGTTAGTAGGTAGTGCACATATATACATTGGTGTTTCTTTTCTATCTTCTAACCTTTGTGTAGCATGTCACCTTAGCTCACTCACTTGGTGCCCCAAGCAAGGGGGAGTAAGCACCAAGGGGAGCTACTAGCAAAGTCCGGTTCTTCTCTTCTTCAAAGACTTGTGCTAACCTTTTTCCTTCGACAAAGGGGGAGAAATGATAGTGATAAACTCGTTAATAATTCGAATAATTTTGTATTTTACGTAAATGAGTTTATAGTTTGTCGTAACCAAAAAGGGGAGATTGTTAATGCAAAGCAATGCCTAAAAACATTGTTAGTGCTAACTAATCTTTCTTAGTTTTGATCACGACAAATTACAAAGACATTTAGCATAAAATATAATCATAAAACGAATTACCTAACAAACACTATCATCAAGGTAATAATCATTACACTAACATATCTTAATCATGCTGAGTGATCATAAAAGTGATTAGCCTTAGAACTCACTTTTATCAAATGTGACAAAAGATTTTTAGTAAACTTTATTTTTAAGAAAATGTTTTATTAAAATGAAAATGTAAATTTGAATATGACATATTCCAAATGCCATAAGAATATCCTTTGAAGGTTTTAAACTGCCTAAGATATTCCTACCCCACTAAAAGATAAAAAGGAGCGGAGTCTACATCCGCGGTTCTTTAAGTACATATGCGGTTCTTTATCGATAAGGAACCGCCTAGGGAGATAAAGAACCGCGCTCAGCTAGCCGTTGGTTTTTGTCTCCTATAAATAGTGGATCAAATATGCATTTTGCATAACCCTTTTTGGACATTTCTTTCAGCCTTCTTTCTCCTTTCTAATCCTAATCATTTGTAAATGATCACTTAATGTGTTAAGTATGTTTACTTATGATTATCCTCTTAATCTCCTTCTTTACCTTGTCCAAAGAGAAGATCACTCACACACTTGTGATGTGATTAAAGATGAAGCCTTGATGAAGATCATCCTCTCCTAAAGATCTAGACATGCTCATCATTTGTTTATTTGTGTCTTGTGTAGATCTAATGTATTTGTGAATACTTGGACTAGTGTGTTCATCCAAGCTATTTTTGAATACTTGGATTAGTGTTGTGTAAATCCTTTGCATATGTGTGTGCTTGGATTTGTGTTGTGTAGATCCAAGTTACATGTGTGTACTTGGATATGTTTAGTTGAGTTGTAATAAGTTGTGTAAGTTCTCACTAAACTATAAAGTGATGTGGTTGTGTCTTGTGAGTTCTCACTAAACTATAAAGTGATGTGTAGTTGTGTTGTGTGAAGTTCTCACTTAGCTTCAAAGTGAAGAGTCGTGAAGATTGGTTCTAGCTTTGGATTAGAACTTGACATCTAGCCTTGTGTCGGAAAATGGTCAAGTAGGCAACGTTGTGAATATTGGTTCTTTCTTTCGAATAGAACTCGACATCTAGCCTTGTGTCGTTAAATGGTGAAGTTGGTGACGTTGTGTAGATTGGTCCTAGCTAATATTAGGTCTCGACATTTAGCTTAGTGTCGGAAAATAATGTAAGCTATGTTGTAAGATTTTCTCCGCCAAGAAGGGAGCTTGTGGATATAGTGGAAATCTCGAGTAGGTGTACTCGAGGAGTAGAGTAGGAACGAGGATTGAGCTTCGTTGTCGAACCACTATAAATCTTGGTTTCTTCCTACTAGGTTGTTTCTTTCCTTATTCTTTACTTATCTTCATTATCATTACACTTACTACTTGTCATTGTTAATGCATTAGAATTGAACCTAATCATTATGCAACTAGCTTTCAAGTAAAAGATAGTTTTGTTACTTACCTAACTAAAAGGAATATTAATTAGGAGAAAAATCCAAGAGAAACTATTCAACCCCCCCCCCCCCCCCCCCCCTTCTAGTTTCTACACTGTCATTGTAAGGAACATTGAGTCTGGTACTACCTTTGAATCACCTGTCAACACTGTTACCACCACTCCAATCATCAACCAAGAAGAATTGGCTAAAGTATTTCAAATGTTTATGTAAGAAAGATAAATTCATCAAGAAAGACTCAGGGTGAAAAATATGTGTCCTCACAACCTGAGTCTTCCAAAAGTACTACCCAAACATCTTTAGAAACCAAAGTTCCTGTTAACTTTAGAAACCAAAGCTATGTAGACTCAGGGTGAAAATTTTGATCATTACCCTTTGTAAATGGTCTAAAATACAATCTAATTAGCATTAGTAAGTTATGTGTTGCTACGTATATTATTTAGTTTGATGATAATCAAGGAACTTTCAATGCTAAAAAAGAAATTATGTTGACTGCCCGAAGAAGGAATGATCTATATGTCCTAGATATGTCATCTTTCACATCCTTATAGGCATGCTTCTTTCCCAAAGCCTCGGAATCTGTGAATTGGCTTTGGCACAAAAGACTGTCACACTTAAGTTTCAACGACATTACAAACTTGCTAAACAAAACAAAGTTCTTGGTCTTTCCTCTCTTTTGAACTCAAAAGAAAAACCCTGATCAGCCTGTGAAAAGGCTAAACACAATAGGGCATCATTCACACCAAAAAAAACTTGTCAATCAAGAAGTGTCTTCACTCACTCCATATGGATCTATTTGGACCCATCGTTCCAATGTCCATAAATCATGAGAAATACACCCTTGTCATTGTTGATGACTACATATGGTACACTTGGGTATACTTTATCAGAAAAAAGAGATAGGCTCCTGAATTCATCATGTCCTTCATAAAAAATGTTGAAAATCAAAATGATTCTAAAGTCAAACAAATCAGAATTGGTAATGGGATTGAATTCAAGAACCAATAGCTTGAGAGTTTTTGTGATGAGAAAGGAATTTCTCAGAACTTCTCTTCTCCTTATGCACCTGAATAAAATGGTGTCGCTGAAAGGAAGAATATATATCTTATTGAAGCTACAAGTAATATGCTAAATGGCTCTATTCTTTCATAACACTTCTAGGCTAAGGCTTTAAAAATCGCATGTTACACATATGTATAATGGTTAAAAAGCATTATAAGACTCCTTATGAAATATATTCAAGAAAAGTATTCCTGATATCAGCTACTTTCATGTATTTAGATGTCTTGTGTTTATTCACAATAACAAGGATCATCTCGTCAAATTTGATCAACAGCTGATGATGGATATTTCCTTGGATACTCCTTTGTCTCTAATTCCTTCAAGGTATTTAACACAAGAAGCTAACGGGTTCATGAAACTATTCATGTCACTATTGATGAAAGTATGGATGTTATCAAATTTTCTAATCATTCTTTGTATGAAATATGAATTAACAACTCGTCAACATGTCCTCCTGATGAGTATGGTATTGATGATGATTCCTCAAGAAAGTATCAAAACTAATGCTAATATTTCATTTCACATTTGCCTCAAAATAGGTCAATCACCAATTTAATCAATAATTAACATGTCCTTCAAGTAGTTATCCAAACTACTCGTCCTGAAGAATCAAATGGTTCTCCCAGCACTTCAAATACTGAAGGGACATATGATTAAAAAAATGTCCTACCATTATAATGAGGATCACTCGGTGGAAGCTGAAACATCGGTACCTGGTATTGATATTTCAGTATCTGACATTCACCATGCACCTACAAGTTCCTTGCCACGTTCTCAAGACAAATGGTCAAGAAATCAACATATAGAACTTGTGAATATTATTGGTGATGTTTATAGGGCATGCTTACTCGCAGTCAAGCTGCTCAAGTTACTGCATTCTCAACTTATGAATGTTTATTTTCAGAATTTATCTTTGAGATTGAACCCAAAAGGGTCTCAAAGGCCCTGAAACATCCATGGTAGGTTGAGGCTATGCATGAAGAACTTAATCAATTCCTTAGGAACTAAGTTTAGACACTAGTTCTTGTCCCTTGGGGTAACTCCGTTCTTGGCATAAAATGGGTCTTCAAGAACAATAATGATGAAAAGGGAAATGTTGTTTAAAAACAAGGCAAGACTTTTTATTCAAGGGTTTGGTAAAATATAAGGTATTGACTATGAAGAAACCTTTTCCCCCGTAGCAAGAATGAAGGCCATCAGGATCTTCCGTGTCTATGACACCTTCATGAACTTCAAAGTATATCAAGTAGGTGTCAAAAGTGCTTTATTAAATGGAAAGATCGTTGAGGAAGTTTATGTCCACTAGCCTCTGGTTTTGAGAACTCTGAGTTTCCCAAATATGTCTACAAACTTGACAAATCCCTTTATGAACTTACACAAGCACCAAGGGCATGGTATGAAACTCTCTCTACCTTCTTGATAATGAACAAATTTGTTAGGGAAAATATTGAAAATACCTTGTTCATCTTCAAAACTAAGGAGGATAATCTCCTTGTTCATATATGTTGATGACATAATATTTAGCTCTATAGATTATAAACTTTGTAAAAAGTTTGAAAATACTTATGACAAAGAAATTTGAAATGATTACGATGGGTGAACTGACATATTTTTGTGGACTTTAGAACAAACAAGACGACAATGGAATCTTTATCTGTCAAGAAAAGTACACGATGGAGATACTAAAAATGACATCTTTGTTGTGCTTCAGTAAATAATCCTATGGTCCATCCTAACAATTAAGGTCATCACCTTACTAGTAAACCAGTGTATCAAACCCTATTAGGGGCATGATTGGATCTCTAATGTACCTAACAACAACAAGGCCTGATATCTAATTCTCCACAATCCTATGTGCAAGATATCATGTTGATCCCAAAGAGTCTCACCTTACGGTTGTTAAAAGAATATTTAGGTACCTGAAGGGCACTCCTACACTTGGTATGTGGTATCCTAAATGATCAGGCTTTGATCTGAAAGGATAATTAGACTCAGACAATGATGGCTGCAACATGGACAAAAAAAGCACCTCGGGTGCTAATAAGTGTGTAAACACTTATCCTTTTACCACTTATTTCCAATAATAACAAGACCAAAACGTCTATTTTATGTCGTAAATGTCGGAATTATGCGTGGTTTGTGTTTTTATTGTGTTTTAGGACCAAAAGATTAAAAAGGAAGAAAACACGGGCTTTCACGGGCTTTTATCGAAGAAAACGGGAAAAGACGAAGTCAAAAGATCAAGAGTGCAAAAAGAAAGGAAGTCCAAGGCCTATTCTGAAGATTTATCGAAGAAAAAAGTCTAAAGACGGAAGTTTAATGAAGTCGAAGAACTCAAGTCTAAATTAAAGAAAAGTCAAAAGATCAAGAGTGCAAAAAGAACGGAAGTCCAAGGCCTATTCTGAAGATTTATCGAAGAAAAAAGTCTAAAGACGGAAGTTTAATGAAGTCGAAGAACTCAAGTCTAAATTAAAGAAAAAAATTAACAAGACAAGTTCAAATCCCCAGACGACGTCGAGAAAAGACAAAGAATTAAATCGAGTCGAGAAGACGTAAAGAAAGAAAGAAGATGCAACACATGCACTCCTTCCATTTTCCCTATAAATACCCTCCTAATACACATTAGGAGGGTAGTTAGTTTTTAGTTTTTTTTTTAGTTTTCATTTTGTCACTTTTCTTTCTAGTTTTTAGAGAGAGAAAGTTCTCCACTTTCTCTCACTAAGTTTCATCTTTCTTTCCTTTAATCTTTCAAGATTAAACATTTGTGTATTGTTGATTTCATTAATCAAGTTCTAGTTAAGCTTTTAATCTTTCATCTCATTCTACCTTTCTTTGATTTTTAGATTGGTTTTGGTGCGAATTTCATTTGATCCGTGTTGTTCTTAATGATTTCGTGCTTAAAAAGTTAATCTTTTTGTTCCTACATAAGCTTTCATTCGATTAAGCTTTAAGATTCTTGTGCTTATTGGCTTATTTACATGTTTAGCTTATTTACTTTTTAAAAGTTTTCTTTAAAAGTTCATATTTTTATGGTTTGATTTAAAAGTTTGTTTATTTTAAGTTTGGATAAGTTGTTATTAGTGCTTATTTGATCCGTCTCATTATTGATTCGTTCTAGTTTTGGTGATAAGCTTATCATAATAGCTTATTGCTTGGCTTATTTCGAATCCCACATAAATCAGAAAGGGTCCAAACCCCTTTCCGATCGCTACATTCTGACCAACACCCCATTCCCCTCTTTCCGATCTCCAAATCGGAAAAGGGTTTAGTATTATTCCGATTTGCAGCTATTATTCCGATCGAGTTGATCGGATTAGGTAGTTTGGATTCCAATCTGTTGGAAATACGTTTTTCCAAAGAAAGTCTCAGTCACATCATTATTAACATAGATCACGAGCTATAGACTATTTAGGACATTGTAACTTGGAGTGACCTCCCTTAGGGGGAGATTGTTGGAAATACGTTTTTACGTATTTAGAAAGGATCGGTCACTCCAAAGATATATTCTAGTATTGGGCTCGTGATCCATTTGTAAACTATATGGTCCATATAGCCCACATGTAGGATGGGCTATATATACCCCCTCCTAGCATGTTAGGAGGTGTGGTTCTTTCATTCACAACTTTCATTTAATAAATTTATCTTTCTCTCTCTACTTTTCTTTTCTCTCCTTTCTCTCTCTACACCCCATCTTCATCTTCCCCATCTCCACCATCTTATTACTAGATCCAATCCATAACTTACCAAATCTTAAGAAATCGTAGACCTTCAATTGGTATCAGAGCCATGGTTAAATCTTAGGATTTGCGTTTTTTATCTATTGATTTTCTTGTTATAATTTTTGTTTTAGAAAATCTTTCGTCTCTTTTTTCTAAAAATCTATCCAATCAATCATCTTTTTTATGATTTAACTTGTCCAATCAGTTTTGATCATTTTTTTTAAATTTTAAATTTCTAAATATCTTTTTTCTATAAAAAAATTTTCTCTCATCTTTTTATAATCATTTTTATCAAATTGATGTCTGGATAAGCAGTTTCAGTTTTATCAGATTTTTTAATTTTAAATTAATCAGTTTTCTATCAAAAAAAATTTAATACATTCAATTTGTCATCTTTTATTTTGTCCTTTTTTGTTCAACCAATCTGTCCAAATCTGTCAAAAGTTTCATCACTTTGATCCATCAATCTCCACTTTCTGTTTCCTTTTCTTGTTATTCCGTATAACGGATTATTCCGTATAACGGATTATTCCGTATAACGGATTATTCCGTATAAACACGGATCATTCCGAATAGACTTTATTCCGAGTAAGGTTTTATTCCGTATAGGAACTTCATTCCGTATAGGAACTTCATTCCGTATAGAAATTTATTCCGCATAGCCATTTCTTGAACTCGACCCTTGACTCGTAACCAACCCTCACCTCACCTCACCTCTCCTCTCTCTAGACTCGAAACCAACCCTCGTATCACAAACTCAAACACAGACAACAGACCTCATCACCCTCGAACCTCTATTCACAAAACCCTCGACGCACACACAAACCAAACTCTCTCGACTCGACACACAGTCCAACCTTAACCACTTCTCGACTCACCCCAACAGACTCACAAAGACACCCATCCTCTCGTTACACCTTTCTCACGACTCCACACACTTAGAAACCACAACCAAAAATACTCTTGACTCACGTCTCAAAACCAAAACAGTCACATACCCTCGAACCCCCACACCTCAACTCTAGACTTGAATCATTTTTCACAAACTCTCGACCAAGACTAGACTACCTTACAACTCTCGACTCACTTTTCACTCACCCTCGACTCCCTCACACTTCACCTAGACTGACGCTCGACTCCATCAAAAACCCTCTATCCCTCACCCACAACCCACACCCTAGACTCGTACACATATCACTCGGACTCCAAAACCAAAAAGATCTCAGATTTTAATATTCGAAATACACGACATATCTTATCATCATTGATCTTTTCTTGAACAAACATCCAACTTTAATATTCGAAGAGAAGAAAAGATTAATAACAAATCTGTTATTATCTTATCTCGTTTCGATTATTTCAAAGAAAAACATCACAAGAAAGACGCGACAGATGATAGAAAGACTCGATAGATATCAAGATTAACAACATACAATCGAAATATTGAACCTACCTGAGACCAATCCAAATGATCTTGAAGACGAATCTATCTCTTGTCCTTCAATCAAGTGGGTTTGAATTTTTGGCATGATTATTTGACTATAAATCTCGTGGGATTTGTAGCAGGCTATGATAACTGTGGTTCTTGATTTCAATATCAATATGAGATTAGGTTGTTAGATTTGAGAGGATTTGAGAGGGTTTGAGATTTGTGAGATTAGAGAGACTGAAAGTATTCTTGTGAGGAGAGAGAAAGATAACAGGGACGGAGGAGTTATAGAGTAGAGAGAGAGAAAAGAATGTTAAGTTTATTTATATATTAAGCGGAGTTTACAAAGTCTTTTGTGTGGGTGCAGTCAAGGCCACATGGTGATACCAACTCCTCTTTGACCGCCACGTTTTTCGTGATTTTGGCGTATCTCAGCAATTTGGGACGTATCAAATCCTTTTTATTTTATCTTATTTGCGATTTTTAGGGTAATTACATTTCTCTCTAACTTATATTAATCTTTTTTGTCACCTGATAAGGTAAGGTTATTTGTTAATTTTTGTATTTTGACACTTTTATATTTCTAGTCTAGAATATTTTGTTTATGAATTTTTGGCAAATCGTGTTGAGGCGGGTATTTTAAAAGTTAACGTGAACAAAAATATTTGTCGGGTTAAACGTTATTGTGGCCGGATTTCAAGAAAAACGTGACGAGTCAAAGTGACGAGCTTCGTTTATATCATCCATCGAGAAAATTTTAAGTATTATTTACGGGTCTTTCGTTTTTTCACGAACTCTAAAATCCCGAAAATAACAACATCCCCGTCATTATTAATCGATATTTAATGGATTCGTTCGATTCGACATGTCAAAAGGGAGAATCGCATTTAATGAAAAACAAAGTTAGGAAAAGCGGCATCACTTCCTTTCAAATGCTCCAGTCTCATCTTGTCACTCTTTCGGGGATTCAAGGAGGGAGCGAATTTGTGACCATCTTTGGACAAGATCGTCATATTCATCGACTCAATTTTCACCACTCTGACCCAACTCGCCGAGCAACTCAACCATGAAAACTTTAATCACTCTGCATCGGCACTTGCATATAAGGATCTTGTGACAAAACTCACGCCTTTCCTCCAATTCAATATCATCAAGCCGGAAAGTTCAGTGATTTGCCAATCCTTTCTTCGAGATACACATACCGAGCTTCGAGTTTTCCGTGATTCAATATTGAAACTCATGACATCGGTATCATCTTCTATTTATGAAAGATCTCGACTTCAGCAGGCGTATAGTAATGGAATGCAAGAATCTGAGATGCAAGAGGAGAATGGTCATACAGTTGACAACTTGGAGCCTAACGATGGCAAGAGCACGGATTCAGAAGGACAACATGATATCAGTGGCACGTCGGGGAATGTTCACGAGATCTCTCTTGATGACACCTTACCCGTTTATGACGAAGAGCCTGCAAACATGGTACAATGTGATGTTGGTTATGATGTATATGCTGATGACATGCCGCATATTGAGCATTCTGAACCTAATTATGACAAACATGGGATGGACAAGAGTGATAGAAATACCACTTATGATTCATCCGATGTGAGTCATAATGGGGGAGAAAGTGTTCAAAATGCTAAACATCATGATAATTGTCTTATAACTGCTTCATTGACAGCTTCTGATTCCAAGATTAGAGAGCTCGAAACGATTGTAGCTCAACAATCAAAAGATCTTGAGGATGCCAAAATTGAATTTTCAAAGAAAACGAACAAATTTGAAACATATTTTGAAAAACTTGAAAAATCAAATGTTGTTCTTGAAAGAAAATTGGATCAAAAAGTGTTAGATTCTAAAGCTGAAAAGGATAATCTTTTGAAACAAATTCAACTGCTTGAATCTAAGTTGGCATCCCAAGATAACTTGCTCAAAGAGAATGAGACTTTAAAGGCCCAAGTACAGGAAAAGGTGTTTGCTATAGCTGCGTTGAAAAACGAGTTAAGGAAAAATAGAGGACCTAGTGTGGACACTAAGCTTGAAAAACCATCAATCTTGGGGAAACCGCCTACAAATCAGTTCGTCAGACAACCGATTGTCAGACAACCTACTGCATTTAGATCCGAGCGACCACAATCCTCGAGACCGCGGTTTGCCTCCCAAGTTAATTTGGGTCATATTTCTAGAACAGTCACTCCACCAGCTAGGCCTAATGTGACTAAATCAGTTTTAGCAAGACCTCATCACATGATTGCCCCTAGTTTCTCTAAAAATAGTTCAATGAACACGTCTAGAACTAGTTCAACTGATGTGCGCCATGATTCTGGTCAAATGGAAGCTATTCAAAAGACACATGTAAGAGATAGCAATGTCCAACCTAGTCAGATGCCTTCTAGATTACCCGACACTGCTAACCGTAGCATGTCATCTCCTAGGAGCATCGATCAATCATCTAGGAATTACTCGGACATTAAATATGCTACTTGTAAAACATGTAGGAAATGTGTCTTTAGAGCTAATCATGATTCCTGTATCAAAAAATTGCTTAATGAGGTGAACTCCCGTGCTAGACTTAAATCCCAGTGGGTAGCTAAAATCAAACCCATTGGTAAAATGTGGCGCCCCACTGGTAGAACTTTCACTCTTGTAGGAAACGAGTGCCCTTTAACTAGGATAATCTCCGACTCTACTAAGACTGCTAGGGAGGAAATTGAAAAAGATGATACATCACTTAAGCCTAAACTTAAGGTTTTCTATAAAAGGAAACGTTTGCCAGCTAAGATAAGTGAATCATCTACTCAGGTCGCCTCTGACACAAGTAAAGCCAACTGTGAACCCCCACGTGCTTCTAAAATTGATATCGCTAACCCATGTCAAAGCAAGCAAATTCCTAATGAGAATGCAGGTACCAAAGTTGATGTTCCAAAAGAACGAAGCGGTCCAATCGTTGTATACCGTTCAACTAAGGACACTCTTAGAGTTTGGTTGCTGAAGAAGCAAATATCAGAGAAACAAATGTCTCAGGGGATTCATGGTTAAGCTGCAACACAAGGACTTACAGTCACATAACAGATTGTAACTCGATCTCAAAAGACAGGAAAGTTCATCCCGATGATGACTTATCCTAAAAACGAGAAATTCATTTTTCTCGGGCATGAGCTTATGTTAAAAACATTCCACGTTTTAAGCTCATGCACAAGGACTTATAGTCATATCACAGACTGTAACTCGCTCATCAAAGAAAGGAAAGTTTATCGCTGATGATAAACTTATCCTAAAAACGAGAAATTCATTTTTCTCAGGCATGAGCTTATATCAAAAACATTCCAAGTTTTTAAGCTCATGCATTAAGGCTTATAGATAAATGACAGTCTGTAACCCGTTCTTCAAAGGCAGAAAAGTTTATCGCCGATGATAAACTTATCCTTACAACGAGAAATTAATTTTTCTCGGGCATGAGCTAATATTAAAAACATTCGAAGTTTTTAAGCTCATGCACAATGACTTACAGTTAAATGTCAGACTGTAACTCGAACTTAAAATAAAGGAAAGATTATCTTTTATGATAACTTATCCTCTTAACGAGAAATTCACCTTTCTCGGTCATGAGCTTGTATTAAAACATTCGAAGTCTTAAGCTCAGAAAGGAAAGTGTATCTTTTAAATAAGAGAACTTTTCCTCATAACGAGAAATTAACCTTTCTCGGTCATGAGCTTTCCGTTAAAACAGTCAAAGTTTTCAAGCTCATGAAAACGACTTCTAAGTAAATGTCAGCTTAGGACTCGTCCTTCAGATAAAAGGAAAGTTTATCGCCGATGGTAACTTATCCTTAACAACGGGAAGTTTACAACTTTTCGGACTTGAGCTTGCCTTTAAGATATTCAACATCTTAAGCTCAAGTAATTGGTTTTCAAAACTTTGAACACAATTTTTCAAGAATTTTTCAAAAGGTTTTTCTAAATCTTTCAAAATTGTGTGTTCAAAAATGTTTTGATAAAAAGAGCATGTCTTCTGGAATCGATAATATTTACGAACCTAGAAATGTCATTCAATAATGACATGGGGTTGTAAATAAAGTTCGAGCAGAAGTTTAAAAGATTTAAAACATGCTCCATATGGTTTGCTATTATTTCAGATAGCAACCCGCTTTTCATAATCAAGTCAAGCATTTCACCGGAAAGCTTTGACTCAACAACGGGAATTAATTTTCTCGAGGACGTGACGAGGTGACCAACATTCGTGAACAAGAACCATGTGAATCTTTCATATGATGTTCTCCATTATTCAGGTCCTACCTCGTAAATTGATTAATCTTGTGAATTCGTTATCATATATGATCTTTGCACGTGATAAATACCTTACACTTGTGTTTAAAAGGTATTTAATTTACGTTTCAGCACACCCTCATTAATTTGAGGGGGAGCTTGTGTAATTCATGAAGATAATTGGACTTGCATTTTTCTTCCAAAATTTTCTTAACATGCTATTAAATCAATTGATATTAAAAACATCGATTGGGTTAATATTTTTAATATGGGGGAGAAAATGTGATTTAATATGGGATATGATCAATCATAAATGGTTTGACTTAACGTGATAGCTCATCCCGACATGTGCAAAATGTTTTCGGATATTGTGGCATATGTTAAGGGGAGCAAAATGGATTTGCACTTCAAAATGGATTTCATGGTGACATACACTTACCCAAAAACATCTCTATTCACGACGGTGACGATTGTGGTGACATAAGGATGGTAGGATAGGTTAAAGTCCAATGATTTCTCTAGAACCGGAGGAATCTTCCCAAGGACATTCCATAGCTAGAAATAGTAGTCCTTAGGAAAGATGGAGAAAGATTGTGAACGTATCTGAATGCCGACCAAGTACTTAAGTTAGCACTGGAACAATCACAACAAGGTGCTAGTTATGACGTATTGGTAAGCATTGAAGGGGTTGAAGAATGAAAAAGAATTGTAAAGATAAAGGGTGTAAAGAAAGTAGCCCTCCTTACAACTTAGGCAGAAACCGGGTCAACTCATATGCTATTGAGATCATTTATGATTCTCGATATTGAAGATAGACATCATGGACCCAGTGATGCAAGGCACAACCCATCCCAGCTAACTCAGATATCTCTCAAAAGATATTTGTTTTAATCACACGGAGACAACACATTATCTATTGATTTATTCACTCCGAATAAATTGGTATTGAAAAGGTGGCACTCCTCTCCAGCCTCCGATCACTAAAATCCAAAATGCACGATCGAGTCTAGAGCCATTTGAGATCATCAAATATCTCATTAGGACACACTTTCATATTTCCTTGCTTCTTCACACACTGTGAAAAGTAAGAAAGATCTTAAGAGTCCTACGCAAAATCTTCATGATCTTGCCTGAACATCCGAGTAATACGAAAGTATTTACAATGAAGATGGAAATCCTTCTTGAGCGAACATCAAAAAGCTCATGGTAGGTGCTTGTGCGATTCTTTATGAATCAAACTTGTGATAACTGGAAAGCAACAGTGGTTTAAACTCTTAAATGAATTTAAACACGTTCTAGGCCTCTACGCAATATCTTAGTGATCTTGCCAGAACATTCAGATTAATACTATTAAGTATTTACAGTGACGAATGGAAATCCTTCTAGTGTTAACATCAAACAGCACTTGGTAGGTAACTTGCAAGATTCTATACGAATCAAGCTCGTGACAACTGGAAAGCAACGATGGTGCGGTTCTTAATTGAACTTCACTTGTTCCAGGAACATGAATTGACGGCTTCAAATCATGCGGATAATATTATCCAAATGATTCACTCTTTACCTTCGCAGTCAGCTTTGGACGGTCGAGTAAAGAGAACGGGTTTACCCGCGAAATCTTGTCAAGGAGGTTCTTTATTGAAACTACCTGCCACAAGTACGATATTTAATATCGTCCAACGGTCTTCACCGACCGGAGGTAAAATGCTACCGAATTAGAATGAAATGTTCAAGGCCATTTCATCCGTGTATATGGTTTGTTGCTAACTGTCTTATGCAGCGTAACAAGAAGGTGGCATTGCGGTGTATAATCCAGAAGAAGTTGTCACCACATGCTTGTACTACATACACTTAGTACTTCAACAAATTCAAGAAAGTCTGAAGGTCAAGTCTTCCGCTGTATCAAACTCTGAAGCTTTCAAGAATTTAAAGGTATAAGTATGTGGAACATGAAGTCACGAAGAGGCAAATTTCACAAGTGACGAATGCACAAGGTCAAGGCAAGGAAACATGCTCAAGACTAAAGTCAAAGATCACATCAAGCGTATTCACAAGAACAAGATCGAAGACTCAAGCATAGTATGCTAGGTTTAAGATTTTGTAAAATGGTGTGACCTCCCTTAGGGGGAGATTGTTGGAAATACGTTTTTCCAAAGAAAGTCTCGGTCACATCATTATTAGCATAGATCACGAGCTATAGACTATTTAGGACATTGTAACTTGGAGTGACCTCCCTTAGGGGGAGATTGTTGGAAATACGTTTTTACGTATTTAGAAAGGATCGGTCACTCCAAAGATATATTCTAGTATTGGGCTCGTGATCTATTTGTAAACTATATGGTCCATATAGCCCACATGTAGGGTGGGCTATATATACCCCCTCCTAGCATGTTAGGAGGTGTGGTTCTTTCATTCACAACTTTCATTTAATAAATTTATCTTTCTCTCTCTACTTTTCTTTTCTCTCCTTTCTCTCTCTACACCCCATCTTCATCTTCCCCATCTCCACCATCTTATTAATAGATCCAATCCATAATTTACCAAATCTTAAGAAATCGTAGACCTTCACGATCAGGCCCATTTTTGGCTCATTCCGATTATATGCTTTTTGTAACATTCCGATTGGATTCAGTTTTAAGATATTCCGACGAGGGTATTGTGTGACATTCTGATTAGGTACCAAGTATTCCGATTTGACTCATTTTTATTATATTCCGATTTGGTGCTTTGTCCAACTTTCCGATTGTAGCCATATTCCGACCAATATTCCGATTAGATTCCGATTTGGCAATTTTACAATGGTTTAGTTTCTTATTTTTGCAAAGTTTTCAAGTGTTAGTTTTATTAAGTGATTCAAGTATTTTTTTCTAATATTGCCTTTAAGTTCTCAAGCATCTATTTTTAACTCGTTATTTTTAGTATAATCTTTAACCTTCTACTTTACTCAACGACATTTACTTATTTGTTATTAGCTTAAAATAGATAATCAACCAAACCATTCTCTTGTTCACCAAAAGACAATTGAGTCGCACTTTAAACTGGAAATCAATTCGAAAAGACTTGGGACTACGAATTTTGATACGAGGTGTAAAAGCCGAGTATTAGGTGCCTATCAATTCCTTGGTGGCAAGCTAGTGTGTTAGGGTGCAAAGAACTAACAGTCGGTGGCTATGTCCTCTGCTGAGGCTGAATATGTGGCTCATGCTGGTTGTTGTGCACATCCTTTGGATGAGAAGTCAATTCATGGACTACAACATTGCATACAAAATGGTTCGCATATTTTGTGACAACACCAGTCTAATTGACATATCTAGCAACCATGTCCTACACTCTAGGACAAAACACATTGATATTAGATATAATTTCCTCAAGGACCATATCATGAAATGTGATATTAAATTTCACTTCGTCCCTACTGAGTATCAACTTGCTGATATTTTCACAAAACCATTGGATGAACCAATGTTCACTAGACTGAAAGTTGAACTTTGTATGCTGGATATTGATTAATCAAGCTCCTTGACTTTACATGTTCAGTATAGTGTAAATATTCTCCCCCTGAATAACCTTATGATTCCCATGAAAGTAAGACATATTAAATAAGAAACTAGATGCTCTAAGTATTTAGTAACTAAATATTCTAGGTTGATGACTCATCCCTTTAAATAAGGAACATATATTCCTCAGTTTAACTGTCATCAACTTGTCATGGGTCCCACATACTCACATACCCACTAGGAATTTAATGCTTCATCTCACATATTATATATGTTTCAAAAATTGTCCTTTCAACTACAAATGA
Organism: Glebionis coronaria; assembly: GCA_025667525.1. Classification (NCBI taxonomy): domain Eukaryota; kingdom Viridiplantae; phylum Streptophyta; class Magnoliopsida; order Asterales; family Asteraceae; genus Glebionis; species Glebionis coronaria. The sequence continues at coordinate 102,683,856 of CM046876.1, read as the reverse complement.
CCCCATGTTATGCATGCAAAAGCGTCTGACAATAGTGAAACGATACATTTACCAAGAAAAAAAGGGTACAACTAGGGTACATGGCATTGAATGCGGATATCAAAAAATTTCAAAAATGATTTTTTATTATCGTTTGAAATCAAATAAAAATCTTTTCATGTCCATGCCTATAAATATCCCATTTCCCAAAAACACAACACAAAGATAATAAGCAACTATACTCTACAAAATATTTCTCTCATAGATAAATAGTGTGTGTTCATCATCTTTAAACAAGAAAAGTGTTCTTCAAATCTGGTAAACAAGTAACATCGCTTCTTTTATCGTTATATCTTATACGCGACAACGCTCGAAGTTATTTGGTGGTAACATCTGTTTTTTATTCACGCGCTAGCGATCGAATCCGTTCGTGCCCATCCGTAATCAAAAGGCTGCACTAAATCACTTGGTAACCGTCCGGTGACGTGTAACAAGAAACAATATTTTTCTTGCTTTCAAAAAAGTTCCATTGTCCATTTAGTTTTCTAACCAAAATCTATCATGGCACTATCTAAGGCTACTACCTATGCCCCTCAAACGACCGCCCTTATCAGTGAGCGGGTCCACTTTTCTGGAAATAATTATGGGGGGAAATTTCATATACCCTCAAAGTGTCTCAGCCTATTAACCAGTTTTCAAACTTTTAGAAAACTGTGACAAGGCTTAGGCTTTTAGAAACACTCCCTCAGTGTTGTGCCATGACTACCTCAGGGAGTTATGGTTTACTGCTAAGATCGTAACCCCTACCCATGGACCTGAAGGTTCTCAAGGGTCTGAGACCAAAACACATTAAGGGTCTGTCATCAAGTTCATTGTAAAGTGTAAACAATGGGAAAATGCCATTGATTTTAGACTTTAAAACTTTTTATGAGGCAAGTGGACTTGACTATAACAAAAGAGATTATGTTAATCATCATGATGATGAGTTAGTTAAAATTGGACTAAAACTCATGGGGATCCCTGAATTACTCGTGGATAAAACCCCATTGATAAGGACTGCCTTCGCCATGGCTTGGAGAATTCCAGTCACTTTCGTGATTCAAGTGATTGGTGGGAACCACTCATCTACTGCGCAGGTAAATTCTACTTAACAGATGTTAATCTTTATTCTCATTAGTGGGCTAATGATCGAAATAGGATATATTATTTATAATGATCTCGTAACAAGACTCCTAAAAGAGTCAAGGCCAAAGTATGTATCTTACCCTAGGTTCATATCTTGCGCCTTAGAACGTTTAGTGGGTTCCTCTTACACTAAGAGTAAACTTTCTAGGTCTCAACCCGCCATCCCGAGTTCATTAAACTTTGCTCGAAACCCATCTTTAGTGCCCCTAATTGATTTGACCACCTTCATGACTAAGGTAATTAGTCATGAATCTTCAGTGTCTCCTAAAACCAAGATAAGACACAGGGTCCTGAGGCTTCGAAGGAACTTCCCACAAGGAAAAAGGGGAGGAAGAAGTCTCAAACAGTGTCTACAAAAAAGAAGTGGACGAAGAAGTCTCGGACTGTGTCTAAACCCAAACCCAAGACACAAGGCCCTGAGTCTCCAGAGGCACTTCACAAAGGAAAAAAGGCCATGACTAAAATGCCCACCCAAAAGCAGAACAAGTTAGACCTGACAAAAAAAGAAAGAGCTTGCGGGAGGCCCTAATGCATCATGGTCTTGGTTGACGGGCCAATCTACTCGTACTCAAGATACATAGGAAAAAAACAAACCGTTGTTACGGGACTGCGTATTCAGTCTCCTAATGAGGGCACTCGCAAATCACAGCCTTTGCCTAAAGGAGTAAAGATTCAATCCAAAGACTCGGAGAGTGTGATATGAGTGTAATTACTCATATCATTTGTATCATATAACAAGCCTAAAATACATAAAATCTATGAAAATAACCTTGTATATGCTTGTTTCTTGTTTCGTGTGTGTAGGTACCGAAGATCACGAAAATCGGCAAAATCGACACGGGTTTTGAAGAAAAATCAAAAGGCCAAGAATCGAGTTCGTTTTTTAGAGGATTTAAATTTAATAAAGGATAATTGGGCTTTGTGAGACCCAAATTTGAGAACTGGGCTTAAAAGCCCAATATTGGAGATAATGTTAGTTCAAAACCCAAAAATAGGCCCAAGCCCAAATTTTACAATAATAGCAAACGATTTATCTACAAATGGACTCATAGTCCAATTCACACTTAAATAAGTCAGTGGGGACTTTCATTTTTTGCAAAAGCCCAGATTATGGCCCATGTTACAAACGGTGTAAAGTTATATTGGGGTCAACGAGACTTGGTCAGAACGATTTACTTTCTTCTTTCGTTACATACTAGAAAGAAACACAGAAACCTTTCACATCCACCCCAAACCCTTAAAAACCAATTTGGGGGTTTTTCTCTACAAAGCATGTGAATCACACGCGCCTGAATTAATTCACTATTATTTCAGGAAGAAGATACTGGTATAATCAGATCCACGTGGCATTGAGGCGTGTCACATCTTGCTTGTGATTGGCTTAACCACCTCATCCCAACCAATCCTCCAATCATTGGATGCCACGTCATCTGGGAGAAAGCACAAGAAGCACATATGCATGCCAGCCTGGCGATCCGTGGACTAAGGATTGATTTTTCACCCTTGGATCAAGAGAATGAAGAAAGATGCTAAATTGAAGGCCAAGATTGTTTTCCCTGCTCAACAAACTCCTCAACCCAAGCCTCGGGTTCGAGTATAAATACCCCATCTTATTTCTGTATTTTTCATCCCTTTTCTTAGTTTTATAGTTAGAATGATAGTTTGTATTTAGGGTAATTTCCCTTTCTAAAGTTGTAATTTGTAATCAGATTCAAGTTTAATATAAGTTCTCTTTTAATAAATCTTTGTTTACTCTCTTTTACCATTTTATGTTAATTGTGGTTAAATATAAATCTTGGTTATATATTCTGTTAATAAAACTTTAATAAATAAATGATATTCGATTTACAAGCTAAGAATTCTAGTATTGTTCGTTTAAGCTTCTTCATAGCTTAAATGGATAATAGATACTAGTTAAGGGAATCAATTTATCAACTGATAAATTGTGTAAAAATTGGCGAGAAGATTTTGGTGCACATGGATTCAGGTTGTTAGATTGTTTGTGGTTCATGGTGTACGATTTGAGACGCGATTTATTCAGGCCGGCTCAGCGCTGCGTCACGACATCAAAGGATCCTTCATAAATGGTCAAGCTCTTTTATTTATTTTCCTGAAAATCATTAGTTTAATCTGCTTTGTTTATTTTGTTTTGTGATAGTTAATTAGTCTGTGATCGATTATTGTGATAAGGATTCGTTTAGTTGATAATCTGATTGATGTAGTTAGACTGATACAAGGTTTTATTGTTTAAGTAATGTTGATTGCTAATCTCGTTTAAGTCAGTTTTACAGTTTAATTTGTTTGCTATTATGAATCTATGGATGAATCTGCTAAGAGATTAATGCTTATCCTATTTTAGTAATTGAAGTTTGAATCTGCTTTAGCTTTTGAATATAAACTGTTGCATCAGATTTTTATGCTTGATGTGAGTGAATAAATCTGAGTTTTAAGTGCTACTGATTTGTTTATTGCTGAGTTATAGTTTATTGTTCCGCTGATTTTGTAGTCTGCTGTTTAGCTTAAAATTCGTTTATATAGTTGCTGAGGATAATTTCTTTTATCTGGTTAGTTATATAAGGCTGCTTTATTCTTTTTATTTAGCAAGATCTTCTTCATGGTCTGTATCTAATAAGTGCGGATCTGCCATATTAAGTCTGCTGATATAATTTTTGGTCTCTACTCAGTCTGCTTGATGATTCATTTTTTAGAAACCTTTCTTTTTTTATCACTGCTTATTTGTTGAGTTTTGCTTAAGTTTGCATTTGTAATTCTGAATAATTGAATCTGCTTTTGCATGTTTTACTTGTAATTGATCTTTGAGTTTACTGTTATACATTTGTACTAGTTATATTTTCTTTGATCTGTTATCCAAATAAATAGTTTGGGTACTGATTCATCATTTATCAGTCCAAATTACCATCACATAAGTCACTCCTGTGACTGTAATCTTTTATTTACCGTCCAAAAATATAATTTCAAAAAGTGTCCCTTGTAAGACTCGAACCCATGACCTCCTGGTCATGGGCCAAACGCACAAACCAACTCATCTAGCAACCTGATTTTGTTTTAATACAGTTTCTTTAATTAATATAGTGTTATAACTAGGTTGGCAGATTTAGTTATTAGAGTTTAATTACAAGTTTTCATTTAGTAAAATTTTAATAAATAGTTTTATAAAATTTACTTTTATAAAGTTTTAAATAAAATATATTTTATTATTTTAGAAATTTAAAATTAGAATTTAACTTTAGTTTTTTAAATAATATTAATTTTAATTAAATTAGATTTAACTAAAAATAGTTATTAAAATAGATTTTATTAAAGTAATTTTATAAAGTAGATTTATTAGTTTAAAATTTTTAATAGTTTTGAAATTGATTTTAATTGAAAAGAGTAATTTTTAATAGATTTTAAATAGTTTAAATTTTAAATAGTTTTAACTTTTTATAAAGGTCTTTTAGAATAAATAATGGGGAACGATTCATGCACTTAGAATTTATATAGTTTAAAATCGTAGAAGTAATTTTAGTTTAAAAACCGAAAACCATTCAAATCAATTGTCCAAATCAAAACAAAACGTCTCAAATTCACTCGATCTTCGTGTACAATGAACTTGGTTCATCATCGTGTTTAATTAAATCCGTCTTTGGTAATTTTAGTCTATTACTTTTTCCTAAAGGTAATTTTCTAAGTTTACCCTATAACGTATCTAATTAATATACTATCCACGACACAACATCAATTTTGGCGCCGCAGTCGGGGATCTTGTGTACGATTCGTCCTTGTGAGATTTGTTGATCGTTGATTTGAAGACCCTTTCCGTCCTCAGAAAGTTTTGTTATTTTTCTATTATTATAGTATGTATCATTTTTCGTGTTTTTTTGTGATTACTATATTGTATTACGTAGAACAATAAATTTACCTACTTCCAAATAAGACCTTAGTTGGGATTTAATCACCTAGCTATTGTATTCAAATCCAAAACGAAAATAATAGGCAAAATAGATAAATACTAATAAAAAGTTTGAACTCGATTTATACAAACTATAAGGTGGGTATAAGGCGACGTGCTATAAAAGGACGTCTAAGGAAAAAGGTTTTTAAGTGCTTTGTGCCACCTCGTTTCCCCGCTTGCTTGTGTGTATATTGAGAGGGACGACCGATTATTGGTTTGCCAACTCAAGTAGTATTAAATCTTATTTTTGTAGTTTACTTATTGAACCTCGAGACGTTTAGGTTTTCACCTATCGTTTCAAAGTCGACCGAGGGTAGATTACTTCCATAGTAATTATCCTTATTCCTTGTTTTTGTCAATCTTTGATTGATTTATGAAAAATACCAAAAATAATCTTCGTAATCCTCTATCATGTTTAATTCTTTTTCTCCTCACCCTCTAATTTTTAATTCTTCCATGAATTCCTTCGTCAATTGTGTAGGGTGTGGAGAACCGTTATATGGTCTTTTACCATGTCGGTGGTGTACGTGTGAGCGTTGTGGAAATGATTTACGTCACTATATACGAGTTGGATTTTGTCCTTGTTGTAATGAGATTACTTCATGTGGAAACCCGAATTTTTCGAATAATTCTCTCGATTTTTACCCACCTCCACACCCTACATACGAGACACCCTCGTGTGAGTTTTGTGGAAACGATTCTCATTTTGGAATTAAATGTTCGCATCGGTTCTCGCTTAATTACGAGCAAGAACCGGGCTACAATCAAAACTTTAATGATAATTGTTATTCACAAGATTTGCCGAGTCTATCACAACAACATCTTTGTTGTGAGTATTGTGGAGGTCCTCACGAGAGTTTTTGTTGTCAACCGAGAGATCAAAATTTTTATGAGCCTAGTCCTTGCTATAATTCTATTCCCTCCGGTTTTGACCAATCCTCACAATTTTCTCTCGAGAGTGAGAATTTTAAGCGACTTGAAACAATGTTCCAACAAATAATGAATCAAAGAAATGTTGAAGTTGTTGAAAAGAGCATTGAAGATATGTTGCTTGAAAAGAGACAAATCAATCAAGAGATTAACGATATAACTAATGAATTAGGAAGTCGACAATTTCATGGAGAAATAATTGAGGAGGAATTTAAACGAGAGTGTGAAATTAAGATTAGACAACTTTCGCAAGATTATAATGGATTAAGCATTGAAATTCGAAAGAAAGAACAAGCTCAAGAGGAAGCTAAATATCTTGCTACTCGTGAACTCGAGCGTTCTCTTCTTATTGACGATGACGAGGATAGTACTATTTCTTTGCGAGATCTTATTGCTCTACATCCTTCGTCTAGTGCAATCGTACTTCCTTTTCATGTCTTGCCGGCTATGGAGCATGAGAATTCACCCATCCTAGATGATGAGGAAATCTCTCATGACATCACCACTCCTATTCATGATTCTTCCACCGTGGAACCCGAAAATTCTCTAAGCAAGGGGGACGAGTATATTAGCACTATTCCGGACACGGAATCGGACGAAGTAATAAAGTCTAGTGTTAAGATTCTTGTCCAAAACCCAAGAGAGTTCGACGGTATTTCCAATGAAACATGTGGTTTGCCACAATATGATGACTCTACTTCTTCCATTCACTTTGATATTTTCTCCAATTCTAATGATGAAAATTGTGATGGAAATGAAGATTTTGAGAATGATTCGACTTCTAGTGAATTTTCTAATGAGGAGTTCTCCGATGAACTTTCTTATAAAGATGACATTCACGACTCGGATTTTGAGGGGTTTTCCGATGAACCCACTCTTCTTCGCCCATTTCCACCGGGAAATGAGGATGATAGTGATCCGGTTTTTGAGAGGTTCACTTTTGAACTTGCTCCTTTAGACCCATTTCCACCGGGAAATGAGGTTGATTTGACTATTCCGATCTTTGAGAAGTTCACCGATGAACTTACTCATTTAGATGTGGAAGACGTTATTCTTCGTGAAAAATTATCGAACGTCTATCTTTTCATTTCTAAGATCGAGACTTTGAATTCTAAGCCTAATGCCAAGTCTTTCTCTCCATCTCCTATTCCCGTTGAGGATAGTGATCCGCTTATGGAGGAGATTGACATGTTTCTTGCTTCTAATGATTCGATACCACCGGGTGTTGATGAAATTGACCCGGAGGGGGACGTTCTCTTTCTAGAGAATTTACTTGATGATGATTTCATCCCAAGTCCTCCTCCCACCCACTTTGACCTTAATGTGTGGGTTTTTCATGTGTCTCATATTGAGTACCATAACCCGATTGATCACATTTCTAAGGGTGAAATGGTCGTTAAAGCTAAGAATGTTGATTCCACTATGGATGAAACTTTTACCACACCTTTACCAATTGCTTTATATGATCTTGGATTAGCATGGGGGGGACGACACCGTGTTGTCTATTCCTTTATCTCCCGAGGACGAGGTATTCGACCCCAGAATCATTGATTTAGGAAAATCTCGGCCTTTCACCGATGCGATAATTGAAAGACTTTTCAATCCTCTTGGTGCGAGTTTATCTCATGGAGCATGATATATCAATTTCATGATTCGTGACATTGACCACCATCTCTTTTTGGAGATTTATGTTGGAGTTTTATCCTTTCGTTTGTCATCCGACAACGAGGATGAGATCTTTGACCCCGGCATCGTGCTTTATCATGGATTTTATTCCATTATGCCGGTTTTCAACTTTTTCCCTAAGGACCAATGAATGCGGGGATCGAGTTGAGCTCATGACTCGGTTAACAAAAAACGAGGTACCTTGTGGGGGAGTCCCATACATTCTATCTTCTATCTATTTTCTAACAACTTATAAGGCTTGATCTTTCAAGCTCGTGCTCGTGTGTTGTTGTGAATTTTAGGTATGACCCTAATCATTGAAGACTCTCGTGTTCGGTTTTTGCCGGTCCACTGGATCTTCCATTCTTTGATTGCCAAAAGGGGAACACTCTCTATCCTTTGATTTTTATCGACTAACATTTTATCTTGAGGCATAATTAATAAACGGCTTATAGATTTGCGTGCTCTTTCCATGTTAGGATTTTGCATTAGACTCTTCGTGTTTTAGCAAGGGGTGTTACTCTTGAGCTAAGAAACATTGAGAACAATGTTTGGTTTTAGCATGGGGGAGTCAATCGATATAATCGCTTGCAATTGCTTTTGTTGTGTCTAAATGTAATCTTTTTTCTCGTTTTTTCATAAAAAATTTAAATTTTTAGTGTTATTTTGTGTTTTAATAAAGAAAATAAGTGCTTTTGACACGAATGTAGGCTTTCCGTTGGAGAAAATAAAAATAGTTTTTGACTTGACTCGGTTTTTACCTTAGCTTTTTCCTTAACGTTTTTTAATCAAGTTTTGCTAGCCTTTTATATAGGGAACTTTAAAACGCGAAAGTCTTAACTCATACGGGTTTAAGAACAAGAACTTTTTGCAAGTTCCTATAATTGATCCTAGAAAGTCGTTTATCAAGGGAACTTTAAAACGCAAATTCTAAAACTTGATAAAGTCTAAGAAGATGCAAGATCTTATAGATGACTTGAAAACCCAAAACTTCGATTTAATAGGCTAAGTATCCATTAATTTTACATTTTTGAGATTTTACAATATGGAGAACAAGAGATGATAGAGTTTAATCATAAGTTTCTAAGGTTAACTCTTCGTTGTGTAAGTATTTTTGTTATTAATTTAATCTCCTCGTATTTATTTTTCACGCTTGAATAATAATTGGTTAATAAATGAAGTTTTTAGCGGTTTAGGCTTAATATCTTAACTCGTAACTCCTTCTTTTTCTTCCCTTGTAATTAAAGTGAGAACACATTAAGGGTGTCAGCGTCATGGACTCTTGATCATGGGATTGCGGAAATTTGGCTTACTATAAATATCATAATAATAAGAAGAATAAATAAAAACATGTTCTCTATGAGCCTTCGGGTGGGAGTCATGTAGCACTAACCTTGTCATTAGAGCCTTATGGTGTATGGAATAGGGACGTGTTTAATAAAAATTGCTTCATCATCATGAGCCATAAGGTGGGATGGTGATGTCAATTCCCTTATTTTTGTCCAAGGAGCCTTCGGATGTGGATTATAAATAAGGAGCACAATTATATCTTAAAGAGCCACAAGGTGTTATGATGTAATTGTTGCTAACTCCATTTAATAAGGTCATAACTGACTTTGGAGGATTTATTGTTGCTTTTAAGTAGTCTTATTAGCCAAATTTCGGATCCGAGGATTTATCTCTCAAATCGTGTAAAGTTATCCTTGATGTGGGCTTTCTTTAGTGACAACGGTTTTTAAAGTCGATGTTAGGTTTTGAGTGTTGAGTTTACACCGTTTTTGCCTTCATTTTTGGATTAATAAATATCAAATAAAGTCAAATGAGCCTTCGGGTAAATGACAATAAAATCTAGAGATACAATTAGGAATAATAGGAGATTGAGTTTAACACAAATTACTTGTATAAGTTGGTTTAATTTTAGGGCTTATGATTGACAATGATCTTGTTTTTACACTTGGCATGGAAAAGTGAAAAATCGAGGACGATGAATCTATTTGAGTTTTATGATCCTAAAAATTATTTTTCAAATAATGAAATTTACACATTATGTCTTTGCAAAATAAAGTTTCAAAAATTGAATAATGGTGTAGCTAGAGTTTAATTTTATCATTGCGTGAGGACACGGCAATTGCTTAGCAAGGGGGAGTTTGATATGAGTGTAATTACTCATATCATTTGTATCATTTAACAAGCCTAAAATGCATAAAATCTATGAAAATAGCCTTGTATATGCTTGTTTCTTGTTTCGTGTGTGTAGGTACCGAAGATCACGCAAATCAGCAAAATCGACACGGGTTTTGAAGAAAAATCAAAAGGCCAAGAATCGAGTTCGTTTTTTAGAGGATTTAAATTTAATAAAGGAGAATTGGGCTTTGTGGGACCCAAATTTGAGAACTGGGTTTAAAAGCCTAATATTGGAGATAATGTTAGTTCAAAACCCAAAAATAGGCCCAAGGCCAAATTTTACAATAATAACAAACGATTTATCTACAAATGGACTCATAGTCCAATTCACACTTAAATAAGTCAGTGGTGAGTTTCATTATTTGAAAAAGCCCAGATTATGGCCCATGTTGCAAACAGTGTAAAGTTATATTAGGGTCAATGATGAGACTGCTTTTATACATGGTCTCATCGTCCAAATCGGGCTTAAAATGCATAAAATATCATTAAAACTGCCAAATATATGCTCGTGTTTGTTACTTGTGTATTTTTAGGTACGGATATTGAGGAAATGGCAAAAGATCACAAGAATCATTCAAAAACGAACACGGGAAACGAAGCCGCACAATGAACCGGACCCCAATCTAGAATTTACAAAAATGCCCTTGAAGTTTTGAAGATTGGCAATTTTAGTCCCTCATTTTTGAAGACTTGGCAAGTTAAGACCTTGAAGAAATCAAGTTATGCAAGAATGGTCCTTGAGGAATGAAGATTGTACAAGAAAAGCCCTTGGAAAATGAAGAAATTTGCATTTGAAGTCCTTGTTCAAGTTTGAAAAGTATTTGTGCCATTTTTGACAAAGGAGCAAAAGTTGTTAAGTGTTAAAGGGGTGTTGTTGGCTATTATTTACAATATGAACAAAGTATGAATCATGGAGGTCCTTTTCTGCCAAACAACCTAAGATGAACCCACCACTCACAAGTCTCCACGTCATCAACCTTAAACCCTCCTCCAATCACAAACAACCTTCACGCCATGTCACCCTTCCACTACTGAGTTTATTTAAATAAACTCAGTCAAACTCCAGTCAACACCCATTTTTCCCTCCCTAACACTTTATTTAAACTTAATTAACCCAAATCAGATTAAAACATGTTCTTAACCCACCCTATAAACCCTAATATTCCAGGACAAATTAAGAGCAAAACAAAGGGGTTTTATTTCCCCCTTTCCAGATCAATGATTAAGGGTTAAACTAACCTAACCCCACACCCAGATTCCTCACAAGACACACCCATGTGTCTTGTGGACCTCCCCTGCAACATCTTATTCACCCCAACCCCAATGAGGAGACTAAATGAACGAATGGATGCAACTCCTTGGTCCCCAAGTCCAATTTAACGTCCAAGATGAAGTTCCAACAGCTGGCCATCACTCTCATATCACATGGAGCATTTTTGACCAATTTCAAGATGAAGACCCAAGGGCTTTTTGGAGATTTCAGCTACTAGGGTTTAGTATTCTAGATAGTTTTATCATCTAGTATATATAGAGGTCGTATGTGACCCTATATTTCTTGTTCCAGTTTTTAGCTCTCAAGCATTTGTAATTCCTTTTTACAAAATATATAAAGTTGGTATTTTTCCAAAATTGTAATTCCTTTTATAGTTTTTAAAAGTTGGTGTGTGTTGTAAAAGCTAAGATTGAGTTCCAATTACATTGTGTAAACACTTGTGTGTTTTGAAGTTTTAAAAAAGGGTTTTAATTTCAGAAATTTAAAGTCCAAGAAAGTGAAAGTGGACTTGGATTTTGGATTTCTGAGTATTGAAATTGTTTTTAAAACGTGTTCATTGGTTTCCAAGATTGATTTGTTTGTAAAAGAGTTTGGGAGAAAGAAACCATATTCTTCTTGTTATTCACCTTGTTAATCTTAGCACATTTCCAAGCTTGTTTGTCCAAGTGATTCAGCACAGGCCCGGGTCTGTTGGAGAAGGCTAAGCAGCCTTGGTTGGGCCTGGATGTAGGCCCAACAAGGTAAACCCTTGTTCCATTTTTTAGTTTTCAGAAAATTATGTTTTTGTGTGATTTTTGGTGACTTTGTGAGAAAAGTTGTTAAGTGATTGTTTAATTGGTTGTTTATGCTTATTTAGGAGTTGTATGCATGATTAGAACTTGTTTAATCAGTTTGGTTAAGTTTTGTTAAGGTTTTGTTTGAAAAAATTTGATTTTCAATTTTTAAGGGGTGTTTGGGATAAGGGATTAACCAAATTTGGTGACAAGATTTAGTGTTAAAACCTGGTTAAAAACATTCCTTGGGTGGTTATTATATGATACATGTACTTGGGTTTCAGTTTGGATAGGTTTTAAACAGATTTGCATGCTAAAAAATTGAAAACTTAGCCAAAATCAGTAAGCCTTTGTTGTGACTGAATTTGTGTGAATTTGTGCATCAAACTTGGTAATTTGTTAGATTTAAGGTTGCTTGAGGGTTTGTGATTGCTTATATGTCATTTGGGGAGTTTGTATGAAAGTTATTAGCCATTGGAAATCATTTTAGTGCCAAGTTTATCAGCAAACACATTCTCAGACCTGCATAGCTAGATCAGTAACCTTTTGGTGACTTTTTGTGCTTGATTTGTGCTTAGACTTGCTTATTTTTGTGTTTGCTTGACTCCCTACACTCCAACTGAGTGTAGGGGTGCCTTTTGTCCATCAAAAACATAGCAAAATCTCAAGGATCAAGTCCTCTTGGTTCAGTTTTCACATGTGAAGAAAACTACTTGGTGTTCATCAGAAACTCATTCATAACTGAGCACGTTTTTTATCCATCTTGCTTTAATCTTTGTTATTTTGGATTTGTTCTTGTGTTTTTGTGTTTAAATAGTTACTGGTTTGTGTTTTTAAAGTTTAAAAAAAAAGATCAAAAAGGACGTGGCCAGGACTCGAATCTGCGCCACTCCTCCCACACACAAACGCGTTAACCATCTCTGCCCTAGGGTCTTTGACTGCTAGGTTTCATTTCAAATTGTATTTAAGGTGTGTTTGTTTTTTGGCTTATTTAGCTAACAACTTAGTAATAAGCTGATTTCAGCTTATTCTGTTTAGCTTTTTCCCATTTAGCATTTTTCTTTGGTTTCTACTAGGTTTTAAGACTTTTTGGTTTAAAAATATTATTTTTCCCGTAAGTAATTAATTTTTTAGGATTATTTTAAGTTTATATTTTAGAAAGTAATTTAAAAATAGGAAAAAGCATTTTAAAAATCCAAAAAAATAGTTTTTAGGTTTTTATTTATATTTTTGAGGTTTACATCACAAAAAGTTTTCAAAAAGTCTTATTTTTTATTTTATAGGATTTTAGGGTTTTAAACCAACTTTAAAATTTAATATAAAATTATTAAAAAGGTTTTAGGAACTTTTATTTGCATTTTTGTCTTAGTTATAATATTCTAGATTTTTGGTAATTTTTTAGAATTTTTTAGTGAACTTTGAATTTTTTTGATTATTTTATTATTATTTTATTATTAAAAATTGAAAGCTTGTTTTTTCTACTTTTTTTATTTTTCCTAGATTGTAGACACTTAATTAGGAATTTTGTAACTTTCCAAATATTTTTAGGACTTCTCATTTATTTTCTAGATTTAATTTAAGTTTTAATAGATTTTAATAGTTTTTAAGTGTTTAAAAATAGTTTTAATAGGTTTTAAAATTTTAAAAAATACTTTTTAGCTTAATTAGGTCATTTTTGAGGTTTACAAACTTTAAGATCTTGTTTAGGGCTTTTTAATAATTAATTGTGATTTTTAGGGCTTTAATTAGCATTAAAAAGTCATTATCTAATTAATTAAAAGGTTTTAGCAAGTTTGGATTTTTTTGTAAACTCTTAGAATATTATTGTGGATTTTTAGTAATTTTTAGGAATTTTTAGGTTAAAATTTTAATTTTTGTACTATTTACGATTTTACGTTATCGCCTTTTTCGTCTTAGTTTAATCCGACTTCGTAACCGTCTTTTCTTTTCTTCCTTATTTCTATTTTCTTTTCAAAATCATTTCATCACACAACACACTAGCCTCCTTGGGAAACGAACTTGGACTTATTTGGTCATTAGTGCTCGGTTTTCCTAAACCGACACTTAATACTTACCACTACTTTGCCTCTCTTTTCCTAAAGGGTTGCAAAAAGCCACAATCAGTCAACGAGACTTGGTCAGAACGATTTACTTTCTTCTTTCGTTACATACTAGAAAGAAACACAGAAACCTTTCACAGCCACCCCAAACCCTTAAAAACCAATTTGGGGATTTTTCTCTACAAAGCATGTGAATCACACGCGCCTAAATTAATTCACTATTATTTCGGGAAGAAGATACTTGTATAATCAGATCCACGTGTCATTGAGGCGTGTCACATCTTGCCTGTGATTGGCTTAACCACCTCATCCCAACCAATCCTCTAATCATTGGATGCCACGTCATCTGGGAGAAAGCACAAGAAGCACATATGCATGCCAGCCTGGCGATCCGTGTGACTAAGGATTGATTTTTCACCCTTGGATCAAGAGAATGAAGAAAGATGCTAAATTGAAGGCCAAGATTGTTTTTCCTGCTCAACAAACTCCTCACCCCAAGCCTCGGGTTCGAGTATAAATACCCCATCTTATTTCTGTATTTTTCATCCCTCTTCTTAGTTTTATAGTTAGAATGATAGTTTGTATTTAGGGTAATTTTCCTTTCTAAAGTTGTAATTTGTAATCAGATTCAAGTTTAATATAAATTCTCTTTTAATAAATCTCTGTTTACTCTCTTTTACCATTTTATTTTAATTGTGGTTAAATATAAATCTTGGTTATATATTCTGTTAACAAAACTTTAATAAATAAATGATATTCGATTTACAAGCTAAGAATTTTAGTATTGTTCGTTTAAGCTTCTTCATAGCTTAAATGGATAATAGATACTAGTTAAGGGAATCAATTTATCCACTGATAAATTGTGTAAAAATTGGCGAGAAGATTCGGGTTCACATGGATTCAGGTTGTTAGATTGTTTGTGGTTCATGGTGTACGATTTGAGACGCGATTTATTCAGGCCAGCTCAGCGCTGCGTCACGACATCAAAGGATCCTTCATAAATGGTCAAGCTCTTTTATTTATTTTCCTGAAAATCATTAGTTTAATCTGCTTTGTTTATTTTGTTTTGTGATAGTTAATTAGTCTGTGATCGATTATTGTGATAAGGATTCGTTTAGTTGATAATCTGATTGATGTATTTAGACTGATACAAGGTTTTATTGTTTAAGTAATGTTGATTTCTAATCTCGTTTAAGTCAGTTTTACAGTTTAATTTGTTTGCTATTATGCATCTATGGATGAATCTGCTAAGAGATTAATGCTTATCCTATTTTAGTAATTGAAGTTTGAATCTGCTTTAGCTTTTGAATATAAACTTTTGCATCAGATTTTTATGCTTGATGTGAGTGAATAAATCTGAGTTTTAAGTGCTACTGATTTGTTTATTGCTGAGTTTTAGTTTATTGTTCCACTAATTTTGTAGTCTGCTGTTTAGCTTAAAATTCGTTTATATAGTTGCTGAGGATAATTTCTTTTATCTGGTTAGCTATATAAGGCTGCTTTATTCTTGTTATTTAGCAAGATCTTCTTCATGGTCTGTATCTGATAAGTGCGGATCTGCCAAATTAAGTCTGCTGATATAATTTTTGGTCTCTACTTAGTCTGCGTGATGATTCATTTTTTAGAAACCTTTCTGTTTTTTATCATTGCATTTGTAATTCTGAATAATTGAATCTGCTTTTGCATGTTTTACTTGTAATTGATCTTTGAGTTTACTGTTATACATTTGTACTAGTTATATTTTCTTTGATCTGTTATCCAAATGAATAGTTTGAGTACTGATTCATCATTTATCAGTCCAAATTACCATCACATAAGTCACTCCTGTGACTGTAATATTTTATTTACCGTCCAAAAATATAATTTCAAAAAGTGTCCCTTGTAAGACTCGAACCCATGACCTCCTGGTCATGGGCCAAACGCACAAACCAACTCATCTAGCAACCTGATTTTGTTTTAATACAGTTTCTTTAATTAATATAGTGTTATAACTAGGTTGGCAGATTTAGTTATTAGATTTTAATTACAAGTTTTCATTTAGTAAAATTTTAATAAATAGTTTTATAAAATTTACTTTTATAAAGTTTTAAATAAAATATATTTTATTATTTTAGAAATTTAAAATTAGAATTTAACTTTAGTTTTTTAAATAATGTTAATTGTAATTAAATTAGATTTAACTAAAAATAGTTATTTAAATAGATTTTATTAAAGTAATTTTATAAAGTAGATTTATTAGTTTAAATTTTTTAATAGTTTTGAAATTGATTTTAATTGAAAAGAGTAATTTTTAATAGATTTTAAATAGTTTAAATTTTAAATAGTTTTAACTTTTTATAAACGTCTTTTAGAATAAATAATGGGGAACGATTCATGCACTTAGGATTTATATAGTTTAAAATCGTAGAAGTAATTTTAGTTTAAAAAACCGAAAACCATTCAAATCAATTGTCCAAATCAAAACAAAACGTCTCAAATTCACTCGATCTTCGTGTACAACGAACTTGGTTCATCATCGTGTTTAATTAAATTCGTCTTTGGTAATTTTAGTGTATTACTTTTTCCTAAAGGTAATTTTCTAAGTTTATCCTATAACGTATCTAATTAATATACTATCCACGACACAACATCAGAGTGCAACACAACTCCTTGATGCTATAACTTCCACTCCCATTCTCGATGAAGGCATACTAAATCAGAAGTATTTTCCTAAGAGAACCATTAATGATTCCAAAAACTCAGGGAGATGCCCATGGGTAAAACACCTCATTGATAGGGATCTTTCCTCCATACCTGATCAATCACAAACTCTGGCTAAGTACCAGGTGGATGAGACCCAGCCCACTAGATTTGAGATGACCAGGAGCGATCAAAACGAAGACAAGCCTTCTTATGAAAGGGAGATGGATAGCCAATCAATGTCACTGAACTTTGGGGACTATGAATACATTTTTATCCACTCAGAAAATGAGCTCCAAGGATTCGATGACACTAAAGATATGGTTGAGGCAAGGGAGGATATGGAACCTGATGCAATGCAAGCACCTCCCCTCCTCAAAAAGAAACTAAAAGAATTCCTTCCCCACCATTCGCTGATGAGACCTCCCTTGAGGCATCACCAAAGCCCTCCTGAGAGGCAACCCCTGAAAAGACGCCCTCCCTTGAGGCAAAAATTGACACCTCTTCAAAGGATCCAGACACTGATGTTGTCTATATCCAGTTTGAAAACACCAAGCCAGTGACTGAAATGGTGCTTTATTATACTCTCAATGGTGTCTTCAAACACCTATATGAACGTCTGGTTTATGATCTTGCTACCAAACATGAAGATCTGGCTTCTAAGGCAACCACCATTCTCAAGGACCTAACTACTTATGTAGGCAAGCATGTTAAGACTTATCAAGACATCAGGAACATAATTGACAATCAGATGGAATTTATCAACAATATAAATATGGATCAAACTGCTACAAATTACAATATTCAAAATGTCTTGATCATGCTTTAGAAACAATCAACGAGAATGTTGACCTCAAGACCAACCTGGAAGAAGTTGTCTCCAGCAACATTGAGGCCTCTAACAAATTGAGTCAACTGATTGACCAATCAAAGGAAGAAAAAATGCTAGAGGTACTCACAAGAATTTATGCTCACCAATATGCTCTCAATAAGGTCAAAGCTCAGTGTGCTTATATTCATGAGATCCTGAAAACTGATCCTAAAGCTGAATATCTGATCAGTAAGGCTACAAAAGGTTATATTAAAAAATGCAACGCATCTCTCTGAGATTTCTCAAAGCCTAAAGGACTCAAACATAGAATAAGAATTGCCACTCTGGAGAATTCTTAGGCCATTATTCAAGAAGATGTGAAGACAATCAAAGTTGATACCACCAATATGAAAGAAATGATGACTGAAATGTTCAATATATTCAAAGGATCTCCAATGTCATCCCCCTCACAACAACCACAAAATCCAAAAGTGATAATACCAAAGTAAATTCATCAACTTTTAAGGGGTAGAATAATGCTCAGAATTTGTTGACATGGCCACAAATATTTTCATATTGAGGGGGAGAAAGAAGCTATGGATACTAAAGAGTCTCTAGTCTTTGATAGCTCAAAGAATGACATGGAGTCAGTGGTGTCTGTGGAAAAACATGATCCAAATCCTCAAGATACTAAACCTATTCCTATCAATGCATCAGGCCAACAACACCACCAACATCAAGCACTCATGAAATCATCCGTGAACCATCAATCCAAATAGTGAAAGAAAAAGTTGATAAGGGCAAGAAGATTGATAGAGAGCGAGGTTTCAGCTTTGAAGTTGGTCAAAGCTTCAAATGAAGTTCGAGTTGACATGGATGCTCTGATCATGATTGATTATGAAATCAATAGGACCATGTACAACTCATTGAACAACAAGTTCAAGATCACATGGACAAAATGGAGAAAAATTAACAAATGAAAGCCTTGCAAGCTGATAAAGCCGCCATCCTGAAGTTTCCATAGAATTAGTAATGGAAGCTGGTGGTGATCCTAAGAAACTCTACAACATAGCTGGTGGCAAAGAGTTAGTCAAGAAACAAGAAGAATAACTTAAAGCCATTAAGGAAGCCACGCTAAAGAAGCGGAAAAGGAGCAGCTATCTGAGGAAGAAGTTGTATGATCAGTATGTGTAGATCACCACTGAGAGAAGGAAACCTGAACCAATCACCAACCTTCAAATTATCCCCAATTCCAATCCACTTTCGATTATGGTCTTCAGGAACAATGATGTAAGAAACTATGGGTAATGAGGCCTTTCACATCGGTGATTTCAGTCTCATTGAATGGGATGAATTGGGAATGATCCATAAGACAAAAACCAACAAGTGTGTACCTAATCTACGTAGCTCATTGAGTAATAGATATGCAAGACTACAACAGATCAACAGACAACTTGGAATCACTGAGGATCTTCCATTGGCTGAGGAAGATCTATCTCAAACTAAAGGCAAGAAAAGGAAGAGGAACGGGCTAGAGCATGAGGTCGGCATCTTTAAGATCCATCTGTTTCAACTCATAGAGTTTGCGATTAAGTTCCACGCGTTTAGATAACAACTCATCCGAGATAACGCCCTTGTCCATGTCTTTGTCAATGACAACCAGACCCTCCAAAATAGCATGTTTAACGCCCACTTGGACATCCTTTGAACCCTTAATCTAAACACGAATGATCTTCAAATCTTGAAGTTTTTTTTTAAACTGAATCAGCCCATTAGTGTCTCTATGAGAAAATGATCACCACGTTTGTTCTACCATCATATCGAAACCATCACGATCAAACCACGAATGGTAGACCCGAAATAGAGATGGACCAAAGTCTGAGTGAATCTCCTTAAGGAGAACAAGCCGATGATCTGATAAGTGACGATCAAGGCTAACAGATGAGATAGTGGGAAACTTGGAAATGATACATTTCGAGACCAGAAATCTATCCAATTTACTCATTTTCGTAGCCGAAGGATGCGACCACGTGAATGAGTAACCTTCCATCTTGACCTCCAGGAGACCAGAGGAGGAAATGAACTTATTGAACTCTCTTGCACAAGAAGGATGAAAAGTGGTACCAAGTCTTTCTTCTTTGCACCGAACATTAAATTCACCTAAAACGATAGTCTTCCCATTCCATCTATTAATCAATCATGATATATAATCCCACAATATAAGTTTAATAGACGAAGACTGGGGGGCATAAATCACCACAATGAGAAGCTTCGAATTTGTAAGAAGCCAAGTCCCCTATATAGCAATGAAATTATCAGAAATTGATGCATTCTATTTTGTGAAAATAGAATCCTGCCACACACATAAAATACCGCCCGAATTACCAACCGAACCACTAACAACAAATTGATAATTAGAATTACCCCATAAGAATTTAACATCCATATGTGAGACATTATCTATTTTCGTCTCTTGCAAAGCTAGAAAATTAACTTCATGTTTATTGTTTAACTCCTTAACCCACTCTTTTTTGGTCTTGTGACCAAGACCTTGTATATTAAGAGATAGAATCTTCATTAAGAACCGGCACCCGACTCCTTGCGTACCAATGATATGCTCGATATCCTTCGAACAACCTTCCATCTCATAACTCATAGAGTGGCCAACTTTAATCATATCGTCCAAGATTTTAAGAATGGAGCCTCCGTTAAGAGTTTGAAGAGAATGAACGTGGGTAGAAAACCCACTGGAAGACTCATTAACAAGAGGATCTTAAGAAACACGATTAGCATAAGAATTTACCTTATATATATATATATATATATATATATATATATATATATATATATATATATATATATATATATATATATATATATATATATATATATATATGTGTGTGTGTGTGTGTGTCAAATTTGTGAAATAAAAATTTAAAATAGGAGAAGAGGATTAATTAAAACTTTAGTGTTTGAATTTTAATTAAATTCGATGGACTTAAATGTAAAGTTATATTTTTTTATATTTTTAGTAACTTCAGAAAATAAACAAAATGCTTCGTTAAACTTTATACATGTTAGACTTTATATTTTAAAAATACAACATATATGTAATATTAAAAAAATCAACATATCACATGATTATTAATATTCAAATAAAAACACCAATTATTGTCTAATTTTATTTTAACACTTAACAAAGTTAAGTAATGCAATTACGTAAATTATTAGTAACATGAATATAAATATTAAATGAATGCATGACCCTAAACATCGGTCTGAGATGAAAATAAATAGACGGGATTCTACACATTACAACAACATATATTTTTTTAAGGTCGTTATGTGTACTAAACACACAATGTCTAAAAAATAGTTAACATTTCAGTTAAACAAATTCAAATCTTTTATGCACAAACATTTGCACAAAATATCAATTAATATTATCACATAATGAAAAATCATGTAACACGTCAATGAACATCTTAACTATTTAAGTATTAAAAACTTAATATTTTTTATGCAATAAAATAAAGCATCACAAAATCTTTAATTTATAAATCGTGTACGTGTATGATTGATTTAAATCGATTGTTGATTAACAATTAAGATATACTCCCTCTGTCCCATAATAAGTGTTCACATTTGACTTTCAAAGTCATTTTTTCGAAACTTTGACCGTAAATATATTTGTTTGTATTATATAATACTTGATAAAATCATAGCAATAAAAATACATTTAAAACTTTATTTATTCATTGAAACTTGCATAAAGTACTATTAAGCACACACAAAAATAATTGAGGTCAAAGTTATAAAAGAAAGACTTCGAAAGTCCAAACACGAACACTTATTTTGGGGCGGAAGTAATAACTATTTATAATAAAAATATCGAAAGTAAAAAAAAAGTATGAAATTCAAAAAATAACAGTAAAGGTGAGTTTATATTAGTTTACACGACGCACAGTAAAACAACTAAATAATCAAACATATAAACATTAGATGTTCTTAAAAACATATATAATATACATAAAATCGTAATAACGAAATTAGTACTTAATTATTTTTTATGTTCAAGTCCCGTGCGTGCACGGGCATTAAAACTAGTTAAAAATTTATCAAAAATTAGTGGAGAAAAAAAATGACATAAAAATATATGTGTCAATTTGTGAAAACAAAACTTAAAAGAAGATAAGATAATTAATACGGTGTAAATTTTTAGCAGTTAAAATTTTAAACAAATTAGATATAGTTAAGTAAAACTTATAATTGTCTATATTTCTATAATAACTTAAGAAAATTAACAAATACCCTTTATATTTTATACCTTCTAAACTTTATTTTTTAAATCTGTAAAAAAACATGTAAACACTAATATTAATATATAGATTTAATTCATTTGAATATTAAACTTTATTTAGATACTAAAGGAATAATTTCCACCTTTCATGTCCATTTTAATTTAATGGATAAAATTAAAAACAAAATATATTTTCATCATCTTCTTTCAAACATTAATATCTCCTAAACCGTTAGTCGGTATGCGAAAAAAACATATTGTTACAAAGAGCATTTAATTATCTTTATATAAATATGCTATATGATATACTTTCAACAAAAAAAAATTCTTCACTTTTTTCACGTTTTCGAAAATCATCATATATGATGTAACACAAGTATCATATATGATATAACCTATCATATATGATAAAAATAATATCATATACTATGATTTAACACTGTTATCATATATGATGAAACAATATTATTATATATCATATTTCACGTAAATTTTAACAAGAAGAAAAAAAATAAATTTTTCTTCTTCGAAAGTATATCATAATGCATATTGGTAGAAAGATAATTAAACGTTCGTCGTGATGGTATAATTATTTTTTCGTTTAACACTTAACGGTTTAAAAGATATTTAAATTATAAAAAATAGATAAAAAATAAAATATATTTAATATTATCCATTAGATGGAAATGAGATGAATAGTGAAGATAAGTCCCATTATATCTAAAAAAAGTATGATATTCAAAATTACTTTCTCTAATATATAATAAAAAAAATTATCTATACATTATATGTATAAGTATTAGTTAGTTGAATATCACAATTTTTAAACATTAAGCAGCAAATTATTTCATACATTTATATTTAAATTAAAATATTAAAGTTTTAATTTATATGCAAATCGTGGATGCATAATACTTGTAACTAGTATGTAGATATTGTTTGATATATGTATGCATGTATCATGAGAATGAGTTTTTATAACAATTAAAAATTACATGGAAATTTGTAACATACTCTCTCATGATTAGGAATTTAGGATTATGCTTTTCAACTGCTACGTATAAGATTTAAGATTTAAGGTATGACCAATCCACATAAATATGATGTTCGGAATGTGAACTAACTAAACAAATAATAGTAGTACATTTGATATCTACGTTTCCGCGATTCTTCAAACATGTCATCATCGTACATCAATATTTCAACAACAACAGATTAAACAATCTTTGATTCTACATATGCACGCAATCTTATTATAACTTATAACCATATTTAAATTTATGGAGAATAATTTTTTTCGAGTATTATAAGTAAAAACACGATTAAATTCCAAGTTTTCAGTTTTGCCTTTACGCTATTCTAAAAGGCAGAACTAGATGGACAATGATGTTTAACAAAATGCTTATATCTTCACAAACTAAAATCACTTCAAATTTTTCTATTAACAAACTTTAAATAAAATTTTAGTTAATTAGCTAAAGTTAAAACTGACATTTTGCTAAAACTAACAGAAAGAATAATATGCATTTTTTTTTAAATTATGTGTTTTTTTTTTGTGGAAACAATAATTTTGAGCCGAAAAAACTGTTTTCTTAGACTAAAATTAACTACCATAAAAAGAAGAAGACAACATTTTTAAATTCCGATCTTTTCAAAACACCAAATACACGTGAATGCGAACACACACCAGCTTCAATATGATGATGTATTCCATTGAATGTGTTTGAAAACTAACGGTTGCCGGAGCTCAGCGATAGACGTATGTTATGCATAAGCGACACGAAGCCACTTTGAACGACGAAATCTTTTAAAGCGATGTAAATGATTTTTTTTTCTAGAAATTATTTGAGAACTACCTTAAAATAAATTTTTGAAATACACTCGATTTTAATATAGAATATTTTAGCTTAAAGAAAAAACTCGACTGAACTCAATCTTGTCTTTCACGATGTATGGAGGGGGTGAGATGCCATCTCGTCTTCCAAGATAGGGGTGCAAACGAGCCGAGCTGAGCTCGAGCTTAACAGGGCTCGGGCTCGAAACATAAAAGGTAGGCTCGAGCTCTAACCGTTGAGGCTTGAGCTCGGCTCGATAAGGACTCGAGCAAAGCTCGAGCTTAGCAAGAAAAGCTTGAAATTTTATACATAAAACAAATACATCACTAATATTAACACACCACCATAAATTTTATGTTTTTATTAAACTATGATAACAACTATCAATAAATTATTTAATATTTTATAGAGTTATCCTTTATAATAAGGTTAATATTCAAATCAACGTTGATTTACTTATATAAAAATATTTTTTTATTAAGGCTCGAAAAGCTCGATAAGAGCTCGAGCCGTGCTATCAAAAGCTCAAGCTCGGCTCATTATATGTTTCGAGCCCTATTTTTGGGCTTGAGCTCGGGCTTGAGCTCGATAAAAGCTTGGCTCGATCGAGTCGAGCTTGAGCTCGAGCTCGAATAGCTCGATAAAAACTCGGCTCGTTTGCACCCCTATTCCAGGATGTGAAAAGAGACTGGTTTTTTGTAGGGAGCGAGGACCATCCCTCGCCTTTGTCTCCAAAAAAAGAAAAGTTTTTCTAACTAATCTATCCCTGCTTATTTAGACTGTTTAGTGATCTACGCAATAAGATAAGGATGACCTTATACATGATTGTTTAACATCGTATGTTGAAAAGATATAAAAAAAACAAAAGGTATTTTTAATGATATAATTATTGCTCGTTTTCAAGCTATGAAGCCTAAAAAACACAATTGAAATTTGAAGTCGTAAACACATCAACTCTTATGTTATCAGTCAAAACATAAGATGACACACTCCTCCCCCTAATACCCCCTTTATCACATCAGTAAGAGCTTCTATGCTAAAAATTATGTTGCGAAACAAATTTTACATAAGCTATCAAAGACTCGCGCCTAAACAAACCAGCCAAAGTCACGATTAGTGAAAAGAAACAAGACTTTTGTGCATAGTAGACAGGAAAAGAACATCTTACCAACTTGATCATGTTTTATCATCTTAACTTGATCAATAATAGCCGCTATAATCATTTGTTAAACATTAAGTAATTAACTATGATTTGAAAGATTAACTCCAGTCCATAATGTTTATAGAATAACAGTTCCAATAAATAACTTCAGTTTCAAAATATTATCAAAATTGATCTCAAAAACTAACCAATCTTCAAACCTAAATCACATATCCATGTGATCTAAACAAGCTATTTGGTTCTCTGTTTCTTTTGCTTCCGATACTGTTTATAGAGTTGCAATCCTGTTTTCGTTTCTTCCAGTTCACTTCTTAATCGTTCATATTCTTCCATGTCATTAACAAGCAAGAAATGCTCCGTGAGCTTATCCCTCACAACCTTCTCATCCACAGCCACTTCATCTACTCCACTTGCTTCCTCTGGCAGTGATGCCCGATTATTCCTCTTCCTCTTGCTGTTAGATTGCTTCTGGCTGGTTTTAGGAGTGAATGTATCCTTATCAAGTGACATGTCCTTGAATGCTTGCTGAGGTGAGACGTTTGCTCGATAGACCTGATCTAGTGCATTTGTAATTGATGAAACACTGGATGCCGTCGTTGATACAATTGGATGATAATGTTTTGATAAAAGAGTTAGCTCCCACAGAACAGTTGCAAATGCGCCACTTAGGCTTGGATCTGTAGCATATGGCTGATATTTCTGCAAATTGGTGTAAAAGAACAAGTAGTCAAGAAACAGCCAGACATTGTTTCAATTCACTTTCCTGTTTCTTTAAGCATGCTGTGGTGTTTTTGTGGTTGCTTATTTACATGGGTTAAGCAGATAAGAAGTCGTATAAGCAATACAAACACACCCTCCAAAATTTACACATTACTACAATAGGCATTAGCATTTTTTATTCAAAAATATCACTGGTTGCAGTTTCACTATTTTTTATGTTGAAAAATTAATTCAACCCAAACTGCCAAAATATGGTATGGGAGGTGAAGACTACAGAGTATAGACAAGTGAGAAAGCTATTATTATACTCTTACCGAGATAGAGCCTGAAAGTGAACCACCACCAGCATCATTTTCTAATAAGTCACGACATTTAACATTCTTCTGAAGAAGATGCTTTAAGGTAACCAAGGCTGCATACACAACAACATAAATGTTTGAAGTCAGGTCTTTTTATATATACCAAACGTGAACCTTTTAAGAAGTAAAAGCTATACCAGCCATAGATTCTGCAGCTCCAAAGCACAAAGAAAATGAAGCCAAACGTTTAATAAATGCAGCAGCCCGTTGCATGTCATGTTGTCTATCATCACATAACATTATCTTCAAAGCTTCAGCCAATACTTCTCCTTGATCTCTGTAATTTAATACAAAAGTTTACAGCCATACTTGACGACCAGAATCAGTTTAAATAAAAGAGTGGCAATTTTGACTCGTTCACATGTCAAATAATTGCCAGTTAAAAATATCACAATGAACGAAAAAGTTTGAAACTTCGATTTGCTTTTTTTTTCCCAAGAAAATCGGTTTCTTAATACAAAACTGAGGCCAAAATTGAGAACCTTTAATGCAATGAGCCCTTTTTAGAATATAATTAGATTAGATATCATTATGATAATACGGTCCTTGTAAATTTTAGTCATATCTGTCAGAGTTACCAAACTAACCTTCCAGGCCTGTACTCAAGTATCAGATTATAGAGCTGCACAAAGAAGTCATGCAAATCAACATTTAAGGCATCAAGGTTACTCTTCATCACTTTGAAAGCAACTATGCAGCATCGTAAACGTTCAGACACAGTCAGATGACATGAAACTTTTTCTGATGGACGATCTGGATCACTACTTCCTCCAGCAAGCTTTCTAAGATGCTTCATTAAATCAGCCATGAAATCCATATCAATCAGATGAGAAAATTTCCCAATTCCATTCAAACATGGAGCAAGAAGTGGGTTGGCCCCAAATGGACCAACTATAGGTCCGTCTGCATCTGAACTGGATCAAGAAACATGGTAGCTAATTATGTAAGAGAAACTGAAACTTGATATTAGAAAAATATGTTATTGTAAATTACTAATAGGTGGCCGTACCCTGAATACAAAGTATGCTTTAAGATACGAAAGTAAGTTCCGAATACAGAAGAAAGAGTATCAGACTGAATCTTTCTCTTTTCCATTGCATCTTGGGCAGATGATGCAGCCATGAAGTCAGCTTTGACCTGCTCAACACATAAATATATCAACCTTTGATAAAACAAGCAATGTATCATGTAAAGATGGATTGCTCGATCCAAGTTACAGATAATCTCTAGGACCATCTCTAATGCATGTGCAAAAATCATTTATAAAAGGATCAGGTTGAGTTGGTTGAAAGTCACTCGAAATAAATATTAATGCATAAAACCTCTTGAACTATTTGATTAAATAGTATTATAGATACAGCATAATTTTTTGTGATCATATTTGATACAGTGACAGATTAATACCTCCTCTCGCGTCTTTGATATCATTTCCTGCTTATTTTTCTTTTTCTCGCTAGCTGGCAATTGTTTAATTTCCTGATTTCTTCTTCCTGTCTTATAGAACTTCTTTTTCATCTTTTTAGGGTCTGGCTTTGTACTTTCAGGTTTTCGGAGATCCTCATCAAATGAGAGAGACAAGAAAACCTGCACACAGATGATCAAGAAAATTTAGTGTTGAGCAATTGACTTCCACGTTTTTTTTTTTCAACTATTACCTCAAGAGAATCAGGATGCAATTGACATTCATGATCTTTAACAAGGTCAGCTATAAGCTGAACAGCCTCCACAGTAACTTCACCACCGTGTTTCCCCTCATTTGTAAAAAGTGACTTAATTGTATCACAACAAAGTTTCCTGTTCACAAGTAAATTAAGCGAAGATTATAAGGTAAAGTAATAAATAGTTTTACTTAACAAAAAGAGTAACGTGTATATTTGATATCAAGAAAACAGATTCGTTGCATAAAAAAACTCCAAAATAATAGATGAAAAAAGATAGTTACCTGATGACATCATCTGTGGAGCTTATATTTCTTATGACAGCTTTTAGCAACTGTTCGCGGTAATTGAAGCGTGGGTTTGCTTCCAAAAGCGTACAGAAACAGCGAATTGCCACACGCTTAAAAACATATACTCTTTCCAATGACATCAGCTTCTGAAGGTACGACTGTTAACACTCAACCAAATAAAGCAATGTTATTTGCCTTATTTACAGGAATACAAAAACATTGTTCAACTATTAGCTAACACTATGTGTATGTCAGTATAGCCGGTTTACTAGATTTGCAGAAGAATAGTATAGAAGCTATGTATACAATATTTACATGTTGAGTTATATATGTAAAAGAATCCCCAAACCAATGATAAAGTAATATGAGAGTAAGCACGAATGAAATGAGTGATAGATTACAAATTTAGCAATGACCACATTAAGCTTATGAACACAGAAAAAACTATAAATAAATATATTTATCGGACCTTGTAGACAGTTAGGAGTGTGGATTCATATAATCGAGTCTTCCTGACATCCTTTGATACAACCATTGCTAGCTCCTTATCAGTAGGTAACCTAATACGATTGCTGTTTTCCAAAAATGATGTAACAAAGTTAAAACAAACTATAATGTATGTAATGGTATAAATATGTCTTTAGCAAACAACATTAAGTCATATACCCAGGGATGATGTCCTTGAAAACAGCTACCAAGGACTTTAGACCAAGAATTAATATCTCCTGGTCTCCACCTTTACATATTTGCAGCATCTCTTTTAAGTCTTTGATATTGCCTTGAGGATCCGTGAGCATTGATGTACCGATCTCAGCAAGCCTAAGCTTCTTCTTCTCATTGTCTTCCTCAACCGAGAGATCCTTTTCGACCTCCGCCTAAAGAATTATTATTGGTGTAAGATAAATAGATATATACAATAAATACATTTCATGTGAGTCATAAAGGGCATGCCATCACTAACCCCAAAACACAAAAGGACAACAAAGTGCAGATAAAGAAACATAAGAATAGGCTACTCGTCAAAAAGAATATTGATGATATGGGTGCAATTTAGTCTATTTAGTTTAACCCGAAACACTATTTCTATCCAATTAATGAATAGAAAAACTATACTGCAGTATATTAACAATAATGTAGCTATATGAAAAACCAAAGATTTAGGAGGGTTTGTGCATTAAATACACTCCAGGACTCCAGGAGCCTCTTTGATCTGTTTGACAGGTTCACTTCAATGTCACTTACCAATTAATGCCCTATTCTCTTCTCAATTCATCATTCCACAAAATTTTTTGCTACTAAAAAGTTATCTACTCCAATGCATGAAGATTTACTAAAAAAAAGATCATTGTTCAAAGACTTGAGAAAGCTCTCTATGGAATCGAACCTGAACTCTATTTAGGATTCAGTATTTCTAAATCATCCGCTCTTCTTATTTCTATTGATGTACGTCTAGCCTATTGTTCTTTTTTTTTTACCTTTTCATAGAAACATTCCGCATTTTTCACATATAGTATTTACATATACAACCTATATCAATCATCCCTACCTATTTACTGCTCCTTTAAGCAATAAGGAGGGATTTTTAGATCAATTCACATTGGACATATCATGGAGAATCTTTCGATCTTTTGATACTTTCATTCATTTGATACTAAAGTCTCGCAACAAAAAAGATTTTAGTACCATTGGTAAAAAGTCAATAAGATGACTTTGTAGCTATATGATGTTTAGAAAAAGCTCCATTGAGGTCTCAAAAGGCCTATTACACATTACTCGTTGATCTGGTACAATTATAACTTAATCCTACTTGAGTAATCCCTACACAAATAAATTGTTCAAACTAGAATATTGAAAAGCAAAATATAAAAAAATCAGAGTATGTACATGAACGGGTAATTGTCATCCATTCTTATCTTTAACCTACAAGCTACGTTGTTTTCTTATAATTAAGCAGCTAATTAAAGGGTTGAAGCCAAAAAGAACAACGAGATAGGATAATAAGTTATGTGAGAACTGAGAAAAGTACCAAAACATCAGCTTGAGAGCTTTGTTGCACTTCTTCTTCACCCGTCACCTCTTTCCCTTGTTTTTTTGCCTCCTTCCTCTGTTTCTTAATCTTTGCCCGTTTTTCTGCTTTTGTCAGCTTTACAATACCATTGTCTCTGCCTTCATCTTCATTTTCACCCACATCCTCGTTTTTTGCGAACTTACTTGGAGCTTCACAACAAAAAAACACATGTAATCAAAAAAATCTTAACGGCTTGGTTCTTGATTAGACAAATTAACAAAGACTAAACAGCTTGATTCTTGATTAGACAAATTAACAGAGACTAAAGCTGGAAGGCTGTAAGTTACCAGTCTTATAGTATAGTTGTCCATCTAGCGTCTTCACAGGAAGAGCATCTACGGGATCAACCTCATGCTGAACGGTATCATTATCAGCAGCTAACAATCTCTTCCTTGAACGTTTCTCAAATAAAACCTCCACAGCATCTTCTTTTGCATCAGCAACACGGTTGATATGCCTTAACATAATACATAGTGTCAACAACATATAAAAACGGAAAACAATGTGTAATACTATCGGCTAGGCTTAAATCATTATGGTTGTAAGTAATAGGACTATAAAAATGAAAAACATACAGATCGGTTATTTTAGTCCGAACAATCATGGTGTTAATGATCTTTTTAACCAATCAAATATAGGGTGAAAAAACTATTTCCACTCCCGGAAACAATCTACATTGCTGATCATGCAAATGCTTATTTTAATGACATATCATGTCTAATATCTCCAGAATGAATCAAAAACCCCAACTGTGCAAAAACCACAGACGTCCTACAGCAATGACAATTAAAAATATTCTAACAGTTTAAGTCGGCAATGTTTACTACAAACGCCAGAGCTTAACACAATGAGTTAGACACTGAGGAATTAGCTACCATTGACGTTGCAACTAATAAAACTATAAAGACGAAAAACATAAAAACCAGTCCCAACCTTGGTTTAAAAAATGTGTTTTGCGGTTCAATGCGCTAAAAGATTAACACACCGATACACGCTTAGTATTAAAAAAATACGAAATTTACTTATACATAGTATATTCTACCACGTACCAAGTAGACGCAATAAATATACAAATAAGGTCGGTTTCGACTTGTTTCATTTTTCATAAACACTATAAACCATATAAGCTTCTTGTACATGGTTTAGGGTGTGTCTGTTTTGACTTATATGTTGGCTAACGAGCTTATTCAATTTCAGCTTATATTTCATAAGCCTCAATTTTCCGGCTTAATTTGAGACTTATGGGCTTATATAAGCTTATTATATCGCAATAAACTTATATAATTCCACAAGTCTCACAATAAGCCAGAAAATTGGTGCTAATGAAATATAAGCCAAAATCAAATAAGCTCCTATACATACAGGGGCGGACATACACTTTAGGTACAGGGTGGCGGCTCCCCCCATAGCTAGTCCAAAAACACGAGACAGTGTATTTTTTTCTTTAATTTGAGCGTTTTTCTAAAGTGCCCCCACTCGAAACTCAAATTGCCCCCACTCACACATTAAAATCCAATATTTAACACTCTAAAACCTAGAATCTTCCCTTTTTAAGTTACAATGATTTTAGTTTTTTTCGTCTTTGCTATTGTAAAAAAAAAATTGCCCCCCACAGTACAACTTCCTGCGTCCGCCACTGCCATTAATATATACAAAAGGGCTCACAATCAGTAAAAAGTGCTAAAAGTGTTAGGAAAAAAAAAGGCGAAGAAGCTGACTTAGTAAGCGCCTGCGTATTGAGCTCGGAAACATGAGTGGCGTATTCAGGATTGCTCTCAACAAATGCCACATCCTCATCGGAGACCTCGATATCGTCCTCGGGAACATCGGGTGGAAGCATAGGTGGCAAAACCACCCTCTGTTTCTTATTCACCATTTTACGCGCTGCTGCCAAAACTCAATTCAGTTACAACAACAACTTAGAAAAAAACAAAACAAAAAACTAAGCTTGTAATTAATTATAAAATTGTACATAGTGCAGCAAAAATTGTACCTGTTAATAAATTATGATGATAGATGGATGGATGAATTTAGGGTTTAGGAAAAACCTCACCCCCAAAAATAAATGCTGAAAGTGAAACAACATATTGTTAGACCTAATAATGTATAAATATGTTAATGGGCTTTTTGGGTACATTTTTTTCGAGATGGGCTGGGCTAGACTAAAACTTCATATATTACAAAAATTACCCATGGGACAAAAAAAAATTTGTCTAGTTGCACAAAAACTTAGGTTCTTGGTTTACGTTCAACTCGGTATCGGTATCGGTTTCGTTAAGTTAACTTATCAGTTGTTCGGTTCGGGTTAGATTTGATCGATTCGGTTCCAGTTTGACCTGTTGCTCAGCCTTACACGAATAAAAACTCAAATTGAACTAAACTAAACGAAACAAAGAATACCTAAATATTTTTTTATTAAAAATACTATTTAATAGTATAAATGTAATTTCTCTTGATTTTTTTTATGCTAAAAATCTACATGATCATATAAACAAATAATTAAAGTTATGTTATTCAAGTTAATGAAAGTTTTTTTATTGAATTTCGGATTTTTGTTTGCATGAAAACTTGTATGTTAAACGTGGATCCCCGTTTTTCTCACAAGTTCTTATGTGGACAAAAAAACTAGATTCATAAATCATTCATAAATTGGTCTATAAGAGGCAAAATCCTTCTATTTTAGTATCTTGTAGTAACTTTTTACAATTATGAATTCCATTTTCACGATTTTTATGGGACAATGGGTGTCACGATGTTGATGCCCAGACATTGTTATAGCTTTGGCGTTGTATTTGTCGTCGTAACCAATGTTTTAAAACCCGGGTTGACATGGCCGATTGAACTTTGAACCGGCTTGAAGACCAGGTCGAATATGATCGGGTTTTTGTTTTTTTGAGAACTGGATTAAACCGTCGGTTTTTTTGTCAACTCTGGTTGACCCGGTTTGCTAACCAAGTAAAGAATTTTTAAGAAATCTAACAAAACCATTTTTCCCCATTTACGTTTCCACGTTTAGTTTACACGTTTGAATGGTAAGGATTAATATTAGTTATGTAGTGTTATCGTGCCATTTGTCTGCATTGTATTGGCCAAATCAAGAAATAATATGTAAAAGAACCACACAACCTAAATCTTATATCAAGGTAAGTAGAAGCAGATGTTGAAAAAAGTACTAAGCCAGGCGAGGCCTAGCCTAAACAAGACAAAAACAAAACATATCAGCCAATATTAATTCTTTATAGACAAAAGGATTGTTATATATATCTTCGATCATCAATTTCCAGTAATGATTTCATAAGCTCGTTGGTAACCCATAGTTTCATCCTCATTGTTTGAGGACTTCCTCGGACCTTGAACTACAATAAAACATGCCACCAAAAAAATCTTAACAGCTTGATTCTTGATTAGACAAATTAACAAAGATTGAAGTTGAAAGGTTGTAACTTACCAGTCTTGCAGTAGAGCTAGTTGTCCATCTAGCATCTTCACAGGAAGAGCGTCAACTAAATCAACTTAACGGTGTTATCATTATGAGCAGCTAATGATCTCTTCTTTGCATGATTCTCGTATAAAACCTTAAAATCATCTTCTTTCACATCAACAACTCGGTTGATACGCCTTGACATGATAATATACACTAGGTCAACAACATATGAAAACGGGAAACAATGTGTAATACTATCGACTAGGCTTAAACCATTAAGGTTGTAAGTAATAAGACTATAAAACCCGAAAACATAAAAAACATTTATTTTAGACCGAACTTCGAACAATTATCATGGTATTAATGATCCTTTTAACCAAGCATGTACGTAGTGATAAAAAGTATATATCGTCCCACAAACAATCTATATTGATGGTCATGCTAATGCTGATTATAAATGACATGTCATGTCTAATATCTTCACAATGAACAAATATCTAACTGTGCAATGCAACAACAAAAACACAAATATTATACAGCAGTGTCAACTAAAGAAGTTCTAACCGTTTAAGCTGACAACTTTTACTATAATCGGTCACGCTTAATACAGTAAGTTGACACTTGAAAATGATGAATTAGAAACCCATTGTGTTTGACTCTTTTTTTTTGTCTGGTTTTTACATGTTTCACTATTTAAAACGCCTATAAACTATATATGTGTTGATGCGATATATTAAATGCAATGCAATAATGATAATACAAATACAAAATAAATAAACTTTGCCAAAAACTGATAACACGATATCTATGTATACAAGGCGGCTAACTAACATGAAAATATCACACAAGTTATCGAAAAACCCAAACCAGTTTACCTAGTAATCGACTGCGTATCCAACATGGAAACAAAACTAACATATTCAGGGTAATTCTTAACAAAGTCGATATCCTCATCTAAAAACTCGATATTGTCCTCCGGAACATCCATAGGTGGCAACACTATTTTAGGCACTCCGAAAACTGAACTCGGTTATAAAACAAGTTATATCCAATAATAGGGTACTATCGTTTGAAAAACATAAAACTTTTCTTGGGTACAAGATTTGGCTATTATGACAGGTGGAATTTAGTATTATAACGAAAGGTTAAGATAAGGAGGCGTTTGGGTAGATAATTTAGTTTTGGAGTTGGCATCAATGAAAAGAAGGAAAATGACCAAAAACTGAAAAAAGAATGGTGATTTGTTTGGGTTAGTGTGGAGATCTAACTTGTAGATCATTTGGAAGTTGACTTTTTTTTCCTCTTGTGCTTCGGCTTTACTGCATCTTTAAGTTTCTTATCTTGTTTCTTTTGCGATCCAACTTCCACTGATTCGTGTGTTTCAACAATATTGGTATCAGAAGATTGTTGGGTGGATTTGGTCTCATCGGGCTTTACTTCTCCTGGTTCTTCTTTGTCATTGTCAAGAGGTGCAGTGACTGTAGGGAAATTATAGAAATTATGTTGGCAGCAAAAATGTTGTTATGATTAATATATGAATAAATTAGGTGTCAATTTCAATAAATTTACTTGTGAATGGGTTGATACAAGATGTGTTTTATCTCAAACGGGTCAAACCAAAGGTTATAAATAAAGTCAAACGAGTTAAAGTTTTACTTAAAGATTGATATTATCATTGTAATCATTTTGCTATTGAAGTCGTAATTAACTAATAGGTACTTTTTACTTGTGAATGGGTTGATACTATATGTGTTTCATCTCAAACAGGTCAAACCAAAAGTTATGAATAAAAGTCAAACAGGTTGAAGTTTTACTTAAAGATTGATATTATCATTGTAATCATTTTGCTATTGAAGTCGTAATTAACTACTACGTACTAGGTACTTTTTACTAAGATTAAGTGTAGACAGATGACTTATTACAGGGCAACTCAATTCGTCCCAACCAATACCAAAAAACAACTTGTTTCTACCACCATCTTTGCCACATCTATATAAATTTTTAAAGTTATATACCACGAGAAGCTATAAACGCTCTCAATTCATCACCATCAATTGCGCTTGAATATGGATCCCTAGAAAAGAACACCAGTCAGATATAAATAATAACGTAAATACATTTCAACATTTACATTACAAGTTTCAGATGAAAACCATACCAGCTCTCAGGCCTGCCACTTAAGTCCTTAGCTGTGTTTTTTCTTTTGTTTATTTTATCTTGTTCATTTGACTAACCATCAATGTTCATGTTATTGCTCTGAACAACAACAGATTCATCTGATCCTAATGTTAATCTTTCCATATGATTCCTTGCCACACTACTTACAGCAGGTGAAGGATCGTGACGTTTAACTTTCCCTAGTGCTTTTTGCGTATTATACGATTCAACCTGAACGTAATTGGTTTTACATCATTGACTTCATGTTCAGCAGTAGCATATGAATTGTTAACTTGGACACTTTACAGTAATTATCTTGAAATCATAGTATCACATAAACACTAGTTGTTAGATTGATCACCTCAGAAGTTGAAGATTGGGTACATTAAATTTAAATAAAACCCAACACTTAAACAGGCTATCAAGACACGGATAGTTAGGTATGTTTTCTCCTAGATTGTGACTCAACTTATATAAGTAAACAATTGATTTAAGCACAACGCGTTCAATGTATAATTAATCATTTGTTGATTATCTTATTCCTATCTTACTATAGACGGTAATAACCATATACAACAGCAAAGAATCAGGCTAATGCTCTGACACTTACCTATGACAACTTATATAAGCAAGACCAGTAGTAACCATGCACAGATGTTATGCTATAATTAACAGATAATTTGAATACACTTACAAGAATCTTTATCTTGCTTGTTATATCGCCTGCTTTCACATATGCAATACGCAAACACTACATGATAGAACTATGAAGGACTCCCGCGCCTCCAGCTTTTTGAATAGTACATACATCACCATTTGTATTAAGAGTAGCAGTCATTGATCCTCCCATCACAACCTCTTCATAATGGGTTGGGCCAATCACCTAACATTAACAATATAATTGTAAGTCTCATGTGTGTCATACCAGTACATCATTCGTGAGAATACCTACGATGACAATTTATCCCATCAATGATATAACAGGGCGGTTTCGGTTCAAAAGTATTAATAATGTGTTAAATGTAGAAAACTAGTTAGATATGGATTGGGTTAAAGAGGACAAAAAACATCGAATCCCACTGTCCTAAATAGTTTTGCAATCAAATTATATACACTGCTTATTTACGAATACAATAGAAATATACAAATTAGTGTTTGTAGGTCGGCCCATCCCAACCCTTTCTTACCACACATAAAACTATCCATTTTCATACCCGGCTTGCCCCTTTCTACCACCTTTAGTAATACTTGAGCAACATAAAATAGCCTTTAAGGTTTAATTTGCATACCACTATGGGTTTGCTTTTTACTAGATCCGGTGGTCTTAGGTGGTAGTAGAGATGGACAGCCATGGTTTGAGATAGAGAGAGAAGGTTGTAGGTGTTTCTAGAGAGAGGGGGCAAATGTTTAATAAAATGAGAAAAACACAAAACCACAAACCCTCCTTGGAAGCCTTGGAGGGGTTATTATAGTCACTCACGCATACATACTATACATCGTTTCCTAGTTTAGTCCTTGCGTGAGTGACTATGATAACTAATGGGAATTCTTAAATGTCGTCACATAAAGTGAATTTCCAACAATCTTCCACATGGGACGACGTGTAGAATTCTTTACAATATTTTTCCTAACAAGTACATAATGATTAAGAACAGAAACTTCCATGAAGCGTCCAATGCTGATGAAGTCTTCTGAGGCCTTTGACTTCAAGTCTTCACTTCAAAACGACTCATCTTTGTAGTAACTTGTAGTAGAAATACTGTAACGGCACGAGCTAAGTAACTCATATACTTCTGGTAAAGGAGAAGCTTCTGAATTAACTTCCCCCTAAATCATGCCACATAATCTTGATGTAGAAGCTTTTAATAGCTTCCCCCTAAACCGAGAATCCTCATAAGCAGCTTCAAAGCTTTCAGTAAAGCTTAGAATGATTAAGCGCACAACGAAATTTAACAAGCAAACCCCATCATATGAAATGATAATCACTAAAGAAAATGAGCCTAATGCAACATTTAACAAGCAACACTTATAAGGGTGTTGCTTTTTCAAAATAAGGCAACGTTTTTAATAGAAGTGTTGCATATTGTAATATAAAGCAACACTTTTTCGAAGTGCTGCCAAATTGATAGTACAAAGCAACACTTCTAAAAAAAATGTGACAATTAAGACAGTACTTCGTAAGTCTAAATTTTTTTGATAGTTTACCCAAAAATTTTGGCTCTTCCTTCTTCATCTCATTCCTCCCGCTAACAATTTTCCCAAAATCTCAAACTCCGAAATTTTCCCTCTTTGTTCGGCTAACTCACCCACTCATCTCTCGTTATCCTATCACAATATCAACTACTCACAATCTCAAAACCCTAAAATCTTAATTCAACCCCATATCTCCAAAATCCCCATTTCTAACACGTAACACCACATCCTACCATCTCTCATCTGCCACCACTTTGGATTTAAGGTTTGATTTTTGCGCTTGAAATCTTACTTGCTTTTAGATCTAGGTTTTCATCTTCAATTTTTTAGTTGTTTCTTATATGTATACTAACTGTTTTAAGATATATGCTAAACAAACTATAACTATTATATTTAGTTGTTTGCTATCAAAACCTATGGTTCATAAGTTTACTTAGCAATTACTTTGATCTGTCTCTTTAGATAAAGAATACCTATTCTATTCTAAACATAAAGTTAATCGAATCATAAGTTGTTGTAACAGATTCTAGTTTATGTTTATATGTTTTTCTTTTTCTTTGTGATATAAAGGTGATTTAACTATATATTTAGGTTTCATATATCAGTTACCTTGTGCTTAGCTACTTGATGTATGTTGCTCTGAGTTATCTGTTACTTCAGATAGAAAACAGGATATGTTTATGTATTCTGAGTGTTTGGGTCTGTGTTTGTTTCTGTCATAGACTCATAGTTACGGTTTTCATATACTTTTATTTGATTTTTGTCACTTGCTACAACAATATAATTCTTGATAAATGGTCATGATTGATGAGTTTGAATCATGACAATTTCAACTCACACAAGCCTAAAACTCAAGCCTGCCATACTTTCATTTAGAGTTTGAATTTAGTTTGGTTGAGCTTGCAGCATACGAGAGAGAGTGATGCACGGCTGATGTTTTGTTTCATGTTTTAAATATTTTTGTGAGAGATATAATCACTCATTTATGGTGTTTTTGAAGAGAAACCTGTTATAATTTAGGTGTCTGATGTGTCAAGAGTAATGGAAATAGTTCTTCATGTACAATAATTAACCACTAAACATACCATAACTTCACTTTTAAGGTACTAATTCGCTACGACACAATCATATAACTGGTGATGTAGTACGTGTTTAATTCTTAATTCTTTATTTAAACAAGTCATCAAAGTTAATTAGGTGTCATATGTATGTGATGGAGATAGTCCTCATTTGTAGTACACCCAATAACCCGAATCACCCAACCCGACATAAGCCGACTTAAATACCACCTGAACACGATAACCCAATTCCTTATTGGGCCGGGTTTCAGGTGATTTTCTAAATCCAAAACCCGACCTGAGTAGACCTGACAACCTGATAACCGACCTCGTAACACCCCAACATGTGAGTGTGTATCCATGGGTGGTATGATGTCATTTTAAATGAACTCTTTACACATAGATCATGTATAAATATCAATTCAGTATATGTAGATAACATCAAGTTATTAATCTTTTTGAAGTAATTTACATATATAACATTATTTGGCCTATTGTTTTTTAGCATGTGTTGGAGCAATAGTGCAAGATATGTAGCAAAGTGATATAAAGTCCTTGGGGTTCTTCTGGTTTGATCGGTTCGACAAAGGTGATCGAGGCACTTAACCTCTTCAATACTTTAAAGGTATGTTAAGCCGCTGTGATTTAATTTGGGTCATACTCTACATAGATACTGTGAATGGACGTGAATGTTGGGAGAAAGATAACTAAATAGTTAATGGTTAATATGCTTCCACTGATTGATGAAAGTAGAGACTTATATGGCCTGTTTGGGATAATCAGATTGCTAATAATTTTCTTATCTTATATAGAGGTTGTTTGAGGCTCGTCCCGAATTCGATAATTTTGTTAGTTCATCTATTTTATTAATACAAATTTTGCAGAATGCGATAAGCAACACAAATTCAACTTTTACATACTGTTATGTATTTCTTATGTAGTAGTTGCAGAAATCATTACATAGCATTATAAAAGGGTATCTACAAATTCAGTAATTATAGTACATTAACATATAGAATAAGAAACACACTAATACCCATCATAATGCAGCAAAAACTGTTATAAATGTTGTTTGTTGTTTGAAGGACGGTAAGATTGGATCTCAAGTTAAACACATTGGAATTTTGAGCTTAGGAGACTTGTAGACAGGTCATGTTCGAAAATATGGCACTACCATCACACAGCATTGTATGCACCTGTTCATCAACATTTTTTTGTTGCTTAGATGGACATGGCGGTTGATTGTAAGCATGGAGAGGCACACAATTAGGTATGCACTGAAATAAAGGATTACATCCATTTCTTCATAATCATATTCACCATTATGTATATTTTCTCTATTTCCAAATGAAGAAACTGTGTTGGAATTTCTTGATTCTTTTTGGATAGAGGAGGACACTACCTATGGAAATTTTTATATCTCTAATCTTGGTTTAAAAAAGTGCGCCTTTTTACGCCTAAGGCTTGAGGCGAGGCGAGGCAATGGGGGTCATCAATTCGTGACCCCTAATGCACAGCTGTTACAAAAAGCGATTGGAGGCGGTGCTTTTTTACGCCTTAGAGGAACCCATTTTTACCGCTCAAGTGCTTTTTGTTCTAAAAATGACATTTAAACTCAAAAGGGTTGAGTGGACTTTTAAACTCAAAGGTTTTTTTGCTCTAAAAATTACATTTGGACTTTTATTAGTCTAAAAATGACATTTAAGCTAATAGGAGTTTGAATTATGGGTTTTAACAAAGTCGCAATCGTTGTGTACAAAGTAAGCGCCTCACCTACGAAAGGCGTGCGCTTTTGCCTCATTGCCCGGCGCTTCTCGCTTCGGACCCTTAGCGCAACGGACCGCTTCTCGCTTTTTAAAACCAAGTCGCTAATACATGAGGTTTAAAAGTTCAGGAATGAAGTTAGTAGCAATGAAACTGCGTTAAATCTAGATGGTTCGACTGTAAATCCAGCCACTTTCCAGCAACAAGTGCGGAATAATTCAAATATGATGGATCAATTGTTTAAGGTAAAATTTATTAATGTATATTTCCCCTTTCTAGTGCATTTATGTTGCGGAGTTCCTAACCACTGATTTGAACAGAGTGATCCTGAGTTGGCACAAGTTATTCTTGGAAACAACCAAAATAAAATGCAAGATCTTACTTGTGCGCCACTGACAAAGATCTGAACTTAATCGGCATAAGTAGGAAGAAACGATATATTAATAATTTAGGAATGCTGTTGTCCATTTGGTTCCATGCGTAACTAAATCTACAATTTTTTTAATCTAAAAGGTTTTTTGCGTATTGTATATGAGAGTTCTGTTCATGGTATGTCATTTGTCCACCTCATAGGCGCTACTCTACACAGACACTTTTGATGTGGAAGCACCGAAGCACAAAAGAAAATCAAAACTGCAATCCGCCAGGTTTGTCATTATATATCTTCTAACAAATGAAAATTAAAATCCACCAGGTTTAGGATTATACTAAAGTCATAAAAGATAACAATTCACCATCTCATCCCCATAATGACCTAAAACTTTATGTATTACTTAGTCTTTTGAAAATAATAGGATAACAGTTGACCATCATTGAAACATACATAATGTAACAAAGTAGCCTGAACTCGTTTTTGACAACTTACCCGACCTTCTTGTTTCCTCCCATGTTTGATGTTGATTCTTATTTAATATATTGTAATTGTTATTGTGACATCTGATAGAACGTACAAGAAGATACATGGACTTAGACTCAGACAACCCCTTACACTATCTCTCCCAGCCCTATGCAGCCCATCTATATTTTACTTACAATTATCTGTGATAGAATAAGGTAGGACACCAAACAAGATTGGGGTATATCTTGATTACAATGTAAAAATATTGCACAAATCAATTAAATAAATGCAAATACCCCAATGTCTACTCTTTTTAAACTAATGGTTAAACAAACAAGTGTTTGATGTAGTTGTCGAGAGACTTTTATCTAATGATAAATAAATCTTGAATTCATATTACTAAGTGCATTTCTAGAAACTTAACTTTTTGTAGAACGCTGAACATATTCTTTTTCATTCTTATATGCTTCAGGAGATGTAGATATGGTACTTATGAAGGCTAAAGTGACGGATAGAGACTTGCAAGGAGAGTTATAGTGTTTCCATATTTGTATTTGAGATTATTTTATAGTTACTACCTTTAATTGTAGTTACTTTGTGATTGCACATATTTATTAATGAACCAAAGTTCTATTATATGTGATGAGTTGTATTGTTACTCTAAAAAGAATCTTTGTATTATTACCTGATGACTTGAAATGTATATTACAAAAGTCCGAAGTATGCGATATTCTATTTCCATGGAATAATTTCTTTATAACGTAATAGAGTCACAGTGCTGCAATAGTTGTTGTAAAGTGTGGCACACCGCACATGCATGGTAGAAACAAATTCGAGTGTTGCATTTCATAAATAAAAGTGTTGTCATATCTTTGTATTTATATACGAAAGTGTCGCAGTTGACTATAAAAAGTGTTAGATTCATGTAAAAAGTGTCACTTTATAGTCTTAGAAGTGTTACATATTGAGTCTCAAAAGTGTTGCACAATAATGAGTGCGTCTTATAAATTGAGGCAACACTTTCAAAAAGTGTTGCATTATTTACTACAAGTGTTGCTTTAGACCTAAGGCGACGTTGCATAAGGTGGCACTTCTAAAAGTGTTGCATTACCCATAATGCAACACTCTCAAGGCATAATGTAACACTTTACGAGTGTTGCTTTAGGTCTATATTTTAGTAGTGAATGTTGCTATGAGTGATTGAAAGTTTGGGGCACACCAAGTAGATCAACAACGTCTCTCTCACGCTTGAATAGTTCTTCTAAATTTTTCTTCCCCCTGAAAGTTCAAGTTATGCATACTAGAAAGAATCAAGACATTTCTTCTCCCACGTAGTTGAATAAAGGAAACCAGTCTCATGTATGAGGCCCAAATACTGAAGTAGACACTTTATCCCATTCATTAAGTTGACATCGTAACACCAGAGTCAATTAAGTCCCGAAAATGCACATATCTTCTTTCGAAGATGCACCATAGTCAATTAAGTCCCGGAAATGCATATCTCTCCATATAGGATAATGATGATGTATAATTGCAACAACCAAACAATTAATCATCGAATAATAGTGTACCTCTTTTAACCATTAGAGACTGTTTCTTTCATCTCTTCCCCCATGTAGGTTGAAAGATGCACTAAGCGCCACGAGTTAACACTGATTTTTCTCTGCGGTTATGACATTTGTCTCCCCAGAATGCCTTCAAATAAAAAGAAGGTGTAAAGTTCATCACGTGTACTCGTTGTACGTTCAATATGTCTTCTTCTTCCCCTTGATGGTTTCGAAACCTCGGAACCAACAATAAATTGTACGCACATGTACCTGAAATCTCGAGAGAATAATAAATAAGCTGAATTATATTTTGCGAGAAACTCAGTTGCTGATCAAAATTCTCTACTCTTAAACTCTCCATAGCTATCTTTATCAACCCCCTTGTAGGCAATTTGAAGTGACCACTGATGGGATGAACCAAATATACCAAACGTGAAACTGAATAAGAATCCCTCGATCTTGTGACTTAAGCTTGCAAAACTGTTGTTGAATGAGGAACGGTGTAGAAATATCGTTGAGAAATTTCTAAGTACTCAATACATTACTGAAGAAGTATATAAGCACAACACCTCTTGAAATTATCCACATCGACTATGCGTGTGACACTGAGTACAACAATGTAACTCATTAACGTAATAGTTATCCAGATCATTAACCAACCACCCCGAACCCAGAAACTAGATAAACAAGTCTTCATTCTAAGATTAAGCACGAACAAGTTCTCTTTTAAAGATTAAATAAGTGCACGCCTTCTAAAAATCCGTCTTCAACTTTAAATAATAATACCCGATCAAAACCGTAGCCATTAAAAATATAACCATTTTTTTTCTTGGTCTCGTCAAATAAATTTTGTCACTTTGTCACGTCACTAAATCATATCACTTTCTCATCTTTAAACCCGATAATAATCAATGAACACGAATATGTGTTAGCAATTTTTTGTTCATTATATCATCCATTTAACATAACTAGAATGTGACATTTAAGTCAATGATAATCCCAAAAATCTACACCTAAAAATTTTGTGGATCATTGAAGTATCTTGTTACTACTAGTCTCGGTCCACAACCAACAATAAAATTCACCCGATTAAATTGGAGGCCCAACTCATAACACCACCATAACTACTTTGGTCCATACTATATTCGGTCCAAACCATTCTGGGTGGTATTCGATTTACTTTAGTGGGTCTAATAATAATAAAAGCTATAAAGAACATTCCACCCTAATTTATCTCATAACATTTCTAAACCTAATCTCATCTTCTTAGTTTCTCCGCCCCCATCTCCATTTAACTCCTCAACCACCAAATTTGCAAATCTCCTTACCAAATATGCAAGACGCAACTCATAAACAAAATCTGCCCCATCTCATACATCATCATCCGTGTACAGAGATCATACCACAAAACGTAATCTCACAATACTACTTATGCTTTCTGTGATGAATCACATAAATCACATCTCATCTAATCGACCAATTAACAAAAGCCATGTTAGAAGCTACGATCTAAGATGAGCGAATGATAAAACACTTCGAACCAGTCAACCGTTTTCACTCTTTCAGCTTATATCGTATCCTCACACGGTTACAAGATCTATTAAGTGGGTCTCGGGTAGGTGATGGTTTGATTCACGTTTTTAATTTGTGTCTAACGAAACAAAGATTCGAATATAACAAATTTGTTATCATTCAATCTTTAAATTTCGTATATAAAAGGGTACACCCCACAAGGATCGATGATGATAATTGATTTCGTAGGTTTAGATCTGTATAGATCTTTGCATGCATGTCTAAAACGAATTAAATCTGAGATCCAATATAATTTTGTTCGAGTCTAGATGTGGTTAGGTTTGGCTTCGATGTTGTTGAGATGAGACGAAGGGATAAATTAGATCGAGTCGGGTTTTGTTGGATCAGTGATGGTTGAGGTTGGTATCGTTGTCGCAATATTTTTCCAGTCGGAATGTTTCTTCATTACATGTCGTAATGTTTAACAAGCGAACATGTCACAATGTTTAACAAGCGAACATGTCACAATGTTTAACAAGCGGACATGTCGCAATGTCTAACTATCAAACATGTCGCAATGTTGGTTTAGAAACCCT
This sequence comes from Glebionis coronaria, assembly GCA_025667525.1. Classification (NCBI taxonomy): domain Eukaryota; kingdom Viridiplantae; phylum Streptophyta; class Magnoliopsida; order Asterales; family Asteraceae; genus Glebionis; species Glebionis coronaria. The sequence goes on along the minus strand of CM046876.1, from coordinate 102,638,881 downwards.
ATCGCAATAATGAATATCTTATCCAAATGTACTTATTCTGGATTTTTAGGATCTGTGTTTTCTGGATTTGATTTCTGGATCTTATCTTCATCTTCATAAAAAATACCATAAAAATCCTTTGACCATTAAAACACTATGTGACAGTGAAAACAAGATCAAATCCAGGAAAAAGATGTTGACTTTTGACTTGAAAAAATGTTAGACCATAGTAGTGATATCAAATGACCGTGAACATCTATGAAACCGACATGACAAAAATATCAAAACTGATAAAACCATGAAACCAGATATGAAAGTTATCAATTAAGACAGAAGACTTTGTGACAAAATAATAGTGACAAAACGTTATGATTATTGGACAACAATCAAAACCCGTGACAAAAAATATGACAGATTCGGACCAGAAAAAAATTTTGACCACCAAAACAATAGAAAAACAACACGAACGATACAAGGATTGAACCGTTGGCTCTGATGCCAATTATGGGTTTGCTTTTTACTAGATCCGGTGGTCTTAGGTAGTGGTAGAGATGGACAGCCATGGTTAGAGATAGAGAGAGAAGGTTGTAGTTGTTTATAGAGAGAGAAGGCAAATGTTTCATAAAATGAGAAAAACACAAAACCACAACCCCTCCTTAGAAGCCTTGGAGGGGTATTTATAGTCACTCACGCATACATACTATACATCGTTTCCTAGTCTAGTCCTTGCGTGAATGACTATGATAACTAATGGGAATTCTTAAATGTCGTCACATAAAGTGAAGTTCCAACAACCACAATGTTGTCGTCGCCGATAAACCCAAATGTTACCGCCACCGGAAGATGGTGAATTATCAATGGAAGTGGCTCCCTCTCCTGTTTAAAGCACAATCAATAATTAAGGATTCACCGATCTATTAATTTGAAACTTGAAAGAAATCTTAGAGTAACAAGATGTCAAAACTATTAACCCATCATCATTTAAGTTTTTTTAACTTGATAGAAAAAATAGAAATTATGATATGCTAACTTCAAACAGACTACGTCGCACTACAAATAATAAATCTAATTGATGAACTTTGATATTAAGTTTTCAAGGCAAATGGGCAGTTACAATGGTAGAATAATGTCGAGTATAATATCAAAAACACTAAGAATAAATTAGTACTATAAAAAATGAAACTCACGTCAGGTGGATGTACTATTAGTTCTTGACCATCTTCTCCTCCAAATGTGCATTCAGGTCTCATGAACATAGACAAAGCAGCCAAAGCAGCTATATTGACAATATCAACAAGATTTTTGTTTCACATAGAAGATTGGTATTAAAAATGTAAAATGTAACAAAAAAATGCTGAAATGTAAGTGGATTGTGTACTTATCTCAGCTTACCCTCCATTGTCTATAATGTGAAGATCAATCCGAATGGCCTATACCAACTTTCCTGCAGTTACACAGAGTGATTATGTGTCTATAGTATCAGGTAGATAGTAGGTGTACAACGGAGTACTGTACTAGAAATGATTTATATAGACCATCCTCAAAAATACTAAAGGAGTCCTATAAAATAAGCTAATAACACAATGGTAAATAACGTCGATTCTCTCTTTTTGTTCCAAAAAAAGTTTTGAGGTTTGTCGTCGTCATTATAAATTAATTGTATATTAAAGATAATGAACCCGCAACCAACTTTTATGGTGACCTTATCCAATTACCTCATCAAGCCATTTTCATAAAGGTTAAAGCTCGGTAGATATAACATGATATAAAAAAAATCATAAAATCTGCTGGATAATAAGTTCAAATGACATGGAGAACAGATGGATTCCAAAGGTTGAGAAAAAGTCAAGTAGATAAATAATATGATACCTTAAACCGCGATCTACAATACGTCCAAGCTCAATAGTAGAGTCACTAGGATGGCCTGGATCAAATGAAGGATCAACCATAGGCGAGAACTCTGTATAAATAGAAAAAGTCTATTCGGCCTATCTCTATAAGGTTGAGCTACTTGACCCATCACAAAACCAATAACTTGAGTTTGTCCAAAGTACACCTCTGATGAACCATCTTCACTACACTCATAAACCTATGTCAACTAACCATTATGTAATATGAAACAATAAGAATCAGAATTCATGTTTAATAAAACAAACTGCAGAACATAGTGCTCGAGTGTAGTTCTACTCAACAACGTTGTTATCATTAGATAATAAATTATACAAGTATTTCGCAAATTTTGTTCAAGTCACGATCATCATATTAAACCCTACTAAATAATCTCATAAAACTACTCATATAATGATTATCCATTAATAGATCAGTACACACACACTAGAAACTAACACCTCAAGACCTTAAAACATACTAATCCGATAAATCAATTTCTAAAAGTAATGACAAACACCGCCAGTATTACATAAACATAAGGTTACTTGAAGGAGTGTTTGAATTAGCTTATTTTTTCAAATTCTTTTTAAAATTTATGAAAGCTAGGAAGCTAATTGAAAACAACTTTATAAGCTAATCCACCTGAGTTTACTAAAGTCTATAATCTCACACGCTACTATTATAAGATAATCAGTTCTACACGTTTTTTTAGGAAGATTAATAATTTAATGATTAATAAGTTAAAGGCCTCTTAAATGATGATGTAATCCACTCTAAAGTAATTACTGAAGACCTAAAGAAAACTAATAAGTATAATCACTTTCTAATGTAATGTCAAACACATAACATAAAATAACATCAAGGGGTGTTTGCAAAAGCTAATTTTTATTAAGCTAAAAAGTGGTCATGATAGAGGTTTTTAGCTATTGCAAAATCGAAACAAGAGCATAAGCTAGAGCAATAAGCTAACCCAATTACCCTGTTACTGGCAATACTCTCTCAATAAAACATTAGGGGTGTTTGACAAAACCTGTTTTTAGGTCTTAGTAAATTAGTTTCTAGTGTTTATATTATAATCTAATTCAATCTCCCCTAACAACAACATAAACACACACAAAACCTAACCAAACGAATGCTAAAGCGCGAAACAAGATAAAAAAAACAAAAAAAACTAGACACCACCTCACCTGCCAAACCTAATCGTAAGTGTCCGATAATCGAACGGACATGGACCGTCCACTCGAATATCGAAAAGCAAAGCATTCTCAATGAACTTCTTCTCATTTAGTGTCATAATACTGGAAGCCAAAGATTTTAGATATTGTATAGTAGTCCCAGGACACTGAAACAATAGATTTCATCACAAATATTCACAACTTAAAACGGATTGTAGGGTTGAAGATAAGATTTATGTACTTGTTAAATTAGCGAGGTTAGGATTTAAGCAAAACCCTAGGGGCGTTTGGCTGGGATAAGGTGAATGACATTTACATTTTAATTAACAAACTAAAAAAATTAAAATTTCCCGAATTGTTAAAAAGGGATAAATTAAAATAACTTCAAAAAGTGAAGAATTTGAATTTACTTGACAATTATATTTTATAAAAAAATTTAGTAGTTTTTTTCCGAGTTTTTACTCGTTTATACAAAAATTTAAAAAATTGAAAAAAATTATAAAAAAATTTTATTCGGTTTTACTCCTTTAAATAGAAAAATAAAATTTACATATAAAAAAATAAAATTTATACAAAAAATGAAAAATTCAAATTTTATTCATTTAAATCGAAAATTTAAAAAGTTAAAAAAAATTTATAAAAAAATATTTATTCGGTTTTCACTCGTATAAACAAAAATAATATTTTTTATAAAAAATTATATACATTTTTAATAAAATTTATATAAATTATGCAAATATTTTATAAAATTTATATAAATTATACAATTTTTTATAAAACTTATATAAAAAATTTATATAATTATAGAACTTTTTTATAAAATTTATATAATTCTTTTTATAAAATTTATATAATTCTTTTTATAAATTTATATAACTCTTTTTATAAAATTTTAATAAAATTTATTTAAATATTATATAAAAAATATATAGATTTTTTATAAAATTAATAAAAAAATTTAATAAATTTTTTTATATAATATTCATTTGTGTTAACTAGATCGATTCAAAACCAGAATTTCAAAATATTATGAATTTTCGCTAACCAAATATACATAGGCATTTTTAATTCTAAAATTTTTAATTCTCAAAAGTTTTAATTTATTAGGATTTAAAATCCCAGAAATTTAATATCTATAACCAAACAACAACTAAATACTTAAAGTGAAGAAAAACCTAATAATGTGTTTTGTAAATGTTAATGGGATCACGTGCTTATTGGGCTTTTCATTTGGTGGGCTGGATTACGAAGTAAGTTATTAGAAAATTAGCTAATTTTAAAGGTTTTCGAGTTTTAGTTTCTGGTATGCGTAAGAACTTTTGAGGTAACTCAATTATTCTTCATTTTAGCCCCACTGTTGTCACATCAGCGCTACATCACACTAACAAAACAAACCGAAACACCTCCATTGGCATAGCATTCATTTTCCTCTGTACTTTGGCCCTACCCATTATCTTTATTTTTTTAATTTTCATTTTCACACAAATTTAATTCATTTCATTCAAATAAAAATTACAAACAATTAAATGAAAATATAACACGGAATTAAAAATACGATACGAAAGAAAAAAATACGAAAATAAAAAACGAAGACAAAATAATTTTGGCCACCATATTTTGCCATTATTACTGCTTGCTTCCTTCCTACAAATGACTTATTCGGTTCGAGCAATGTGCCGGGATCAATCGTGAGAAAATTGAACTCGGACAGCTCCATCTAATTCTCTTCCTTAGCCTTTTTATGTCCTACGCGGATTTACCGGTGATAAATTTTTTATGCACTACATCATTTAGCATGTCCTTCACATACCCCGAGGATCCTCCGTCGGTGCTCTCAGTTGTTTCAGATTTGTTCTTCTTGGCGGGTCAAGCTTTTCCCGCGGGTCAAAGATGAGCATCGAGACCGAATACTTCCTTATGATCATCCACATCCACACTTTCGCCCCAACCCATTTTGAGTGTTGTTTGAGGATCTTCCACGCGTGTACGTAACCAAACTGTTTCTCGTTATACGTGGAACTATATTCGTCCTTCGTAGCTTCCAACACATCATCCTCATTCATACCACTTTTACGATTTACTCCTTGGTAATTCACGTGAAACTTTTGAGAATCAGGGTGCAACCGACTCCATTTCCCCGTAATCATGTTCTTGGTATGACGCATGTCGGTTGTAGCAACGTTGAGATCTCTAAGAATTTGCCCCCAAAAAATCAAGGTTTTGATCATTTTCAATGTCGGCGTTCTCCGACACACCAACCAAACAATTGGCCAATAGTATCTCTTCATCATGATTCCAACGCGCGGGAGCCTAAGTCGGACCTTCCACATATTGTATCTCGTCATCATCGGCATCGTCATCTGCAGACAAATCAACGGCTTTTAATTTTTTTCTTGCTCTTTTTTTGCGACGACCTTTTTTGGATGGTTGTTGTGACGTTGGAACTTTGAATTGTGTTTCCCACACTTGTTGTTGACTTTGGAGATGTTGGAATTGGTTGTTAAATTGTGCGTTTTGAAACGCGGGTTATTGTTGTTGGTAAATTTGTTCGGCTGTCATTTGGGGGAAATAGTTTTGAGCAAAATGAGCGTACGGGAATTGGGAGCCGGACGGAAATAGTGAACCTGGTGGAAATTAGGAAGAAGATGAAATGGAGTTTTGCGACGATAGCGTCGAGGGGGGTTGAGGATGGCGAAGGATTTGGATTGGTTGTGTTAAGAACTCGATGAAGTTGAGATGTGAGAATTGATCATTTGGGAAGTTTGACATTTTTTGTTGTTGTTTGATAAAGATATGTGTGTGTTAAAAGTGTTAAAATTAGGTGATATATATAGTGAAAGTTTTAAATTAAAAAAATAATAACTTTTTAAAAATTATGCCGTAGGACAACAGTTATTTTCTTCTCTCTTCTTCGTGCGTTGACGGCGAGTTCGCATCGAGCAAAGGGGGTGTGGCGGCTGTTCGTATGCTTCCGATATCCTGAAACCAAAGCAACGCGTTAGCCTCGTCCGGGTGTGAGAACCCAGACCAAGCTCCGGCGTGAGAGTAAGTAAAGGGTAAAAATACGAAGAGGAATATGAGAGTAAATGATATAAGTAAAAAGTAATAAGGGTAAAAGAGTTAACCTAAACCTTGAACCCAAAGGGGGTAGTTATACTAGTTTGATTCCTAAAAGGCCGGGAATGGTGATGGGCCTTGGTTGGCCCGATTGGGGACACACTTTCTATTTTATAGGAAGTGTGTCTGCTGAGTTCTTTGTTGACTATCGTTGACTTCTTCTAGAAGGATGTGTGCGTTCCGGATCGTCAAGTGTGTTCCTGATCGGGTCATGTGTTCCGGACACATACACGAACAAGTCCCCCCAAGTGTTGATTGGGCTAACTTTGTTCGAAAAAGGCTTAGTCAAATCAATACTTAAAACCTGTTTCTTTTGTGATTGGTGTGGGCCGGACAAACTTTTCAGCCCACTTTCCAGCTAACGCCCATCAAGGCCCAACCACTTTTACCCTACTTCCTTGCGATGATCGACACGTGGCGTCAGCTTGCTCGGATTGATGACACATGTGTTTTTACTGTACCTTTCACGTTCTCCCATGTTTTTACCGAGCCTATAAATACCTACCCATTCGTCACTTGTTTGTGTATGTTTTTACTTCTTTCTCAGGTTTTCCTTCTCTCTACCAATCCGGATCTCTCTCTTCAGGTATCTTCTCTTCCTTTCCTGGTTACCTTTCCGGATCCATCCCTTGTACGTTATGGCAGACGAGAATCTTCCTGGGCCTTCCGGCTCAACTCGATACGCTCCCAAGTTTGACATGCCTAAATATACGACCACTCTCAACGAGGCTTATGTTAAATATTTGGTGAAGACATATCATATTCTAGAAAGCTGCAACCCACAAGTTGCTCCGGAAGGTATGACTATGGATCGTCTCCCTCAAAACCGTATAGGCTTATATGAGCAGTTCTTTAAACTATCCGGACTACGAGTCCCCTTCTCCACCTTCCTTTTGGCCGTTTTGAAAGACTTTGCCGTACACATCTCACAATTAGTTCCCTTAGGATTGAATCGTGTTATCACCTTTGAAGTTTACTGCCGAAGCCTCTCCATCGAACCTACTGCTCCTCTGTTCCGTCTTTACAATAGGCTTAGCAACAAGGTCATTGGTTCTCTTTTGAAAAGAGGTCTGGAAAGGGTTCTCGCAAGCAGATTTTTCATGATACTCTCACTTGCTTGAAGAATTGGAAATGGGAGTTTTTTTGTCATAGATCGTAGAGCTGTTTCGGACTTTATGTCGTGGAGACATGTTGATTCGGACTTGAATGATTATGTTCCCCGAGATGGTTTTAGTGAATCGGATGCTCGTCGTCTTGAAGAGCATGTTGTAGACTTGGCCGCCCTTCCGGAAGGGGTGTTGTATATGGCTGGTGTGTCACTAACTTGGGAGTGTCCAAGATTCTTGCCTCGTTTTATGGATCCGGAAGGGAATGGTATTACCCTTACTTTCATTCTCTCTCTTTCTATACTTTGTCTTTTTCCTTTTCATGGTTGTAAGTTTGTATTGCTTTCGTTGTGTTTTCTTTCTTTCCTTGCAGCTATCACCATGTCTGAATACCTAAGGTTTCCTATTACTGCTCCGTGTAAAATTACTAAGGGTGATCGTTTGACTGATGCCAACCGGATTACACCTCATGTTTCTGAGGCCCTTGCGGCCGGGGAGCGTTTGAGTGCTCCTACTGCTGACCAAATTATTGCTATGAGTGAGAGCGAGGCTGTCAAAACCACTCGCGAGAAGAAAAAGCTTGCCGCTCTTCGCGCCGCGGAGGAGAAGAAGAGAAAGGAGGAAAGTGGGGAACCGATGGGGAAACCAAAGGGGAAGAAGAAAGCTTATGAGAAGGGTGGTTCTTCTGGTGCTTCTACTAAAATGAGCAAAGCTGTCAGCGACTAATATGAGTGTAATTACTCATATCATTTGTAGCTTAAAACAATGAAATATTGCACAAATTGTATCAAATATGCCTTGGAAATGCTTGTTTCTTGTTTTCATGTGTGTAGGTACCAAGTTCACAAAAACCAATGAAAACCGACACGAGATTGATGAAAAAGATCGAGGAAGCCAAAACCGAGCTCGACTTTAGAGGATTATATCATTTATCAAGTTTACGGCCAAGTGGGTCCCACAATGGGGTTAATGGGCTCAAAAGCCCATTTAAGTTTCAAGTAAATAATAACATGTGTTTTGAAAAACCAAAGGCCCATAATGAGGATATGGGACGGATGGAAATAAGGATTTAGGCCCAAGCCCAACTGCCATGATATGAAAAGAAACGAATGAATTGAATTTGGGCTTAGGGTTTTGTGGATACATGTTTCAATTCTTCACATGCATAAATAACCGATCCTTAGCTTCCCATTCGTTTGTTATTCTTTCACCCACTCACTTTTCACAATAAATAACCCACTCGTTTTCTTTATTCCCACTCACACAATATTTTGCTCTCGATGATTCCTATGCACTTCTTCTTCCCTAATTCCCCATCACCCATAACCAGTTACTGTTTCACATAAAAAACCCTAGCCAGTAAAAAAGTTCTTGTTATTTAGGGCTTTTTAATTAAACTATTAATTCAAACCAAGGGGAATAAAACCCCCATGGTTATAGGAAGAGAATGAGAGGAACGGGAGAGCTACGTGGCACAAGGTTATTGGACGAGACACCTCATCGAGCCAATCCCACCAATCAGAGATCAAGAAAGAAGCACAACTAGCACACGGATGCCACGTTGGCGATCCATGTGCTATTGTGAACCATTTCAGCCATCCGATCATGAGAGAGAAAGAAAAGTGAAGATCAAAGGCTCAAATTGAAGAGGAATATCCCATGGAATATTCGGATATTCGCATCATCAACAGCCCTTGGGAGGCTATAAAAACCCAAATTTTTTCCTTGTAATCCATCTTTTACTTTACTTTAAAAATATGCTGTATAAATAGTATTAGAATTAATTTGTATTCCTTTTCATTAAATCTTGTAATCCTTTTGAAATTAAATAAAAGTTCAGTTTATTTCTTCAAAATCTTGTCTCGTTTTATTATTGTTTAAAAGTTTATATGAATTAATTTAATATTCTATTTCACATGATAATGTTTATGATATTGGTTATAAGCTAAATGATAGTTTATAATTAATGTTAAAAGAAAAGTATTGGATTAAATCATCCCCACTGGATTATTTAAAAATATGAAACTGCTTGGCTCGATTGTGATATTTTGATTCGAGATACGATATTTGGTGGTGTTTAACTAGAGATTGGTGGAGTCGTTTAAGTTCTAAGGCAGCTCAGCGCTTGCTTTCTTCTCAAAGGCTATCGACAAAAGGTGAGTATTGATTTTATATTTTTAGTTTATCGAAATTAGATGTTTTAATTGTTAAATGTTTAGGAATTCTATTTGTTATGAATCTGCTAGTTTTAAATGTTTATGTTTAACTTGATTCAGAGTTGATTAGTATAAGTGATTAGTATTTGATTTTTAAATAATGTTTCCTCTTACCTGTATGTTTAATTTGATAAGCAATCAGTTTTAGATAAAAAGTTTAAGTTAATTCTGTGGAGGATACTTTGAATCTGTTAGATTGTTCAGATTTGTTTGAGTGAATCGTATATGCTGATGAGATTTTGGTTTGCTAAAAGTGCTTATAAATTAAGCTGTTTGAATGGGATCTGATTTATATCTTATCTGCTAAACAGTAATGTTGAATAAGCCTAAATCAGTACTGATTATTCTGTTAAGTTTCTGATGATTGGATTAGTTGGTAAGATATGTTGATTAAATGAAGTTTTGAAGTATCAGACGATTGATTTTGTAAATCTTAAATAGATTGGTTTAAACTGTTGATGATTATGCATATTGGGTTGTTGATTTAGCTGTTTTTGCTTGAGTTCAGGATTGAGGAAAATAGGACTGATTGTTCTGTTTAGATCTGCTAGTTTATTCAGACTGCCTGATTTTGTTATTGAATTGTTTAATGTCATTATTTTGGTTATCTCTTCTTTTATGTATTTTCTGCTATATTGTTCAAGCATTTAAGCTTATCAGATTCCATTAATTTGATAAGCACAAATAAGTTGTGTCCTCACAAGCTTAAAGCTATTAAGCTGTCAAAAAGTTCTCTCCTGAGACTTTTCTTTTATTCATCTGTCAAAATAAATTTGTTCCAAAAATAATGTCACTTGGGGGGTTCGAACTCGATACCTCCCCTTTATAGGACCAACGAGTTACCAACTGAGCCAAGTGCTCTTTTGATTTTAGTTTCTCTCATTTCATTTATATAGTGTGTTTCAGATTGGCAGTATTAGTTTGAGTTTATAAGTCACGTTTTTTTTATATAACTTCTAATTTTTAATTAAAGTAAATACTAAAAAATAAGTAGTTTGAAATAAATAAATAAAATAAAAATAAAAATAAATGTTTTAAAAAGTTTAATTAGTTTAAATTTTAATTAGTTTAATTTTTATAACTTTAGATTTAAATAAATATAGTTTTTAAATAGCTTTGTTTAAAGTATTTTTTAAATAAGGTAAATTAGTTTTAAAAAAAGATTAATTAAGATTTTTAAATAGATTAAAAGTTATAATTTTTAAATAGATTATATTTTATAGATTTTAAATTAGTTTAATTTTTTTAATTAGTTTTATTTTTAAATATTAATTATTTGTAGAATTTTAAAATAGGCGGGGTTTAACGATTCATGCACTTTAGGATAATTTTAAATAGTTTAAATTTTGTAGATTTTAATTGTAGTTTAAAAACCAAAAACCAATTCAAATCGATTGTCCAAATCAAAGCAAAACGTCTCAAATTCATAAGATCTTCGTGTACAACGAACTCGACTCACTCACGTGTTTACTTGAATTCGTCATTGGTATTATTAGTCTATTACTTTTTCCTAAAGGTAATTTTCTAATTTACCCTATAACGTATCTCATATTATCACTATACACATCCACTTACTTCAAAAATTTTGGCGCCGCTGCCGGGGATCTTGTGTACGATTCGCTTTTGTGGAGATTTGTTGATCATTGATTTGAAGACCCTTTCCGTCCTCGGAAAGTTTTGTTATTTTTCTATTATATAGTATGTATCGTTTTTTTCGTTTTTTGTGAATAATATATTGTATTACGTAGAACAATAAATTTTAAATACTTTTCAAATAAGGCCTTAGTTGGGATTTCATCACCTAGCTATTGTAGTCGAATCCAAAACAAAAATAAAGGCAAAATAGATAAATACTAATAAGAAGTTTGAACTCGATTTATACAAACTATAAGGTGGGTGTAAGGCGACGTGCTATAAAAGGCCGTCTAAGGAAAAAGGGTTTTAAGTGCTTAGTGCCACCTCGTTTCCCCGCTTTCTTGTGCGTATATTGAGAGGGACAACCTATTATTGGTTTGCCGACTCAAGTAGTAATAAATCTTATTTTTTGTAGTTTACTTATTGAACCTCGAGATGTTTAGGTTTTCACCTATCGTTTCAAAGTCGACCGAGGGTAATTTACTTCCATAGTAGTTATCCTTATTCCTTGTTTTTCATCGATCATTATTGATTGAGCAATACCAAATAAAATACCAAAAATAACCTTCTTCTTGTCTAATTTCTTTTCTTCAATCCTCTAAATTCTCGTCTTTGTAGTGTATGCAATTACGTTCTTCTCGTCTTGTGATTGATTTTAATAGGCTTGAAAATATTCCTCGTAGAAATAGAAATCGTCAACAACGAATAGTGGAACCCGAGCTTCCACCTATTGTTGTAGAGATGGCCGATAACCGAACAATGGAGGAATTGCTCCGTGCACCCACCGAAGGGTATGGGGAAGCAATCGTTGTGCCGGCTATTTTGGCGGATCAATTTGAGATTAAGACGGGTCTCTTATCGCTCATTCGTGCGACCAATTTCGTGGCAATGAGACCGATAGCCCGCATTCTCATATTCGGAATTTTAATCGAATTACCTCGACTCTCAAGTTTAGAGATGTGCCGAATGATGCGATTAAGCTCATGCTTTTTCCGTACTCGCTCGAGGGTAATGCTAAGCTTTGGTATGAGAAAGAACCACCGGGTTCGATTTTAACATGGGATGATTTAGTGTCAAAGTTTATGAATTATTTCTTTCCACCGTCCAAAACAACACACTTTAAGAACGAGATCACTAGATTTGAACAAAAAGTGCATGAATCGTTTGGGGTTGCTTGGGAAAGATTTAAAGATTTGTTAAGACAATGTCCACGCCACGGTTTCTCGGAATTGCATCAAATAAATACTTTCTATAATGGGCTAAATATGATTGAACAAGATTCTTTAAATGCCGCCGCGGGTGGTAATCTTTTAAGAAAAACTCCGAGAGGCGCGTGGAGAATAATTGAGGATAAGTCTAGAGCACAATATTCACGAAACACACCAGTTGTTTCCAATGTGAATTCATCTAATATCGAGATTGCTAGATTGGACTCTAAGATTGACACGCTTTTGAATGAGCTTAGGAAAAATCCTCATGGATCGATTAATATGGTTGAGAATGTTTGTGTATCATGTGGTGGAGCACATCCTAATTATGCTTGTTTAAACGCGGGGTTTGATCAAGCTAGTGCTTTTGCCGCGACAGGAACTTATGGCTCCAACGGTCAAGTTCCTCGTCAAAGTCATGTTGCTCCACCGGTTCAAAATAGGTACAACAATGGGAACAATGGGAATAATTTTAACCGTGGTAACCAAGGGAATTTCAATCAAGGAAATGGGTTTAATGCTAATCAAAACAATCAAGGTTTTCAAAGCAATAATCAAAATGATTTGTCAAGCTATATCAAGTCAAATGAGGCAAATATGAAAGCTTTTCAAAATAACATTCAAGGGCAAATTAATACTTTGAAACTCGATTTTCAAAATACGATTAAAGGGAAAAATAACAAGATTGAGCTTAATCAACAAAGGCTAGAGCAAAATCAAAATCGTATGCACCAAAGTTTGGAACAAAGTCAAAATAAATTGCTTTTGATGTTTGAGGGATTCATGTCTAAACCATCTACTTCTTCGGGTTGCTTACCTAGTGATACCATTCCTAACCCGAGGGGAGAGCTTAAGGCCATAACCGTTTATGATGATGATAATGTGGAAAGAGTGATCGAGAAAATTTATGTTCCACCTAAGCAAAGTTTTCTTAAAGTCACCAAGGCTACTTTGAATGTGATTAGTACCTCGGATTTCTTTGATTTCATTCCAAAGAAATATGAAGATCCGGGTCAATTCTTGATACCTTGTGTTGTTGATGAGCTTGGGGAATACAAAGCTCTAGCCGATCTAGGAGCTAGTATTAACGTAATGCCTTTAGTCCTTTGGAAGACCATTGATTATGAACCACTTAGGCCTACTCGAATGATAATTGAGCTCGCTAATGGTACTACCACCCATCCGGTTGGTATAGCGGAAAATGTCATTGTTAAAGTGGGGGAGTTCATTTACCTAGCTGATTTTGCTATCATTGATTATGAGCCAAATCCTCGTGTGCCTATAATTTTAGGACGACCATTTTTGTGTATGGCCGGTGTTTTAGTTGATATGAGGGAAAAGGAGATTAAAATAAGGTATGGGGATAAACATATGATTTTCAAACCGGAAAAAATTCCTAGATTGGTTTCTAATAAATTGGAAAGTGTTGAACTTGATAAACCTAATTTTGTTGAATCATGTTGTAATGTTACCTCATCTCCACTCCATCCACACGAGGATGAAAGTTCTAAGATTGAAAAACAAATTGATGATTACTTGAGTGAGCCATTTGATGCTAGTGAGTTTATTAGTGAGAATTTTGATCCCGAGAGTGATATTGCTTTAATTGAACAATCTTTGAAAATGGACTCGTTTTCACTCTCTTCTAAGGATCATGTTGATGTTCCTAAGGCACAATCTTTCATTGAATAGCCTTTGATTCCTAACTTCACACCGAGTGAGGTTAGTGATTATTCATTCGATAAGTTTGCCGATGAACTTGTTGATCCACTTCCACGGGGAAGTGAAGACGTTTCCGATCTTGAGATCGAGCGTGATTCTTGTGTTTTACCTACCATTCTCGAGGAATTCTCCGACGAATTCCCTTCTAATGAGAATGATGACACTTTAGTGACTTGCTCAAATCCTCTCTTTGAAGTTTCATTGAACAATAATCCATTGTTTCATGAGGATTTTGAGAACATCATACCTCCTACATCTCACAATCTTTGTGATGATGATCTTTTCATTAGGGAGTTTGATAAGTTACTTTCCATAAACATTCCTTCGGAATTTGAGGAAGAGTCTAATGACGGTGATGAAGACTCTTGTTTAATCACCCGATTTATGATGATGATAATGTTGACCCGGAGGGAGAAATTACTTTTGCTCCTATTATCCTTCCCACTCGCTTTGATCTTAATGTGCGGGTTTTTCATGCGACTCGTTTTGAGTACCATGACCCTTTTGTTCACATTCCTAAGAGTGAAAAGGTCGACAAAGTCATGCAAGTTGAAACCATTATGGTTGAGACTTTTGTACCACCATTACTATGTGCTTCATATGACTTAGGATTAGCATGGGGGACGACACCTTGTTGTCTATTCCTTTCTCCACCGAGGACGAGGTATTCGATCCTGGAATCGTTGATTTAGGGAAATCTCGGGCTTTCACCGATGCAATAATTGAAAGACTTTTTAATCATATTGGTGCGAGTTTATCTCGGGGAGCATGCTTTTTCCATACCAATAGTTGTGACTACCATCTCTTTTTAGAGATTTGTGTTAGAGTTTTATCCTTTCGTTTGTCATCCGACAACGAGGATGAGATCTTTGACCCCGGCATCGCGCTTTATGTTGGATTTTATCCTAATATACCGGTTTTAACCACTTTCCCTAAGGACCAATGAATGCGGGGATCGAGTCGAGCTCATGACTCGGTTAACAAAAATGAGTTTTTCTATCTTCTTCCTATTTTCTAACACCTAATAAGGCTTGATCTTTCAAGCTCGTGCTCGTGATTTGTTGTGTTGTGATCTTAGGTACGACCCTAATATTTGAAGACTCTCGTGTTCGGTTTTTGCCGGTCCACTTGATCTTCCATTCTTTGAAGGCCAAAAAGGGGCACACTTTCTATCCCTTGATTTTTATCGACTAACATTTTATCTTGAGGCATAAGTAATAAACGGCTTATAGATTTGCGTGCTCTTTCCATGCTAGGAATTTGCATTAGACTCTTCGTGTCTTAGCAAGGGGGTGTTACTCTTGAGCTAAGAAACATTGAGGACAATGTTTGGTTTTAGCATGGGGGAGTCAATCGATATAATCGCTTGCAATTGCTTTTGTCGTGTCCAAACGTAGTAGTTTTTCTCTCATTTTTCAATAAAATTTTAAATTTTTTGTGTTATTTTTAAATAAAATAAGTGTTTTTGACACAAATGTAGACTTTCAATAAGAATAGTTTTTGACTCGACTCGGTTTTTAACCTTAGCTTTTCCTTAACGTATTTGAATTAAGTTTTGCTAGGCTATTATATAGGGAGCTTTAAAACGCGAAAGTCTTAATTCATACGAGTTAAGAACAAGAACTTTTCGCAAGCTCCTATAATTGATCCTAGAAAGTCGTCTATCAAGGGAACTTTAAAACGCAAATTCTAAAACTTGCAAAAGTATAAGAAGGTGCAAGATCCTATAGATGACTTGAAAACCCAAAACTTTGATTTAATAGGCTAAGTATCCATTGATGGAGAACAAGAGATGATATAGCCAATTATAAGTTTGGTATTCTTTCGAGAATTTATGTGAGTTAATTATGAGCGTATTCTCCCATCACTTGTTAATAAATTTAATTGCAATAAATAAGGTTGAACGATTTGAAAAGTTACTTAGCTTCTAGCACAAGATCGTTTAAAAGTTGCTCGGTATGGATTAGAGTTCATAGCCAAGGCATAACTTATTGAAGCGGGATGCAAAGATTGGCGAGTCCAAAAAGGTCCTAACAAGACATGAGGGCTATGTTTTATTGCTAAAGATCTCAAGTGATGTGAAGAATCATTTATCAAAAATCAATATGAAGGATCGAGACACACGACGAAAAGCAAATACTCCCAAAAAAGTCATGGAGAAGTCTATCTAAAAAGACCATAATAAGGTATGAGGATAAATGAAGCCAAGTCCAAAAAGGAGGCGGATCGTTGTTAATCAAAATCCCAAATAAAGATTGGAGAAAAATGAAGAAGTCGTGGTCCAAGTATGAATCTCTCAAAACTTCAAGTGAAGAAATATTATGAAGAGAAGGCCATTATTTCATGAACGTCTCTCAAGGTTTGAAGTATAAAGTCGCTGCCAAATATCGGTCCGAGAAAGGTCTCAAATCGCGAAACAAGTTATGCCAAGATATGAACTTTATGAAGTCCCGAGAAGCAGTTTTAAAAGATTTTGTCCTTTAGCTAACTATTGATTAAATCGTTCACTTTATTTTCGGCCTAATAAATTATCGACATAAGTCAACAATGCATCCTCGTGATCATTCAAGACAACAATAAAATATAAGAGATACACATAGGAATAAGGGAGTCTAAGTGAGTAATTGGCCCACATGAGTTCGTGTTAGTCTACCAACTTATAATAACAATGATCTTGTTTTTGCACTTGGCATGGAAAAGTGAAAAGTCGAGGACGATGAATCTATTTGAGTTTTATGATCCTTAAAGTTATTTTTCAATAATGGAAGCAATACATTATGTCTTTACAAAATAAAAAGTCATAAGTTGAATAATGGTGTAGTTATAGTTTTATTTTATCATTGCGTGAGGACACGGCAATTGCTTAGCATGGGGTAATTTGATATGAGTGTAATTACTCATATCATTTGTAGCTTAAAACAATGAAATATTGCACAAATTGTATCAAATATGCCTTGGAAATGCTTGTTTCTTGTTTTCATGTGTGTAGGTACCACGTTCACGAAAACCAACAAAAACTGACACGAGATTGATGAAAAAGATCGAGGAAGCCAAAACCGATCTCGACTTTAGAGGATTATATCATTTATCAAGTTTACGGCCAAGTGGGTCCCACAATAGGGTTAATGGGCTCAAAACCCATTTAAGTTTCAAGTAAATAATAACATGTGTTTTGAAAAACCAAAGGCCCATAATGAGGATATGGGACGGATGGAAATAAGGATTTAGGCCCAAGCCCAACTGCCATGATATGAAAAGAAACGAATGAATTGAATTTGGGCTTAGGGTTTTGTGGATACATGTTTCAATTCTTCACACGCATAAATAATCGATCCTTAGCTTCCCATTCGTTTGTTATTCTTTCACCCACTTACTTTTCACAATAAATAACCCACTCGTTTTCTTTATTCCCACTCACACAATATTTTACTCTCGATGATTCCTATGCACTTCTTCTTCCCTAATTCCCTATCACCCATAACCAGTTACTGTTTCACATAAAAAACCCTAGCCAGTAAAAAAGTTCTTGTTATTTAGGGCTTTTTAATTAAACTATTAATTCAAACCAAGGGGAATAAAACCCCCATGGTTATAGGAAGAGAATGAGAGGAACGGGAGAGCGACGTGGCACAAGGTTATTGGACGAGACACCTTATCTAGCCAATCCCACCAATCAGAGATCAAGAAAGAAGCACAACTAGCACACGGATGCCACGTTGGCGATCCGTGTGCTATTGTGAACCATTTCAGCCATCCGATCATGAGAGAGAAAGAAAAGTGAAGATCAAAGGCTCAAATTGAAGAGGAATATCCCATGGAATATTCGGATATTCGCATCATCAAAAGCCCTTGGGAGGCTATAAAAACCCCCATTTTTTCCTTGTAATCCATCTTTTACTTTACTTTAAAATTATGCTGTAGAAATAGTATTAGAATTAATTTGTATTCCTTTTCATTAAATCTTGTAATCCTTTTAAAATTAAATAAAAGTTCAGTTTATTTCTTCAAAATCTTGTCTCGTTTTATTATTGTTTAAAAGTTTATATGAATTAATTTAATATTCTATTTCACATGATAATGTTTATGATATTGGTTATAAGCTAAATGATAGTTTATAATTAATGTTAAAAGAAAAGTATTGGATTAAATCATCCCTACTGGATGATTTAAAAATATGAAACTGCTTGGCTCGATTGTGATATTTTGATTCGAGATACGATATTTGGTGGTGTTTAACTGGAGATTGGTGGAGTCGTTTAAGTTCTAAGGCAGCTCAGCGCTTGCTTTCTTCTCAAAGGCTATCGACAAAAGGTGAGTATTGATTTTATATTTTTAGTTTATCGAAATTAGATGTTTTAATTGTTAAATGTTTAGGAATTCTATTTGTTATGAATCTGCTAGTTTTAAATGTTTATGTTTAACTTGATTCAGAGTTGATTAGTATAAGTGATTAGTATTTGATTTTTAAATAATGTTTCCTCTTACCTGCATGTTTAATTTGATAAGCAATCAATTTTATATAAAAAGTTTAAGTTAATTCTTTGGAGGATACTTTGAATCTGTTAGATTGTTCAGATTTGTTTGAGTGAATCGTATATGCTGATGAGATTTTGGTTTGCTAAAAGTGCTTATAAATTAAGCTGTTTGAATGGGATCTGATTTATATCTTATCTGCTAAACAGTAATGTTGAATAAGCCTAAATCAGTACTGATTATTCTGTTAAGTTTCTGATGATTGGATTAGTTGGTAAGATATGCTGATTAAATGAAGTTTTGAAGTATCAGACGACTGATTTTGTAAATCTTAAATAGATTGGTTTAAACTGTTGATGATTATGCATATTGGGTTGTTGATTTAGCTGTTTTTGCTTGAGTTCAGGATTGAGGAAAATAGGACTGATTGTTCTGTTTAGATCTGCTAGTTTATTCAGACTGCCTGATTTTGTTATTGAATTGTTTAATGTCATTATTTTGGTTATCTCTTCTTTTATGTATTTTCTGCTATATTGTTCAAGCATTTAAGCTTATCAGATTCCATTAATCTGATAAGCACAAATAAGCTGTGTCCTCACAAGCTTAAAGCTATTAAGCTGTCAAAAAGTTCTCTCCTGAGACTTTTCTTTTATTCATCTGTCAAAATAAATTTGTTCCAAAAATAATGTCACTTGGGGGGTTCGAACTCGAGACCTCCCCTTTATAGGACCAACGAGTTACCAACTGAGCCAAGTGCTCTTTTGATTTTAGTTTCTCTCATTTCATTTATATAGTGTGTTTCAGATTGGCAGTATTAGTTTGAGTTTATAAGTCACGTTTTTTTTTATTTTTTATATAACTTCTAATTTTTAATTAAAGTAAATACTAAAAAATAAGTAGTTTGAAATAAATAAATAAAATAAAAAAAATGTTTTAAAAAGTTTAATTAGTTTAAATTTTAATTAGTTTAATTTTTATAACTTTAGATTTAAATAAATATAGTTTTTAAATAGCTTTGTTTAAAGTATTTTTTAAATAAGGTAAATTAGTTTTAAAAAAAGATTAATTAAGATTTATAAATAGATTAAAAGTTATAATTTTTAAATAGATTATATATTATAGATTTTAAATTAGTTTAATTTTTTTAATTAGTTTTATTTTTAAATATTAATTATTTGTAGAATTTTAAAATAGGCGGGGTTTAACGATTCATGCACTTTAAGATAATTTTAAATAGCTTAAAATTTGTAGATTTTAATTGTAGTTTAAAAACCAAAAACCAATTCAAATCGATTGTCCAAATCAAAGCAAAACGTCTCAAATTCATAAGATCTTCGTGTACAACGAACTCGACTCACTCACGTGTTTAATTGAATTCGTCATTGGTATTATTAGTCTATTACTTTTTCCTAAAGGTAATTTTCTAATTTACCCTATAACGTATCTCATATTATCACTATGGTTCAGCCAATAGGAGAAAGGTTGATGCGGATGGGGGTGCGGATGTTAATGAAGATGAAATCCTAAATGAGGATCGCGTTCTCAGCCCTTCGCCTCTTAGGTCTGTTAATTTGAATATTAACGTGGATGATGACTCTCCCGGACCTACTGGCACCGGTTCGGAGAAGACACATGAGGAGGGGTCCAAAGTGGATGGGAAAGATACTTCCTCGGAACATACTAAGGAAAAAAGTCCCACTCTTGGAAATTCGTACTTGGATGGATCAAGCTCCAAAGGTGTTTTTTCTGATGATGTTGAGGAGCCTGTCAAGCAAAGGGATGGAAAAGGGGTTATGCATCCGGAGCATCATCATTCTACTCGTAAGTACCTTCCTACCCATGCTTTCCTCTTATCTTACTCATGCATATCATGTTATCTGCTTTTATTAAAAAATTTATGTTTGTCCGAAACATGCGTGTTTACTGCGGAGGAAGGGGCGACTGGCCCAAGTGCTAGGTATGCTCCGAATTGGAGTATTAATGCTGCTAGCCGGGTGGATACCCCTTCGGAGTGCCGCGGCTTAATGATGCATCTTATTCCTCCGGCTGTGCAACGAGAATTGAGCTCCTATCCCCCTTCCCTTGCCCTAAGCCGTAGCTGGTACCAACTTGCTCGGAGTACGATGGGGATGGTCGACTCCCTTCGCAGGTTGGAGGAAGAATCCCACGACCAAGGCCATCTAATGGATAAGTGCGAAGAATACAAAGTGCTTCTGCAGGCTTGTGATGTTAAGTTGTCGGAACAGATCCAAGCCAATTCTAGACTCTCCTCTCAGCTTCAGAATGCCGAAAAGGTTTGTTCTACTAGGGATTCGGAGTTAGCTGCCGCAGTGGGCGAAAAATTTGATTTGTCAGAGAGGCTCAAAGGTCGTGATGCCCGGATTGCTGATCTCGAGGCAACTTTGCATGTGGTGAATGCTGACAAAGACAGATATGCCGAGGAGGTCAAAGCCTTGAAAGCCGAAAAGGACGAGCTGCAAAGCAAGTGCAACACTTCTGAGATGGGGAGGTACAATGCTATCCGGACGCTGCTCCCTGCTATTGTTTCCAAGCTCTTGAACAGCCATGAGCATAAGAAGAACATAACAGACTGCTTCAACAAAGCTATTGAGGCTGGCTGGGCCGCAGGGATTAAAGTTTGGAGACCTGTCGAGGAGAAATTGGCCGTCGTTGCTGCCACCCCGGGGTTTGATTTATATTGTGAGAAGAAAATGGGGCCGATGGTTGATGTCCTTCCGGAGGCAAAATATCCCTATATCCAAGAGGTCGCCACCAATTTCTACTTGCCCATTGAGCGCTTAATGGAAATCAAACCTGCTCCGGCTCCTCCAAAGATTGTGGATCCTTCGGCAGAGACCCTTATTGATGAAGACATGGTGTCCCTTCATGATGATCCTGATGCTTCTGGAAGCAAAGATACCCCCGCAGCCTGATTTGCTTATGATCCGTTTAAAACAACTGTTTCCAATTAACTCTATTCGGATGAATGTAATATTTGCAGACTATTTGTATTTGTTGTTTCGTCTTTTCTTATGCCTCTTTTAATTTGGAAGGTTGTAATAACTATATTGTTTTCGTACGTTGATCTTTATGCTTTGTTAAATATATACTTCTTTTATGATTCTTGTTTGTTTGAAAAGATAATTGCATACAAATAGGCCTCACCTTTCGGCCTAGGATTTAAAGCGAAAGTGAACAAGATTATTTATAAACCTTCCGTTTCGGATAAAAATAACCAAATCCTTCCCTTGTTGAAGGGAGAGAGAATTGGGTGCGTATGCCTTCCGTTTCGGATAGGACTTATTCAAAAATAACCAAATTCTTCCCTTATCGAAGGGAGAGAGAATTGGATGCATATGCCTTCCATTTCGGATAGGACTTATTTAAGAATAACCAAATTCTTCCCTTGTCGAAGGGAGAAAGAATTGGAAGCGTATGCCTTCCATTTTGGATAGGACTTATTCAAAAATAACCAAATTCTTCCCTTCCGAAGGGAGAAAGAATTGGATGCGTATGCCTTCCATTTCGGATAAGACTTATTCAAAAATAACCAAATTCTTCCCTTGCCGAAGGGAGAAAGAATTGGATGCGTATGCCTTCCGTTTCGGGTAGGAATTTATTCAAAAATAACCAAATTCTTCCCTTGCCGAAGGGAGAAAGAATTGGATGCGTATGCCTTCCGTTTCAGATAGGACTTATTCAAAAATAACCAAATTCTTCCCTTACCGAAGGGATAAAGAATTGGATGCGTATGTGATATGAGTGTTTTTACTCATATCATTTGTATTAATAAACAATGAAATATTGCACAAAATGTATCAAAAATGCCTTGGATATGCTTGTTTCTTGTTTTCATGTGTGTAGGTACCAAGTTCACGAAAACCGATGAAAACCGACACGAGTTTGATGAAAAAGATCGAGGAAGCAAAAATCAAGCTCGACATGAGTGGATTTAAGGATTTATCAAGAAAACGAGTCAAGTGGGTCCCACATTGAGAAAATGGGCTTAAAAGCCCATTAATAAAAAGTCTTATTCACTTTCATTACCAAAAGTCCAATTCTTGGCCCAACATATAATAATCGGATGGAAAAAGTTCTTGGGCCCAAGCCCATACTTGAAAGAAACAAAGAAACTATTGCTGGGCTTTAGGGTTTGCTCCTGTTAAAAAACCGTGTGTATACACGCTATAAATCTTAACATTCACACTCGGATAAATTAATATCCCATTCACTCCCATCCATTCGTTTTTCCCCCACACGTCACACCCTATTTATTTATCCATCCTATCACACGTTGTTTTTCCACCCACTCACTTACATATAATAAATAAAAGTTACGTTACATCCTATGCTATCTTCTTCTTCCCCATGTTCCATCCCAAAACCAGTAAAAATAACTACTGTTCCAAAACCTAGATGGGTAAAAAACTCCATTTTATTTGGGGCTTTTTGTTCATTCTATTAATTCACTCCAAAAGAAATAAAACCCCCAAGTTTATAGGATGAGAAGAGATGGAATAAGAGAGCTACGTGGCTTCGTTTCATTGGATTCAACACATCATTAGTCCATTCCCACCAATCAGGAGCCTCAAAAGAAGCACACACGGATGCCACGTTGGCAATCCGTGTGTGCTATGTGAGATGATAACCGTCCGATCAAGGCCAAAGAAGAAAGAGAAAAGATAAATTGATCTGATGGCTGGAAATCAAGAAGAATATTCCAAGATTGATGCGAATATCCTCTTCATCAACATCCTTGGGAGGCTATAAAAACCCCTATTTTTTACTTGTAATGCATATTTTTCTTTACTTCATTATTATGCTGTTAAAATAGTTGTAGAAGTAATTTTTGTATTTTCTTTAAATTTAATCTTGTAATCTCTTTAAATTTAATAAAAGATCAGTTTAATTCTGCATACTGGAGTCTCGTGTTCTTTTATTTTCTTTTTAAATTAATACATGAATTAGTCTCTATAACTGTTTCACATTATAATAATTGATAAGTTAAGTTTAAACTAATCAATAGTTTAGACTTAACTTTGGAAGTAAAAGTTGGATAAAGTATTTTCCCACTGGAAAATATTCACAAAACAGGTCTGCTTGGTTTGATTTCGAAACTGGTTCGAATGTTGATATGATGGTTAGGTGATAAATGGTGTTCGAAGTAAAGGTAAATGGTGGTTGTGATTACGGTTTAGGTAGCTCAGCGCTAGCCTACGTCCCAAAGGTTTCATCAAAAGGTGCTACCCCCTTTTTTAATTTCATGTTATTTACAAGAGTTTATTTAAATTAATGCTTAGAATTTATAAATCTGTTTAGATTCTGTTTCACGGTGAAAATGTTGATCTGCTAGTAGTTTAATAGTTTGTAGATGATTTTGAATGTATGCTGGGAACATAAGCCTTATAAATTTATTCTGTATGATTTACTTATTAGGCTGCTGTTATGATTTGAGTATGGTGTGATTAGGTTACTGTTTATTGTTTGTTAGATGATATAGGATTCTGTTAATTTAGCTGGTTGGAGGAGTAATCTGATACATTGATTCACTACTTCCCTGTCTCATTTTGGTTATCTGCTCAGCTGAATGTGTAATTTGAGTTGGCTACTAATATCTTATATTGGTGTTGTGACTGTAGTTTTTTTAGCTTGATTTATAGCCATAACTGATTTGTTTGTTAAACTTTGTTTTCTACTGCTTCATGCTGTATTTGGATGTGATGATTTTTAGCAGTTGAGTTTGTTTTGAATTATAGTTCTGATATTTAGATATTGAGTTTTCTTTTTGTTTGTTTGAATGATATCTATGTTTGCTGATTAACTCGCTCAATTGTTACTGATTTATGCTGAGTAGTGTTATTTGGACTTGTTTCTCTTGTATTTTTGTTCTGAGTATTGAACTGCTACTGAATTAATGCTCAAGATTAAGCTTATCAGTCCAATTGACTGATAAGCTCAATAAGCTGTGCCCTCATAGTTTAGTGCAAATAATCTGTCAAAAAGTCTTTCCTAAGACACCAGCTTTTTCAGCTGTAAAAAAATTGATTTCCAAAAAAATATATCTCGTGTGGGGTTCGAACCTGTGACCTCCTGGTCACAGGCGTAGAGTGATAACCAACTGGGCCAAGTGCTCATTTGATTTCTATTTCAGTAGTTAATTTAATATAGTCTGTTACATTTTTGGCAGGATCATCTTTATATACGTTTTATTTCATTTTCATACTACTTTTTAATTATAGATTTTATACAAATGTATTCAGTAAAATAAAAAATAATAAATAAAATAAAAATAAATAAATGATTTTTATTTAAAAAAAAAGTTTAATTAGTGTCAATTTTAATTAATTAGATTTTTATAACTTAGATTTAAATAAATTTAGTTTTTAAATAAATTTGTTTTAGGTAAAATTTAAAAGTAAATTAGCTTAAAAGTCATTTTTATTAAATAGATTTAATTTAGAGATTTTTAATTAGTCCAATTTTTAAATAGTGTTAATTTTTGAGTATTAAGTGTTTGTAGATTTTTAAAATAGGCGGGGTTTACGATTCATGCACTTTAGGCTTATTTTAATTAGTTTAAAATTCGTAGATTTTATTTGTAGTATAAAAACCGAATACCAATTCAAATCGATTGTCCAAATCAAAGCAAAACGTCTCATATTCATAAGATCTTCGTGTACAATGAACTCGACTCGCTCACGTGTTTAATTGAATTCGTCATTGGTATTATTAGACTATTACTTTTTCCTAAAGGTAATTTTCTAATTTACCCTATAACGTATCTTAATTATCACTATACTATCCACGACACATCAAAAATTTTGGCGCCGCTGCCGGGGATCTTGTGTACGATTCGCTTTTGTGGAGATTTGTTGATCGTGGATTTGAAGACCCTTTCCGTCCTCGGAAAGTTTTGTTATTTTTCTGTTATATAGTATGTATCGGTTTTCTCGTTTTTTGTGAATAATATATTGTATTACGTAGCACAATAATTTTACATAAGCCTTAGTTGGGATTTCATCACCTAGCTATTGTATTCGAATCCAAAACAAAAATAAAAGGCAAAATAGATAAATACTAATAAGAAGTTTGAACACGATTTATACAAACTATAAGGTGGGTATAAGGCGACGTGCTATAAAAGGCCGTCTAAGGAAAAAGGTTTTTAAGTGCTTTGTGCCACCTCGTTTCCCCGCTTGCTTGTGCGTATAATGAGAGGGACAACCTATTATTGGTTTGCCGACTCAAGTAGTAATAAATCTTATTTTTTGTTGTTTACTTATTGAACCTCGAGACGTTTAGGTTTTCACCTATCGTTTCAAAGTCGACCGAGGGTAATTTACTTCCATAGTAGTTATCCTTATTCCTTGTTTTTATCGATCATTATTAATTGAGCAATACCAAATAAAAATACCAAAAATAATCTTCTTCTTGTCTAATTTCTTTTCTTCAATCCTCTAAATTCTCGTTTTTATGAAAAATACCAAAAATAATCTTCTTAGTCCTCTATCATGTTTAATTCTTTTTCTCCTCACCCTCTAAATTTTAGTTCTTCCTTCGTCGATTATGTTGGGTGTGGAGAACCGTTATATGGTTTTTTACCATGTCGGTGGTGCATGTGTGAGCGTTGTGGAAATGACTTACGTCACGATATACGTGTTGGATTTTGTCCTTCTTGTAATGATATTACTTCATGTGGAAATCCGAATTTTTCGAATAATTCTCTCGATTTCAATCCACCTCCACACCCCACATACGAGACACCCTCGAGTGAGTTTTGTGGAAACGATTCTCATTTTGGTGATGATTGTTCGCATCGATTCTCGCTTAATTATGAGCAAGAACCGAGCTACAATCAAAACTTTAATGAAAACAATTATTCACAAGATTTACCGAGTTTATCACAACAACATCTTTGTTGTGAGTATTGTGGAGGACCTCACGAGAGCTTTAATTGTCAACCGAGGGATAATAATCTTTATGAGCCCTTTTCTCGCGTGAATGAAAATTTTAAACGACTTGAAACAATGTTCCAACAAATAATGAATCAAAGAAATGTTGAAGTTGTTGAAAAAAGCATTGAAGAATTGTTGCTTGAAAAGAGACAAATTAATCAAGAGATTAATGACATTACAAATGAATTAGGAAGTCGACGATTTCATGGAGAAATAATTGATGAGGGATTTAGACGAGATTGTGAACTAAGGATTCGACAACTTTCGCAAGATTATAATGGATTAAGCATTGAATTTCGAAAGAAAGAAAAAATTCAAGAGGAAGAAAAATATCTTGCTAATCGTGAAATCGAGCGTTCTCTTCTTTTGGATGATGACGAGGATAGTACTATTTCTTTGCAAGATCTTATTGCTCTACATCCTTCGTCTAGTGCTATCGTGTGTCCTATTCGTATCTTGCCGGCTATTGAGCCCGAGGATTCTACCATCCTAGATGATGAGGAAATATCTCATGACATCACCATTCCTATTCATGATTCTTCCACCGTGGAACCCGAAAATTCTCTAAGCAAGGGGGACGAGCATATTAGCACTATTCTTGTCCAAAACCCAAGAGAGTTCGACGGTATTTCCGATGAGATGTGTGATTTGCCACATTGTGATGACTCGACTTCTTCCATTCACTTTGATATTCTCTTTAATTCTAATGATGAAAATTGTGATGGAAATGAAGATTTTGAGGATGATTCTACTTCTAGTGAATTTTCTAATGAGGAGTTATCCGATGAACTTTCTTATAAAGATGACATTCACGACTCAGATTTAGAGGAGTTCGCCGATGAACCTACTCTTCTTCACCCATTTCCACCAGGAAATGAGGATGATAGTGATCCGTTTTATGAGAGGTTCACTTTTGAACTTGCTCCTTTAGACCCATTTCCACCGGGAAATGAGGTTGATTTGACTATTCCGATCCTTGAGAAGTTCTCCGATGAACTTACTCATTTAGATGTGGAAGACGTGATTCTTCGTGAGAAGTTATCCAACGTCTATCTTCTCATTTCTAGGATCGAGGCTTTGAATTCTAAGCCTAATGCCAAATCTTTCTCTCCATCTCCTATCTCCGTTGAGGATAGTGATCCGCTTATGGAGAAGATTGATACTTTTCTTGCTTCTCATGATTCAATACCACCGGGTGTTGATGACATCGACCCGGAGGGGGACGCTTTCTTTTTAGAGAATTTACTTGATGATGATTTCGTCCCAAGTCCTCCTCCCACCCACTTTGACCTTAATGTTCGGGTTTTTCATGTGTCTCATATTGAGTACCATGATCCGATTGATCACATTTCTAAGGGTGAAATGGTCGTTAAAGCAAAGAATGTTTATTCCATTATGGATGAAACTTTTATCCCACCATTTCCATGTGCTTTCTATGATCTTAAATTAGAATGGGGGGACGACACCGTGTTATCCTTTCCTTTCTCCACCGAGGACGAGGTATTCGATCCCGGAATCGTCGATTTAGGGAAATCTCGGCCTTTCACCGATGTAATAATTGAAAGATTTTTTGATCATCTTGGTGCGAGTCTATCTTAGGGAGCATGCTATGTCCATTCCATCGTTTTTGATTTTCATCTCGTTTTAGAGATTTGTGTTGGAGTTTTATCCTTTCGTTTGTCATCGGACAACGAGGATGTGATCTTTGACCCCGGCATCACGCTTTATGTTGGATTTTATTCCAATATGCCGGTTTTCACCACTTTCCCTAAGGACCAATGAATGCGGGGATCGAGTCGAGCTCATGACTCGGTGAACAAAAACGAGTTCTTTCTATCTCCTTTCTATTTTCTAACACCTAATAAGGCTTGATCTTTCAAGCTAGTGCTCGTGATTTGTTGTGTTGTGATCTTAGGTATGACCCTATCATTTGAAGACTCTCGTGTTTGGTTTTTGCCAGTCCACTTGATCTTCCATTCTTTGAATGCCAAAAAGGGGAACACCTTCTTACCCTTGATTTTTATCGACTAACGTTTTATCTTGAGGCATAACTAATAAACGGCTTATAGATGTGCGTGCTCTTTCCATGCTAGGAATTTGCATTAGACTCTTCGTGTCTTAGCAAGGGGGTGTTACTCTTGAGCTAAGAAACATTGAGGACAATGTTTCGTTTTAGCATGGGGGAGTCAATCGATATAATCGCTTGCAATTGCTTTTGTCGTGTCTAAACGTATTGTTTTTCTCATTTTTCAATAAAATTTTAAATTTTTAGTGTTATTTTTAAGTTTTAATAAATAAAATAAGTGTTTTTGACACAAATGTAGGCTTTCAATAAGAATAGTTTTTGACTCGACTCGGTTTTTAACCTTAGCTTTTCCTTAACGTATTTGAATTAAGTTTTGCTAGGCTATTATATAGGGAGCTTTAAAACGCGAAAGTCTTAATTCATACGAGTTAAGAACAAGAACTTTTCGCAAGCTCCTATAATTGATCCTAGAAAGTCGTCTATCAAGGGAACTTTAAAATGCAAATTCTAAAACTTGCAAAAGTATAAGAAGATGCAAGATCCTATAGATGACTTGAAAACCCAAAACTTTGATTTAATAGGCTAAGTATCCATTGATGGAGAACAAGAGATGATAGAGCCAATTATAAGTTTGGTATTCTTTCGGGAATTTATGTGAGTTAATTATAAGCCTATTCTCCCATCGCTTGTTAATAAATTTAATTGCAATAAATAATGTTGAACGATTTGAAAAGTTACTTAGCTTCTAGCCCAAGATCGTTTAAAAGTTGCTCGGTATGGATTAGAGTTCATAGCCAAGGCATAACTTATTGAAGCGGGATGCGAAGATTGGCGAGTCCAAAAAGGTCCTAACAAGACATGAGGGCTATGTTTTATTGCTAAAGATCTCAAGTGATGCGAAGATTCATTTATTAAAAATCAATATGAAGGATCGAGACACACGACGAAAAGCAAATACTCCCAAAAAGTCATAGAAAAGTCTATCCAAAAAGACCAAAATAAGGTATGAGGATAAACGAAGCCAAGTCCAAAAAGGAGGCGGATCGTTGTATATCAAAATCCCAAATAAAGATTGGAGAAAAATGAAGAAGTCGTGGTCCAAGTATGAATCTCTCTAAGCTTCAAGTGAAGAAATTCCTATATGAAGAGAAGACCATTATTTCATGAACGTCTCTCAAGGTTGGAAGTATAAAGTCATTGCCAAAAATCGGTCCGAGAAAGGTCTCAAATCGCGAAACAAGTTATGCCAAGATATGAACTTTATGAAGTCCCGAGAAGCAGTTTTAAAAGATTTTGTCCTTTAGCTAACTATTGATTAAATCGTTCACTTTATTTTCGGCCTAATAAGTTATCGAAATAAGTCAACAATGCATCTTCGTGATCATTCAAGACAACAATAAAATATAAGAGATACACCTAGGAATAAGGGAGTCTAAGTGATTAATTAGCCCACATGAGTTCGTGTTAGTCTACCAACTTATAATAACAATGATCTTGTTTTTGCACTTGGTATGGAAAAGTGAAAAGTCGAGGACGATGAATCTATTTGAGCTTTTATGATCCTTAAAGTTATTTTATGTCTTTGCATAATAAAGTTGAATAATGGTGTAGCTATAGCTTTATTTTATCATTGCGTGAGGACACGACAATTGTTTAGCATGGGGGAATTTGATATGAGTGTTTTTACTCATATCATTTGTATTAATAAACAATGAAATATTGCACAAAATGTATCAAAAATTCCTTGGATATGCTTGTTTCTTGTTTTCATGTGTGTAGGTACCAAGTTCACGAAAACCGATGAAAACCGGCACGAGTTTGATGAAAAAGATCGAGGAAGCAAAAATCAAGCTCGACATGAGTGGATTTAAGGATTTATCAAGAAAACGAGTCAAGTGGGTCCCACATTGAGAAAATGGGCTTAAAAGCCCATTAATAAAAAGTCTTATTCACTTTCATTACCAAAAGTCCAATTCTTGGCCCAACATATAATAATCGGATGGAAAAAGTTCTTGGGCCCAAGCCCATACTTGAAAGAAACAAAGAAACTATTGCTGGGCTTTAGGGTTTGCTCCTGTTAAAAAACCGTGTGTATACACGCTATAAATCTTAACATTCACACTCGGATAAATTAATATCCCATTCACTCCCATCCATTCGTTTTTCCCCCACACGTCACACCCCATTTATTTATCCATCCTATCACACGTTGTTTTTCCACCCACTCACTTACATATAATAAATAAAAGTTACGTTACATCCTATGCTATCTTCTCCTTCCCTATTTTCCATCCCAAAACCAGTAAAAATAACTACTGTTCCAAAACCTAGATGGGTAAAAAACTCCATTTTATTTGGGGCTTTTTGTTCATTCTATTAATTCAATCCAAAAGAAATAAAACCCCCAAGTTTATAGGAAGAAAAGAGATGGAATAAGAGAGCTACGTGGCTTCGTTTCATTGGATTCAACACATCATTAGTCCATTCCCACCAATCAGGAGCCTCAAAAGAAGCACAAGTAGCACACACGGATGCCACGTTGGCAATCCGTGTGT
Source organism: Glebionis coronaria (assembly GCA_025667525.1). NCBI lineage: Eukaryota > Viridiplantae > Streptophyta > Magnoliopsida > Asterales > Asteraceae > Glebionis > Glebionis coronaria. The sequence goes on along the minus strand of CM046876.1, from coordinate 102,607,824 downwards.
GCTATGTGAGATGATAACCGTCCGATCAAGGCCAAAGAAGAAAGAGAAAAGATAAATTGATCTGATGGCTGGAAATCAAGAAGAATATTCCAAGATTGATGCGAATATCCTCTTCATCAACAGCCTTGGGAGGCTATAAAAACCCCTATTTTTTACTTGTAATGCATCCTTTTCTTTACTTCATTATTATGCTGTTAAAATAGTTGTAGAAGTAATTTTTGTATTTTCTTTAAATTTAATCTTGTAATCTCTTTAAATTTAATAAAAGATCAGTTTATTTCTGCATATTGGAGTCTCGTGTTCTTTTATTTTCTGTTTAAATTAATACATGAATTAGTCTCTATAACTGTTTCACATTATAATAATTGATAAGTTAAGTTTAAACTAATCAATAGTTTAGACTTAACTTTGGAAGTAAAAGTTGGATAAAGTATTTTCCCACTGGAAAATATTCACAAAACAGGTCTGCTTGGTTTGATTTCGAAACTGGTTCGAATATTGATATGATGGTTAGGTGATAAATGGTGTTCGAAGTAAAGGTAAATGGTGGTTGTGATTACGGTTTAGGTAGCTCAGCGCTAGCCTACGTCCCAAAGGTTTCATCAAAAGGTGCTACCCCCTTTTTTAATTTCATGTTATTTACAAGAGTTTATTTAAATTAATGCTTAGAATTTATAAATCTGTTTAGATTCTGTTTCACGGTGAAAATCTTGATCTGCTAGTAGTTTAATAGTTTGTAGATGATTTTGAATGTATGCTGGGAACATAAGCCTTATAAATTTATTCTGTATGATTTACTTATTAGGCTGCTGTTATGATTTGAGTATGGTGTGATTAGGTTACTGTTTATTGTTTGTTAGATGATATAGGATTCTGTTAATTTAGCTGGTTGGAGGAGTAATCTGATACATTGATTCACTACTTCCCTGTCTCATTTTGGTTATCTGCTCAGCTGAATGTGTAATTTGAGTTGGCTACTAATATCTTATATTGGTGTTGTGACTGTAGTTTTTTTAGCTTGATTTATAGCCATAACTGATTTGTTTGTTAAACTTTGTTTGCTACTGCTTCATGCTGTATTTGGATGTGATGATTTTTAGCAGTTGAGTTTGTTTTGAATTATAGTTCTGATATTTAGATATTGAGTTTTATTTTTGTTTGTTTGAATGATATCTATGTTTGCTGATTAACTCGCTCAATTGTTACTGATTTATGCTGAGTAGTGTTATTTGGACTTGTTTCTCTTGTATTTTTGTTCTGAGTATTGAACTGCTACTGAATTAATGCTCAAGATTAAGCTTATCAATCCAATTGACTGATAAGCTCAATAAGCTATGCCCTCATAGCTTAGTGCAAATAATCTGTCAAAAAGTCTTTCCTAAGACACCAGCTTTTTCAGCTGTAAAAAAAAATTGATTTCCAAAAAAATATGTCTCGTGTGGGGTTCGAACCTGTGACCTCCTGGTCACAGGCGTAGAGTGATAACCAACTGGGCCAAGTGCTCATTTGATTTCTATTTCAGTAGTTAATTTAATATAGTCTGTTACATTTTTGGCAGGATCATCTTTATATACGTTTTATTTCATTTTCATACTACTTTTTAATTATAGATTTTATACAAATGTATTCAGTAAAATAAAAAATAATAAATAAAATAAAAATAAATAAATGATTTTTATTTATAAAAAAAAAGTTTAATTAGTGTCAATTTTAATTAGTTAGATTTTTATAACTTAGATTTAAATAAATTTAGTTTTTAAATAAATTTGTTTTAGGTAAATTTTAAAAGTAAATTAGTTTAAAAGTCATTTTTATTAAATAGATTTAATTTAGAGATTCTTAATTAGTCCAATTTTTAAATAGTGTTAATTTTTTAGTATTAAGTGTTTGTAGATTTTTAAAATAGGCGGGGTTTACGATTCATGCACTTTAGGCTTATTTTAATTAGTTTAAAATTCGTAGATTTTATTTGTAGTATAAAAACCGAATACCAATTCAAATCGATTGTCCAAATCAAAGCAAAACGTCTCAAATTCATAAGATCTTCGTGTACAACGAACTCGACTCGCTCACGTGTTTAATTGAATTCGTCATTGGTATTATTAGACTATTACTTTTTCCTAAAGGTAATTTTCTAATTTACCCTATAACGTATCTTAATTATCACTATACTATCCACGACACATCAGTATGCCTTCCGTTTCGGATAGGAGTTTATTCAAAAATAACCAAATTCTTCCCTTGTCGAAGGGAGAAAGAATCGTGTATCTATTGTTAGGGTGTGATTTAAGTGCAACGTCTTATCATTCATGCCACTCATAATTGCTGCAAAGGTGTTTCCTCCTTTAATAACAAGCGGAGAAGCTTTTTCATTAAAAACAAAGGACATAACCTTTCCCTTCTGGAGGGAGTGAAGGTTGATACATTTCGAAATAAAATCTAGATAAAGTAATAATTTGGGCTCTTCCTTTGCTGAAGGGAGAAAGAGCCGTTACAAGATAAAAATGAAATTACAAATAACACTTCCTGAGGTTCATTGCATGCCACACCCTTGGGACTTCCTTGTCTTTCATGGTAAGGAGCTTGTATGAGCCATTCTGGTATGCTTCCTTGACACGGTACGGGCCTTCCCATGTGGGAGCAAGTTTTCCTTCTTTCTGGACCCTGCTTGCTTCATTCTTTCGGAACACAAAGTCTCCCGGGCGGAATGAGACTGGACGAACTCGCTTGTTATAATACTGCTCCACCCTCGTCTTGTACTTCGCTTCCCGGATAGCTGCCATCTCTCTTCTTTCTTGTAAGAGGTCCAAGTTTATGCGCAGGGCATTATCATTGTCCTTTTCATTGATCATCATTGTTCGATATGTGGGCATTCCTATCTCAGCCGGAATGACTGCTTCGGATCCATACGTGAGGATGAAAGTAGTTTCTCCATTACTCTGCTTCAATGATGTCCGGTGGGCCCATAGTATGTGCGGTAGCTCCTCTGCCCATCCATTCCTTTCTCGGCCCAGCCTTGTCTTAATGCCTTCCATGAGAGTCTTGTTAGCCCTTTCGACTAGACCATTTGCTACGGCTGTATTGATTTGCTTGATTTCCAAGTCCGAACACTAGCTCTTGAATGGTTCATTGATGAACTGCTTAGCATTGTCCGTGACTATTATCTTTGGGATTCCGAATCGGCAAACAACATTGTCCCAAAAGAATTTGATTACTTCCTTTCCGGATATTTTCACTAAAGGCTTAGCCTCCATCCACTTGGTGAAATAATCAATGGCGACAATTATGTATTTCACATTTCCGGATGAGGCTGGTAATGGACCTAGAATGTCCATTCCCCATTGGTAAAATGGCCATGGTGCCATGATATATTTCATCAACGTCTTTGGCAATCTTGCTACTGGTGCATGAATTTGGCATGAATCACATTTCTCTAGTTCCTCCCTTGCGTCTGTGTGCATGGTTGGCCAGTAATACCCCTATCTTAAAGCTTGTGCTACTATCGACCTTGGCTTCAAATGCATGCTACACGAACCCATGTGTATTTCCCGAAGGACATAGTTGGCTTACAGCGGACCCACACACCGAAGCATTGGTTCTAGGTACCCTTTTTTGAATAAGACCCCATCAACCATTTCATATTGGTGCAGCTTCAATCTTAAACATCGTGCTTCGTTCTTATCAGTTGGCCAGATTCCATCCCGGAGACATTTAATGATGGGAGTCATCCAATTGTCGCCCACTTCTTCCACTATGGTGTTTACCTCGTTCCGGTCGGTAGATCTTTCGTTTAAGACCTCCACCAAGACCTCTTTTGTTAAGTGGTCGAATGCCAACGTTGCCAGTTTGCTTAGGACGCCAGCCTTCTAATTCTTACTCCTTGGTATGTTTATGATTGCAAAATGGGAAAACTTTGATATCAAAACCTTTACTTCGGTTAGGTATTTTATCATTCTATCACATCTTGCTTCGTACGTTCCGTTGATCTGGTTTGCTACCAACTTTGAGTCTACTCGGACCTCGATCCTTCCTACTTTCATCTGTATTGCAATTCTTAGACCTGCTAGAAGGGCTTCGTATTCTGCTTCATTGTTGGTGGTTTCAAAATTCAGCCGGAGGGCGTAAGTGAACTCGGTTCCGGTTGGGCTGATGAGGACCAATCCGGCTCCTACACCTTGGGCACTGGACGCTCCGTCTGTAAAGAGGGTCCACATTTCTGTTTCGTCCTTTCCCGGCTTCGGAGTAGGCATCTGGAAGAATTCTTCTGCTGCCTGACCTATAGGTGCTTCGCTTAGGAAATCTGCCAAAACTTGTCCCTTGATTGCATTCCTTGGTTTGTATTCTATTTTGAAGCCCCCAACTCAATTGTGTACTTAGCCAACTTTCCGGATGCATCTGCCTTGCTTAATATTTGCTTGATTGGTTGGTCTGTGATTACGTTTATCTCATGGCCTTCGAAATATCTCCTAAGTCTCCTTGATGCCTTTAGCAAAGCTAGAGCTAGTTTTTCCATAGGAGAATAGTTCTTTTCCGCATCACTTAGTGTTCGGCCAATATAATGAATCAGACATTGTCTTCCATTCCTTTCAGTAAGCAATACTGCACTAATTGACTCTTGTGACGCTACCAAGTACATGTACAGGGATTCCTTTGGTCTTGGAGTGGTCAGGGTTGGCAGGTTCATGATTAACTTCTTCATTTGCTGGAATGCCTCTTCCGCCTCCGCGGTCCATTTGTACTCATGCTTGTTCTCCTTTGTGATGTTTTTTAGTGTGTTGAAGAATGGGAGTGCCCTTTCAGCAGATCGTGATAAGAATCGGTTCAAAGCCGCTAACTTGCCACTCAACGATTGTATTTCCTTCCATGTCTTTGGTGATTGGATGTCAACAATGGCCCTAGTTTTCTTCGGATTGGCGTGTATACCTTCCGGAGTGATGATGTATCCCAATAATTTGCCTTCTTCTACCCCAAACGAGCACTTAACCGTATTTAACTTCATGTTGATTTGTCTGAGGTTGTCAAAGGTTTCTGCCACGTCTGCTAACATGCTCCTTTCATCCTTACTCTTTATCACCATATCGTCAATGTATGCCTCCATATTTCGCCATATCTGACTTTGAAAAGCTGAGTCAACCAGTCTTTGATATGTTGCTCAGGCATTTTTTAATCCGAAGGGCATTTTGCTGTAGCAAAAAGTGCCTTGATCCGTATAAAAGGCTGTCTTCTCTTCATCTTCCGTGGCCATTTGAATTTGATGGTAACCCTTGTATGCGTCCAAGAAACACTTAAAGCGAGATTCTGCTACGGATTCAATTTTTTCATCAATGTCCGGTGGTGAGTAGTAGTCCTTCGGACATGCTGAATTAAGATTTTTGAAATCTACGCACATCCTCCACGACCCATCACTCTTTTTGACCATGACCGGATTGGAGATGTACGTTGGGTACTTTACTGATCTGACTATTCCTGCCGCCACTAGCTCTTCCACTTCTTTTGTTACGACCTTGCTCTTTTCGGATCCTAGCATTCGTCTTTTCTGACATACCGGGTCTAAGCTCTCATTGACATTCAAATTATGTTGCATGATTCGCCTCGGCACTCCTGTCATATCTGATGGTTCCCATGCGAAGACATCCAAGTTGTCTTTCAGAAGGTTCTTTAATGCTGTTTGGCAAGCTTCAGTTAATCCACCTCCGATAGTGGTAAGCTGTTCCGGATAGGCAGGGTTAATCATGATGCTCTCCGTACCGGATGGTAACTCAGCCGTCATGGTCTTATCTGTGGTTGTGAGTGTTGGTGCTTGTCTTTTTGCTATCTGTCTACATTCCGAGACGATGACTGATCGAGAGACTAGCGAAGCTACCCCTCTTGGAGTGGGAAACTTCATCATGGCATGGATGGTTGACGGAATGGCCCGGAGGATCCGGATGCCTGTTCTCCCTAGGATCACATTGTATGGTGACGGGGCGCTGATCACTACAAACTTCATGTGAGTTCTTCGTACTAGGCTATCTGATCCGAAACTGACTTCTAACTCGATCTTTCCTCTCGGTTTGACTACCTCACCAGCAAATCCGACGAGATCAGTTTGCATGTTCCTCAGCCTTGACTTGATGCTTGTTGGCAGCTTCTCGAAGCAGTGTTCGAACATAATCTCCACCCATGCCCCCTCATCTACGTAAACTCTTCTTACCAAGTGACCTCCCAATTCGGCCTCTATGATAATTGGGTCATCAGACATTTCATCTTCTTCCAACGGTGGAAAAGTGATTGGGGCTCTCATCCAGCTTTCGGTTGCTTCTCTAGCTTTCCTTTTCTCTCTTTCCGGTAATGTCCGGACCATGTTTATAATCTTGTCTTGCCTTGGATCCTCTTCTCTTCGATTGTCTCGTTCTCTCTGGCGTACATCCCGGACAAGATGATTCAGCTTTCCGGATTCTAGAGTTAGCTCAATTTGTTTTCTTAGCTGGATGCAGTCGTTGGTAAAGTGCCCCTTATCCTGATGATAATCACAATAACGATCCATGTTTCCACCTCTTGCCGGATTGTTCATTGGACGGGGAGGGGGTAGACGAAGCTGTGTTTCGGTTGCTAGGATTTCTTTTAGATTCTTTTTCAAGGAATTAACACTTAGGACCGGGGCCACTCTGTTTCGATCATGATAATTGTTTCGGTTGTAATCATTCCTGTGATAATTGTCATTCCGAGGTGGTGGGTATGGTGCCCTGTTGTCTCTATCCCTGTTTCTGTTGTTGAAGAAGTCTCTTCTCTTATATGCATCTCGACCATCATTTCTTCTATTGTTGTTCCAGCCATGGTATTTTTGGTTGCGATCATCCCTTCTTTGGGTGGGAGGGTTGGGCTTTCGGTATGGCTCCGTTCCTTCCCCTTTTGGCAGCTCAGTGTTAGCGAATGCTTCCTCGGATCGAACAAAGTCATCCAACCTCTCCATCATTTCGTCCACCGATTCAGGAACTTTGTCCGAGTACCTTTTTGCCAGCTCTGGACTTTTGACCGAATCCATGAATGCCGAAATCTTCATGACTTCCGGAACTCCATGGATAAGACGTACTTCGACTGTCCATCGTTCTTTAAAATATGTTAATGACTCATTTGCTTTTCTTACAATCTTGGTTATTTCGTATGGGCCTTTATGACATAGCTTTCGGATCGAGTATCTCTTGACAAATTCCTTCCTTAGCTCTGCCCATTCATCAATGCTGTCGGTATCAAGGCTTTCAAGCCATCCCCTAGCTCCCCCTTCTAGCATTTGCTGGAACATCCTGCACCAAACCGGCATTAGCCATTCACCCAAATTGGCTGCTCCGGTGAAGCGATTCAAATGATCCTCCGGATCCCCCGTTCCGTTGTATGTCTTAACTGTGGCAGGCATCTTGTACTCGGGTCCGGAGAAGTCAATGATTCTTTGAGTGAGTGGGGATTTGACTGCTTCCTTGAAAGGTTTCTTTAAATCCGCATCGGACACCACCTTGCCTCTTACTATCTTAGTGTTGCTGCTTCCCTCATCTTCTTCATTGAAACTTAGACGGACAGGTTCCACGGCGTTTCGGTTATGCTCTTTGACTAGCAGTCGCAAGGTTGAGATGTGTTGTTCAATTTGTTCCTTTGTGAGATTCTGATTGTTCGGAGAGGTCAAGTCAATCGGAAGGTTAGGACCTGTCGGAGTGACAAGAGGAGTAGGACCTGCCATTCTAAACAACTGGTAGATATAATATCAAGTCCCACGAATGGCGCCAGATGTTCGTGCAATTCCTTGCGGGGATCCGAATGGTGTGACCGGATCGGATCTTGGGTGATGTATGCTTCGGATATCCTGAAACCAAAGCAACGCGTTAGCCTCGTCCGGGTGTGAGAACCCAGACCAAGCTCCAACGTGAGAGTAAGTAAAGGGTAAAAATCCGAAGAGGAATATGAGAGTAAATGATATAAGTAAAAAGTAATAAGGGTCAAAGAGTTAACTTAAACCTTAAACCCAAAGGGGGTATTTATACTAGTTTGATTCCTAAAAGGCCGGGAATGATGATGGGCCTTGGTTGGCCCGATTGGGGACACACTCCCTATTTTATAGGAAGTGTGTCTGCTGAATTCTTTGTTGACTATCGTTGACTTCTTCTAGAAGGATGTGTGCGTTCCGGATCGTCAAGTGTGTTCCGGATCGGATCATGTGTTCCGGACACATACACGAACAACGGCGAAGCTGCCACCTCAGCCCGACAAGCCCTCTTTCGCTATGACACCAAGCTCTCTGAGAACGACGAGAATCGACTTGCTTTAATAAAAATGTAAGTTTGCGAAGTAAGCAAACACCAAAACTTGATTGTTTGGAGAAAGCTATCGTATAAACTGTGTTATAACTCGTGTTTGAGAACCAGATTGTGGCCATAATATCTTTTTGGTACTTGGCAAACAATTACCGTCTTTTGGTTGTTCATAGAACGATCATCCATTTTTACAGCCCAAAGATTGTTATATGTATTTTCGGATATAGCTCTACAAGATATTACTCATTTAAAAAGTCTAGTTGTTTAAATTGCGTTATACGGGTTCCAAAACAGTGAACATAATACCAATGAATTACCTACCGTCATCAATGCCCCGTAGCATAATATCAACGTTCTAACCTCCAAATATTATTTTTCTTAAATGTTTACTATAAACATTATGGAATTACAAGGTGGTTGGATATTGAAGAAGAGGGTTTACTAGAAAAATAACTATCAGTAGCATTGAAATAACTATATATCGTGTGTTAGGTATATTGAAATGATAACGTCATAACACCAATGAATTGAAGGCATATGAATTTAAACAACAATAAATAGGACATGCAAATTTCATATTTATTTTGGTATACGCCCTTTTCAACCATTTATTATAACTATTTGCAGTTAAATTTACTCAATTTAACTAAGGCTAAAATTTTTCTTTACATAGTAGATAAAGTAAATCTTGTTTTTATAAGACAAAAGTTATTTTCGATCCTTATCTTTTATTACAATTCAAAAGACAAATCTTTAGCCATCGATTAACTAAGATTAAGAAAAATACGAAAAGGTTATTTTTGACAAAATATCCAAAAGTTGTAAAAACCGACGGAAGGACTAAATTGTAAATATGACGAATAATGGTTATTACAAGTGATATTTCACTAGTAATATAAAGAATGAAATATCACTAATAATAAATTAATGAAACATTACTAGTGATATTTCATTAACACAGTTACGGTGTATTATCTAAGTGATATTTCATTGTTTTATAAATAGTGATATTTCATTGCTTTCGCTAGTCACTAGTGATAAATCATTATTTCGTCATTTACAACTTTTGTAACTCCGTCTATTTTTACAACTTTTGGATATTTTGGTAAAAATAGTCCCTCCGTATTTTTTTTAAATCTTAGATTAATCTCAACTATTAGATAAAAATAAATGAAAGATGAAGATTTATCCCTTAGTATATAATAAAAAGTAAGGATATAAAATAACACATCTCTATAAAGCATTTATACATTTATAACAAATTTTTGAAAGACTGAATTTTCATATTTTTACTTACTATATAGAGAGAGTGGTTAGATATGTTTCTTATAACATGATTTAAGTTCATTTGGATACAAAGAGACTAATCTCAACCTTTTATATCCATTTTAATCAAATGGATAAAATTAAACACAAAATATATTTTCACCTTTTTTTTCAAACATTAATATCTTTTAAACCATTAATCATTATGCGAAAAAAATACCGTTACGAAGAGCATTTAATTATCTTTCTATCGATATGCTATATGATACCCTTTCGACAAAATTTTTTTTTCTAGTTTTTTCACGTTTTCGAAAATGATCATATATGATACTAATATCATATATGATGTAACACCAGTATCATATACGATGAAAACAAATATTATATATGATTTCACACTTTTATCATATACGATGAAACAGTATTATCATATATGATATTTCACGTAAATTTTAACAAGAAGAAAAAAATGATTTTTTTTCTTCGAAAGTATATTATAGTGCATATTGGTAGAAAGATAATTAAACGCTCGCTGCGATGGTATAATTGTTTTCGTTTAACACTTAACGGTTTAGGAGATATTTAAATTATAAAACATAGGTGAAAATAAAATATATTTACTTTTATCCATTAGATTGAAATGAGATGGATGATGAGGATGAGTCTCGTATATCCAAGGAAAAGTATGGTATCCAAAAGAACTATTCTCTTATAATATATATTGTGCCTTCTTATAGCAAACTTTTATAACAATTTATTAAAATAATATTTTTAATTTTAAATTAAAATATCTTTTTATCCCTTTATTACTTTCATAATCTAAATTCAATATATTTTTTAAAATTTTGTGTTCTTTAATTTAATATCAACTTCGATAAATTTTATTAACTTTTAGTTTTTTTTCATTTTTAACGCGTTTTTTTATTTAACCTTTTTACCACCTTAAATTAATATGAATACAAACTTAATAGGTAAGATTGTAGTACTCGTCGTTGCATCGCGTGGGCACCATGCTACCAACATGAATTACTTATGTCTTAAAATAAGTATTTACTTTAATTTTTTGAAATATTTCGCCTTCAACTTTAATCTAAAACAAGTTTGATTTTGATATTTAATACTTGATGTAAATTATATTATAGTAATAAGAGTACGTTTGAGAACCCATTCATTCATGTATTTTCATCAATCATTATTAAACACAAACGAAAGATATAAAGTCAAATTCTTTTATTAAAAAAATCAAAAGTAATATATGAATATTTATTTTAAAACGATGAGAATAATAAAATAAGAAATTCGGTGTTCTGTCCAAATTAACGGGTTAATATCTCAACCCAAAATGACATGTTTAGTTATCCGTGTTGATAAATTCAGTCATAAACTAAGTTTATCAAAGGGCTTAGTCGCAAGGCTGGAAATGAGTTGATTTGCTCGTGAAAAGCTTGAGATTAGATTGGTAAAAGGCTCAAACGAGCTCGAGTACGCCTTCGAGTCTAAATTTCAGCTCTTTTGTTTAAAGAGCCCGAGCCCGATGATTTCGTGAGCCTAAACTATCCCAATGTTTATATAAAAGCTCATTAATGAGCTTAATAATGAACTCGTTAACGAGGCTAACTTAAATATTTTACGAACCGAGCTCGAGTCAACCTTTATTTTTATATTGTCAAATCATATAAACAAAATGAGCTCGAGTGGAACCGAACCTGTTTAATATACCACGAGTCAAGCTCAAACCTCGAAATAAGCCAAGATTGAACTTAAGCTTTATAAAACTTAAGCAAATCGAATTCGAGCTTTGACACGTTTAGGCTCGCCTCGATTTATTTTTCTGGTTCGTATTATTCGTCTCAACCGACTTATAATATGACTGTGAATATAATAGGACATATTAAATATTATAAAGTGTATTTTAGAAGTTATGTCAACTCTAACGTTTCTCTCTTCTCTCTTTCTTTTCTCAACCTCGTGTCTTCAAAACCATCTAGCACTCTCAATATCACACTTTACTAAATTCTTAGACTATCATTAAAATCATCACGCCATTGCGAACAAAACTTAACTTGCTTGACTGTCACCGGAGCCGCCACGCGCCGTCACGCGCATCACCGACGTCTGGCGAGTGGATGATCAATTCAACTAGTATAGCCGTTGGAATCAACTGTTCCGGCTGCGACGTACCACCACCAACTCTTGGAGATATTATCCGGCAGCTAAGTATTTTTAATTATCACTTCCAACTCACTGTTTCTTTCAATATTGTTTTTCTTTGCTTAACCTAGTTTGATTACATTGTTTTTAGGTGGGTTGTTTTTTTGTAGTCTTTCAATCTCTCGTCTAGCTCCCTGATTTTTCTTATTATTTTGTACCTTACTATATTTGCTTTGTTGCTTGCCTTTTTTGGGTAGCTTATTTTTTTCCTTTTGGGGATGAGTCTAGACTTTGGCGTTGGTCGTGTGAGGGTGGGTAGATAGAGCCCTTATTTAATGATGGTAACTTGATGCCATATCTTTCTGGACGGGGAGGGTTAGGTAGGACTAGCGAGAATAGGATAAATGGTAGAGTAGCGGATATGGTAGGTAGTTGGAATGTAGGATCACTTACGGGAAAGTTCTTTGAGCTTGTCGTTGCCTTTGAGAGATGGAAAGTGTACATAACGTGTTTTCAGGAGACCAAATGGAAGGGCTCGGGTAGTATTGAGGTAAATGGCTACAAGGTTTGGTACGCTAGCTCACCGACCGCTAGAAATTGCGTTGGAGTCATCGTGAAAGCGTGCTATAAGGACAAAGTAGTGCAAGTAAACCAGTGTTGCAACAAGATCATATTATTAACATTGATGATTGATGGAGAGACCGTTAATGTCATTAGCGCGTACGCACCACAAGTGGTCCTGAGTGAGGCAACTAAGAAGACCTTTTGGGAGTCCCTAGACACGGTTGTGAGGGAGCTCCTGACGAACCATCGATTGTTCCTAGGGGTGACTTAAATGGTCATATAGGGGCGACGACAGAGGGATACACGGGTGTTCACGGAGGCTTTGGTTTTGGAGTGAGGAATGAAGAAGGTCGCACAATTTTAGATTTTGCTACCGCACACGACTTGGTTGTTGTAAACTTGTACTTCAAGAAGAGAAGCCATCATCTTGTTACTTTCCAAAGTGGGGGTCGGTGCACCCAAATTGATTATTTATTGGTGCGAATAGGAGACCTTAAGGCGTGCAAAGACTGTAAAGTCTTTCCGAGAGAAGCATGCTCCTCCCAACACAACTTATTGGCGCTTGACACCCTTTTTTAAGAGTGTGCAACGGAGAAGGGAGGGGAGCGCCTTGCCGAGAATCTTGTGGAAGAACCTCAACGGGGAAGCAATAGAGGAGTTCATAGCTAGAGTTGTTGAGGGCATGTCGACACAAGTAGAGGCCCTATCTGATTATGACGCGGATTCCATGTGTAGCATCCTTTCAAATACCATCAAAGACGCGGCGAAAGATACCCTGGGCATAGCTAGGGGGACATCGAAGATTCATACCGGCCGTAGGGAATCTTGATAGTTTTCTGTAGAGGTGCAATCGAAAGTCACGGTGAAACAAGCAAGGTTTAGAAAGTTACTCTCGTGTTACGAGGGTAACCAAGAGGAGTGGACTAGCGTGCAAAGTAAATATAAAGAAGCTAAGAGAGAAGCAAAGAAAGCCGAAGCCCAGGCGAAAGAAAAGGCGTATGAACATCTGTACAAGAAAATCGATTCTAAAGAGGGAGCAAATGACATCTTTAGGATTGCAAAAGCCCGAGAGAGAAGAAGAAGGGATCTAGGGGACATGTCTTTTATAAAAGATGAAGTAGGTCGTACCATTACGGACGAGGAAAATATTAACAAAAGATAGAGATAGTACTTCTCCTTTATTTTCAACGAAAGAGAACCAGAGAGACGCGAAGAGGTTGCAGAACCTAGGGAGGATTGTTATTACCTAAGGATTAGCCGGACGGAAGTGAGGACTGCATTACAGAAGATGGGGAGAAACAAGGACATAGGTCCAGACCAGATACCCTTAGAAGCTTGGAAAAGCCTTGGGGGCGAGGGCATTTCCTGGCTAACTCGTCTTTTCAACAAGATCTTCACTAGCGCGTATATGCCCGAAGAGTTGAGACTCAGTGAGGTCATTCTAATATTTAAAAACAAAGGCGATACACAAGTCTACAACAAATATAGGGGTATTAAGCTTCTTGGTCATACCATGAAGCTTTAGGAGAGAGTGATCGAGAGAAGAATGCGAAGAGAGACTTCGGTGTAGGAGAAGTAGTTCGGTTTCATGCCTGGTCGATCTTCAGCCGAGACAATACACCTTATCAGAAGCCTTATGGAAAAGTACAGGGAGAGGCAAAGAGACTTACATATGGCTTTCTTAGATCAAGAAAAGGCGTATGATAGCGTACCACGGGAGCTGATTTGGAAGACCCTAGTCGACAAAGGTACGTCAAGAAGATACATCAAGGTGATTAGGGATATGTACAATGGTACGGAAACCCATATAAGAACCGCATTCGGAAAAACATAATTTTTCCCCGTGGAAGTGGGGCTCCACCAAAGATCGGCAATTAGCCCTTATCTTTTTTGCTTTGATCCTTGACGAGCTATCGAGAGGGATTCAAGACGACATCCCATGGTTCTTGATTGTCGCAAACGATATTGTGTTAATCTCTTAATCATCGGAAGGTTTAAACAACAGACTTGAGAGTTGGAGAGAAGTCCTAGAAGACAACGGCTTAAGGGTCAGCCGAGAGAAGACTAAATATCTAAGATATGACTTTAGTAACGTTACGAAAGACCATAATGAAGAAGGAGATAGTTGTATTGGAGATAAGATCCTAGAACCTAAAGAGTCTTTTAGATATCTTGGATCGATGTTGCAAAATCCGGGAGGATTGACGAAGATGTTTCCCACCATATTAAAGCAGTCTGGATGAAGTGGAGGGCAACCTCAAGAGTCCTTTGCGATAGAAAGGTCCCGCTTAAGCTGAAGAGAAAATTTTATAGAGTCGCTATCAGACCTGCTATGTTGTATGGGTCCGAGTGTTGGCCTATTACGAAAGACCTTGCTAACAGGCTCGAAGTGGCGGAATTGATAATGCTGCGATGGATTTGTGGTAAACCATTGCGTGACATGATCCCTAACAGAGTGTATAGACCGCTTCTTGAAGTAGAGACTATCATCAACAAGATGAGGGAAGGACGGTTGAGGTAGTTTGGACATGTTAGGAGAAGACCACAGTCAACACCAGTTAGGAGAGTGGAAGCATTGGTAGTTGACGGCTCGAGGAGGAGGGGTACACCAAAACTTAGGTGGGAGTATAGAGTGAGTTTCGACTTGAAGGAACTTCTCTTGTCCAAGGACATGGCCTCTGATAGGAATAAGTGGAGAGCTAGGATTAGATTAGGTGGCTAGGTGGTAGGCTTTGTGTCGGGGCGGGGTTTTTTCGAGGTTAAGTGTCCGCTTTGTCGCCTTGGTTAGTTTTTGGCTCTGCTGTATTTGCTTCGTTTGTCTTCTTGCTCATCTGCTTTTTGCTTTTATTTGCTTGGTAGGTTTTCTTAGCTTGCTTGTTGTTCTTTGTTTCTTTGTTGGCTCTTGTTCTACTCTTTGCTTTTAATAGGAGCTTTACACTCTCGTTTCTCTGCTTAATTATGCATGCCTTGTGCCTGCTATGTTTGCTTGCCTCGTGGTAGTATCCCTACCTTCCTCGATGTGCTTCCTGCCTTGGCATGGTTGTTCGTTTTGGTACGTTATGTGGTTTACCTGGATGCATTGCCCCTTTGCTTTTGCTTTGCCGTTCTTTACTTGCCACTTTGCCCCTTCCTGTTCCCTTTGTGACTTGCTTAGGATTATGTTTGATTTGCGGGTCATTCCTTTGTTTTATGTATGTATATAGGATTTTCAATTTTATTTATTTATTTATCTATCCATTTATTTATTTATATTCTTTTTATTATACTCGTTTTTGATTGTGTGCTCCTGCATGTTGGGTTTTTTGGGGCTCGTTTTATTTTGTCCCTTCTTGTGGTTGCTAGCATTATGTATCCTTGCTTCTTTTCTTCCTGCCTTGTGCCTTCCTTCATTTTTTATTAAATTTATTTATTTATTTATTTATTTATTTATTTATTTATTGATTAATATCTAGTATATATAATATAGTAGACATATGTATATCGCATGTTAGCGCTTTTATCCTCCATTTACTTAGCCGAAGGTCTATCTGGAAGCAGTCTTCTTACCCTCGGGTTTTCCCAAAGGTAAGGATATGATATGTCTACATCTCACTTCTCCCATACCCTGCTTTGGTGGGATTGTGTATCGTTGTTGTTCTATCAATTCAAGTTTCTTATAGCATCATGATTTACCATTTTTATAGTATCTATCAATTCTTAAGGAAAAAAGTTAAAAGAAAGTCGTTCTCTGTCTAAACCTAACCATCTATAGAAAAAGTTAAACCGACTGGTTTAGCTCAGTTGGCCACAAAAGTTCTATTAAATATTTTTCTTGGGGAAAGTTTTTTGGAGGTTTTGAGTTCACGACCTGCCAAGGGCCCTCTCAGGCGTAGCGGATAAGGAGTTTAACATAACTAGACAAGGGTTTTAAAAAAACATTCTATCGCTTAGATGTTATTGCACGACTCGACCCAGTAACCACAAACATCTGTTGTTGAACACGTAATTATTCATGTTTTTAGAGGTAATATCCCTTCATTTATGGCATAATAATAGCAAAAAAGTGTATTTTAGTGCATATATCGTTTATATGTGTTATTTATTATTGTAGGTACGGATATTAAGAAAAATGAGCAAAAACGAAGCCAAAGAGCCAAAACGCCAAAACGAGCACAAGAAATGAAAAGAAGACGAAAAATCGAGACCGAAAATGCTTTCGTCTTTTTATTGGGCCGGCCCGTCACCATTTAAGTGGGCAATACCGACCCATTAATACATTTCTTGTCACTTTACCACACAAGACTAACAAGAACAGGCCCGTTTCTTACATGGAGGCCCGAATCTACAAAGCCCATGTAGCCCTCACTTATCTTATACATAAAATATAGATCATAGATCTGGTGATGATTTTCCATCTCTGTCTTTATTTTTGTCCTTCGTAGCATAGATAGATTAGGTAGTAGATAGTTTGGTTTTATTTTTTATTTTTTTCTGCTTACTTCTTTGTCTTCTTTCGGTTCCATTAAATCATACAATTCTCTTTAGATTAATAAAAAACGCATTTCATCGTCTTGTTTCCTAAATCTTGTAATCGGGTTTGGATTAATAAAAGTGAGTTTGGATTAGATTATAGAAGTGTTCTACAGGTTATGGTATTTTTAGTTTTGATGTTGGATTTTGTTTCAAGAGCTTCAGATTTGGATGATGGTGATGATTTTTGTTGTAATTTATTCGGGGTTGATTTATGTTTTGATGATGATTCTTATGTTTTGGTGTCACTTTTGGTTAATCTGCTTCATAATAGTCACTTTAGATTTGTAGTAGGATAATATAGTTTCACATGATATGACTGAGTTTTATGAGGTCACGTATGGGATTTGATCTCATGGTCTTTGCCTCAAAACCTCACTTTATCATTCCGCTATACCATTAGTTGGTTATTAATTACAAAATCTTTCTTTAAATAAGATAACCATCTATTGTTTAGTCAATTTATAAATCTAAATATTTACATATCCTCCATTTATTTTAGCATTTAAATTAGCTTTGTAAACTTTGATAATTAAAATAGTTTTTATAAAATTTTAAAATGTCGATTAATTTAGTTGTCGTTAATTGTTTTTTAACTTGTGATTTCGGCGTATCTAGTTTATCACTTTAGGCGAGGAGATTTCGAGTTTATTAGATTTAGTTGATAACTAAAGTTTAGACCTTAATTGGTTTAAGGTTTAAATATCGACTAAGTTTATTAGATCGGGTGGTTAATTTTTCTATTCACTTCTTCGCTCGGGTATAAATCACATATCTCTTTCCTTATCGTTATTTCATTTTATATATGATTGTTATTGTTGCCTTTTTTTTATGTTTAGCTTTAATGTCTTAATTTGAGTAGTTTTGATTATAGTTGTTTAGTAGCATCTTTATTGTCAGTATTTTTTTTAGATATCTCCCGCTTTATAATTGTAGTTTAATTTTCATTCTTATCGCTTTTATATATTTTAATATTTTGTTATTAATATTTGTAGTTTAACTATAAAAATCGAAATCTCTTTTATTCGAGCATCAAACTTGAGACATAAATGTTGATTTCCATTCGCACATCGCCGGAACTACGATAACCTTTCGGGTATACGAAAACGACTAGTATCAAATGGCGTCGCTGCCGGGGAAGTGTGTAGCGATATTTGCGTTGTGTTTTTAGTTAGTGTCTTGAAGATCCTTTCGCTTTGAAAGTTTATTTTCCGTATATATATATATATATATATATATATATATATATATATATATATATATATATATATATATATATATATATATATATATATATATATATATATATATATATATATATATATATATATATATATATATATATATATATATATATATATATATATATATATATATATAATTTTGCGTTCATGTGCGTTACACCTTAAAATGTGTTATAATAGACACCAATAAAAAGATGACAAGTGTCTTTTTTCACTAGGCTATTTATAAAAATTAATATTAACTTTATTAAGGGTATTATGGTAATTAAAAGTTACACCTATTCCGACTTTTATGCTCACACAGTACATTAATTATACCAAAAATTGTTTTAACTATTTTCATTCTCTATCATCAAATTTAAGAACACGTATTCTTATTTTATATTACTAGTACTAGGTTTGTATCACTTTGTTCTTTTTTTAAATCATTAATCACTTATTTCTTTTTGAGAAAGAAAATCTATTATTTGTTGTTAAGAAAACCATTTGAGTATTTAAAATTTTAAATTAATAGTTTTTATTTGGTAATAATTGGAAAAAATATATTTAATTGATGTATCCAATGAAAAAAAATACATCGATACAGTACCTTTTTTTAAAAAATACGATCGTACTTGATGTCTAGTTATTACAGTAAATTGAGTTTTTAGACATACTGCGTACGCTATTTGTATACTTGCATGTGAAAAAGAATACAAACTTAGCATTTTGTTGATCTCATCTTCTAAAGTGTACATATAATTAAAATAAAATTATTCTATAATTTATTTTATAAAAATAATTTGACTTGACGATTCAACCGGTTGAACTAACGATCCGACAAGATAATCAAGTCGATAAAAAAATCAATTTTTAAAACATTGGGTTAAACTCTTGCAACTGATGTCTTATTTCAAATTTTTATATTTCTAAATTTTTTAACGTAAAAGATGTTTGTGCATCAAAGATATTTCATAAATAATGTGTCAATTATATATAACAAAACAAATAAAAAATGTGTCATTAATAATGTGTCACTTAATAATGTGTCACTGGTATGTAAAAGAACAAATATTGAAAAATATGTCAGTAATAATGTTTCGTTAATATATAGTATAAAGAAAAACGTGTCAGTAATAATGTGTCATTGATAACAAAAAACTTGACACCAATAATGTGTCATTGCTACATGTATATAAATAGAACACTACTAATATTATCAAAAAAAAAAAAAAAAAATAGAACAATACTGACAAAAACGAATGTGCCGCATCGTCAATTATACATTGTATCACGCATGACAAGTCTGATATAAAAAATGTGTGACCAATATATATGTAAAGAAAAAATTTTGTCAAAACATTGATACAAATTAGCAATTTTCACTTAATGTTTTATTTTATAGTTACAAAATACGTATCTGGACGAAAGTGATACAATGGGTTTATATAGTACATGAAAAATATAAACCATAATATTCTTATCAACTACGAAAAAAGTACTACCAAAAGTAGCTTTTAACACACAGATTTTATTTGTATTAATGAGCCAACTAGTTTTTCAAGATGATTATTATATTAGTTTTTTTTATATTATTATATTAGTTTTTTAATATATACATTATAGCTAGTTTTTAAAAAGATGTCCAAAATATTTTGAAAACCAAAATGAAATGTCGAATGCAAATTTTCGGCACGGATGATGTGTATTAAACGTCCAAAGTATAGAAAATACCAAAGTGTTAAAGATATTTACAAAAATGTCATTAGTAGTTAATATTTAATACAAATTTGATCATATTAATGATTGATCTAACGGTACACAAGTGTACCTATTATAATGTATTTTAAGATTGTGCACCACAATAACGCTTCCTTATATATATATATATATATATATATATATATATATATATATATATATATATATATATATATATATATATATATATATATATATATATATATATATATATATATATATATATATATATATATATATATATATATATATATATATATATATATATATATATAGAGTTAGGATCAAATAAGAAGATTATGTAAAATAAGAAGAATGAGAAGAAACCACAACCACATATTTCAGATGCACCTACAAAGTCAGATGCATCTCCCCTAAAAATTCTCCTTCCTTTATGGAATTTGTGGTCAGGATTTCTTCTTATTCTTCTCATTTTATTTTTTCTTCTTACTGGATCCCTACTATATATATATATATATATATATATATATATATATATATATATATATATATATATATATATATATATATATATATATATATATATATATATATATATATATATATATATATATATATATATATATATATATATATATATATATATATATATATATATATATATATATATATATTTAAAAATCCAAAAAAAAAAATCAATAATAAAAAAAAAATAAAAAAATATAAATATATATATATATATATATTCTTATTTTATCTTCTCTTCTTTATTACTATATATATCATTTAGAAAAATCCAAAAATATTTTTCTTTTCGATTTTATTTTTCTTTAGCTATATTTTATATATTATATATAGTTTTATATAGTATATTATATTATAATATTTTCTTAACTAAAATATTCCTTTTTATTTTCTATTGTATTTAATTCTTTTCTCCTCACCCTCTTATCGTTTAATTCTTATCTTCTACTTCTCTTTCTTTCTAATAATTCTTTTTCTCAACCCCTCTTATTTCTAATTATTCATGGATTCGTATGTCTATTGCGTAGGGTGTGAGAGACCATTATATGGTTTTCAATCATGTCAATTATGCTCATGCGATCGGTGCGGAAGAGATCTCCACAATTCATAATTTGGACATTGTTCATCGTGCAATTCGATCAATTCGTACTTCACCTCTAATGCAATTATCTCCCCCTCTTGCATATATTGGGATGGTTATCCGCAAGATGCACCGGGTTTTTCTCAATACCCGTGTTGCAATAATTGTGAGGGCTCTCACGACGTTTTTTCTTGTCAACCGATGAATTATTATGAGCCCGATCCGTGCTATAATTCCAGTTTTGATAATTTTGAGCCCCCACATTACACCCTCGATCATAAACCTTCTTTTGGAATGAGTGACGAACTGCGACCCACTATTTCAAATGAACTTCTAAAATTTCATGAAGGTTTAATTTAGCGAAAAATTGCAAGAGGAAAATCGACAAGAGCAAGTATCTAGTGCTTATACCTCTACGCCTCTTGTGAGTCCTTATTGTTATGATGATGACGAGGATGATATTTACAATCTCAATCCATCATGTGAGACTACCACTCCTATTCTCGATTCTTCCACTACGGTGACCGATGCCTCTCTCATCATGAGGGATGAGGGTCTTATCACTATTCCTTGTGACGAGATTCTTATTCTAATCCAAAGTAAGCCTACGGTTGCTTCTGATAGTGATAGTGAGTGTGAATCTCTTTCTTGTGATGATGTCCTTCCCACCGACATCTTGGGACATGATTCTTTGGCTTTCTCTAATCCTCTTTTTGATCTTGATGATGATTTTACTTCTAGTGATGACGAGTCACTATCCGATGAAGACGTTCTGAAGGAAAATTTCAAGATTTATTCAAACCCTTTATTTGATTTTGATGGCACCTACATCTCTAGTGAGGTGAATCCTCTCTTTGAAGAGGGGATTGAGGACATTGATAGCCCCGACTCTCTTGATATTGATGAGCATTCTTTGTTAGCCATGCCACCTCCCATCATAGAGGAGGTGGAGAGATTTGACCCTACCTTCCGTTTGATTCGGTCTGGAGAGGTGACGCGGGTGGTAGATATTTCTTCTTATATTTCTCATATTATGTTGCCACCCCTTCCTACCGTGTGCACACCTAAGGGGGTGATGTATCGATTTTACTCCTCATTTTATACCGGGAAATGAGGATGAGTATTTTGATCCTAGAGGAGACGTTGATGTTGCTATTTCTTGTGATGTTTTACCGGTTATCCCATCGACTCTTGCTTTGAGTTTCTATCAAGTGTCATCTGGTGATACTTTGATATCTATTTATCCTACCCTCCCGCCTTTGGCGAAGACAAGTATTCTTAAGGATCGCCTTTATACATATTTCTCGTATGTTATTAGAATCCTTCTACTTTTCTTGACTTATAATATGGAATCTTCTTCTTTATTCTCATTCGGTAATGAGGATATGACTTTTGACCCTGGCATATCTGTTTTGAGCCAGTGGTGATTCTCTTGCTCCCCCATGAACCATTTAATTCAGGGTCGAGTCAGGCTCATGACTCGGTTAACAAAAACAAGCGCTTCTCGGGAGGCAACCCGAGGATCTATCCTTCTTTTATCTATTTTCTAACATAAGTGTAGGGGCGTGTTTCTTTCCGTGTGTGCTTTGTGGTATTTGTTTTTGTTTGCAGGGTCCCCTTTGATCGAGAAGACTTCCAGGGTTGATGTTGTTGCTTTTCATCATCTTCTTCATTCAGTCTCCGATCGATCCTCATATTTATATTAGGGTAGTACTTAGTTCTCATTGTTGTCTATATATATATATCTGATGTTGTTCTCCCTCTTACACTTGGAATTCTAGCATTAGCCTTTTATGTTCTTAAGTGTAGGGGTGACACCTTATCACTTTTGAACATTGAGGCTAATGTTCGGTTCTAAGTGTAGGGGGTTTATATCATATTGATCATATTCATGCCTACTTGTTTGCCCCCATGCATCCTATTTTGATGAAATGTATGTTTGTTTTATTTTGCAAAAAAAAAATATTTTAAAAAAATAAAATTGAAAAATGACTAAAAAATAATAAAACGTTTTTGACCGTGCGTGATTGACTTGTCCCGTAGGCTAGAACAAAGGGGATCCCAACTCTGCCAGAGTGTTGATCTGGCTGCTCCCTTAACTTTTAGACTAAGCTTTTAGGAATTGTGCAAATGAAAATGATAAACGTGGAGTAGTTGGTTCTCTTTAGAGCTTATATGAATGACTTGTAGCTTTCCCTCATGTAAGATAACTAGACTAAATAAGTGTGTTTTTTTTTCAAGCTTTTGAACCTTAAAAAATCGTTTTTTATGCAAAAATAAATTGTTATGCAATTTTGATAAAGAGTCCTAGTTTAATTTTTTATTTAAATATGAGTGAAAGCATACTTTCTTAAAAATGAAATAATGTTGCAAAAATAAAGTGATGTATGTTGCTTGAAAGTTGCGTGAATAAATATGTTGCAAAAAAAAATCGAAAAAAAGAAAAGAAAAAGAAAAAAAATAAAAAAATGTTCAATAGAGTTAGTCGAATAAATGAAATAAGTGTTTATGTTGCTTTAATTATAATTATGCGAAACTTGCTTTTCTTAAATTTAAATCCGAAGTTGAACTAGAATTCGTCAATATATTATAAGAGTTTAGACGGTAATAGATAATGTAGAAGTCATAGGTCCCGTGAGCTCCGATACTATTCTCGAGGGTGTAAAACCTAGCCTCCTAAGCTTTGCTAAAAGGACAAGCTGAGAAGAAAGTCACTACATGGAGTGATCTCTCCTTTGAATCTTCAATCTCTAAATTACCGTCGTTATTTTTCCATCTAAGTGTCTTTTATTAGCTTAGCGGTGATTTCAAGATCTTTGATTTCAAAATCCTGTAAATCCCGGTGCTATTCTCCGTGGGGTGTCAAAAGCCTGGGC
Organism: Glebionis coronaria; assembly: GCA_025667525.1. NCBI lineage: Eukaryota > Viridiplantae > Streptophyta > Magnoliopsida > Asterales > Asteraceae > Glebionis > Glebionis coronaria. The sequence goes on along the minus strand of CM046876.1, from coordinate 102,584,126 downwards.
ACTTAACCGATGAGGTTGGCACGTTCCGAGAAGAAAGCCGCTACATGGGAAAGGCATTTTTGAATCTTAAATATCGTGATTTTTGGTGAGTCTAATATTTCACTTAGATGATTAGCAACCATAATAAATGTCGATTTGAACGATCAAAACTTTGAAAATGAACGCACTTGCCTAGTCTTTTATAATTGTGGGAGTGAAAAGTTATATTTACAAAGGTTATTAGTATAAGTAGTGTTAGCATTTTGCCTAAACGTTTGCACAAGGAGTCTTAGCTTAGTTGGGAGTAATAAACAGAGGACGACGATCTTTATTTCCTAGAGACACCTAGTTTGCGTGTTTCCCGTTATATGATCCTTATACCTTGAATAAAAAGTCGAGCATGGCGGGCCGCAATGAATAAAGTGATTTTTACCTAGCTCCCCTAAATGATTATTATATGTTCTTGTTTGATGTGGTATGTAATTCGTTTAGGGGATTAAAATAATTTTTGGACTTTTCATTTGTGATAATAGTTGCTTGGAGGAAAGAAACGCTTAAGTGTAGGGGTGTGTTAAACACGTAATTATTCATGTTTTTAGAGGTAATATCCCTTCATTTATGGCATAATAAATAGCAAAAAAGTGTATTTTTAGTGCATATATCGTTTATATGTGTTATTTATTATGGTAGGTACAGATATTAAGGGAAATGAGCAAAAACGAAGCCAAGGAGCCAAAACGAGCGCAAGAAATGAAAAGAGGACGAAAAATTGAGATCGACAATGCCTTCGTCTTTTTATTGGGCCGACCCGTCATCATTTAAATGGGCCAGACGGACCCATTAATACATTTCTTGTCACTTTACCACACAAGCCCAACAAGAACAGGCCCGTTTCTAACATGAAGGCCCAAATCTACAAAGCCCATGTAGCCCTCACTTATCTTATATATAAAATATAGATCATAGATCTGATGATGATTTTCCATCGCTGTCTTTCTTTTTGTCCTTCGTAGCATAGATAGATTAGGTAGTAGATAGTTTTTTTTCTGCTTACTTCTTTGTCTTCTTTCGGTTCCATTAAATCATACAATTCTTTTTAGATTAATAAAAAAACATTTCATCGTCTTGTTTCCTAAATCTTGTAATCGAGTTTAGATTAATAAAAGTGAGTTTGGATTCGATTATTGAGTTTTCTACAAGTTATGGGATTTTCAGTTTTGAGGTTGGATTTTGTTTCAAGAGCTTCAGATTTAGATGATGGTGATGATTTTTGTTGTAGCTGATTCGGGGTTGATTTATGTTTTGATGATGATTCTTATGTTTTGGTGCCACTTTTGGTTAATCTGCTTCATAGTAGTCGCTTTAGATTTGTAGTAGGATAGTATAGTTTCACATGATATGACTGAGTTTTATGAGGTCACGTATGGGATTTGATCTCATGGTCTTTGCCTCAAAACCTCTCTTTATCATTCTGCTATACTATTAGTTGGTTATTAATTACAAAATCTTTCTTTAAATAAGATAACCACATATTGTTAAGTCAATTTATAAATCTAAATATTTACATATCGTCCATTTATTTTAGCATTTAAATTAGCTTTGAAAACTTTGATAATTAAAATAGTTTTTATAAAATTTTAAAATGTCGATTAGTTTAGTTGTCGTTAATTGTTTGTTGACTTGTGATTTCGGCGTATCTAGTTTATCACTTTAGGCGAGGAGCTTTCGGGTTTATTAGATTTAGTTGATAATTAAAGTTTAGACCTTAATTTTTTAAGGTTTAAATATCGACTAAGTTTATTAGATCGGGTGGTTAATTTTCCTATTCAGTTCTTCGCTCGGGTATAAATCTCATATCTCTTTCCTTATCGTTATTTCATTTTATATATGATTGTTATTGTTGCCTTTTTTATGTTTAGCTTTAATGTCGTGATTTGAGTAGTTATGATTATAATTGTTTAGTAGCATCTTTATTGTCACTGTTATTATTTTTTTAGATATCTCTCGCTTTATAATTATAGTTTAATTTTCATTATCGCTTTTATATATTTTAATATTTTGTTATTAATATTAGTAGTTTAACTATAAAAATCGAAATCTCTTTTATTCGAGCATCAAACTTGATACATAAACGTTGATATCCATTCGCACCTCGTCGGAACTACGATAACCTTTCGGGTATACGAAAACGACTAGTATCATCTGCCCTTCTAATAAAATATGTAGAAAAAGTTATTTATACATAAAACATAAACCAAATTCAAAATTTGTATCTTTAGTCCAAAAAAACTATTAACACCATTAAACATGATTATATTTAAGTCATTCAAAGAAAATGAGTGCATTGAATGTGACATGGTGAACACATTTATGCCATAATATATGATGTTAACACATACCCAAGTTTCATTATCACACGAATAGCCTTTAATTCTTTTGCAATGAATCCACGCAAAAACATATTTAAGAGGATACAAATATAACTTCGTATATAACTAGCTATCAGAGTATTAGTATCATCTCATGCATAAATTAATTTATTTTAGAATTTTAGTTTAATATTTAAATATAAAAAAATTGTTTTTAATATTTTATAATTGTAATATTAAAATAATTAATAATCATACGTGTTGTTCTACATAAAAAATTCATTATGTATTTATATAATTGTTTCAAAACAAAGGTTAACTTAGTCGGTTAAGCTGTGAACCGGTTGGGTAACTGAGTATATATTTTTCCAAAAATCTCGAATCATTGCCTGGTGGCCCGACCATATCAAATAACCGATTTCTGAAACAATATTGATTAATATTTTATTTGATGAAATATTAAGATTTGTTTTGATTGGCACGAGTGTCGATGTCAATGGTGTTGTTCAAATTTACATATTCATATCATGTTTGACACGTTATAGGAGTTTAATATAAATTTTTTAGATAGTCTCATATAAACTTTAAATAGAATATATATAAAGTTTAAAAAAATTAGTATTTGTTAATAATTAAAAGTTATTATAAGTAAATGTAAAATTTGAAGTTTCATTTAAATTCATGGCTTATTTTATATTTAATCATTAAAGATTAATTGATTAATTTATTTTTTTAAGTTTTCATTTTTTACAAATTTGATACATATATTTTTTATAATTTTTTTGATTAAATTCTGTCACCAGCGTTTTTTATTTTTATTAACTATGATTCAGTTTTTATTTTTTTAACTAATTATATTACACGATTTTGTTTCTATGCAAAAGTCAAGCTACATGATTGGTTCAATTTTTTTTCATAAATTTGTTTTCTTAGTATACGTCAGAATGATGTAAGGATAAAAGGTACATAATACTAACAAACTTTCTGAAATTTACTATTTTGAAACACTAAATTATTCATTACTAATACCACCAACTAACTTTCAAATCTGTTTCAAAATAGATTAACTTCCAATTTAATATACACGCGTCATTATTTATTTATTTTTTTATTTCCATGTCATCCTTTTTAATGAGTTTGCACCAGGTTTTTTTCTTATGTTTTTCTAGTTTACTGGCATCCGGATTTCTATATTTTAATCTATCAATTGAGTTTTGACCTTTTTACCTTAATTCATCACCAACATATAATAAAAACACATAAACCCTACTTTTGTTCATCTTCCCCAATTGCCCACCCACCAAATATTCACCCTCAATTAAAAACCGTAACTATTCAAGTTTTTCAAAATGTCATCATCATCCACTAATTACTCAAACCCGTATGGAATTGTTACTGATTTATGTGATCGTCATTGAAAGTAAGATTTTGCTAGGTTAAAAATTTCGTTTTCTCGGTGTCTTAACGAATTGATATTCGGTTAAAAGTGCGACTCAGTCATTCTTGGTGGAATATAAAGGGAAAAGGTTATCTATTTTAAACTACAAGTAAAATGAAAATGTAGATATAAATGAAAATGTAAAAACAAATGTAAATGTCGTTAAGTAAAAGTGGAAGCTAGAAATTTTAAACTAAAAATTAACACTTAAAAGTAAATGACGAAAAATTAAAAACTTCTATCGAAATAATTCTATCTGAATGTTTCTATCTGAATGTTTCTATCTGAATGTTTCTATCTGAATAATTCTATCTGAATGTTTCTATCTGAATGTTTCTATCTGAATGTTTCTATCTGAATGTTTCTATCTGAATGTTTCTATCTGAATGTTTCTATCTGAATGTTTCTATCTGAATGTTTCTATCTGAATGTTTCTATCCGAATGTGGCTAACAAATATTGGGCAGCATTTCGTCACAATAAGCCTTATACCCGATCACAAAGTACGATGCCAGGGGTGATCGCAACCTACGATCGGAATAAGTGATCGGAAAAACTATCACAATAAGCTGTCACAATGTAGAAACTCTATTGTGATGGAAAAACACAATATTCGGATGGATGAGCATAAGCTAAAAAAAACCAATAAGCACTTCTAAAAAGAACACTTAACAAAAACTTAACCAACTCAATAAGCACAAATTTGAAAACTTTTAAAATACGAAATAAGCAAACTTTATGAATCAGACTTAAAAAAAACAAAACTTTTTAAGAAAACTAAAAAAAGTAAATAAGCTAAACACAAAATAAGCCAATAAGTATGAAAAGCTCAAAGCTTAAGTTGTATAAAAACTTAAAGATTGATAAAAAGATAAACTTTTTAATCAATCAAACATCAAGATTAAACAAAATCAAAGATTATTTCAAATCAAACATAAATAAAAATCAAGAAAGGTAGAAGAAGATGATTGTAAAAAGCTTGAAATAAGATGAATATTAAAGATTCAAAAGTACAAGATTAAAGATTAAAGATTAAGAGAACTTGAAAGAAAAGCTTAAGAACATGAAATAAATCTAGAGAGAGAAAGTGAAAACTAGAGAGAGAAAGTAAAACTACACTACTCCTAATCTAAACTAACTAACCCCCTCCTAATGACACATTAGGAGGGTATTTATAGGAGGAGTAAAATGTTGGTGCTTTCTTCCTTCTTTCTTCTTGTCTCGACTCGATTTAAAATCTTTGTCTTTCTCGACGTCGTCTCGGGATTTGTCGATATAATTTGAACTAGTCTTATAATTTTCTTCTTTAATTAGACTTGGTTCTTCGACTTCATTAAACTTCCGTCTTTAGACTTTTTCTTCGATAAATATTCAGAATAGGCCTTGGATTTCCGTTCTTTTTGCACTCTTAATCTTTTAACTTCGTCTTTTCTGGTTTTCTTCGATAAAAGCCCGTGAAAGCCCGTGTTTTCTTCGTTTTTCATCTTTTGGTCCTAAAACACAATAAAAACACAAACCACGCATAATTCCGACATTTACGACATAAAATAGACGTTTTGGCTTGGTTATTATTATAATTAAGTGGTAAAAGGATGAGTGTTTTCACACCTATGAAATCCCCTACACTTGACCATTGCAATGCCCTCATGCAATGCATTAATTACAAAGAACGTTTACATTTTTCATCATAATTAACCTACCTTGGCCTTTATTAAACATAATTAAAGGAAGAAAAACAAATAAAGAGATTAAAGACTTACATTGGGGCTTTGGATTGTCATGAATGTTTATCATCCTCAAGTTTCACGTTCCCCAAACCAAGCTTAAAAATGAGATCATTGTTATTATAAGTTAGCAAACTAACACAAACTCATGTGGCCCAATTATTCACTTAGACTCCCTTATTCCTAGGTGTATCTCTTATATTTTATTGTTGTCTTGAATGATCACGAGGATGCATTGTTGACTTATTTCGATAGTTATTTAGGCTAAAAAAAGTAGGACGATTTAATCAATAGTTAGCTAAAGGAATTTTTTTTAAAACTGCTTCTCGGGACCTCATAAAGTTCATATCTTGGCATAACTCGCTTCACGATTTGAGACTTTTCTCGGACCGATATTTGGCAGTGACTTCATACTTCGAATCTTGAGAGACGTTCATGAAATAATGGTCTTCTCTTCATAACAGGAATTTCTTCACTTGAAGTTTTGAGAGATTCTTCATACTTGGACCACGACTTCTTCATTTTTCTCCAATCTTTATTTTGGATTTTGATATACAACGATCCGCCTCCTTTTAGGACTTGGATCTATTTATCCTCATACCTTGCTAGGGTCTTTTCGGATAGACTTCTCCATGATCTTTAGGGGAGTATTTGCTTTTCGTCGTGTGTCTCGATCCTTCATATTGATTTTTTATAAATGATTCTTCACATCACTTTGGATCTTCAGCAACAAAATGTAGCCCTCATGCCTTGTTAGGGCCTTTTCGGACTCGCCAATCTTCGCATCCCGCTTCAATAAGTTATGCCTTGGCTATGAACTCTAATTAATACCGAGCAACTTTTAAACGATCTTGGGCTAGAAGCTAAGTAACTTTTCAAATCGTACAACCTTATTTATTGCAAATATATTTATTAACAAGCGATGGGAGAAAAAGCTTATAATCAACTCACCTAAATTCATGAAAGAATACCAAACTTATAATTGACTCTATCATCTCTCGTTCTCCACAATTTAAAATCTCAAGGAATGAGAGTCGTGGATGCTTAGCCTATTAAATCAAAGTTTTGGGTTTTCAAATCATCTATAGGATCTTGCAACTTCTTAGACTTTTTCAAGTTTAGAATTCACATTATAAATTTCCCTTGATAAACGACTTTCTAGGATCAATTATAGGAACTTGCGAAAAGTTCTTGTTCTTAACCCGTGAGAGTTAAGACTTTCGCGTTTTAAAGTTCCCTATATAAAAGCCTAGCAAAACTTGACTTAAATACGTTAAGGATACTAGCTAGAGTAAACTTGGATAAGTAAACTCGGGTTGAGTCAAAAGATTCATGACGTTGAAAAGTTAAAACCACTTTATTAAAAATTTATTCTAACACAGAAAGTATATAACGATAACAAAGGAAAAACTACTAGGCTAAAATAGATCAAAATTTTTGAAAAATGTCGAAAAATCATTTTTTCGGTTAAAATGAGGGCAAATTCATGTAAAAGACCACTTAACTTCGATAGAAGTCCCCCCTACACTTAATATAAACCTTGTCCTCAATGTTTAAGCATGTGGAAGTAAACTCCCCTACACTTAGGATATTGTGCACGTTTTTTAAATCTTGCTAAGGAAGAGACAACTAAAGTGATTCCTATTTTAATATTGAAAAATATAAAATAGTGAATCAAAAGAGTTTAGGATAGAACTGGGAAGACGGGTACACGGGATCACGGTTCGTCAAAATTCATCAAGAATGGATCTTTGAAAGCTCGAATCCCTGCACATGATAAGAAAGAAAACAACAAAACATAGTAGGGTCTCCCCCTAAACTTATTAGAAAAACAGAATAAAAGGATAGATAATCGGATTGCCTCCCAAGAAGCGCTTGTTTTTGTTAACCGAGTCACGAGCCTGACTCGTCCCCGAATTAAATGGTCCATGGGGAAGCCTCAAATGTAATATCAGGATCAAAGACCTTGTCCTCGGTCCCGGAGGAATGTGAGACAGGAGGATAAGTTTTGAAGGGTAGAAAAGTCCTCTCAACATAAGAAAAGTATGTGAAATCATGATCCACGGGAGGTGGAGTGGGTAAAGGAATCAAAATGTCATCCCCAAAAGACATATGATTATCACTGAGCGACAAAGCCGTAAAGGTGTCAATCATGGAATGGTCAATGTCACCTCCCGGGTCAAAGCACTCATCCTCCGTAATGGTGTCTAAAGGAGTGGATGAATGGTGCTCGGGAGGGGGACTTGGGACGATATCTTCATGCAACAAATTATCAAAAATAATATCCCCCTCTGTGTCATCATCATCAATACCCGGAGGTATTGAGAGAATGTCGATTTCCTTCATAGCTGTATCATTATTCTCAACTGAAGTACTAGACGGAGGTAAAGACTCAGAAATAGGAGCAGAATTCAACGCTTCAATTTTAGCAATAAGGAGATGAACTTTCAGTAATTTGTCGTGAAGAATAACGTCTTCCACCTCATCTATAAGACCAAGTTCAGTGGTGAACTTCTCGTATATCGGAGAGAATAAATCAACATCGCCTTCATCGCCCGAGGAGAAGGAGACATTTCAAAAGTGAAATTCTCATAGCATGGAGAAAAATCATCATCATTAAGAGCGACCTCTTCCGTAAGCTCCTCAAAAGTCTGCACATCACAAACCTCATCAAAGAATTTGTCGAGACCAAAATCACTAATCTCACTCGATGTATCACTATCCTTAGACGCATTAGGGATATCAAGAGTAGGAGTAGTAATCTCAGAAGATGGGTTGAGATTATAGATATCATCCTCGTCATCATCATAATAGTAGTATGGATGCACAAGAGGAGGAGTATAATCACTAAGATTAGATACTTGTTCTTGTTACTGTCGCTTTTCCTCCTCCCTTGCTTCGCGTATGCTAGCTAATTCGTGTTGAACGTATTGAAGTGTATTCAAAAAATTGGCTTGTTCTTCTTCACACATTCCAACCGAAGGTTGATGATCGAGGGTGTATTGTGGGGGCTCAAAATTATGAAAACCAGAATTATAGCACGGATGTGGTCCATCATAAATCATTGGTTGAAAAGAAGTAGAACACGGGTTTGGCTCATAATAATTCATCGGCTGATAATAAGAAGTATCGTGAGGGCCCCCACAATTGTTGCAATACGGGTATTGAGGAAAACCCGGTGCTTCTTGTAGATAGCTATTACCATTGTCATAATTGTAACCAAGTTCTTGCTCGCCATGAGGCGGGTATCGAATTGGACACGAAACATGCCAGTGAGAATCGCTTCCACAATATATGCAAGGGGGGGGGGGGGGGGGGGGGGGGGGGGGGAGGAGTAGGTGGATTAGAAGAAAAGGATGAATTAGTCGAATTGCACAATGGACAAAATCCAAAATGGGAAAATTGTGAATCGGAAACGGTTGGAAGATCTTTTCCGTATTGCTCGCAATAACACCATTCACATGATTCGAAACCATATAATCGTCTTCCACACCCTGCAACACAAGCAACATACGAATTCATTAAGAACAATAGATAAGCAAGAAGAATATTTTCGGTGCAAAACTTTCGAAAAAGAAATGCTTTTTATGATTTTTTAAATGTTTTTGGGATTTTTGATTTTTTTTTGGATTTATGAAAATATTTGGCACGGAAAATAACGTTCACGACTGAACGGATCCCAAAATACAACGAGTCTCTCACAAAAAACCGTTAATCTTCACGAAAAGAGCCGGCAGCGGTGCCATTTGAAAGTAAAATTTTGCTAGTTTAAAAAGTTCGTTTTCTCGGTGTCTTAACGAATTGATCTCCGGTTAAAAGTGCGACTCAGTCGTTCTTGGTGGAATATAAACGGAAAAGGTTATCTATTTTAAACTACAAGTAAAATGAAAATGTAGATATAAATGAAAATGTAAAAACAAATGTAAATGTCGTTAAGTAAAAGTGGAAGCTAGAAATTTTAAACTAAAAATTAATACTTAAAAGTAAATGACGAAAAATTAAAAACTTCTATCGAAATAATTCTATCTGAATGTTTCTATCTGAATGTTTCTATCTGAATAATTATATCTGAATGTTTCTATCTGAATGTTTCTATCTGAATGTTTCTATCTGAATGTTTCTATCTGAATAATTCTATCTGAATGTTTCTAACTGAATGTTTCTATCTGAATGTTTCTATCTGAATGTTTCTATCTGAATGTTTCTATCTGAATGTTTCTATCTAAATGTTTCTATCTGAATGTTTCTATCTGAATGTTTCTATCTGAATGTGGCTAACAAAAATTGGGCAGCATTTCGTCACAATAAGCCTTATACCCGATCACAAAGTACGATGCCAGGGGCGACCGCAACCTACGATCAGAATAAGTGATCGGAAAAAACTATCACAATAAGCTGTCACAATGTAGAAACCCTATTGTGATGGAAAAATTACAATATTCGGATGGATGAGCATAAGCTAAAAAAACCAATAAGCACTTCTAAAAAGAACACTTAACAAAAACTTAACCAACTCAATAAGCACAAATTTGAAAACTTTTAAAATACAAAATAAGCAAACTTTATGAATCAAACTTAAAAAAACTAAACTTTTTAAGAAAACTAAAAAAAGTAAATAAGCTAAATACAAAATAAGCCAATAAGCATGAAAAGCTCAAATCTTAAGTTGTATAAAAACTTAAAGATTGATAAAAAGATAAACTTTTTAATCAATCAAACATCAAGATTAAACAAAATCAAAGATTATTTCAAATCAAACATAAATAAAAATCAAGAAAGGTAGAAGAAGATGATTGTAAAAAGCTTGAAATAAAATGAAGATTAAAGATTCAAAAGTACAAGATTAAAGATTAAGAGAACTTGAAAGAAAAGCTTAAGAACATAAAATAAATCTAGAGAGAGAAAGTGAAAACTAGAGAGAGAAATTAAAACTACACTACTCCTAATCTAAACTACCTAACCCCCTCCTAATGACACATTAGGAGGGTATTTATAGGAGGAGTAAAATGTTGGTGCTTTCTTCCTTCTTTCTTCTTGTCTCGACTCGATTTAAATTCTTTGTCTTTCTCGACGTCGTCTCGGGATTTGTCGATATAATTTAAACTAGTCTTATAGTTTTCTTCTTTAATTAGACTTGGTTCTTCGACTTCATTAAACTTCCGTCTTTAGACTTTTTCTTTGATAAATCTTCAGAATAGGCCTTGGATTTCCGTTCTTTTTGCACTCTTGATCTTTTAACTTCGTCTTTTCTCGTTTTCTTCGATAAAAGCCCGTGAAAGCCCGTGTTTTCTTCCTTTTTCATATTTTGGTCCTAACACACAATAAAAACACAAACCACGCATAATTCCGACATTTATGACATACAATAGACGTTTTGGCTTGGTTATTATTATAATTAAGTGGTAAAAGGATGGGTGTTTTCACAACTATCAAATCCCCTACACTTGACCATTGCAATGCCCTCATGCAATGCATTAATTACAAAGCACGTTTACATTTTTCATTATAATTAACCTACCTTGGCCTTTATTAAACATAATTAAAGGAAGTAAAACAAATAAAGAGATTAAAGACTTACATTGGGGCTTTGGATTGTCATGAATGTTTATCATCCTCAAGTTTCACGTTCCCCAAACCAAGCTTAAAAACGAGATCATTGTTATTATAAGTTAACAAACTAACACAAACTCATGTGGCCCAATTATTCACTTAGACTCCCTTATTCCTAGGTGTATCTCTTATATTTTATTTTTATCTTGAATGATCACGAGGATGCATTGTTGACTTATTTCGATAGTTATTTAGGCTGAAAATAAAGTAGGACGATTTAATCAATAGTTAGCTAAAGGACAAAATCTTTTAAACTACTTCTCGGGACCTCATAAAGTTCATATCTTGGCATAACTCGCTTCAGTATTTGAGACCTTTCTCAGACCGATATTTGGCAGTGACTTCATACTTTGAATCTTGAGAGACGTTCATGAAATAATGGTCTTCTCTTCATAACAGGAATTTTTTCACTTGAAGTTTTGAGAGATTCTTCATACTTGGACCATGACTTCTTCATTTTTCTCCAATCTTTATTTTGGATTTTGATATACAACGATCCGCCTCCTTTTAAGACTTGGATCTATTTATCCTCATACCTTGCTAGGGTATTTTCGGATAGACTTCTCCATGATCTTTTGGGGAGTATTTGCTTTTCGTCGTGTGTCTCGATCCTTCATATTGATTTTTGATAAATGATTCTTTACATCACTTTGGATCTTCAGCAACAAAATGTAGCCTTCATGCCTTGTTAGGGCCTTTTCGGACTCGCCAATCTTCGCATCCCGCTACAATAAGTTATGCCTTGGCTATGAACTCTAATTAAAACCGAGCAACTTTTAAACGATCTTGGGCTAGAAGCTAAGTAACTTTTCAAATCGTACAACCTTATTTATTGCAAATATATTTATTAACAAGTGATGGGAGAAAAAGCTTATAATCAACTAACATAAATTCATGAAATAATACCAAACTTATAATCGACTCTATCATCTCTCGTTCTCCACAATTTAAAATCTCAAGGAATGAGACTCGTGGATGCTTAGCCTATTAAATCAAAGTTTTGGGTCAAATCATCTATAGGATCTTAGAACTTCTTAGACTTTTTCAAGTTTAGAATTCTCATTTTAAAGTTCCCTTGATAAACGACTTTCTAGGATCAATTATAGGAACTTACGAAAAGTTCTTGTTCTTAACCCGTGAGAGTTAAGACTTTCGCGTTTTAAAGTTCCCTATATAAAAGCCTAGCAAAACTTGACTTAAATACGTTAAGGATACTAGCTAGAGTAAACTTGGATAAGTAAACTCGGGTTGAGTCAAAAGATTCATGACGTTGAAAAGTTAAAACCACTTTATTAAAAATTTATTCTAACACAGAAAGTAAATAACGATAACAAAGGAAAAACTACTAGGCCAAAATAGATAAATTTTTTTGAAAAATGTCGAAAAATCAATTTTTCGGTTAAAATGAGGGCAAATTCATGGAAAAGACCACTTAACTTCGATAGAAGTCCCCCTACACTTAATATAAACATTGTCCTCAATGTTTAAGCATGTGGGAGTAAACTCCCCTACACTTAGGACATTGTGCACGTTGTTTAAATCTTGTTAAGGAAGAGACAACTAAAGTGATTCCCATTTTAATATTGAAAAATATAAAATAGTGAATCAAAAGAGTTTAGGATAGAACCGGGAAGACGGGTACACGGGATCACGGTTCGTCAAAAGTCATCAAGAATGGATCTTTGAAAGCTCGAATCCCTGCACATGATAAGAAAGAAAACAACAAAAACATAGTAGGGTCTCCCCTACACTTATTAGAAAAACAGAATAAAAGGATAGATAATCGGGTTGCCTCCCAAAAAGCGCTTGTTTTTGTTAACCAAGTCACGAGCCTGACTCGTCCACGAATTAAATGGTCCATGGGGAAGCCTCGAATGTAATACCGGGATCAAAGACCTTTTCCTAGGTCCCGGAGGAACATAATAAATGAGAGGCAGGAGTATAAGTTTTGAAGGGTAGAAAAGTCCTCTCAACATAAGAAAAGTATGTGAAATCATGATCCACGGGAGGTGGAGTGGGTAAAGGAATCAAAATGTCATCCCCAAAAGACATATGATTATCACTGAGCGGCAAAGCCATAAAGGTGTCAATCATGGAATGGTCAATGTCACCTCCCGGGTCAAAGCACTCATCCTCCGTAATGGTGTCTAAAGGAGTGAATGAAAGGTGCTCGGGAGGGAGACTTGGGACGATATCTTCATGCAACAAATTATCAAAAATAATATCCCCTCCGTGTCATCATCATCAAATCCCAGAGGTATTAAGAGAATGTCGATTTCCTCCATAGCTGTATCATTATTCTCAACTGAAGTACTAGACGGAGGTAAAGACTCAGAAATAGGAGCAGAATTCAACGCTTCAATTTTAGCAATAAGAAGATGAATTTTCAGTAATTTGTCGCGAAGAATAACGTCTTCCACCTCATCTACAAGACCAAGTTCAGTGGTGAACTTCTCGTATGTCGGAGAGAATAAATCAACATCGCCTTCATCGCCCGGAGGAGAAGGAGACATTTCAAAAGTGAAATTTTCATAGCATGGAGAAAAATCATCATCATTAAGAGCGACCTCTTTCGTAAGCTCCTCAAAAGTCTGCACTTCACAAACCTCATCAAAGAATTTGTCGAGACCAAAATCACTAATCTCACTCGATGTATCACTATCCTTAGACGCATTAGGGATATCAAGAGTAGGAGTAGTAATCTCAGAAGATGGGTTGGGATTATAGATATCATCCTCGTCATCATCATAATAGTAGTATGGACGTACAAGAGGAGGAGTATAATCACTAAGATTAGATACTTGTTCTTGTTACTGTCGCTTTTCCTCCTCCCTTGCTTCGCGTATGCTAGCTAATTCTTGTTGAACGTATTGAAGTGTATTCAAAAAATTGGCTCGTTCTTCTTCACACATTCCAACAGAAGGTTGATGATCGAGGGTGTATTGTGGGGGCTCAAAATTATGAAAACCAGAATTATAGCACGGATGTGGTCCCATCATAAATCATTGGTTGAAAAGAAGTAGAACACGGGTTTGGATCATAATAATTCGTCGGCTGATAATAAGAAGTATCGTGAGGGCCCCCACAATTGTTGCAATACGGGTATTGAGGAAAACCCGGTGCTTCTTGTAGATAGCTATTACCATTGTCATAATTGTAACCCAGTTCTTGCTCGCCATGAGGCGGGTATCGAATTGGACACGAAACATGCCAGTGAGAATCGCTTCCACAATATATGCAAGGGGGGGGGGGGAGTAGGTGGATTAGAAGAAAAGGATGAATTAGTCGAATTGCACGATGGACAAAATCCAAAATGGGAAAATTGTGAATCGAAAACGGTTGGAAGATCTTTTCCGTATTGCTCGCAATAACACCATTCACATGATTCGAAACCATATAATCGTCTTCCACACCCTGCAGCACAAGCAACATACGAATTCATTAAGAACAATAGATAAGCAAGAATAATATTTTCGGTGCAAAACTTTCGAAAAAGAAATGCTTTTTATGATTTTTTAAATGTTTTTGGGATTTTTGATTATTTTTTGGATTTATGAAAATATTTGGCACGAAAAATAACATTCACGAGTGAACGGATCCCAAAATCCAACGCGTCTCTCACAAAAAACCGTTAATCTTCACAAAAAGAGCCGGCAGCGGTGCCATTTGAAAGTAAGATTTTGCTAGGTTAAAAAGTTCGTTTTCTCGGTGTCTTAACGGATTGATCTCCGGTTAAAAGTGCGACTCATCGTTCTTGATGGAATATAAAGGGAAAAGGTTATCTATTTTAAACTACAAGTAAAATGAAAATGTAGATATAAATGAAAATGTAAAAACAAATGTAAATGTCGTTAAGTAAAAGTGGAAGCTAGAAATTTTAAAATAAAAATTAATACTTAAAAGTAAATGACGAAAAATTAAAAACTTCTATCAAAATAATTCTATCTAAATGTTTCTACCTGAATGTTTCTATCTGAATGTTTCTATCTGAATGTTTCTATCTGAATGTTTCTATCTGAATAATTCTATCTGAATGTTTCTATCTGAATGTTTCTATCTGAATGTTTCTATCTGAATGTTTCAATCTGAATGTTTCTATCCAAATGTTTCTATTTGAATGTTTCTATCTGAATGTTTCTATCTGAATAATTCTATCTGAATGTTTCTATCTGAATGTTTCTATTTGAATGTTTCTATCTGAATGTTTCTATCTGAATGTTTCTATCTAAGTGTTTCTTTCTGAATGTTTCTATCTGAATGTTTCTATCTGAATGTTTCTATCTGAATGTGGCTAACAAAAGTTGGGCAGCATTTCGTCACAATAAGCCTTATACCCGATCGCAAAGTACGATACTAGGGGCGATCACAAACTACGATCGGAATAAGTGATCGGAAAAACTATCACAATAAGCTGTCACAATGTAGAAACCTATTGTGATGGAAAAAACACAATATTCGGATGGATGAGCATAAGCTAAAAAAACCAATAAGCACTTCTAAAAAGAACACTTAACAAAAACTTAACCAACTCAATAAGCACAAATTTGAAAACTTTTAAAATACAAAATAAGCAAACTTTATGAATCAAACTTACAAAAAACTAAACTTTTTAAGAAAACTAAAAAAAGTAAATAAGCTAAATACAAAATAAGCCAATAAGCATGAAAAGCTCAAAGCTTAAGTTGTATAAAAACTTAAAGATTGATAAAAAGGTAAACTTTTTAATCAATCAAACATCAAGATTAAACAAAATCAAAGATTATTTCAAATCAAACATAAATAAAAATCAAGAAAGGTAGAAGAAGATGATTGTAAAAAGCTTGAAATAAGATGAAGATTAAAGATTCAAAAGTACAAGATTAAAGATTAAGAGAACTTGAAAGAAAAGCTTAAGAACATGAAATAAATCTAGAGAGAGAAAGTGAAAACTAGAGAGAGAAAGTAAAACTACACTACTCCCAATTTAAACTAACTAACCCCCTCCTAATGACACATTAGGAGGGTATTTATAGGAGGAGTAAAATGTTGGTGCTTTCTTCCTTCTTTCTTCTTGTCTCGACTCGATTTAAATTCTTTGTCTTTCTCGACGTCGTCTTGGGATTTGTCGATATAATTTGAATTAGTCTTATAATTTTCTTCTTTAATTAGACTTGGTTCTTCGACTTCATTAAACTTCCATCTTTAGACTTTTTCTTCGATAAATCTTCATAATAGGCCTTGGATTTCCGTTCTTTTTGCACTCTTGATCTTTTAACTTCGTCTTTTCTCGTTTTCTTCGATAAAAGCCAGTGAAAGCCCGTGTTTTCTTCCTTTTTCATCTTTTGGTCCTAAAACACAATAAAAACAAAAACCACGCATAATTCCGACATTTACGACATAAAATACACGTTTTGGCTTGGTTATTATTATAATTAAGTGGTAAAAGGATGGGTGTTTTCACACCTATCAGTAATCTTCCTTTAATGAAATTAACTGCTTGGACCAAAGAAAACCCAGCTAGAAGTTTTATTATTTGCCTTAACAGATACTTAAGTAAACCCTAATTTATAAATCAGATCTTTTCCCTTGTCTTTTTAGCTAAGTATAATTTATTTTTATTCAGAAAAATTAGGTCAAGAACTGCAAGTTATGGGATTGGTATGATGATGAGATAGAGAATGAGTGGTACTAAACCCATATGTTTGAGATGTACAAGATTTTAAATGCATCTCAATAAAGTGCACTAACAACTGAGATAATGAGCCAAGAGAAAGTTGTCATCCTTCAAGCTGAAATGCATAAAATCAAGGATGATTTGTCTAAAACTCTACAAAGTGCATTTTTTTGGAAGCTTGTTGTTATATTGTTTGTGGTGGGTTGGTCTGTATTTGTAATGAACTAAGTTTAAGACCAAGTGTTTGTCAGGTAGTATTCCTTTTATAGTTCTAATGGTAGCATGTTTTGTAACAATTCACCCTTGTAATGTTTATGTTTCTAATGGAATGGTACTCATGTTGTAAAACTTCACCCTTGTAATGTTATGTTTTATGTTAATGTTTACTGCACATTTGAATGCGGACTACACATGACAATGTATATTGCACATGGTTTGTATTTCCATATAAAGTGAAATGCAGAGTTCAAGACACGAGAACATGGAATGGTTTGCACATTACAAGAAAAACATACTGGAAAATATGACAATAAAAACATAAGATACTGCATTTCCATTAATTAAGGTAGTCAATATTGTCTTTAACAAAAGGTTATGTCCACATGCCTTTGTCTACCAATATTGTGTTATACAAAACCTATGAAACATGCAAATAATCATCCATTACAACAAATTAAAACATAAATAACCTACAAATAGTTCCTAATCAGATTTGGATACATCAAATACCTTGTCTGGTGTTGAGCCAGTTGCCACACTGTCAAATTTGTAAGGCTTGCTCATCTGTTGGTTTACAATCCTTTCTAATCTCTCACGATTCTTCACACAAATCCTAACACCATCTAAATAGTATTGATCCATCCACTTCTGCCTGTTTCTTTTCTTAGTTGGTGTTGCCGTATCTACTTGTTGGGTATCCGATATACCTTTCTCTTTATAATCATCAACTGGTAAATGCTCTTGTGTTGCCTCATGTGTTGCTTGATCATCAAGTGGGGTAACTTCATGTGTTGCTTGATCACCATTAGTCACAGAATGTTGGGTTGGGTGAGAGGGGCTATTATGGACTACTTGTTTCCCATACCACTATGATAGGACTACTTGTTTCTCATATGACTTGCAATGAATACAAACGAAAACACTTACATATTTAGTCGACAAGATGTGACGGGTGAAAAGCACATTAAGAAAACATTGTAGTAAGTAATGCATGATTAGATAAACACATTTTATTTACTTGATGAAATTCTACAACATTAGTTTAGTTTTATATATAGTGTTAGTAAAAAACACTCATTAACCCTGATATTTTACTTGCTTTTATAAAATACAAAAAGATTTTTCCCACCTCTAGACCTATTGTACGTTCGAAACTAGCCTCCAAAACTATTCCCGATAGAAGGATAACAACCCCTAGTCCTTTACTATACTATATCTACAAGACTGGGTACACTACCCGAGAGATTGTAAAACTCATTGAGAAAAGGGGTAAAACCCACCTCATCAACAAAAATAGTAGTTTAGCTTTCTTCCAACCTCTACATCTTAGTAACATTTGATATGAACCTCTGACACAAATCCCATAAGGAAGGATAAATAACCCTAAGTCCTTGCTCATACTACACTAGATCAATTAGGTGCACTCCCTAGGGGTTGTAAATCTTATTGCTAAGGTCTTACAACCACCACATCAATCACTGCAATGTTATTAAGAGTGTAATTACCAAAATCCTATTTGGTGTTGTGGTATATCATATGTAGCAAGAAAAAAATAATAGACAATTTACTAATGAGAAAATGTCTGCTAAAATCTTGGTTGTTAATATTTTAGATATTGTGAAGAAGAGAATAATAAGTCCAAGGGTCAAAAGTAATGCTAAAGTTTTGAGCGTATCTAAAGATTGGAATATTCAATTTAGATATTTCTAAAATTTTTACCTTTTTTATTGTTTGATTAGTTAAAAGAGTGTTTAGATCCTTTGATACCAACTTAATATCTTTTCTCAATTAACCTTTTGAACTTCCATATTGTAGATGGCTAGTTATTTGGTGTATCATTAATTCTGATAATGCAGTCCATATATATTGGTTTGCCTTGTATGGAACCAATATGTGTATTCATGCTTGTTAGTATTTTAGATGTATCGAAAGATAATTTCTTAAATGTTTGAATTTTAAAATACCTTTCGATTTTAAGGTATTGGTGAAAATGAGAGGATTTTACCTTATTTGGCTTAAATTCGTAGCTAGATATTGCTTTTATGAGATAAAATAGTTGGCCTTGTACCTTCGAATCTAGTCTAATTTATTCTCGTGGATACGTCAATTGGATTTGGGAGTAATTACATATTGAGTTTATTTTCATTTTATAATGTATGTTTCTCACTACAAAGGGTATTGATCTATATAATTGTTCAAGTTGAAAGGAATAGTGAGTCATGAAAGATAAGACTACTTGGTCCTAGTATTGAATCATTGAAGGAGGCCTGGTTGGTCGTTAATTAGGGTGTGTGTTCCTAAATACGGATGCCTTCCATAAGAAAGGAAATATAGGTATTTGGATAACCCCTAACAGGAGAGGTTTAGGGGGTTATAATTGGCATAATGGCGTTTGCTCTAGCCTACTTGGTTATTGGGATGTGCGTTTAATGATCATGACTTTAGGATATGTATTTATGTGGTTATGGAGCTATGGGCTAGTGCAATGGGGTGATATTTAGTTGTTTGAATGTAAAACTATGATGTTTGAATGTAGCTTATAGAGAATGAGAAGTCGGTTCTCTATTTCCCTTGCTTTGTTCTATTGAATTAGAGTTATAGTTTTTACTTTGTTAAATATGTTCCTTTGTATATGATATCTGATAAATAGCAGTATTATGTTTGGTATTATATTTGGGCATGCAAGGGCATGAGTTTTTCTGTTAATGTAAATTTTGATAAGTAATATATACTTACATCTATCCCATAATAAGTGTCCACTTTGACTTTTTCGGTCTTTTTATTCAACTTTGACTATAAATATATTCATTTGTGTTATATAATATTAAATGGAAAATATATGCATGGATTGAGATTTAAATGCATTTTCATTAAATATATTTTTCATCCGCTATTATACAATACAAATGAAAATATTTATGGTCAAAATTAAATAAGAAAGACCGAAAAATTCAAAGTAGATACTAATTATGGGACTGAGGGAGTAATATTCATCGTTTGCACTAAAAAGAAGGTATAAGACATTAGTTGATAACTAAGACTTAAGTCTGATTATGAGTTTAGGGTATATTAAGGTTTTGATATGCATTTTGTAGATAAATAGTCAAGCAATACACGCGTATCAGATGGGAATTCATTGTTAAACAAAAGATTGACATGTTTTTTTAAATTTGGTGACTAAAGCTTCACAATCTTTGTTGGTCCCTTTTAACTCATTACTACTTATCAACCATAAGTAGTAACTAGCTATTAAGACTCAAGTGTGTCATTTTATCAATTAATAAGAACTAAGAACAAATAAAATAACAATACCAATTTAACTTTTCAACTATAGACTTTTATTAAAATTCAAATAAAGAATCTATAACCCATTTGGTTTGTGGAATAACAAAGTGGTTGAATAACAATGTGGGGTGATCACCTCTACTTAAACTTTCAACCAAAGTTAATAGTTTAAGTTCCAACCTAAACGTTCATATGCACTTTGGCTATATGGTTGGTTGGGATTGGGAGAGAAGGTTAATAAGAGATTCTTTCTCTTGTAAGGGCTAACCGATTCTCTCCCAAATGCACTCTTATATAGGCAGTGAAATATCTAGGGTTTACATTCACATGTACTCATGCATGGGTTTATCCAGTGGGTGGTTGATGCCCATGCTGGATAAACAGTACATCACACAAAATAAACTAATTTAGAAAAGATAAAGGTTGTACTTATAGTTACCAATACAAGCAACCTCTTTCCTACTTTGACTTGTAGTAAATCTTTTCCCGCCTAATGTAAACCTTCAGAATACTAAAGTGTCTTTAGTATTCTAGAGGAGATCGACATCATTCATTTTCGTAAGCCAAACTAAACTGAAAGCTCTTCTTCAGGACTTGTTCTTCAACAACTAGACCGCCTAGTCTTTGAAGCAAAGACTCGTTTGTCTTCTAAGTTTACTGGAAGAGGAAAGCTAAACATCCTTCAGCAAAACATTCTTTAGTAGGAATCTTTGTTCCTCTGGTCATGCTTTTGCAGATTCATCTTTCTGAACATGAAACACTTAGGGGGATTTTATATTCAAGTCCTAGAGTTGCTTCAGGGTCAACAAATACTGACCCAACAATCTCCCCCTATTTGGATATACAAATAGCCTAAGTCTAAAGTCAATAGTAAGTGAGCGTAACAAATTCTTCTTACTTGCACTAAACAATAAAGTACTTATAAACATCAATTAATCACTCATTAACAAAACATTTCAAATTACAACTGAACATTACAAATGATTATTTAATTTTCCTTAGGCATAAGTCCTTCTATGATAGGAGTCTGAACAAGTGGATCTAAGTTTCTGCTCTTTAGTATTTCTAGTAAGCACATGCTGAAGGTTCTTGCAGCTTCAGTAAGTCCTGGACCTCCATGATGAGAGTAGAAGATCCTCTGAACATTTCCAAGTAGTTCATTGTTCATATCATCAAGATCACTAATACCAACAAAGTCTTGACGTTCTTGATGATTGAACATAATCATTCCCAACTCTGGTTCATCAAGTACATGTCCAGGGAGATGATTCTAAAACTGAACAAGCCCTTTGTATTTCTTCGTGGTAACAAAGATGTCACCCACACCAGGTCTGATCAGATTTGCTCTTTTGTTCAGCTCCAGTATAGGATCTTGATCCTCTAGTGGAACATCAATATTAATGTTGAGGATCTCACCCATTCTTTCATGGTTTCTCTTTGAGTGATCAATTCTGATGTAGACTTCATCCCACCTCTTAGACTTCCTCTTCATAAGCTTTTCTTTCATTTCTAGCCATACAGTATAAGAGAGATCCCTTGTTTGGAAGTCTTCCAGAATCTCATCAGTTCCATCACCCCTGTAGAACTTCCGATGGAAATCACCTTTGGTGGTAAGCATGTCAATGTTTGTGACTTCTGAAGGGTTTCTTCTATTCAGTCTTGTTATACAAAATGTTTCATATAACATTTTCCTTTTAAAGAGGTTTCCAACTTCTAGCTTCCCAATTTCTTCATACAGACTTAACTTCAACTTTCTTAGCTAATCTGCTTCATGTAATCTGTACAAGTTATCAATCTCTTCTTGGGAAGCAATCTCAGCCCTGATAATTCGTTCCTTCATAGTAGAATCACCTTTATTCTTGGACTGGAATGGAGGTATACCTTCATCAATTGTGTCATCACTGGTGGTAAGACCATTAATGTGTCTATCCTTAGCTGAAGACTCCCCCTTAGTCTTAGCTGGACTCTGCTCAACAAATGGTGACTCATAGACAACTGGTTGTTTCTGGGCCTTCTTTTGTACATGTTTCTGAAATAACTACTGAATGGTGTTCTTTTCCCCCTCAGCAGAAGATTGCCCAACAACTTCTGATGAACCACCATGAGGGAGGAAGGCAACAAGAGAATCCAAAGTAGAGGATACCTTAGCCAACATTGCTGGAACATGTTCAAGGGCACCAAGTTTCTGTTGAACCTCTTCAGATAAGGTCACCTTTTGTTTCTCCAGCAATGCCACCCTATCCTTGATCTTTGAGACAGAGTCACATAAGTCATTAATCAGGCCAGGGACTGGTGTGAAATCTGGTGGAAACTCCATGGAAGCACAATTGATGGAGTCCATTAGTGATGACATCTCTTGCTTTGGAGAGGTGGTGGTTACCACATCTTTCACCATAGGTTTCAAGGCATCAAGAATAACATCTTTAATTTGTTCAACAATTGGGGAGGAATTGGTCTTGCTTTTAATGTGGCAATTTCAGCATCCGTAATGACCTTTTCTTCTTTGAGCCTATTCACATGTGACTGAAGAACCAACACTTGATTGGTCAGTTATTTTACCTGGATAGCTCTTAGGGATGGTGGCTTTGGATGTTGTTCAACAATGTCATCCTCTGGCTCACTTTCATCAAGATTCACTAGATCTCTTTCATCAAAACCCAACTCCTTTTCAAAGTCCTCTAAAGACATATTGAACATGAAAGAAGGAGAGTGTCCCACCTTGGCTCCAGTGGTGAGAGGCACTTCTTTTTTTGTCTTCTCAGCATCACCTCCAGTGTGAGGATCAGTTTCAACTCCTTCACCACCAGGGTTGGTTTTACCTGATGGATCATGAGAAAAAGTCCTTGATATATTAAGATCAATGATTATGTTTTTGGTTCCTTTAGTAGAACCTTGTTGTTGGGGTGCTACATAATTAGAAATAGATTGGATAGGGCCAGCGTCAGCTGTTGTATTTGCTGACGCCTCACGTCCTGATGCTAACTCGGAGTGACAAATGATACAATTTGGCAAGGAACTTGGAAATGTATTTAAATTTAAATTGCTTAACAATGCTGACTCCACACTACTGAGCTGAGGGTGCGCTCCTTCTTCACCTTTATCCCCTAAAGAAGTTGGGATAGAGGTTTCCTTTTGGGTCTCTTTATGCATGCAACTCCTAACAGGTGCTGAAGATGGCGTCTGGCTAGGGTTCGTGTCCTTGGCCGAGGACTTTGGCTTCTTCAAAAGATGGCCTTGGGATACATCAGACACCTCCTTTGATGAAGAGTCTGTGTGGGTTCTCCTTTTCTTAGACTCACGTCTAAATTTTTAAGTATTAACAGATGTGGACTTCTGACGTAGTTTAGATGAAGCTCCAGACTTTTTGGCTTTGAGATCCCCTTCTCCAGTTGGCGAAGTGTCTTTAGGATCTTTGTACACAACTAGACCTTCTGCTGAGCAGATGTCCAACATAGGTTGTGTAAAAGGAGGATCAACGATACTAACTGGAATGTTCCAGCGCTTAAGTTCAAAAGTTTGAAAGACTAGATTTTCTCACTTGAGTTGAGTAAATGTTTCTCCAAGGTGGTCAGCAAAAAGGAGGGATAAAAATCTGGTGTAGACCACATTCTTTCCCTTGTTCTTTTCTCTAGTTTTCCATGGAGATCTTCAAATATTAACCTCCCAAAATCCGCCTTGACCCCCTTGGCCAGTCAATATAAAATGATAGCATCCTTTTAATTTATCTGATCAAGCCCACCAGTTTTCCCCCCAAGCATTCTATTAAAATGGTCATCAGTAATTTCCACTTAGGTGGCAAGCAACTTCTCTTCAGCCCACCCTTTTTAGTGATTTCTTCAGTATACCCAATTTCTTTAAAGAAGTTTTTAACAATAGAAAAATCATCAGTTATAGCCTCATAATCACTAGGGTTTCCCAAATAGTTTAACCCTAAAACCCTTTTAAAAAATTTTAAACCAAATTTACCATGAATGCTAGCAGTTGTTGAATCAAACTCAATGAATTTCTTGTTCTGGGAAGGTTGTGTAGTGAACCAAAACTCCTTTAAAACGTTTTGAAATATCATTCCTGGGTCCTTCAACAATGCTTCTTGAAAAACACACTTTGACAAAAACTTCATGACCTCATTCCCAGGAATGGATTTGATGACTTCTGGTTTGACCAAGGTAAGGTTGTTGGGTTTACAAATGATATCCTCAATAGGATAGTTAACGTGAATAGATGGGTTTAGGGTGATCTCAGTATCTTGTTGAGAATATGATTAAGCCATTGTTGTTGGTGTGTTTTTTTAAAGAGAGAGAGTTTGTGTGTGTTTTGGAGATGAAAGATTTGTAAGCGTGATATGAAATCCAACATCAAAGAGTTTATATAAAAACTTGGACTGAATTTTGAAAGTTTTTTATAAAACTTTTAAAGAAGTTACAAACTTTTAGGGTTTCTTTTGAACAAATGGCACAAACTCTCTCATTAATGTTCTACAAAAGTATGATTTTTTTGTTGCCTTGAACAGTGAAACACCTCATGTGTCAGGAAGTTGTTGATTGTGGATGTGGACGTTTGAAATTTACTTAATAAACAATTTACACCTTTTAAAATAATGTTTGTATTTATTCTAAAGAAAAAAAATGCTATTTAAATTTTGAAACACATGACTGTTTTATCTTAAAAAACTGTTGGCCAGATATGCTGAACCTGAAGGGTATACTTGTGAGATTTAGTGTGTCAGATGAGGCGAAAAAACCCCATATACATGTTCACATAGGTGAACAAGACATATGAAGTTTCACGCTCCTCTACTCAGGCCTAACTACTCATTTGTATAAAAACTTTGTTCAGATCTCTAAAGGAACACTGCTGATTTTTTTTGTGATTATTTGTTTAGCTTCAGTATGTATGATAAGGCGACAAAACATCATGTACACAATCACATAATATGAAATAGACACATGACATTGCACACTCCTTTACTCAAACACTGCTACTTCACAACAATCAAAACAGTTAGAAAAATACCGAACCTTTAGACTTCTTTAGTGAATGCTGAAGGTTCAGTTTTTTTATCATCAATGTTCAGCATACCAAGATCCATTATTAATCTTTTGAAAGTTGGCTCGTCCAGTGGTTTGGTGAAGATATCAGCCAATTGGTATTGAGTGGGGATGAAATGTTAATCAATGTCCCCTTTCACAATGTGATCTCTGATAAAATGATATCAGATATCAATGTGTTTTGTTATTGAGTGAAGGACCGGATTATTGGATATTGCAATAGCACTAGTGTTATCACGAAAAATTGGTACCTTTTCATATTCAATGTCATAATCAGCCAGTTAGCTTTTCATCCATAAAACATTGGCACAACATCCAGCAACAGCCACATATTCAGAGGGTACAAGTATCATCCCCTTCACATGGTTCAGTATCCACTGGAATAGATTCGTGAAGATCTTACCTTCATAGAGGAACCCGAACGAGTTATTGACAGGCAAGAACGAGTCATGACGAAGAAGACGATTCCATTCATCAAAATCCTTTGGAGGGATCATACCGAGCGGGAAGCCACTTGGGAGACCGAGGAGTCTATCCGGACTTATTTCCCTCATTTCAAGTTTTGAATTCGGGTATGTTCCTCTTCTTTCAGTTTACTTTATCTATAATTCGGGGACGAATTATTCTTTTTAGGGGGGAAGAGTTGTAAAACCCGCATGCTTTTACCGTGAACAGTACACTTGTAATCGTACGTACATGATTAAAACTTTCTTTTTTCATGTCATACATGAGCAGGCTCCGTAAGATCTAGTTCACTTAATTATGAATACGTTTCACGAACATAAATTACAAGAATTACGTACGTGTTATTATATGATAAGTATTATGTACGTGATAGTTCACGATAATTATTATGGATAATAATTAAATCACGAACATGAAATCATGAACGCAAGAATCACGAACGTATAATTATATATTTACATAATTATTATTACGACTACGTACAAATATTTATATTAACACAAATATTTAATAATAACGTTACGTAAATACAAGCACACGAACACGTAATATATTAGAACACGAAATAGCTACGGGTTTCCCTTGGTGGGCCCTGGTAGCCGCGACACAGAAAGAAGGAGGGGCCCATCCCATGTTGATTTTATTAAAGGAACAAATAGGAAAAACATAAACATTACAGAAGAGTTTTTAGAAAAGCAAAAACCCTATTCTCTCCTGCTCTCTCCTTAGGCCGGCGGCTACATTAAAGAAACAAGGGGGATTGGTTGATCTTTATTTAACAAATCACAAGAACGTGTTCGTGTATTCAAGATCTATTGATTCCACGCGTTTTGGTAATACGAAAATCCTTTCTGTTTAATTCTTTTTATGTTATATGAACATGTGATCATGGGGAATTAAAAACAAGATTAAAAACATGCTAAAATCATGGTGGGGAAATTATTGGGATTGTTTTTCGGTTTTGGTGTTCGGCCACCACACAAACCGAGAGTCTCATAACTCTCGGCGCCGTTTGGTTCGCACCACCAACCAAGACCAAGGTCTTGGTGGTGTTGGTGTTCGGTCGGCAAAAAGGGCAAGACACCCCAACGTGCGTCGGGGGTGTCTTGTGGTTCGGTTGGATCTCGGCAGCCACAGCCCCCACCACCGGCTAAAGCCGGTGGCTAATTTACGCAGGCAGGGGGAAACCACCACAGCCAGCAGGGGGAACCACCGACACACAGTCGGTGGGAACCCGGTGTGGTTAGCAGCTGGGCCGAGAAGGGCAAGACCACCGGCACACAGCCGGTGGTAGTAGGGCCGAAGGCAGGGGCAACTGGCTTAGGCCGGTTTGCCACTGTTTTCGGTGGGGTTGGTTCGGGCCGGTTCATGGGTTCACGGGTCCGGTTTACGACATGTTTTTAATAAAAATAATACATGGGTTCGGTTCATTTTTCTTACAAGTATAGTTATATTACAAGTTAATTAAATTAATGTAACATGTTATATGATTAATTTAATTAAAACATGGACTTAGGTTTATTATTAATATTTAATAATACATGATTTTAACCTAAGTATTTAATTATGTACTTTAGACTATAGTAATTAATTAATTAGTAAAACATGACATATAATTAATTAATTTCCATGACTTAGGTTATATTAATATAAATATTAATACTTGTTTTAACCTAAGTATTATATACACTTTAATTTAATTAAATCATGATTATATTTAATTAAATCGTATAACATATAGTTTATTTAATTAACATGTTATAATTAATAAACTATACTATTAATCACATGACTTAGTATATTTAATTAGTAAAACTTAAGCTTATCGTGTTAGCTTAACAATCTAGCTTATTTCTAATTATGGAAACTTTCTATTTCAGGAAACTTACTATTTTTGGAAACTTTCTATTTTTAGAAACTAATCTATTTTAAGCAGTCACTCTATTTTTGGAAACTTTATATTTTTGAAAACTTTCTGTTTTTGGAAACTTTCTATTTTAGGAAACCTGCTATTTTTAGGAAGTTACTTATTATTACACAATAAGTATAATAATACAAGAAATGCAAGTAATACTTAATCAGAATATCAAGAATACATGATAAACACAACATAACGTTAAAATCAGTAAAACAAGACATGAACATATAAAACAAACTAAGACATGATATAAAACAAGTTACGTACTCAGTAATCAGAATACTTATACACGTATACTATCTATGTAGCATTAGTGAGATCGAAGTAGGACTCTCTTCCGTTCGTCTTCTTCGTTCACTGGACACAAGGTACGAATTCTCCGTCCTTTCAGTATGGACATTCTTTCCTTATTAGGATTCCCCGTATGCAGCCAACTGTTTTCCTAGTATATGTTTTATATGTTTTGATTTGCTTATGTTTAACTAAATGCCTAAGCCATATACATGCATGACCAGTTTCACCTAGTTATGGAGGTACCATAACCATAACACTAGAGGCACCAGTGTTATGACTTCACCACGGCGGAGTGATAGCTCGTGGCGTCCCTTTCAGCTTTTGGCCATATTATTATGTTATCATGTGAGGCGTATGGCTGCATCCTAGGTTACATGTTTTTAACAGATTATTCAGGTGAATGTGGTGTGTGCCTTACATCCTTCACAAGGAGTTGATCCCTCCTACCCAAACTTTTATTAATTAGAGGCAACCCCTCTAATTGCATGACGAGGTCACCCCTCCAAGTATTCATACACGTTGATATTTAATGACCTATACTGGCTTAATGGTTAACATGTTAAACAATTTTTATAAGATAAACATAAGGCTTTTCAAACTATAAAACCAGTTTTACTAAGTTATACCAGGTGTTCCAGGACTTAATCAGTTATGCTGCTATATGTTGTATATGCTTATGTTATTCATTCTATGCTTGTATGTCCGTGCACTGAGCGTTATGCTCAACCGTTTTTCTTTCATGTTCCCAAAACGGCAGGTACTCAAGGGCGCTCGTAGACTCTAAGCGTACGTGCACATGGATTGGAAGCTTTCTAGCCTTCATTACTTTATGCATTTCATCATACATTTTGATACTTATTTCCATGGACATTGTTTAGTCCTTTTCCTTTATAGTACTTATGTTTGTGTGTGATGAGCTTATACTTTGGGGTACCGATGTTTGTTTCTGGTATTTCCTTTATGGTCATGTAATGTTTAAGACATTTATCCTTGTATGCTTTGATGAAACGCCATAATCACGCGTGACATTCCATTTACCAAAATGGGGTGTTACTATTATGGTATCAGAGCCAAGGCTTCGACCTGTAGGCTCTCAAAAAACGACATGTGATTAGTGGTTAGTGACTATGATCTTCCTAGAACTGACAGTCGGTTTTCATGCATTGATTGTTTTCATGCATCCATATACATGTCATTGTCGCACGTTTATGACTAAGTAATGGTTGGTACATGACTGACCCTATTTAGTCAGATGTGCTTTTATCGAAGCTTTTAACTTTGGGACCGACCCATTGGCGTCCCCTCTCCATGTCTTTTGTTTTGAGTGAATTAACCATAGGCGTTCACTCTCGCGCATATAAAAGTTTTCATAAAACTGCATCATGCATTCATGTACTAGTTTTCCTGCATAATTTTTTTCATGATTTATTGGTATAAATTTTTTTTCATGTATATATTTTATGTTTTGATCAGTTTAATCATGTATTTTTATGTTATATTGTTAGATGGTTCTCACACGCGAGCAAGAACAACTCAATGTAGCAGTCCAAGCTGCGATGCAAGCTTTGCTTCCTCAGCTAAGGAACGAAATTAGGGCTGAGGTGCAGGCTGCCAACAACCAGCAACCACACCAAGTACCTCCTCCTCCTCCTCCAGCAACATTGGTCACATGGCTGGAGAGATTCAACAAGCAACACCCTCGATCCTTCGAGAGAACTGATAGCCCCAGTGAAGGTGAAAGCTGGTTGGCTCATATTGAGAATATATTCGATGCAATGGGCTGTGACCCCGTCTTCAAGTCAAGGTTGGTCTGTTACAAGTTCGAAGGAGATGTGCTGGGATGGTGGAAGGCAGTCAAGCAGTCTAAGGGAGGTGACAATTGGGTGGCTGGTTTGACTTGGGCTCAGTTCAGGGAGTTAGTGATGGGACAGTTCTTTCCCAAGGCTGAGCAAGACAAGCTGAAGAGGGAGTACCACGGAATCAGGCAGAGAGCTGGGGAGAACATCAACGAGTTCATGCAACGCTTTCTTCGTTTGGCTGGTTTTCTTGGCACAGCAGCAGGTACTGCCGAAGAGCAAGCATACCACTTCCGGTGGGCTCTTCGTACATCGATCGCTAACACTTGGTGTGTGCTACGTTCAACACGGTGGCACAAGTTGCCGATGCAGCACGTAAGCTGGAGATGCTGCAAGAAAGAGAAGAGTTCGGGGAAGCAAAGAGACCCGAGAAGAGGTAAACATTCGTTATTCAGCGGTGACCAAACCATATTCTTTCAATATATGTCAATACTTATATCTCTTAAACTGCATCTTTCAGGCAGAAGACTAGGGACCGGTCTCAGCCGGCTACTCAGCAACAACCTACTCAGCCCAAGGGAAACGGTTAGACTCAAGACCGTTCTGCTACGGATAGGCGTTGCGGTAATGATAATTACCGTAACAACGCTGGAAACTCCAACAGCAGCAGGTCCTTACACTTACTCATTTCCTTATGTTACACGTAATAATTCATAATTCTGACGCATTAGCAATCTTCTACCAGGAATCGTGGTAACGGGAGGGACCAGAACTAAAGAGGTTCACAGCCTAACCGTCCAGCTATCACTGGTATTACATCTTACGATTTTCCGCATTGTCCTTTCGTACCTATAACCATGTCTCATGTATACTATTGTTAACAGGCTCCCAGCCAACAAGGGCACCTGCTGGAGGGTATACTCATCCTCTTTGCACTACCTACAACCGCAGGCACCCAGGGCCATGTCGCCGCGACAGCGGCGCATGCTATAAGTGTGGCCTTACTGGTCATCGTATGAAGGAATTCCGCAAGGGCGAGATAGAGGGCACATCTGGACATGCTGATTCCAAGCCGCCTCCTACTACTGGACGCATTTACACGACTTCTTGCGATCAGGCCAACAAGTCTACAGAACCTTCCATGAATTTCTGGACAAGTTCGTCATTGTCTTTATTGACGACATCCTGATATTCTCTAAGTCAAGGGAGGAGCACGAAGACCATCTTCGTACAGTGTTACAGATTCTTCGCTAGAAGCAGCTGTATGCGAAATTCTCCAAGTGTGAGTTCTGGTTAGACAAGGTGGCGTTCTTAGGTCATATTGTATCAGCAGAAGGAATCACCATGGATCCAGCAAAGGTTGAGGCTATTACCAAGTGGCCAAGACTGAAATCAGCGACTGAGGTTTGCAGTTTCCTAGGCTTAGCTGGTTACTACCGTAGGTTCGTAGAGAACTTTTCCCGCTTAGCACTACCATTGACCAAACTGATGCGGAAAGGGGAGAAATTAGTCTAGACTGACGAAAGAGAGAAAAGCTTTGAAGACCTAAAGTAGAAGTTAGTATCTGCACCGATTCTTACTCTCCCATCTGGTACAGGTGGATTTCAAATCTACAGTCATGCTTCAGGGAAGGGACTTGGCTGTGTTCTCATGCAACATGGGAAAGTGATCGCGTACGCTTCACGGCAGCTTAAGCCTTATGAGGAAAAGTACCCTACGCATGACTTGGAACTTGCAGCAGTCGTGTTTGAATTGAAGATATGGAGGCACTACTTGCATGGAGAATCATGTGACGTCTTCACGGACCACAAGAGCTTGAAGTACATCTTCACTCAACGTGAATTGAACATGAGACAGAGGACATGGTTAGAGCAGTTGAAGGATTAGGACATTAATCTACAGTATCATCCCGGCAAGGCGAATGTAGTGGCAGATGCACTTAGTAGGAAGTCCGGAATGATAAACGGCATTAAAATTTAGGAGGAATTTATAAGAGATTTAGAGCGACTAGACATCGAGATCATGGTACGTGGATAGCACGGTTACTGGGCTAATCTTAGAGTGGAACCTGAGTTACTCTCTAGGATCAAGGAAGTTCAGAAGGATGATGGTGAAATCTAGGCGATAATTCAGAACTTGGAGAAGCAGACAGAATTTTGTGTAGACGAAGACGGTATCTTATGGCAGGGCACGAGACTTTGTGTTCTAGATAATCAAGAACTCAGGGAAGCATTGTTAGCTGAGGCTCATAGCTCCCCATTCTCCATTCATCTTGGATCGACCAAGATGTACCACGACATCAAGCAATACTTTTGGTGGAGTGGTATGAAACAGGATGTTGCGACTTACATCTTCAAATGTCTTACCTTCCAGCAGGTTAAGATCGAGCATCAGCGATCTAGCGGTCTTCTACAACCGTTAGATATTCCAGAGTGGAAGTGGGACAAGATCACCATGGATTTTGTTACCGGCCTTCCGCAGACAAAGAAGAGGCATGATGCGATTTGGGTTATCGTTGATCGACTTACTAAGTCAGCTCATTTCTTACCAATCCGCAAGGATGATCCGGTCAGTAAACTCGCCGATACTTACAAGAAGGAGATCATGAGACTTCATGGTGCTCCATCCAGCATCGTTTCAGACAGAGATCCTCGTTTCACTTTGCGATTCTGGAAGAGTCTACAGAAAGCTTGGGGTACAAAACTTAAACTTAGCACGACCTTTCATCCTCAAACAGACGGGCAATCGGAACGAACAATTCAGACATTAGAAGACATGTTGAGGTCATGTGCGTTGGAATGGACAGGAGATTGGGACGATTACATCTGTTTTGTAGAGTTTGCATACAACAACAGTTTGCACGTAAGTATTAAGTGTGCTCCATTCGAGATGTTGTATGGCAGGAAGTGTCGCGCCCCAATCTGCTGGGATCAGGTTGGTGAGCGAACACTTGAAGGACCAAAAATGATAGAGTTGACCAACGAGAAGGTCGCTGTAGCTAAGCAGAAATTGCAAGAAGTACGATCATGTCAGAAGAGTTATGCCGAAAAGCATCGTAGAGACTTACATTTTAATGTAGGAGATCATGTCTTTCTTAAGGTATCACCGGCACGTGGTGTTAAGCGTTTTGGAATCAGAGGGACGCTCAGTCCTCAATTCATCAGACCGTTTGATGTTATTGAGCGAGTCGGTGAAGTATCTTATCGTTTAGCATTACCTCCACAGCTTTCTCACGTACACGACGTTTTCCATGTGTCCTTACTCAGAGGGTACAAGTATCATCCCCTTCACATGGTTTAGTATCCACTGGAACAGATTCGTGAAGATCTTACCTTCATAGAGGAACCCGAGCGAGTTCTTGACAGGCAAGAACGAGTCATGAGGAAGAAGACGATTCCATTCGTCAAAATCCTTTGGAGGGACCATATCGAGCGGGAAGCCACTTGGGAGACCGAGGAGTCTATCCGGACTTCTTACCCTCATTTCAAGTTTTGAATTCGGGTATTTTCCTCTTCTTTCAGTGTACTTTATCTATAATTCGGAGACGAATTATTCTTTTTAGGGGGGAAGAGTTGTAAAACCCGCATGCTTTTACCGTGAACAGTACACTTGTAATCGTACGTACATGATTAAAAACTTTCCTTTTATAACATGAATACGTTTCACGAACATAAATTACAAGAATTACGTACGTGTTATTACACAATAAGTATTATGTACGTGATAGTTCACGATAATTATTATGGATAATAATTAAATCACGAACATGAAATCATGAACGTAAGAATCACGAACGTATAATTATATATTTACGTAATTATTATTACGACCACGTACAAGTATTTATATTAACACGAATATTTAATAATAACGTTACGTAAATACAAGCACACGAACACGTAATATATTAGAACACGAAATAGCTACGGGTTTCCCTTGGTGGGCCCTGGTAGCCGCGACACACAAAGAAGGAGGGGCCCAGCCCATGTTGATTTTATTAAAGGAACAAATAGGGAAAACATAAACATTACAGAAGAATTTTTAGAAAAACAAAAACCTTATTCTCTCTTGCTCTCTCCTTAGACCGGCGGCTACATTAAAGAAGCAAGGGGGATTGGTTGATTTTTATTTAAAAAATCACAAGAACGTGTTCGTGTATTCAAGATCTATTGATTCCACGCGTTTTAGTAATCTGAAAATCCTTTATGTTTAATTCTTTTTATGTTATATGAACATTTGATCATAGGGAATTAAAAACAAGATTAAAAACATGCTAAAATCATGGTGGGGAAAATTATTGGGATTGTTTTCGGGTTTTGGCGTTCGGCCGCCACACAAACCGAGAGTCTCACGACTCTCGGCGCCGTTTGGTTCGCACCACCAACCAAGACCAAGGTCTTGGTGTTCGGTCGACATCAAGGGCAAGACACCCCGACGTGCGTCGGGGGTGTCTTGTGGTTTGGTTGGATCTCGGCTGCCACAGCCCCCCCCCTCCCCCACCGGCTAAAGCCGGTGGCTAATTTAGGCAGGCAGGGGGAACCCATCGCAGCCAGTAGGGGGAACCACCGACACACAGTGGGTGGGAACTTGGTGTGGTTAGCGGCTGGGCCGAGAAGGGCAAGACCACCGACACACAGCCGGTGGTAGTAGGGCCGAAGGCAGGGGCAACCGGCTTAGGCCGGTTTGCCACTGTTTTCGATGGGTTTTGGTTCGGGCCGGTTCATGGGTTCACGGGTCCGGTTCATGACATGTTTTTAATAAAAATAATACATGGGTTCGGTTTATTGTTTTTACAAGTATAGTTATATTACAAGTTAATTAAATTAATTTAACATGTTATATGATTAATTTAATTAAAACATGGACTTAGTTTTATTATTAATATTTAATAATACATGATTTTAACCTAATTATTTAATTATGTAATTTAGACTATAGTAATTAATTAATTATTAAAACATGACATATAAATAATGAATTTCTATGACTTAGGTTATATCAATATAAATATTAATACATATTAACCTAAGTATTATATACACTTTAATTTAATTAAATCATGATTATATTTAATTAAATCGTATAACGTATAGTTTTTTAATTAACATGTTATAATTAATAAACTATACTATTAATCACATGACTTAGTATATTTAATCAGTAAAACTTAAGCTTATCGTGCTAGCTTAATAATACAACTTATTTCTAATTATGGAAACTTTCTATTTTAGAAAACTTACTATTTTTGGAAACTTTATATTTTAAAAACTAATCTATTTTAAGCAGTCAATCTATTTTTGGAAACTTTCTATTTTTGGAAACTTTCTATTTTAGGAAACCTGTTATTTTTAGGAAGTTACTTACTATTACACAACAAGTATAATAATACAAGAAATGCAAGTAATACTTAATTAGAATATCCATAATACATGATAAACACAGCATAACGGTAAAATCAGTAAAACAAGACATGAACATATAAAACAAGCTAAGACATGATATAAAACTATTTACGTACTTAGTAATCAGAATACTTATACACGTATACTATCTATGTAGCCTTAGTGAGATCGAAGTAGGACTCTCTTCCGTTCGTCTTCTTCGTTCACTGGACAAAAGGTACGGATTCTCTGTCCTTTCAGTATGGACATTCTTTCCTTATTAGGATTCCCCGTATGCAGCCAACTGTTTTCCTAGTATATGTTTTATATGTTTTGATTTGCTTATCTTTAATTAAATGCCTAAGCCATATACATGCATGACTAGTTTCACCTAGTTATGGAGGTACCATAACCATAACACTGGAGGCACTAGTGTTATGACTTCACCATGGCGGAGTGATAGCTCGTGGTGTCCCTTTCAGATTTTGGCCATATTATTATGTTATCATGTGGAGCGTATGGGTGCATCCTAGGTTACATGTTTTTAACAGATTATTCAGGTGAATGTGGTGTGTGCCTTACATCCTTCACAAGGAGTTGATCCCTCCTACCCAAACATTTATTAATTAGAGGCAACCCCTCTAATTGAATGACGAGGTCACCCCTCCAAGTATTCATGCACGTTTATATTTCATGACCTATATTGGCTTAATGGTTAACATGTTAAACAGTTTTTATAAGATAAACATAAGGCTTTTAAAACTATAAAACCAGTTTTACTAAGTTATACCAGGTTTTCCAGGACTTAATCAATTCCGCTGCTATATGTTGTATATGCTTATGTTGTTCATTCTATGCTTGTATATCCGTGCACTAAGCGTTATGCTCAACCGTTTTCCTTTCATGTTCCCAAAACGGCATGTACTCAAGGGCGCTTGTAGACTCTAAGTGTACGTGCACATGGATTGGAAGCTTTCTAGCCTTCATTACTTTATGCATTTCATCATACATTTTGATACTTATTTCCATGGACATTGTTTATTCATTTTCCTTTAATTACTTATGTTTGTGTGTGATGAGCTTATACTTTGGGGTACCGATGTTTGTTTCTGGTATTTCCTTTATGGTTATGTAATGTTTAAGACATTTATCCTTGTATGCTTTGATGACACGTCATAATCACGCGTGACATTCCATTTACCAAAATGGGGTGTTACAGGGTACCATTAGTGTTTTTACTGAAGCACAATTGATATCATACTTCTTTAGCAGATCCTTGACATATTTTTCTTGATTGATGGAAATGCCTTGGTCAGATTGTTTTATCTGAAGACCAAGGAAGTATGTGAGTTATCCCATCATACTCATCTCAAACTTGCTGGTCATAAGCTTGTCAAATTATTTGCATAGTTTCAATCTTGTTGAACCAAATATGATGTCATCCACATAAATTTGTACCAGAATGGTGTCAGTTTTAGATTTATAGATAAACAAGGTGCTATCTATTTTTCCTCTAATAAATTTATGTTGAATGAGATATGTTGAGAGAGTTTCATACCATGCCCTTGGGGATTGCTTTAGTCCATACAAGGCTTTGTAAATCTTGTAGACATGATTTGGGTATATACTACTCTCAAAGCCAGAAGGTTGTTTGACATAAACTTATTCTTTTAGGTCACCATTTAGGAATGAAATTTTGAAATTCATTTAGTATATGGTGAAGTTCATGTAAGTGGCATAAGCAAGGAAGATACGTATGACTTCCATACGTGCTACTGGAGCAAAAGTTTGATCAAAATCAACACCAGGTTCTTGATTGAATCCTTGAGCCACCAACCTAGCTTTATTTTTGGTCACCACATTGGTTTTATCTCTTTTGAGTTTGTAAACCGATTTAGTGCCAGTGGTTGATTTACCATATGGAAGAGGAACCAATTTCCAGACTTTATTTCTTTCAAATTGATTCAGTTCCTCTTACATGGCATCCACCCATCCAGGGTGAGTGAGTGCTTCAGAAATATTTGTAGGTTCAATTTTTGAGAGAAAATATGTATAGAGACATTCACCAGGTGAAGCAGCACTTAGTTTCTTTGCCATAGATCTAGTAACTCTACTTTCTCTAGGATTGCCTATTATGTTCACCAGCTGAATGTGACTATTATTAGTCCAAGATTTTTGTGGAGCTGGTGAATAAGCACTGGTATCATGATAAGAGCTAGAGCTTGGAAGTCCATGGAATGGAATTGGAGTTGGACTGTCTCTAGTGTCTACTGAAGGATATTTCATAGACAAAGGTTCAATCATTGGAGGCCTTTCCTCTTGTTCAAAGGAAATGTTTCCAAGACATAGTTCTCTTGAGACAACTAGAGAGCTTTAACCACAAGGCTCAGATTGTTTATTTAAAGCTTGCTGATCATTTTGATCATTTGTTTGAGCTTGCTGATAATTTTAGTCATTTGTTTGAGACTGATCATTTGATTGAGACTGATCATTTGATTGACAGCCATCAGTATTTGACACTAAAGGATTTCCTTTTATAGGACTTGTCATATCTTCAAATGGATCAATATGAGGAACTAAATTTCTTGTTTGATATCTTTGAGAAGGCTCATAATGTTGAAACTCATCAGATGAATAATTGTGAGATTCATGAATATGAAGTTCATCATCTGATGGATTTGTAAATTTAAGAGCTTCAGAACTTTCATTGAAAGAGATGTGAAAAGTTTCTTCAATACATTGTCTTATTGTGTTAAAGACTCTATATGCTTTAGATACTAGAGAGTATCCAAGGAAGTAA
Source organism: Glebionis coronaria (assembly GCA_025667525.1). Lineage (NCBI taxonomy): Eukaryota > Viridiplantae > Streptophyta > Magnoliopsida > Asterales > Asteraceae > Glebionis > Glebionis coronaria. Next base: position 102,546,148 of record CM046876.1, on the reverse strand, counting down.
CCATCATCAGATTTTTCATCAAACTTACCAAGGTGATCCTTATGATTGTGAATGAATACTGGACACCCAAACACATGTAAGAAAGAGATGTTTGGAAATCTCCCCCTGAAGACTTCATAGGGACTCTTCATGTATCTCTTCACAATTATGGATCTATTTTGAGTGTAGCCAGTTGTGGCTACAACATCAGTCCAAAAATGCTTAGAGAGAGCTGATCCATCAAGCATTGTTCTTGCTTCTTCAATCAAGGTTCTGTTCCTTCTTTCAGCCACACCATTTTGTTCAGGTGTGTAAGGTGATGAGAAATTTTATGAGATTACTTTGTCATAACAGAACATGATCAGTGTATGCTTTCTGAATTTAGTGCCATTGTCAGTTCTGAGTTGTTTGACATGAGTATCATTTTGATTTTCAACTCTTCTGATGAAAGACATAATGGCATCTGGTGCATGGCTTTTCTTTGTTAGAAAATATACCCAGGTGTACCTAGAGTACTCATCAACAATGACAAGTGTATATTTTTCATGAAAAATGGACCTAGGTGATACTGGGCCAAACAATTCCATGTGAAGTAGATGAAGACTTTCTTTGATTGAGAAAGTTTGTTTGGTTTTGAAACTGGCCCTATGGTGTAATAACTGATTTTTGATTAGAAAAATTGTTCTATTATGTCTAATCGAATTGATTATTGGTTTAATGTGCGACTCAATCGTCTTTTGGTAGAAAAGAATAGATTGGTCGTTGTAGTGAAATTAAATTGTGAAACGTTAAAGTGAATGGCAGGTAATTAAAGCTAAAACTAATTAAAAAGTAATTGTGCAAAATTTAAAACTTTAAAAGTAATTAATTAAATGACAAAAATTAAAGATTGACGAAAAATTAATTTGACAATGTAATAAAAATGTAAACTTGAAATTTAAAATAAAGAAAAACGATTAAAATAACGCTAAAGTAAAATGGCGGAAAAAATAAGCTTTAAAAAGTTAAACTAAAAATTACTTGAAAAGTAAGCTTGGAAAAATAAGATAAAAAACAAAGACAAAAGTCAGATCGCAGTCACGATCGTAACTCACGATCGTACTCTGGATCGTAGCCACAGATCGCAATAAGCGATCGCAGTGACGATCGTACTCCCAGATCGCACTCTGGACAAGTTTTGGATCGTACTCCACCACGATCGCAACAAGTGGATCGTAGTGGACGATCGTGACCAAGTGATCGTATCCACAGATCGCAACCAACGAATGCAGTCACAGACTGCAACAGGGCAATCGTGGCTTAGATCGTGATGGACGATTGCAGTATGATCTTAGTCCTTGATCGAAGTAAAGGATCGCAAGTAGAAACCCTAGGGTTTATGCGATCACACTTACTTGATCGGAATGGGTAAACTCTTAAAAAAAAGTTACGATGGAATCCAATAAGTAAATAAGCAGAACCAAATAAGCATTTAGACAATAAGCAAATACCAAAAACTAAACCAAAACAATAATAAGACGAATAAAATAAGCACAAATTTAAAAATTTTCAAGACACAAAATAAGCAAACTTTAAAAAGATAAAACTTTTAAGAAAAACTTTAAAACTAATAAGCTAAATACAAGATAAGCCAATAAGCATGTCAAGCTCAAAGCTTAAATCGTATGAAAGCCTAGATAAGAATAAAAAGGTAAAATTTTAAATCAAATAAGCAATAAGATCAAGCAAAATGAATGCTTAATCCGAATCAATATCAAATCAAAAACAAGAAAAGTAGAATAAGAATGATAATGAAAAGCGTGATTAAAGGAAAATAAAGATTCAACAACAAAATTAAAAGACTTACTTGAATTAAAGGCAAGAAATTAAAGGTTCAAGACAAGGAAATTAAAATGACAATTAAGTAAATGACATGAAAATTAAAGGAGCAAGTAATTAAAGGTGGAGAGCTAAGTTGTCAAATTAGCTAACAAGAAGCAAATGAGATGAAAGGTCTCTATTTATAGGGATAAGGGAGGTTAGCATGTGTTGATCTTTCTTCTTCTTCACGTCTTTTCGTCTTCTAAATTCTTCGACTTTTTCGGCTTTGTCTCGGGACTAATTAAACTTGTCTTGTAATTTCTTCATTAATTAGACTTGATTTCTTCGGCTTTATTAAACTTCCATCTTTTGACTTTTTCTTCGATAAATCTTCAGAATAGGCCTTGGACTTCCGTTCTTTTTTCACTCTTGATCTTTTGACTTCGTCTTTTGTCTTTTTCTTCGATAAAAGCCCGTGAAAGCTCGCGTTTCTTCCCTTTTCATATTTTGGTCCTAAATCACAACAAAAACACAAACCACGCATAATTCCGACATATACGACATAAAATACACGTTTTGGCTTGGTTATTATTATAATTAAGTCGTAAAAGGATAAGTGTTTTCACACTTATTAAATCCCCTACACTTGACCATTGCAATGTCCTCATGCAATGCATTAATCAAATCAAGTCTTACATTTTCCATCATAATCAATCCACATTGGCCTTTATTAAAGAGATAGAAAATTATAAAATATGCAAAGGAAGAAAACAAGTAAAAAGATCAAAAATTTACCTAGGGGTTTTGGAATGTCATGAATGATTATCACCCTCAAGTTTCACGTTCCCCATACCAAGCTTAAAAACGAGATCATTGTTATTATAAGTTAGCAAACTAACACAAACTCATGTGGGCCAATTATTCACTAAGACTCCCTAATTCCTAGGTGTATCTCTTATATCTTATTATTGTCTTGAATGATCACGAGGATGCATTGTTGACTTATTTCGATAGTTATTTAGGCTGAAAATAAAGTGGGACGATTTAATCAATAGTTAGCTAAAGGACAAAATCTTTTAAAACTGCTTCTCGGGACCTCATAAAGTTCATATCTTGGCATAACTCGCTTCACGATTTGAGACCTTTCTCGGACTGATATTTGGCAGCGACTTCATACTTCAAATCTTTGAGAGACGTTCTTGAAATTATGGTCTTCTCTTCATAGTAGGAATTCCTTCGCTTGAAGTTTTTGAGAGATTCTTCATACTTGGACCACGACTTCTTCATTTTTCTCCAATCTTTATTTTGGACTTTGATATACAACGATCCGCCTCCTTTTAGGACTTGGATCTATTTATCCTCATACCTTGTTAGGGCCTTTTTGGATAGACTTCTCCATGATCTTTAGGGGAGTATTTTCCTTTCGTCGTGTGTCTCGATCCTTCATATTGATTTTTGATAAATGATTCTTCACATCACTTTGGATCTTTAACAACAAAATGTAGCCCTCATGTATTGTTAGGACCTTTTCGGACTCGCAAATCTTTGCATCCCGCTTCAATAAGTTATGCCTTGGATATGAACTATAATTAATACCGATCAACTTTTAAACGATATTGCGCTAGAAGCTAAGTAACTTTTCAAATCGTACAACCTTACTTATTGCAATTAAATTTATTAGCAAGTGATGGGAGAAAAAGCTTATAATCAACTCACATAGATTCATGAAAGAATACCAAACTTATAATTGACTCTATCATCTCTAGTTCTCCACAATTTAAAATCTCAAGGAATGAAACTCGTGGATGTTTAGCCTATTAAATCAAAGTTTTGGGTTTTTAAGTCATCTATTGGATCTTGCAACTTCTTAGACTCTTTCAAGTTAGAATTCACATTTTAAAGTTCCCTTGATAAACGAATTTCTAGGATCAATTATAGGAACTTGCGAAAAGTTCTTGTTCTTAACCCGTGAGAGTTAAGACTTCCGCGTTTTAAAGTTCCCTATATAAAAGCCTAGCAAAACTTGACTTAAACACGTTAAGGATACTAGCTAGAGTAAACTTAGATAAGTAAACTCGGGTTGAGACAAAAGATTCACAACGTTTGAAAATTAAAACCACTTTATTTAAATTTATTCTAGCAAAGAAAGAAAATAACGATAGCAAAGGAAAATACTACTTTACAACTAGGCCAAAATAGATTAAAAATTTTGAAAAATGTCGAAAAATCAATTTTCCGGTTAAAATGAGGACAAATACAAGGAAAAGCCCACTTAACTTCGATAGAAGTCCCCCTACACTTAATATAAACATTGTACTCAATGTTTAAGCATGTGGAAGTAAACTCCCCTACACTTAGGACATTGTGTACGTTGTTTAAATCTTGTTAAGGAAGAGACAACTAAAGTGATTCCTATTTTAATATTGAAGAATATAAAATAGAGAATCAAAAGAGTTTAGGATAGAACTGGGAATACGGGTACACGAGATCACGGGTCGTCAAAAGTCATCAAGAATGTATCTTTGAAAGCGCGAATCCCTGCACATTATAAGAAAGAAAACAACAAAAACATACTAGGGTCTCCCCTACACTTATTATAAAAACAAAAGAAGAATGATAGATACTGCGGGTTGCCTCCCGAGAAGCACTTGTTTTTTGTCACCGAGTCGTGAGCCTGACTCGACCTTGATTCGCATAGGAAGAAGCATGAAACACATCCACTGGGATCAAATACATGGTTTTCGTCCGTCAAATAGCTCAAGATTAAGGCGAACAAGGCAAGCCAAAGAAGAATAGGCAAGGTTCCCTTAAGTTGTTGAGCACGGTGGTAGCAAGGGTGATGAGGTGCAAGCATATCTCCATGGTTTCCAAAAAAATTTCCTTATATTTCATCAGATGGATACTGAGATGGCTTAAAAATTACAATACCGGGATCGAACACCTTTTCCTTTAGGGGAAAATAACACTCGGGAACAGTAGACCTTGAAGAGGATCCGCTCATAAATCGCCAATCTCATCCTCAGAAGGTGGATAAAGAGGTGTCAAAACATAAGTGCTATGTGTCGTCCGACTTCTTCTCCTTTGAAACGGGTTTATTCATATCCAAAGGAGGATAAAGAGCATCATCAAAGTCCAAAGGAGGATAATCACTCTCATTTGGGAAGTAAGTGTTGAGAAAAGTAGCAAAACCTTCCTCAAATGAGTAGTCATCCAAAGTAGGATCAAGCATTGTTGGTGGAGGATCTTCATCAAAAGTAGGAGTAAGATCATCATGTGAAGAATCACTCGAAAGAGTATCGACATCCTCAAAGTCATCATAAGTTGGCATGTCTTTATACTCAGAAGAAAAATCATCAGAATCATCCATATCATAACTAGAATAATCATCATAGTCATCATAAATTGGAGGAGATTCATGAATTGGTGGGGGATCTAAATGGGAGAGAGAATCATTCACATCATCTTGGAACAGTGGATTATCATGGCAAGAATCGAAAAGGGGATTGTTGTAGACAACAAAATCATCAAGCACATTAATCATATTCGCTGATTCTCTTCCATTGGGTTTGGTTGAGATCTTCCCCATTTTAAAAACTTGTGCATCATTCCCGACTCTTAAGATTAACTCACCTTCAACAACATCGACTAGAGCTTTTCCGGTTCTCAAAAATGGCCGACCAAGTATTAAGGGAATACGAGGGTCTATTTCATAATCAACAACAACAAAGTCGACCGGAAAAGTGAAGGTGCCAACTTTAACAAACACATCTTCGGCAATACCAAGGGGGTAAGCGAGAGTGCGATTTGCTAGCTCAAGAGTCATCTTTGTTGGTGTAACATCGGGTAATGATAACTTTTTCCAAACACTTAAAGGCATCAGATTTATACTTGCCCCGAGATCGGCTAAGGCAGTAAATTCTTCGGTTTGGTTAAAAGTACATGGTAGCACAAAACGATGGGGATCTCCAAGTTTCTCCGGAAGTTCTTTAAGAAGGACAGAAGAACAATTTTCATTCAATCGAGTATTAACAAACTCGACCATCTTCTCCTTCTTATTAAGCAAGTCCTTAAAAATCTTAACGAATGTCTGCATTTGGGCAAGAGCTTCAACAAGGCTAAGGGTGATGGTCACTCCCGAAATCTTCTTCAAAAAGTTTGACACTTGAATGTCATCCTTGGTGAGCAATCTGCCTTTGTCTAAGAGAGAAGGATAAGGAATGTTGGGTTTAGGTGGTGTAGAAGGTGAAGGTTGAGATGTTGAAGGTTTAAAGGTGGAAGGTAGGGTTGGTGAAGGGTTCTTCTTGGGCACTTCTTCAGTAAGAGATGGAGACGGTAATGGAGAACTAATACTAGGCGTGGGAGTAGGAGGGATAAATGGTGGTGGAAGATGTGTAGATGGAGTAACTGGGGGAGGGATATATGGTCCTACAAGAGTTGCTCCACTACGTGTAGTAATAGCACTCACATTCGCTCTCGGGTTGGTGACGGTATTTGAAGGAAGAGAGCCCGAAGTAGAGGGTTGAGTACTTGGAAAGAAACTAGCCATCATATTCTTCAAATCATTCGTTTGATTGCTAAAAGAGGTTTGCATATCATGTCGAAGCTTGGTTCTAATATCATTCCCTTTCTTAGTGATATCTCCTTTCAAGTTGATGATTTGGCTTTGCTGATTTTTGATTTGCTCTCCTTGGGTCCTCATGAAAGTTTCAACATCATGATTAATGGGTGGTGCTTGTTGAGCGGGTGGGTGATAAGGATTAGAAGCTCGAGGTGGGTTTGGATTGCTTCTATTGTAGTTGTTGGGGTTGTGGTTTTGAGGAGAAAAACCGGGTGAAAGAAAGTTGTTAGAACGGTAACTTAGCAAGTTACGATCACCTTGAGGTCGGGCTTGGTAGTTTTCTGTTGAATAGTTACCATAAGCCGCATACACGTTTTCCGGATTGACATGAGTAGAAGGACAATCAGTGTATGAATGAGGACCCCCGCAAATCTCACAAGAAATTGCTACAACTTTAGCTTGTTGTTGTTGATTTGTAGCCAAAAGTTGCATGTTTGTGCTCATTTCGACCATTGCGCGGGTCAATTCAGTGATATCAGGGTTTGAAGAAGTAGAAGAAACATTGACTCTAGGGTTTGATCTTGAGGATGCGGATGAATCCCAATTTTTGTGATGAGTAGTCATGTTCTCGATAAGCTCTCTACACTCCTCAGGTCTTCTTTTCATAAATGTGCCACCCGCGGCTGCATTAATCGTATCACGATCACGAAAAGTTAAACCGTTGTAGAAAGTGTCAATTAAGGTGACGGGGAGCATGTTGTTGTTTGGACATCGATCGATCAAAACGTTATATCGTTCCCAAGCATCAAAAAGTGATTCATCAGGTTCTTGTGTAAATCCACTAATTTGATTCCGAAGGCTCGTGACCATGGATGGTGGAAAGTAGCGCGACAAAAAGCGTTTAGTCATCTCATCCCATGTATGAATTGAATTCTTCGGAAGACGATCAAATCATTTTTCGGCATGGTGGGATAAGGTGTATGGAAATTGGTGAAGGCGAAGAAAATCCATTGTAACCCCGGGCAACTTCATGCTTTGAGTAACGGTAATGAATTTGTCGAGGTGTTTGTTGGCATCATCATCCGGCAATCCGCGAAATGGACAAGTATTTTGAACTTTTTGGATCATGTGATGCTTCATCGAAAACTCCAGAGCCGTGATTTGCATCGGTGAAATCGGTCCTCCTCGTCCATTCGTCGTAGGTTGACACAACTCCTCCATCGTTCGAAGGTCAGGTGGGGGAACATTGTTGTTGTTATTCATGTTGGGGTGGGGTGGATTATTGTTGTTGTGCACACCAGCCATATCTAAATCATCACGAGTCTCGGGATCAGAATAAGTTGAAGATCTAGTACGCACACACCTGCAAAAGCAAAAGAAAAAGATACCAAAGAAATAGAGAATATATATGTACGTGTAAAAATAAAAATAAAATCTTTTTGGATTTTTGAAAAATTTTAATTTTTATGGATTTTTAACAATTTTATTAATTTTTATGCATTTTTGAAATTTTTTTTTAGCAAGAAAAATAACGTTCACGAGTGAACGGATCCCAAAATTCAACGCGTCTCTCACATAAAACCGTTAATCTTCACGAAAAGAGCCGGCAGCGGTGCCATTTAATAACTGATTTTTGATTAGAAAAATTGTTCTATTATGTCTAATCGAATTGATTACTGGTTTAATGTGCGACTCAGTCGTCTTTTGGTGGAAAAGAATATATTGGTCGTTGTAGTGAAATTAAATTGCGAAACGTTAAAGTAAATGGCAGGTAATTAAAGCTAAAACTAATTAAAAAGTAATTGTGCAAAATTTAAAACTTTAAAAGTAATTAATTAAATGACAAAAATTTAAGCTTGACGAAAAATTAATTTGACAATGTAATAAAAATGTTAACTTGAAATTTAAAATAAAGAAAAACGATTAAAATAACACTAAAGTAAAATGGCGGAAAAATAAGTTTTAAAAAATTAAACTAAAAATTACTTGAAAAGTAAGCTTGGAAAAATAAGATAAAAACAAAGACAAAAGTCAGATCGCAGTCACGATCGTAACTCACGATCGTACTCTGGATCGTAGCCACAAATCGCAACAAGCGATCGTAGTGACGATCGTACTCCCATATCGCACTCTGGACAAGTTTTGGATCGTACTCCACCACGATCACAACAAGTGGATCGCAGTGGACTATCGTGACCAAGTGATCGTATCCACAGATCGCAACCAACGATCGCAGTCACAGATCGCAATAGGGAAATCGTGACTTAGATCGTGATGGACGATCGTAGTCTGATCTTAGTCCTTGATCGAAGTAAAGGATCGCAAGTAGAAACCCTAGGGTTTATGCGATCACACTTACTTGATCGGAATGGGTAAACTCTTAAAAAAAGTTACGATGGAATCCAATAAGTAAATAAGCAGAACCAAAGCATTTAGACAATAAGCAAATACCAAAAACTAAACCAAAACAATAATAAGACGAATAAAATAAGCACAAATTAAAAAAATTTCAAGACACAAAATAAGCAAACAAAATAAGCAAACTTTAAAAAGATAAAACTTTTATGAAAAACTTTAAAACTAATAAGCTAAATACAAGATAAGCCAATAAGCATGTCAAGCTCAAAGCTTAAATCGTATGAAAGCCTAGATAAGAATAAAAAGGTAAACTTTTTAATCAAATAAGCAATAAGATCAAGCAAAATGAATGCTTAATCCGAATCAATATCAAATCAAAAACAAGAAAAGTAGAATAAGAATGATAATGAAAAGCTTGATTAAAGGAAAATAAAGATTCAACAATAAAATTAAAAGACTTACTTGAATTAAAGGCAAGAAATTAAAGGTTCAAGACAAGGAAATTAAAATGACAATTAAGTAAAAGACATGAAAATTAAAGGAGCAAGTAATTAAAGGTGGAGAGCTAAGTTGTCAAATTAGCTAACAAGAAGCAAATGAGATGAAATGTCTCTATTTATAGGGAGAAGGGAGGTTAGCATGTGTTGGTTCTTTCTTTTTCTTCACGTCTTTTCGTCTTCTAAATTCTTCGACTTTTTCGACTTTGTCTCGGGACTATTTAAACTCGTCTTGTAATTTCTTCATTAATTAGACTTGATTTCTTCGACTTTATTAAACTTCCGTCTTTTGACTTTTTCTTCGATAACTCTTCAGAATAGGCCTTGGACTTCCGTTCTTTTTGCTGATCTTTTGACTTCGTCTTTTGTCTTTTTCTTCGATAAAAGCCCGTGAAAGCTCGTGTTTTCTTCCCTTTTCATATTTTGGTCCTAAATAACAACAAAAACACAAACCACACATAATTTCGACATTTACGACATAAAATACACGTTTTGGCTTGGTTATTATTATAATAAAGTGGTAAAAGGATAAGTGTTTTCACACTTATTATGGTGCTTCCTTTTTTCACATGCTAAGCATGATTTGTCCTTGGAATAGACAAGTGAAGGAAGACTAATAACAAGATTTTGTTTTGCCAACAAAGTGATTATTTTGAAATTTAGATGTGAGAGCCTCTTATGCCATAGCCAGTTAGTGATATTTGAAGCTCTAGCAAAGAAGCATGTCTCCTGAGTAGAGTTCATGTTCATGACATAAACATCTTTGACTTTGGGAGCAATCATCACAATTTCATGATTAGAGTTGAAGATTGTACCTTTTTTGTCATCAAACAAGACTATGTATTTAGCATCACAAAGTTGACTGATGCTGATAAGGTTATGCTTCAATCCATTGACATATGCTATCCTTGTGAAAACTATACCATTCCATTTTACTGAACCAAATCCTTTAGTAGTAGCTGATGAGTTATCACCAAAAAATACTTTAGGACCTTGTTCCTCCTTATACTTGTGCAGATGACTTTTGGTTCCTGTCATATGCTTTGAGCAGCCACTATCCAGGTACCAAATAGGCTTCCTGAGATTACACGACACAAGTTAAGGAAATGGTCAGTTTTGTTTTGAAACCCACCTTTGATGGGTGGGTGTTTTTAGATCTGGAAGGTGTTCTAGATCTAAAGGGTCCTTTTGATAATGATGAATATGATTGCTCAAAGGAGGAATAAGAGGTTGGAACAACATTTGATTTCTTAGCTTGAAGGGCTTCACCTCTTCCAAACCACTCTATATGATTGTGATCAGATGTAGTGTGGACATTGCTTCGACATGTTTCACAACCTTTGGTAATAGAGTTTAGGTTCCTAGATTTAATACCTCTTTTGAGAGAGATTACTCGATTATCTCCATGAGTGTCATGGTCATAACTTCCACAAATGTTACAAACAGGGTAATAGTGACAATCATCTAAATGATGATTGCCCATACCATAATGAATACATGGTGGGAAAGACATGTTTCTCCTGGAATGGGATGCTCCAGTGTTATGAGCATCAACACTAGTTTTAGCAAGCATATATTCAGTATGTTCACAAGTGCGATGGTCAGTTCTCTCACATTTGGTACAATAAATCACTTTTAGGCAAGTTTTAGTGAGATGGTTGTTTAAACCACATAAATCACTAGCCCTTTTAAATTGTGTCTTGTATCTATAATGTGGAGAGTTTGAAGGTTCATCCCTGAATCGAGTTGGTGTTTGCTGTTGCCTGATTTGTAATTTAAGATCATTGATCTCTTGCATGACAAGAGACATTCTCTCATCTTCCTTAGTTCTAGCATTCTTCTGTTTATTTGATGAAACTAAAGAAGTAGTTCCCTTATGTGAACCTTCAGTAGGAGCTGAAGAGTTCTTTGATGTGTCAATTTTGACATGCTTGGGAGCATTACTTTTGTATGTTGTGTGAGACTTAATGATTGACTGGATTGATTTTGGTCTAGTAGAGGGTTTAGCACCAGCTAAATTCTCTAGAGGAGGAAGTGGGGTGCTTACCTCATTCTCTAAATCATCATCTGAGTCATCTTCAGTAACTGAAGACTCAACAGGTACTGATGAATCAACATTTGCCTGAACTCAGGGAGAAGGATACGTCCAGTGTCATGATTTGGTAAATTCTCTTCACCCTGACCTTACAACGTCAGGGATCGAGCTACCATCCTCATTTGAGGATTTGACAAAGACAATATCATGAGAGTACCTGCTGGAGGATCCTTCAGCACCAAGTATTTTCCTTTCTTGAGTAGGAATTTGTTCATTGATGCATTGATTTACCCTATCAGAGTTTCTAAGCCATGATTTAACAATATCTTTTGCTTCTTTTAGTTCAACTCTTAAAGATTTGTTTTCATCAATGATTTCTTTGTTCAGTTGTTGAAAGGTAAGTATATCATGTTTAGCCTCTTTTAGCTATATTAGCTTACTTTCAAACTCATCAAGTTTAAGAACAATTTTATGATATTTTTCAAGCAAATTGTTTCTTTGTTCTTCAACAAATTTTAGATCAATACACAAGTAATCAAAGACAAATTTAATGTCATCCTTATCTTCTAATTCAAGAAGAATTTGTACCTTTTTTATTGTGATATTGACCTATTCACCATTTCAAGCACTTTCTTTGGCCACAACATTAGAGTTTGACCCTTCATCATCAGCAAGTACCATCAGCACTTTCACATTTACCATTTCATCTCATCTGAAGAAACTTCCTCTTCATACCATTCATAGACCGCAACAACAAGTCCCTTGTTCTTTTCTTGTTTGGTTGGATTTGAGGAAGATCATTTAGTGCTGATTAGAGCCAGCCTAGCCTTGATCTCTCTATATTTAGCCTCGAAGTCTTTTGCTGGCCTTAGTTCAGCCCTGTTTTGTTGAAAAGAAAATGAAGCAATTTGCTTTTGTTGAAATGGAGATTGACCAGATGGTTTAGACTGAGCTGGTGAGGAGTAAGAGAGAACAAATGTTTTGGAATAACAATCCTTGACAAAGTGACCAGGCATCCTACATTTAAAACACAGTGTCAGCTGTGGCTTTTGTGATGCTCGAGAACCTACCTCCCTTCTTAAAGAACCTTCTAGACTTGGCCAGAAGAGCTCTTTCACGAAATTCCTCTTAAAGGTCTTTCAGATATTCCTCACTAGTTCTTGTGTCCTCTTCATCATCAGGACTATCTTGGTAGTCCTGAATGACAGCTTCACTAAAGAAGGCCGTTGACAAGGGTGTAGCAATTGTAAGTGCTTTACTCTTGCTGGAGCCTTCATAAATCCTATCAACCAAGTTTTATTCATATTCTATTTTCCCAAAAAGAGAAGCTAGATCACAATCTTTAATGTGATTAGCATTTCTCAAGCTTTGGCAGACACTGAGCCACTTCTTTGGCAAGGCATTTACAAAAACTGTGTAGATTTCAAGTTTTGAAAGCTCAACACCATCATTTACCAACTCATTCATCAGAGCTTTATATCTAGTGAAAGTTTGAGTAAGGGTTTCCCCTTCTTTGTTTTTGAAAGTGTTGTACTGAAGATTGTAAAACTAAGGAACAAACTATCGGAAACCTAACTCTCTCTCTACATGGCCATTGCGACGGCGACTTCCCTGATCTCTTCTTTTGAATTCTGATATACTACCTTCCTTGTTATTCGTGCGTGAAAGGAACCTGTAGTCTTGTGAGTGTTATCCTTGTGATTGATATCCGAGAACGAGCTTTCTTACTCGCTAGTAATTCTGGGAACCATAGGGATCTGATTCATTAGGGTGATCTTTACCGTGTACGTTGTGTAGTTTAGGGTTGTTGTTACTGTGCTTTTTTGAATATTAGTTATCTTTCTCGAATGGAGGTGGGCTAGATCGTAGGAGTTCAAGCGTCAAACGATAAACCCTAATTAGGGTTTGTTTTGGTTTTTGTTTTTAGTGACTGTTTTTGGTGTAGGGTTTTTATTGATTAGAGAGATGGAAGAATTTGATCCGGTTACTGCATCGAAATTGTTGGTTGATGATTTTGATTCTTTTATTGCTAATTTGAAGTCTGGTGACCAGCCTAGTCAACCGCAAGGTGAGAAGTCACATGAACACACTCCTAAATCGTTTGTTCAGGTACTTTCTACAAGGAGCCCTGAACGAATTAATTTTAGGGTTTTGGACAATCCTGAACCATGTGATGATATGGATTTTATACTTCCTATTAATACAATGGCTGGTGTTCAAGCAAAATTTGTTAATTCGTTGGTTGGCTATTTTGTGGGCAAAAGTGTGGCGTTTCCGTTGGTGGAAAGCTACGCTAGGAATACGTGGAGCAATTTTGGATTCCAAAAGGTTATGAAGGATGAGGAAGGGGTTTTTTTATTTTAAATTTACATCTGTCACGGGGCTTGAAAAAGTTCTGGAATAGGGGCCCAGATGATTAGGAATACTCCCATTATGTTATATAAATGGGCGCCAAACTTGGATTCGAAGAAAGATGAAGTGAAGAAAGTGCCTGTGTGGGTGAAAATCCATAAGGTACCGGTGGTTGCATATTCTGAAGATGGCCTTAGTCTCATTGCTACTAAAATTGGGAAACCACTTGTGCTGGATTCTTTTACGAGTACCATATGTGCGGAGCCATGGGGGCATATTGGTTTTGCTAGGGCTATGGTTGAAATAGATGCCGATAGAGAGCTAAAAAAGGGGGTCATCATGGGTGTTCCTAACGTGGAGAGAGTGGGTTGTACCAAGGTTAGAAAGGAGGTTGAGTACGACTGGAAGCCATCTGTTTGCGCCGAGTGTAAGGTTTTTAGACATGTGTAGGACTGCTGCCCAAAACATGTAAAGAAACCAAGTGGTGAACCTGCCAAACCGGTGGCAGGGGATGGTTTTACTACTTACTAATAGGAAGAAGGGGGGGGGGGGTGGGGGGGGGGGGGGGGTAAATCAAAGTGGGAAGTGAGATTACCTAAACCGAAGCAGTTTGGGTATATGCATGGAAAGAAATCACACCCTAAAATGGGGGGGGGGGGTGATAAGAAAACTACCACTAATACGCTAACGAGTAATTTTAAAGCTTTTGGTGATGATTCGTTAGAATCTGTTGCTGAGATGGGAGAACCGATCAAGCCTAGGGATGGTGGGAAGCAGGGGGATGATTTAGGTGATACGGATAGTGAGGTTGAAGAAATCTATTCTTATATTAATCCTAATCATGTTAAGGGGCAAGCACTCCATCTACTACTATTGTTAATGTATAGTATCGGATCATGGAAATCAGGGGTCTGAACCGTGTCCCTTAACAATCAGAGGTTCGTCATGTTGTTGCTGAAAACAACCTCAGTGTATGTGCCATTTTAGAGTCTCATGTGAATTTGGTGGAATTGTCAAGGGTATGAACTAAGGTGTTTCGTATGTGGGATTGAACATCTAATGCTAACTTGTGTTCCAAGGGATGTCGTATTATTGTAAGTTGGAACATTGACGTGGTGGATTTGTTGGTTCTCAATTAGACGGCCCCGACGTTACATGTGAAAATCTGGCATAAGGAAACTAATAAAAATTTATTTTGTTCTTTTATCTATGTAGATAATAAGACTAATGTTAGATGCTTATTGTGGGATGAGTTATGTATGCATAAATATGTTGTGCGTCATCAGCCATGGGTTTTAATAGGAGATTTTTATGTGGCCTTAATGTTGAGGATACATATTTTGGGACATCATCTATGAATGCTTCTATGTGTGAATTCAAAGACTGTGTTGCCAGGATTGAAGTGGAGGATATTAATTCTTTGGGGCTACATTGTACTTGGAATCAGAAACCGCAAGGGGGATTGGGATTCTAAAGAAGCTGGATTGATTCATGGGGAACTTAGATTTCATGGTGGAATTCCTAGGTTCTCATGCTCTTTTTCAGCCATATAGAATTTCGAATCACTCGCCTATTGTCTTAAGAATTCCTACTATGGTGAACAATAAGGCTAAACCGTTCAAATTCTTTAATTTTTTTGGCGGTCCATCACAAGTTCAAGGAAGTAGTGGCTGAAGGTTGGGGTACAACTGTTAATGGTCATAATTTGTTCAAAGTGGTTTCTAAGATGAAGGCGCTCAAGAAGCCGCTTCGGAAGATGTTACATGATCAAGGAAATCTACATGATAGGGTTTCGAGACTTCGAGTTGAATTGGATGCTGCCCAAATTGCTCTAGATCAAAATCCTTCAGATATGGATTTACGTGACGAGGTTGCTGTTTATGTTCAAGCCTTTAATGAAGAGAAAAGTGATGAAGAGTGTTTCTTGAAACAGAAAGTGAAGATTGATTGGCTAGACGCGGGTGATGCTAATTCATCCTATTTTCATAAAGTCGTTAAAGGTAAAAATCACAGAAGTAGGATTGATGTTATTCGGGATGCGGGTAATATTGAAGTTACTGGTAATGCTGTTCCTAATGTGTTTGTGGCTCACTATGAGCAGTTTTTGGGGGACCTCTATGGAGTGTGATCATTTAAACATTGACAGCCTTTTTAATAAAAGGATATCTACTACTGTTTCTCATTCTATGGTTAGGGAAGTTTCTAATCAAGAGATTCGGGATGCCATGTTTAGCATTGGTGATGATCGAGCTCCGGGACCAGATGGTTTTACATCCTCTTTCTTTAAAAAAGGATGGGATATTGTTGGGGATGATGTTTGTAATGCAATCCGGGATTTCTTTACGAATGGGAAAATTCTTAAGGAGATAAATCATACGTTCATTGCTTTGATTCCTAAGATTACTACCCCGTCCAAGGTTACTGACTATAGACCTATCTCTTCTTGTAATGTTATTTATAAATGCATTAGTAAGATCCTTACTAAGCGAACTATTGAAGGGATTTAAGAGGTGGTTAGTGAGAATCAATCCGCGTTTGTACTGGGTAGGCGTATATCGGATAATATTCTCATTACGCAGGAACTTATGCATAATTACCATAGGAACCGAGGCCCTCCGCGGTGTTCGTTTAAGGTTGATATCCAAAAAGCTTATGATACTGTTGATTGGATTTTCTTGGAGAATGCTCTTATGATGTTTGGATTTAACCGGATTATGGTTAAATGGATTATGATGTGTGTTACTTCGGCTTCATTCTCGTTATGCATCAATGGTAATGTTCATGGTTATTTTAAAGGGAAACGGTGGCTGAGACAAGGAGATCCACTATCTCCTTATCTTTTTACGTTGGTTATGGAAGTTCTTACTCTCATATTGAAGCGAAGAGTCCGGATGGATAATAATTTTAGGTACCATCATAAATGTGACCTGCTTGAGATTATTAACGTATGTTTTGCAGATGATCTTTTCTTATTTACTTATGGGGATTTTGATTCGGCTAGGATCATTATGGAATCCTTAGATGAGTTTAAGGCTGTGTCAGGGCTTGTTCCGAGTATTCCAAAGAGTACCGATTTTTTCTGAAATGTTTAGGATTTGGTGAAGCATAATATTCTTAGTATTATGCCTTTTGCTGAAGGTATTCTTCCGATTAATATCTTGGTGTTCCTCTTATTTCCTCACGTTTACTAAATAAGGATTGTAAGGTCATTGTTGAAAATGTGAGAAATCGGGTTGGTGATTGGAAAAATAAGTCTCTCTCGTTTGCGGATCGGCTTCAATTGTGTAAATCTGTGCTGTTATCTATGCAAGTGTATTGGGCGTCCGTTCTTGTTATTCCTCAAGGTATTGTTGATGATATTCACCAGCTTGTAAGGGGGTTTTTATGGTGTAATGTGGAATTTAAGCGGGGCAAACCTAAGGTTGTGTGGCATGATATTGTTCTTCCTAAACAAGAGGGGGGGGGGGGGGGGGGCTCGGTATTTATTGTTTGGATGTCTTTAATATGTGTTTAATGGTGACACATGTTTGGAACATCCTTGTTAATAAGAATTCTTTATGGGTCCGATGGATTCATGTTTATAAGTTAGGTGGTCGATCGCTGTGGGATGTCCCAATGAGTGCTAATATAAGTTGGGGATGGAGGAAATTGATTCAACTTAGAGGTAACATTAAACCTTTTTTCTGGTCTATTATTGGTAATGGGAAGAATACTTCGGCTTGGTTCGACACTTGGGACACTAACTGACCTATTATTACTCATATTACGCCTCATGATATTAATAGTGTTGGTTTCAATATGAAGTCGTGTGTCGCAGATGTGATTTCTAATGGTTCCTATAATTGGCCGTAGGAGTGGCTTCTTAAGGCTCCAAATTTAAGCCATATGCCGGTTCTTGTTCTTGATGCTAATAAAGGTGATGTGATTAAATGGCGGGAACTTAATGGGGAATTTTCTGACTTCAAGGTATCTAGGGCTTGGGAGGTATTTAGACCTAGAGGAATTGAGGTAGATTGGCGTCAAGTTGTTTGGTTTTCTCATGCAATCCCTCGTCATAGGTTTCATCTATGGCTGGTGATGAGGTCTGCGTTGAAGACTCAAGATAAAATCCGACAGTGGGATGTGGGGGATGATGTGGATACATTCACTCCGCTGTGCTTTGTGTCAACTTCAACCAGATTCTCACTCGCACTTGTTTTTCGAGTGTCCCTATGCGACTAAGGTATGGGAGTATGTTCGTCCTTTGGCAGATATGGAGCAGGTGAATCCAAATTTGCATGATATAGTTACCTTCCTTAAATCTTTGGCACATAAGAGGACAACAAAGAGCATTATTGGGACAACGGTAACTGCTGCAACAACGTATTTTATTTGGATGGAGCGCAATGGTCGTCTTTGCAAGCAGCCAAGGCGGTCTCTAGAGGAAGTCCGTGATGCTATTATGGTAACAGTTCGGCTTAAATTATTTTCGTTTAGGTTCAAGAATCATGAGTCAGTGAAACGAATGTTGCTTCGGTGGAATATGCCTAGCTCTTTTCGTGTGTATGGGGATGATTAGGCTTGTTTGATTTTTATTTTCTGTAAGCTTGATGGCGTGTATCAAGCTTTGGTTGTGTCAAGCTTGTTTCTTGAGGTAAATGTGGTATTCAACCACATTCCATTGTACTCTCATTAATTCTATGATTAATACAAATTTACCGGGATGACCATTTACCAAAAAAAAGTGTTGTACTGAAGCTTTAAGTCCATTACCCTTGTTTATTTCACATTAGAGGGTCCCTTATAATACAATATAAGGTCCTCCCATGTAGATATTCACCACATAATTCATTTGGTCATCTGGGAGTACAGACATGATGAGACTTTTGAGACGCTGATCTAGGTTAGCAGCTTTTATCTCATCAGCATTCCATTGTCCTTCAGGTTTTTTATTGTCCCCAACCATGGGAACAAATGGACCATTTTTAATGATTCCAAGGAATTGGGGTTCAATTCCAACCATGTGGACAAGGAACCTTTTCTTCCAATTAGTGAAATTTGCTACCTCTAGGACAGGAGCAACATTGAGTTGGCCACCCCTATACTCTAGGGTTTGTGGTATTACTTTAGCCATGTTGGATCTTGATTTGAAAACCCTAATATGAGCAGTTTAATGAAAATAAGAGTTTAGCTAATCAAATTGCTCTGATACCACTTGTTGGTCCCATTTAACTCATTACTACTTATCAACCTTAAGTAGTAACTAGCTATTAAGACTCAAGTGTGTTTTTTATCAATTAATAAGAACTAAGAAAAAATAAAACAATAATACCAGTTTAACTTTTCAATGTATAGACTTTTATTAAAATTCAAATAAAGAATATATAACCCACTTTGTTTGCGGAATAACAAAGTCGTTGAATGACACTGTGGGGTGATCTCCTCTACTTAAACTTTCAACCAAAGTTAATAGTTTAAGTTCCAACCTAAACGTTCATATGCACTTTGGCTATATGGTTGGTTGGTATTGGGAGAGAAGGTTAATAAGAGATTCTTTCTCTTGTAAGGGCTAACCGATTCTCTCCCAAGTGCACTCCTTATATAGGCAGTGTAATATCTAGGGTTTACATTCACATGTACGCATGCATGGGTTTATCCAGTGGGTGGTTGATGCCCATGCCGGATAAACAGTACATCGCACAAAATAAACTAATCTAGAAAAGATAAAGGTTGTACTTATAGTACCAATACAAGAAACCTCTTTCCAACTTTGACTTAAAGTAAATCTTTTCCCGCCTAATGTAAACCTTCAGAATACTGAAGTGTCTTCAATATTCTAGAGGAGATCGACATCATTCAGTTTGGTATTGTCAAGCCAAACTAAACTAGAAGCTCTTCTTCAGGACTTGTTCTTCAGCAACTATACCGCCTAGTCTTTGAAGCAAAGACTCCTTTGTCTTCTAAGTTCACTGGAAGAGGAAAGCTGAACATCCTTTAGCAAAACATTCTTCAGCAAAACATTCTTCAGTAGGAATCTTTGTTCCTCTTGTCATGCTTCAGCAGATTCATCTTTCTGCTGAACATGAAACACTTAGAGGGATTTTATATTCAAATCCTAGAGTTGCTTCAGGGTCAGCAAATACTGACCCAACAATCTTTTAACTGGTGCTTGCACACGTTTGAGCTTGTTTTTATTGCATTTTTTAAGTTGATATCTTTATTAAAATTGCAAACAAAGAGTCACCAAATAAAAGGCTTACAACATGTTAGGAATTATTTGTAAAAGTACCAAGTACCATTAGTTATGTACTAAGTACCGTTAGTTATAGTAAGTAGTGTTAGTGTTAGCGCGGTACATGCTAAGTACTGTTAAGATAAATGTAAGTACTGCTAGTATAGATAAGGATTAAAATATCATTAGTAAAGATATGTGTAGAAACTAGAAGGGGGGGGGTTGAATAGTTTCTTAAATTTTCTTGTTAAAGTTTGGTTTTAAAAAATCATTTTTCAAAAACTTAAGCTTGAGTATTTATGTGAAACCTTCTTATATACAATATGAACAAGGTATAGTGCAACTAACTAATAAACACAAGTATAAAGAATAAAGAATGTAAAGATATAAGGGAAGGAAAGATCAAACCAAACACCAAGGATTTATAGTGTTTCGGCAACGAAGCTCACTCCTCGTTCCTACTCCACTCCTTGAGTACTACTTACTAGAGAGTTCACTAATCAACAAGCTCCTTAAGGTGGAGAAACCGTACACAACGTCGCTTAACCAACTTCCGTCTCTAAGCTAAAATTCGAGCCCTAATCTTAGCTAGGACCAATATACACCAATATACTTTGAGGACTAAGTATTAACCATAATACATACACAACTTCCAAATAGACACAACTACTTGGATCTTCACAACAATGACACAACAATGAATAAATAAGTTTGGATATTCAATGGATCTTTGAGGTAGACACAACACTTCAACAATGATAGTGTTCTTCTCTTTGCACTTTGAGAGGAAAAGATGGGAGGAGAAAGATTCACTTCTAAACAAGTAGTAATCAAACAAATGATCAAGGATTTGAGTGATTTAAGAAGTACATAAGGATCTGAAAGTTTATGTGCAAAAGAGGTGGATTGAAAGTCTGAGAATGGTCCACTATTTATAAGACAAATGTCCAACGACTATATCTGCCCGCGGTTCTTTATTGCAGCCCGCTGGTTCCTTATCGATAAGGAACCGCCGTAGGCCCTAAGGAACCATCGGCGTAAAGTCCGCTCCCTTTTGTATTTTAGTGGGTTGGTTCGAATCTGGGGATTAAAATATCCTGAAAGGATATTCCAAACCAAGATAGAATATGCCATTTTCAAATTTCAAATTTTCAAATAATTAATTTAATAAAACATTTTCTTAAAAGGAAAGTTTAATAATAAAACTTTGTCACACTTAATAAAAAGTGAGTTTTAAGAAAAGATTAAATCATTGATCACTTAATTAGTATAATTACTTGTTTGTTCATACCTTAAGTGATAATGGTTGAAACGAAAAAAATACTTGAACTCAAGAATTCGTTTTTCATTGTTTTCGTAAATGCTTGTTTTTACATATTGTCGTAATCAAAACAAAGCGAGACTGAAAAATGCAAGTAACGTTTTTAGGTATCATTGCATTAACAATCTCCCCCTTTTTGATTCCGACAATCCATAAACTCAATCATCTAATAAAACACGATTTTCGAAGACGAGTTTGTCATTTCTCCCCTTTGTCAAAGCAAAAAGGTTGCAAAAGTATTTGAAGAAGAAAAGAACCAGACTTTACAAATGCTCCCCTTAGTGCTTACTCCCCCTTGCTTGGGACACCAAGGAATCGAATTATGGTGACAAGCTACATAGAAACTAGAAGAGGGGGGGGGGGGGGGGTTGAAACAAAGATTCCAAAAAGTGTTGGAACAAATCTGGAGTTTCAGGAATTTCCGAAAAGAAAGGTACTGGGCGCGGTTCCTTAACTCAGCCGGCGGTTCCTTATCACTGAGGAACCGCGGTATCAATAAAGAACCGCCCTCAGTGGTTGAGTTTGGTGATGAGGGAGGATTTTCCAATTCAGCAATACCTATTTTTCTAGTCTAACTAATCATGGGGATATGCTAAGAAGCAAAAAAATAGACAAAGAAAACACACAAGAGCTCACCAAACAGGGTTTAGACCAAAATACATAGATTTTGTTTTAATAAAATCAATGTAGGAGGTGTGTAGAACTAGACACAAGGTCATGACACAATGATCCTCCATACTTCTCTTTTGTTCTTGCTATATTTGAGAGACCCATACATATGAATTATGTAAGCTCATTATGAATAGCAAGAAGCTATGAAAAACGTTTTTAGATTGAATTAACAATGCAAAAAAATTTCTCGACCATTTTCGAAAAAGCTTTGAGAATTTTGAAAAAGAAGAGAAGTTTTCCAAAAAGAGTTTATTAAACTTAAAAACTCAAAGAAAGAAAAGACTCAAAAGATAAAAGATAATAAGAATGCACAATTAAGGAATATGTTCCATTAAGCCTAGACCTAGACGCAAGTAATTAAACGGTTCCCTTTTAAGTGCTTAGTGAAGATATCAGCTAAGTTTTATACCGAGGGTACCTTTTCTATTGAAATGTTCCCCTTTTGAACATTATCCCTAAGAAAATGGTGGCGAATCTCTATGTTCTTAGTTCGCGAATGTTTCACGGGATTCTTGCTAAGGTCTATTGCACCCTTGTTGTCGCACATGAAGGGAACATCATCAAGAGAAATCCCGTAATCAACAAGCGCTTGCTTCATCCATAGAGCTTGTTGACAAGCTTTACCGGTACTCACATACTCGGCTTCCGTGGTGGATATAGCATGAGCGGTTTGTTTCTTGGAGAACCAAGAAGTTAAACAACAACCCATGAAGGTACAAACTCCACTAGTGATTTTCCGGTCCACATAGTCTCCCATATGATCCGAGTCCGCGTAGACAATGGTTTCTACTCCGGTCCCTTTAGGATACCATAATCTGTATAGTGCCCTTAATGTATCGGAAGATACGCTTAACCACGTCATGGTGAGAGGTTTTGGGAGCCTCTTGGAAGCGATCACAAAGGCAAACACTAAACATGATATCCGGTCGACTTGCCGTTAGGTCCAACAAACTACCAATCATACCTCTATACTTGGTGTTGTCTACCTACTCACAATCATTATCTACGGTGAGTTTAGTATCCGAGGCCATTGGGGTCTACATTGGTCTAGAGTCTTCTAATCTAAATTTCTTTAGCATTTCTTTAACATACTTGGATTGATTAAGGAAAATACCATCGTCCATTTGTTTAATTTGGAGTCCTAAAAAGAAGTTAAGTTCTCCCATCATACTCATTTCAAACTCATCATGCATGATTTTGGCAAAGTCATCACACAATGGTTGACAAGTTAAACCAAATATAATGTCATCAACATATATTTATATGATAATGAGGTGAGAACCTTTCTTCTTTGTAAAGAGTGTATTGTCTACCATCCCCATGGTATACACATGTTTTACAAGAAACGCTTTAAGTCTATCATACCAAGCTTTGGGTGCTTGTTTGAGACCATAAACAGCTTTCTTAAGCTTGTAAACATGATCCGGTTTCTCAAAATCAATGAAGCCGGGAGGTTGAGCCACATATATCTCCTCATTGATCAAACCGTTAAGAAATGCACTATTTACATCCATTTGTTGAAGCTTAAAGTCTAAAGCACAAGCGTAAGCTAAGAGGATTCTAATGGATTCTAATCTAGCTACGGGTGCGTATGTCTCGTCATAATCAATACCTTCTTGTTGATTATAGCCTTGAGCTACAAGTCTAGCCTTGTTACGAGACACAACACCATTCTCATCTAACTTATTCCTATATACCCATTTGGTTCCTATGATGGTCGAACTTCTAGGCGGAGGAACAAGTTCCCAAACGTCATTAGCAATAAATTGATTCAATTCTTCTTGCATAGCGATGACCCAACTCTCATCCATCAAAGCTTCTTTAACATTCTTCAGTTCAATCAAGGAGACAAAAAAAAAGAAGTTACTTTGATTGTGGACTTGAGATCTTAAGTTCCTTTGATTTAATTCGCCTATGACGTTATCAAGAGCATTTTCCTTAGACTCCTTAATGTTTGCTCCCTTTTCAACACTAAGGTCTTCAACTCCTATGTTTCTAACATGTTTGGCATTAACTATGTCTATTTCATCTAAGTCATCATCTACCAAAGGTGGTGTCTTAGATGAAGGTGGGGTTTCATCAAATGTCACGTTAAGTGATTCTTCAATTACACTTGAGGTTCTATTGAGGACTATGTATCCTTTGCTAGTTTGAGAATAACCTAAAAAGATACCTTCGTAAGACTTTGGGTCAAACTTAGTAAGGTAATCTTTGGTGTTGAGAATGAATCACTTGCTTCCAAACACCCTAAAGTATTCCAATGAGGGCTTCTTACCTTTAAGAATCTCATATGGGGTCATTCCTAGAAAAGGTCGAATAAGAATTCGGTTGAGAATGTAAGTCGATGTTTCCACGGCATTGCACCAAACTTTTTGAGGCAAATATTGCTCATTTAACATCGTCCTACTCATCTCTTAGATGGTTCTATTCTTCCATACAACTACCCCATTTTATTGTGGAGTGCGAGGAGCCGAGAAGTTATGGGAATACCATGAGCTTCACAAAAGGCACCAAATTATACTTCATTATCAAATTCCCTACCATGATCTGTCCTAATAGAGACAATTGAACATCCTAGTTGATTTTGAATTCTTTGACTAAAGGTTTCGAAGTGATCGAAAGCTTCATTCTTAGACGCCAAAAATCTAGTCCAAGTGAATCTAGAGTAGTCGTCAACTATAACTAGGGTATAAAGGTTACCTCCATAACTCCGTATGGAGGAAGGTCCACAAAGATCCATATGTAGGAGCTCTAAACACCGAGAGGTCGAAAACAAATTCTTGGATTTGTGACTTGAGTGAACTTGCTTCCCAATTTTGCAAGCATCACAAAAGTGACTATCAAACTTCATCTTAGGGAGATGTCTTACCAACTCCTTAGAGACTAAAGATTGAATTAAACGCATATTAGCGTGACCTAATCTCCTATGCCAAAGAGTAGAAATATCATCTAAAGTCGCTAGACATAAGTTATCCTTTGACTTCCTATTAACCTTCATGACATAAAGCCCATGCTTTCTAACACCTTTTCCAATGACTTTTTCATCTTTTACGATTTCACTGTCATATTCTGAAAAGATGACCTTACACTTATTGTCACAAATTTGACCTATACTTAGAAGGTTAAAACCTAAGTTATCTATGTGCTCTACGTTTTCTATAGTCATAGAGTCAAGAGAGATCGTACCTTTGCCAATGATATCACCACGTCTATTACTTGTGAATGTCACGTTACCTCCATCATATGCTTTGTAGTGTGAGAACAAACTTCGATTACCCGTCATGTGTTTAGAACAACCACTATCCTTAATCCACTCGTCGGGGTCTAGATTGATTCCCAAGCATATCTAAGTAACGACATACAAGATCAAACATTTGGTCCCCAATATCTCATGGGTCCAAAATTGTTAGTTCCAAACATCCCTTGCATTTGGTTGGGATGCATGAATGAAGGAGACACTCCCCATGGGGAAAAGTGTTGTTGTTGAAAATTATTCCAATTCATATGGCCATTTTATTGTCTATAGTTTCTCCTAGGTGTCTTTGATCTTGATCTAGTATTATTATTATTCCTCCTAGGTGTTGGGGTTTTACTCCTAGGTTGTGGTTTAGCTTGATCATCTCTTTTTGGCGTAGGTGTTCTACTTCTTGGTTTAGATTCATTTCGTACTCTTGGAGGAGTAGATGTTTGTCTAGATAAGCTTCTAATCCCATTAGAGGTTTACTCAAGGGCTTGTAGAATTTATCTAGATTAGACTTTTCAATTATAGGTACTTTGACCTTTTAAATTAGAATATGTTTTGGTCCTTCACCTAAAATTGACTTTTCAGAAAGTTCAGGATTTTCACAAAAGTCTTCTTTTGGACGCGGTTCCTTAGCTCCATCGGTGGTTCCATAGCGATAAGCAACCGTCCCATATATTGGAGCACCGTGTGCCGCGGACTGTTTTTCTAAAAACTTAACATGTTTTGGTTCACTAGTTGATGCTTCATTAGTGTTATATCCTAACCCAAGTCTTTCCTTAGAATGAATTTATTTGTTTAACATATCATCAAGAGAATTAGTACCTCTCATGAACTTTTCAAGTCTAATGGAGGTGCTCTTAAGGTTTTCATTTTCTTGTTTAAGGTTTTCACATTTTAAGCATCCTAGATCTATTTCTTTATTTTTCTCAAGCTTAGCTAATTTTTCTTTTAGCTCACTAATCTCGTTTTCAAGCTTAGTTCTAGTTGATTTTAGCACTTTGTTCTTTTCAATAAATTTTAGACTAAGCTTGTGCAAGTTATTGTATTGGCCTTCTAATTCATTATCATCTTGAGAAGAATTATTATTGCTATAATACTAGGTTTCAGAAAGTACCTCTTAAGAAGTGAGAGCCATGAGACACTTCTCATCTTTGGGGTTGTCATCAACATCTTCACCGCTATCGCTCCATGAACCTCCAACAAACGCCATGTGGTTCTTGTCGCGTGAAGGCTTAGGACAATCACCTATGAAATGATTTGGATCACCACATCTAAATCATTTCCTATCACCTTTATCGTCTTTGGCAAATCGGTTTTTAGAGAAGGGTTTCTTGTCGTTGTTTGGTTGTCTCACGTATTGACCTCGTCTTTTGAAGAGCTTCTTAAAGTCTCTAACCTCCAAGGCATATTCCTCATTGATAAGTGTGAAAAAACCCATCCTTTTACCACTTATTTCTTGCTAAAACGAGACCAAAATACGTATTTAATATCATTTGTTTGGAATTATGCGTGGTTTGTGTGTTTGTTGTGTTTTCAGAGCCAGCCGGATAAATATTAAAGAAAACATGGGATTGCACGGGTTTTATCGAAGAAAAAGACGAAAAGACGAAGTCTATAGTCCAAGAGATGCAAAAGATTTGAAGTCAATGTGCCTATTTGAAGATTTATCGAAGGAAAAGACCAAAGATGGAAGATTTACATATGTCAAAGAACTCAAGTCTATTAAATGAAGAAATTAAAAGACGAGTTGAATTTATTCGTCGACAAATCCCGAATCGAAATAAAAAGACGTCAACTTTTCTGAAAAGACGAGAAGACAAAAAGAAAGGGAGAAAGCCCACTCACCAACCAAAGACAATGCCTATAAATAGACCTTCCCTTCACAAGTTTAGTAGCTAGTTTTTCCTTTCTGTTTCTTTTCTCCTATTTCGTAGCATCACCAACACCATTAAGGTGTTTGGTGATTTTTCATTTTTCCTTTTAATTCAAGAATCTTGTAAGTTTAATCTTTACTTTTGATTGTTTAAACCTTAATCATTTAATATCATCTTTCCTTTAATCTTGTTCATCTTTTTCTTTTTGATTCAAAGTCTTAAGTTTTTATTTTGTTGAGTTTGATCTTCAAAAGTAAGTGGGTTTTATGTTTTTGTTGATTTGGTTTAAAGTTTATCATTAGTAGATGATTGGTGGTTAGTATTGTCTAATCTTTGGTGAAAACTTTGTTGATTTTGGTTCAAATTCGTCTTATTGTATTGTTACTGTTCTTCGAGTTCTTCAAATCCCCAGATTCTAAACAAAGCCCTATATTCCGAATAAAGGATTTAGCAAGATATTCCGAACCAGCAATTTAATTTAAATATTCCGGATCAGTGTCTTCATTCGGGATAATTAATATTCCGGGTGAATCATTTATTCCGAACCAGCATATATTCCGAATGAGCCAAAATATTCCGGATCATTTTTATTTATTCTGCATGAACAGATATTCCGAATGAAGCATCTTCCTTGTTAAACATTCCGAATCAAGCTTTTCATCATTTTATTCCGAGTCAATGTTTATTCCGAACGAAGGGTTTTAGTTTATTATTCCGAACGAGTGTTATATTCCGAACCAAAGTTTATTCCGAGTGAAGCCTTTTCCGAATAAAGCAAATATTCCAAGTGAGTTGATTATTTCGAATGAGTTACTATTCCAAATGAGCACTTTTGTAGTAGATATTCCAAACCAGTAAATTATTCCGGATCAAGGGATTTATTCCGCATCAGTTTCATCTTTCCGAATCAATTTAAATATTCCGGATCAACAAAGATTCCGAATGAAGCTTTTTACCAAATATTCCGAATGAAGCAAGATATTCCGGATGAAGGTTTTTGTCTAATATATTCCTAATAAAGGTTATATTCCGAATCAAGTATTTTTCAGTAAGGGTATTTTACTGTTTCTGTTTTATTGTTTAATTGTTTAATTTTAATTCAAGCTTTATTTTATTAACTGTTTTTGGTTTAAATTTTTATCACCTTACGCATTTAATCCTTTTTAGTAGATTAGAAAACCAACCCCCTTTTTTACTTTCCACCAAGAACAACTGAGTCGCACTTTTAATCGGTAATCAATTCGAAAAGATTCTGAACGAAATTATATTATACTTGGTTGAAAACCTTGTATTAAATGGCGCCTCTGCCGGCTCTTTTCGTTAAGATTAACGGTTTTTAGTGAGAGACGCGTTGGATTTTGGGATCCGTTCATCTTTGAACGTTATTTTCCTTGCTTTAAAATTCTCAAAAATCCAAAAAAATATAAAATTTTCAAAAATACAAAAAAATTAAAAAACATAAAAAACCAAAAATATTTCTGCTTTGTTAGTTCTTTTGCAGGTGTATGCGCACTCGATCAACGTCTTATCCCGAGCCCGAGACTCTCGATAACTTGGACATGGCCGGTGTACACAACAATAATAATAATCCACCTCAAAACAACATGAATAATAACAACAATGAACCTCTACCGGGCAAACGTCCTATGATCGAACTTTTGCAAGCACATGTAGAGGGCAACCACGATGCTATTTTCATACCTGCGATTGGAGTCAACAACTTTGAGCTCAAATCCGGCTTTATTCAAATGGTCTATGCTCAACCATTCTTGGGGCGTACCATTGATGATCCTCATGACCACATCAAAAGGTTCCTTCAACTCACGAATACGGTCAAATTCAATGGGGTTTCACAAGAGGTAATTCGCTTGCAACTTTTTTCTTTCTCCTTAGAGGGACAAGCCCGGCATTGGCTTGATAAGGAACCGCCACAAAGTATTCTTACGTGGACGGACTTAGAGACCAAATTCATAAACTACTTTTTCCCACCCTTTCGTACTACCGCTTTGCAGAATGAAATCATTACTTTTGAACAAAAGTACGATGAGAATTTTAGTGAATCTTGGGACCGTTTTAAAGAACTTTTAAGAAAGTGCCCACAACATGGTTTTACCAAAGTGCACCAAATTAATACTTTTTACAATGGTTTAAGCATGAATGACCAAGATTCACTAAATAGTGCCTCGGGGGTAATCTTTTAGTTAAGTCTGCTAATGCCGCTTGGGATATTATTGAGAACAAGTCTAGAGTGCAAACCAAGAGTGTTCGGACCAATGTGGCTAGTGCTAGCACTAATGAGAGCGACAAGAGACTTGATAAGCTTACTTTGCTTGTTGAATCACTTGCTCTTCAAGCCGCCAATAATACCAAAGCTATCACTGCCCAAGCCAATGCTATGACTCAATCATGTGATATATGCGGGGGATCTCACTCATACACCGATTGTCCTTCGACTCATGACAATTCGGAAAATGTGTATGCCGCCAACGGTAACTATTCCACGGGAGCCTATCAAGCACGTCCTCAAGGTGACCACAACTTGCCCAGCTATCACTTAAACAACTTTCTTTCACCTCCCGGTTTTCCCCCACAAAACCCAAACAACCTCAATCGCAACAATCAAAACCAAGCACGTGCTCCAACTCCATATCAAAACCAAAGAAACCCATATCCACCTCAAAGAAACAACCAAGTTTACCAACCACCTGCTTATCAACCACCCGCCTACCATGCTCCTCCTCCCAACCAACCCACCGCATTACACCAAGATGTTTAAACCTACATGAGGACTAATGATGTGATCGTGCAAAATCTTCAGCGGGAAATGGCCAACATGAAAGCAGATATGGTGAAGCAAGGGAATGATCTTCGAGCTGATATGCGAAACACTTTGGCAAGTCGAACGAATGACTTGAGGAGCATGATGGCTAGTTTCTTCCCAAGTAATCAAGCCTCTGGATCGGGTTCTCTTCCGAGTAACACCGTTGCTAATCCAAGAGGGGAGATGAAAGCAATGACCACTCGCAGTGGAAAAGGTTTAAAGGAACCCGAGCTTCCTACACCTACACCGGTGATTGTGACAAAGGAAAACGAGTCTCCTTCTCCAATTCCTCCATCTTCTATTCCTCCAACTTCTACTTCTCCAATTTCACCACCTTCTACTTCTACCCCTCCACCACCCACGGATGTGAGTACGAATTCTATCCCAAAGCCTTCATCTCAAGCCAATATACCTTATCCTTCGAGGCTGAGGAAAGAGAAATTGAAGAACAAGGATGATATTCAGGTTTCGAACATTCTTAAAATGTTCAAACAACTGAATTTCAATATCTCCTTTGCTGAGGCTCTCGCTCACATGCCCAAATATGCTAAAATGTTTAAAGATCTTCTCAGTGATAAGGAGAAACTTCTCGATATTGCTCAGACCCAACTTAATGAGAATTGCTCCGCAGTGCTCTTAAGGAAATTACCAACCAAACTTGGTGATCCGGGTCATTTCTTGATTCCTTGCAACTTCCTGGGAGTAGAGAATTGCATGGCCCTAGCCGATCTAGGTGCTAGTATTAACTTAATGCCATTAAGTGTTTGGAAGCAATTATCTCTCCCCGAGCTAGTCCCCACACGAATGACTTTGGAATTAGCTAACCGTACGGTTGCTTATCCAGTGGGGATAGCCGAAGACGTCTTCGTTGGTGTCGACAAATTCACCTTCCCGGCGGATTTTGTTGTCGTTGACTACGAGATGGATCCCCGTGTTCCATTAATCGTTGGACGTCCGTTCTTGAGGACCGATCGCACTCTCATCGATGTAGCCGCGGGTGAATTAATCATGAGAGTTGGTGACGATAAAATCGTCTTCAACATGGGTAAACTTTCTAAGCAGCCTTCAGAAAACGAGAGTGTTAATTTCATTGATGTTCTTGATGAGGCTTGTGAAGAACATTTCAAAGACGCTTGTAAAAGTGGTTCTTCTTCTCTACCCATTGTTGAGACCGTTGCCTCTATTGCTCCATCACTAACTTCATTTGGCGAAAGTGATTTCATCTTGAAAGAACTTGAAGCAACTTTGGGAGATGTGGACTTAAAATATGACGATTCTCCCTCCAATTGGGATGAAGACATTCGTACCATTGAGAAACTTCTCAATGAGGACCATATTTCTCCACCATCTCCTAAAGATATCTCTATCGATGAACCGAATTTGACTACGCCTTCCATCGAAAATCCTTCGGATTTAGAGCTTAAGGATCTACCGTCTCATCTCGAGTACGTTTTCCTTAAAGACAACAAGAAGTCACCCGTGATCATCGCTAAGGACTTGAAAGAAGAAGAAAAATCCCGACTTATCGCCGTGTTGAAGAATCACAAGAAAACTATTGCTTGGAAGATCTCCGATATTCGTGGAATTGATCCTCACTTTTGCACACATAAAATTCTCATGGAGGACGACTTTAAACCCACTATTCAAAGCCAAAGAAGGGTGAATCCTAAGATCCATGACGTAATCAAAAAAGAGGTTATCAAACTTCTTGATGCGGGAATGATCTATCCTATCTCTGATTCACCGTGGGTTAGTCCTGTCCATTGTGTGCCTAAGAAGGGCGGAATCACCATTGTTCCCAATGAAAACAACGAGTTGATTCCTACTCGTCTCGTTACAGGGTGGAGAGTTTGTATAGACTATCGCAAACTCAATGATGCTATGAGAAAGGATCATTTTCCCCTTCCTTTCATGGACCACATGCTTTAACGTCTAGCGGGTAATGACTATTACTGCTTTTTAGACGGTTTCTCCGGGTATTTTTAAATTCCCATCGATCCCAAAGACCAAGAGAAAACCACATTCACTTGTCCTTACGGAACATTTGCCTATAAAATAATGCCTTTCGGCTTATGCAATGCTCCTGGGACATTTCAAAGGTGTATGATGGCTATCTTCCATGACATGGTTGAAGAAACTATGGAAGTCTTCATGGATGATTTCTCGGTTTATGGTGATTCTTTCTCTTCTTGCCTTGCCAATTTGGAACACATGCTTAAGCGGTGTGAAGACACTCGCCTTGTTCTAAATTGGAAAAAATGCCATTTCATGGTAAAAGAAGGCATCGTGCTAGGACACAAAATATCCAAAGCCGGTCTTGAAGTGAACCGTGCTAAAGTCGATGTTATTGCAAAGCTGCCTCCA
Organism: Glebionis coronaria; assembly: GCA_025667525.1. Lineage (NCBI taxonomy): Eukaryota > Viridiplantae > Streptophyta > Magnoliopsida > Asterales > Asteraceae > Glebionis > Glebionis coronaria. The sequence goes on along the minus strand of CM046876.1, from coordinate 102,514,062 downwards.
CCTTCAACCGTGAAGGGTGTGAGAAGTTTCCTCGGTCATGCGGGCTTCTATCGTCAATTCATTCAAGATTTTTCTAAAATCGCTCGCCCGATGACCCACCTCTTGGAAAAACATACTCCTTTCATCTTTTCCAAAGAGTGTCTTGAATCCTTCAATCTTCTTAAGGATAAGCTAACTAAGGCACCGGTCTTGGTTACCCCTAATTGGGAGCTATCTTTTGAGTTGATGTGTGATGCTAGCGACTTTGCTATTGGAGCGGTTTTGGCCCAAAGAGTGAATAAACACTTCCAACCAATCCATTACGCTAGCAAGACAATGACGGGGGCTCAATTGCATTATACCACTACCGAAAAAGAGCTTTTGGCTGTAGTGTATGCTTTTGAAAAGTTCCGCCCCTATCTTATCCTTTCTACCACCATCGTGTATACCGATCATTCCGCGTTGAAGTACTTGATGACTAAGCAAGATTCTAAGCCAAGACTTCTTCGTTGGGTTTTGCTCCTTCAAGAATTCAACATTGAAATTCGTGACAAGAAGGGAGCCGAAAACCTAGCCGCAGATCATCTAAGTAGACTTGAGGATCCTTATCAAGGGGATCATCTGAATCAAGAGATCAATGACTCTTTTCCCATTGAGGCCTTAATGTCTATCAATCCAAATCTCGATGACACCCCGTGGTTTGCGGACATCGCAAACTACTTAGCGGGTGGAATTCTCAAGGAAGGGTTAACGTCCCAACAAAAGAAAAAGTTCTTTAAAGATATTGAACATTATTTCTGGGACGACCCTTACCTCTTCAAACAATGTGCCGATCTTGTAATTCGTCGATGTGTTGATGGGCCAGCAGCGGTACAAATCCTTGACGCTTGCCATAAAGGACCCACCGGTGGTCACTTTGGTCCTAATTACACCGCGAAGAAAGTATTCGACTCTAGATTTTATTGGCCCACCATTTACCGTGACGCTCACGAAATGGTTAAACATTGTGATGCTTGCCAAAGACAAGGCAAGATCACACATAAAGATGAGATGCCTCAAAATTTCATACAAGAATTTGAAATCTTTGATGTATGGGGCATCGACTTTATGGGGCCATTTCCATCATCTAAAGGGAACAAGTACATCCTCGTAGCCGTTGACTACGTTTCTAAATGGGTTGAAGCTAAGGCTCTCCCTACGAACGATGCGAGGGTGGTTGTGAACTTTTTGAAGCAACTTTTTGCTCGATTCGGTGTTCCTCGTGCTATAATCAGTGATCGCAGGACTCATTTTTGCAATGATCAATTTGCAAGAGTCATGGCTAAGTATGGTGTCAATCACCGTCTTTCCACCGCTTATCATCCTCAAACCAACGGTCAAGCCGAGATATCCAACCGTGGATTGAAGCGAATTTTGGAACGTACTGTGGGGGAGCATCGTGCCGTGTAGGCCGATAAGTTAGATGATGCTTTGTGGGCTTTCCGTACCGCATATAAGACCCCGATTGGTTGCACACCTTATCGTCTTGTGTACGGGAAAGCATGCCACCTCCCTATCGAGCTGGAACATAAGGCATACTGGGCCTTGAAGTGGGCTAACTTAGACATCAACAAAGCCAGTGATCTTCGCAAGATTCAACTCAACGAGCTTAATGAATTGAGGAATGAAGCTTATGAGAACTCATTGATCTACAAAGAGAATACCAAGATCATCCATGATGCAAGAATTAAGAACCGAGAGTTCCACGTTGGTGATCAAGTCTTACTTTTTAACTCTCGGTTGAAGATCTTCTCGGGCAAGTTGAAGAGCCGCTGGTCTGGTCCATTCACCATCGCCAAAGTCTTTCCCTATGGCACCATCGAGATTTCTCAGCCAAATGGGCCCAATTTTAAGGTGAATGTCCAGCGGTTGAAGTTGTACTTTGGTGAGTACATCTCTCATGAGATGATTCCATCCCTCACCATGTTTCCCATGAACTAGTTTTGGGTCGAGTCAGGCTCGTGACTCGGTTATAAAAAACAAGCGCTCCTCGGGAGGCAACCCGAGTATCTATCCCTTTCCATTTTACCTCCTAAGTGTAGGGGGGCCTATATAGGTTGCTTGTGTTGTATGGTGATGTGATTACAGGGATAAGTGCACTTTTGGAATCTTTGAAGAAACCGTGCTCCCGTGTTATTCGCAATCTGGTTCTGTCTCTCAACTATCGTGATTTAATTTTGTTCATACTCTCATTTGAAATTGATCACTATAGTTGTCCTCTCCTTAGCAAGATTTAAACAATGTGCACAATGTCATAAGTGTAGGGGAGACTTTTCCCACACGCTTAAACATTGAGGACAATGTTTATATCAAGTGTAGGGGGACTTCTATCAAAGTAAGTGGGCATTTCCATGAATTTGTCCTCATTTTAACCGGAAAATTCGATTTTTCGACATTTTTCAAAATTTTTAATCTATTTTGGCCTAGTTGTATAGTTGTATTTTCCTTGGTTATGTTTATTTTCTTTCCTTGCTAGAATAAATTTTCAATAAAGTGGTTTTAAATTTTTCAAAGTCGTGAATCTTTTGACTCAACCCGAGTTTACTTATCTAAGTTTACTCTAGCTAGTATCCTTAACGTGTTTAAGTCAAGTTTTGCTAGGATTTTATATAGGTAACTTTAAAACGCGAAAGTCTTAACTCTCACGGGTTAAGAACAAGAACTTTTCGCAAGTTCTTATAAATGATCCTAGAGAGTCGTTTATCAAGGGAACTTTAAAACGCAAATTCTAAACTTGAAAGAGTCTAAGAAGATGCAAGATCCTATAGGTGACTCGAAAACCCAAAACTTTGATTTAATTGGCTAAGCATCCACGAGTCTCATTCCTTGAGATTTTAAACTGTGGAGAACGAGAGATGATAGAGTCAATTATAAGTTTGGTATTCTTTCGTGAATTTATGTGAGTTGATTATAAGCCTATTCTCCCATCGCTTGCTAATAAATTTATCTGCAATAAATAAGGTTGTACGATTTGAAAAGTTACTTAGCTTCTAGCCCAAGATCGTTTAAAAGTTGCTCGGTATTAATTAGAGTTCATAGCCAAGGCATAACTTATTGAAGCGGGATGCGAAGATTGGCGAGTCCGAAAAGGCCCTAACAAGGCATGAGGGCTATATTTTGTTGCTAAAGATCCAAAAGTGATGTGAAGAACCATTTATCAAAGATCAATATGAAGGATCGAGACACACGACGAAAAGCAAGAACTCCCTAAAAGATCATGGAGAAGTCTATCCGAAAAGACCCTAGCTAGGTATGAGGATAAATAGATCCAAGTCCTAAAAGGAGGCGGATCGTTGTATATCAAAGTCCAAAATAAAGATTGGAGAAAAATGAAGAAGTCGTGGTCCAAGTATGAAGAATCTCTCAAAAACTTCAAGCGAAGGAATTCCTACTATGAAGAGAAGACCATAATTTCAAGAACGTCTCTCAAAGATTTGAAGTATGAAGTCGCTGCCAAATATCAGTCCGAGAAAGGTCTCAAATCGTGAAGCGAGTTATGCCAAGATATGAACTTTATGAGGTCCCGAGAAGCAGTTTTAAAAGATTTTGTCCTTTAGCTAACTATTGATTAAATCGTCCCACTTTATTTTCAGCCTAAATAACTATCGAAATAAGTCAAACAATGCATCCTCGTGATCATTTAAGACAATATTAAAATATAAGAGAAACACCTAGGAATAAGGGAGTCTAAGTGAATAATTGCGCCACATGAGTTCGTGATAGTTTGCTAACTTATAATAACAATGATCTCGTTTTTAAGCTTGGTATGGGGAACGTGAAACTTGAGAATGATGAACATTCACGACAGCCTAAAAACCCCAATGTAAGTCTTTGAATTCTTTACTTGTTTTGTTCTTTTGGTTTCCTTAGTGTTTAGAATTTAATAAAGGCCAAGGTGGGTTATTTATGATGAGAAATGTAAACTGTGCTTTAAAATTAATGCATTGCATGAGGGCATTGCAATGGTCAAGTGTAGGGGATTTGATAGGTGTGAAAACACCCATCCTTTTACCACTTATTTCTTGCTAAAACGAGACCAAAACGCGTATTTAATATCGTTTGTTTGGAATTATGCGTGGTTTGTGTGTTTGTTGTGTTTCAGAGCCAACCGGATAAATATTGAAGAAAACATGGGATTTCACGGGTTTTATCGAAGAAAAAGACGAAAAGACGAAGTCTATAGTCCAAGAGATGCAAAAGATTTGAAGTCAATGAGCCTATTTGAAGATTTATCGAAGGAAAGGACCAAAGATGGAAGATTTACATATGTCGAAGAACTCAAGTCTATTAAATGAAGAAATTAAAAGACGAGTTGAATTTATTCTTCGACAAATCCCGAATTGAAATCGAAAACGTCAACTTTTCTAAAAAGACGAGAAGACAAAAAGAAAGGGAGAAAGCTCACTCACCAACCAAAGACAAGGCCTATAAATAGACCTTCCCTTCACAAGTTTAGTAGCTAGTTTTTCCTTTCTGTTTCTTTTCTCCTATATCGTAGCATCACCAACACCATTAAGGTGTTTGGTGATTTTTCATTTTTCCTTTTAGTTCAAGAATCTTGTAAGTTTAATCTTTACTTTTGACTGTTTAAACCTTAATCATTTAATATCATCTTTCCTTTAATCTTGTTCATCTTTTTCTTTTTGATTCAAAGTCTTAAGTTTTTATTTTGTTGAGTTTGATCTTCAAAAGTAAGTGGGTTTTATGTTTTTTGTTGATTTGGTTTAAAGTTTATCATTAGTAGATGATTGGTGGTTAGTATTGTCTAATCTTTGGTGAAAACTTTGTTGATTTTGGTTCAAATTCGTCTTATTGTATTGTTACTGTTCTTCGAGTTCTTCAAATCCCCAGATTCCGAACGAAGCCCTATATTCCGAATCTAGGATTTAGCAAGATATTCCGAACCAGCAATTTAATTTAAATATTCCGGATCAGTGTCTTCATTCGGGATAATTAATATTCCGGGTGAATCATTTATTCCGAACCAGCATATATTCTGGATGAGCCAAAATTATCCGGATCAATTTTATATATTCCGCATGAACAGATATTCCGAATGAAGCATCTTGCTTGTTAAACATTCCGAATCAAGCTTTTCATCATTTTATTCCGAGTCAATGTTTATTCCGAACGAAGGGTTTTAGTTTATTATTCCGAATGAGTGTTATATTCCGAACCAAAGTTTATTCCGAGTGAAGCCTTTTTCGAATAAAGCAAATATTCCGAGTGAGTTGATTATTCCGAATGAGTTACTATTTCGAATGAGCACTTTTGTAGTAGATATTCCGAACCAGTAGATTATTCCGGATCAAGGGATTTATTCCGCATCAGTTTCATCTTTCCGAATCAATTTAAATATTCCGGATCAACAAAGATTCCGAATGAAGCTTTTTACCAAATATTCCGAATGAAGCAAGATATTCCGGATGAAGGGTTTTGTCTAATATATTCTGAATAAAGGTTATATTCCGAATCAAGTATTTTTCAGTAAGGGTATTTTACTGTTTTTGTTATATTGTTTAATTGTTTAATTTTAATTCAAGCTTTATTTTATTAACTGTTTTTGGTTTAAATTTTTATCACCTTACGCATTTAATCCTTTTTAGTAGATTAGAAAACCAACCCCCTTTTTTAGTTTCCACCAAGAACAACTGAGTCGCACTTTTAATCGGTAATCAATTCGAAAAGATTCGGAACGAAATTATATTATACTTGGTTGAAAACCTTGTATTACTCATCATCACTATCCGAGGAGCTTTCATGGTCACTTTGTGCCTTCTTGGCTTTGAGTGCAAGAGACTTTCTTTCACTCTTAGTTTTCATCATTTCCGAGTCCTTCAAAATTATCATCTCGTGAACCTTCAAGTTACCAATGAGTTCATCGAGTGATAATTTGGCGAGATCCTTTGATTCTTCAATCACCGTGACTTTAGCTCTCCATTTGTGATGCAACGCCCTAAGAAACTTCCTAATATTGTTCTTGCTAGAAAAACCTTCATCAAGTGCTTTTAGACTAGTAATAATAGTGTTAAATCTAGCAAATGCACTATCTATGGTTTCATCTTCTAAGATGACAAATTGTTCATAGTTTTGAACAAGAATATCGATTTTACTTTCTTTGACTTGACTATTACCTTGGTGTGTTACTAAAAGAGTATTCCAAATGTCTTTAGCGGTTTCACACATAAAAATCCTTTCGTACTCTTTCTTTGGTAAAGCATTATAAATCACCATTTTAGCCTCATTATTTTTAGCAAGTTTTCTTTTAGTATCATCGTTAGCTTTGTCAAAAGTAACTATCTCCTTACTTTTAGAAACTTCATTATATTGAAATGGCAAAAATTCACCATTGGTAATAACATGCCAAAGATCTAAATCTTTTGATTTCACATAAGTCTCAAACCTATTTTTCCAATAAATAAAACTATCGGTTTCAAAAAGAGGTGGTCTTTGCATGGATTGCCCTTCTAGATACTTGTTGGAATCCATAGATCGATTCAAGTTTTAAAATACAATATATTTTAAAAAGTCTTGAGCAACCACGCTCTAATACCAATTGTAGAAACTAGAAGGGGGGGGGGGGGGGGGGTTGAATAGTTTCTTAAATTTGCTTGTTAAAGTTTGGTTTTAAAAAATCCTTTTTCAAAAACTTAAGCTTGAGTATTTATGTGAAACCTTCTTATACACAATATGAACAAGGTATAGTGCAACTAACTAATAAACACAAGTATAAAGAATAAATAATGTAAAGAGATAAGGGAAGGAAAGATCAAACCAAACACCAAGGATTTATAGTGGTTCGGCAACGAAACTCACTCCTCGTTCTTACTCCACTCCTCGAGTACTCCTTACTCAAGAGTTCACTAATCAACAAGCTCCTTAAGGTGGAGAAACCGTACACAACGTCGCTTGACCAATTTCCGACTCTAAGCTAACAGTCGAGCCCTAATCTTAGCTAGGAGCAATCTACACCAATATACTTTGAGGACTAAGTATTAACCCTAATACATACACAACTTCTAAATAGACACAAGTACTTCGATCTTCACAACAATGACACAACAATGAATAAATATGTTTGGATCTTCAATGGATCTTTGAGGTAGACATAACAATTCAACAATGATACTGTTCTTCTCTTTGCACTTTGAGAGGAAAAGATGGGAGGAGAAAGATTTACTTTTAAACAAGTAGTAATCAAACAAATGATCAAGGATTTGAGTGATTTAAGAAGTATGTAAGAATCTAAAAGTTTATGTGCAAAAGAGGTGGATTGAAAGTCTGAGAATAGTCCACTATTTATAAGACAAATGTCCAACGGCTATATCTGCCCGTGGTTCTTTATTGCAGCCCACGGTTCCTTATCGATAAGGAACCGCCGGCATAGAGTCTACTCCCTTTGTCTTTTAGTGGGTTGGTTCGAATCTGGGGATTAAAATATCCTGAAATGTATTCTAAACCAAGATAGAATATGCCATTTTCAAATTTCAAATTTTCAGATAATTAATTCAATAAAACATTTTCTTAAAAGGAAAGTTTAATAATAAAACTTTGTCACACTTAATAAAAAGTGAGTTTTAAGAAAAGATTAAATCCTTGATCACTTAATTAGTATAAATACTTGTTTGTTCATACCTTAAGTGATAATGGTTGAAATGAAAAAATACTTGAACTCAAGAATTCGTTTTTCATTGTTTTCGTAAATGCTTGTTTTTACATATTGTCGTAATCAAAACAAAGCGAGACCGAAAAATGCAAGTAATGTTTTTAGGCATCATTGCATTAACAATATGTTCTAAGTATACTGAGAGCACATCGTCTATGATATACTTATCGAAATAGAATATTCTAGGGTTCCTTGCACTATAAAAGGAAAATAGGTACATTGAGTTTATTGTACCTTTTCCGTAGTCGATTAATAAGAATCAAATAGTTAGAGTATCAAAGTAAGACGGGAACCGACACACATTGGGGTGACATGAACCCTGTTCTTTGAAAATTGAAACAGTCCAATTCTAAATCGTTTTACTATGTATAATACTCTTAAACATTGAGGATAATGTTTATCTTAAGTGCAGGGAGACTTCTATCAAAGTAACCTTTCCTAGACCATTGCCTTTGCTTTCATGATAATTGGGAAAATTAAAAATTTTAACAAACGCCTGGCACATAAATTCACCTAGTGACCAAGTTTTAAGTAGAAAAGGACTAGAACTTGAGTTCAAATGTAGTTTACCTAACTTGGTCTTGTTCAGACCAAGTAGCCACCTTTTGATGCAAACAATGTTTCAAGCAATACAACTACATAATATCTATGTACAAGTATCAAATACAATATACTAATTATAATCTATCATATAAAGGTAAGGTAATTGATCACAAAACACACTGTTGTTCTTCTTTGCTTTCATAAGTTAGATTCCGCATAACTTATTAGAGTTTAGTAAGAGTCTCTCATGTGCTCTAGTTTGTTTTCAAGCTATTGTGCAATCCTTAACAGGATCTTGATCTATTCAAAGGGATCAACAAGTGGTATTAGAGCTTGTTAAGTAACTTTGAATAAGAAGAACGAAACCTTAAACCTTCACCCATAAAAACTCACATCATGTCTAGTGACCATCCTTAGTTTAGAGATGAATTCCAAATACCTGAACCTATACCTCAGGGACAACCTCAAGTTGTGAAAGATGCACCTTTGGTTCTACTTCCACCACCTGTACAAACTACATAAGTTGTAGTTGCAACACCAACAGCTACATCTTCTCCCCACACTTTGTCTGTTGTAAAACTCCCTATTCTCAAAAGTGACAACTATGAGACATGGGATATGTAGATGGAACACTATATGAATCACACATATCACACTATATGGTAGGTCATTAAGAATGTAAACTCTCCTAAAAAGCTACACTTGTTACCAAATGGTACATGTGTTGCTTTGCCTGCTGTCAGTGTTGAAGATATTCAGGCTGAGATCAAGGAGAGAAAGGCAAGAACTGCCTTAGCTATGGAAATCTTAGAAGATATTCTACCTATATTTCATCATTACAAAGATGAAAAATTTATGTGGGATGCAATCAAACTTTGACTTGAAGGAAACGACAAATTTAAAAAGATGAAGAAACTGGTGTTAAAACAGGAGTTTGATAACTTTATAATTTCAAGTGCAGAAGGGATCCATAAAGGATATGGAAGGTTCAATAAATTGCTTATTCAATTAGCAGTTCATGGACTAACAATTCCCAATGAAGAAGCTAATCAAAAGTTCTTGAGAGGGGTTCAACCAGAATGGAAAGTAATGTCTATGCACTTCATTACAAGAGATTATTTGGACATTACTCCATTTGATCATCTTTATAACAATCTCAGGGTACATGAGATGGATGTTAAATGTACTGAGCCACCTAAAGCATCTTTATCAAACCCTAACTTGACTTTTGTATCAGAAGAAAGCAACGGTACATACTTTCAAAATACCGCTAGTGGATCAAGTAGCGGTACTTACTTCCAAAGTACCGCTGGTGGACCAACTAATAGTACTTACCTTCAGTGTAATAGTCCATCTATGAATCAGAATACACAGGGAAAATCTCCATCATTGTTTAATGAGAATGATGCTTTTTCATTCTTTGCTAGTCAAGACAATAGACCAAGGTTAACCCTTGACGATCTATTCTAGATGGATGATGCTGATATAGAAGAGATGGATCTAAAGTGGCAAGCTGCTATGATCTCTGTTAGGTCCAAAAGACTCTACAAAAGGATTGGAAGGAAAATGACTGTTGATCCTAGTGAACCATTAGGATATGACAAGTAAAAGGTTGAATGCTACAACTGTAGATTCTTGGACACTTTGCCAAGAAATGCAAGAGAGAGAAGGCTGAAAGAAAAGAAAAACAACCGATCCAGCCCTAGAGTTATTGAAAGTGTCCTAAAAGGAGATAACAGAATTCCATGGACTCCAAAAAGATTAAAAGCTTTGGTTACAGTAGATGGAGTGGTCAACTGGGCTCAAGCACATGAAGAAGAAGAGCATGGTCTAATGGCTCTTTCTCATAGAGACACTGAGGTACATCCTTGTTCTAAAGATTGTGTTCTTAAGTTTAATAGTCTTAAAGTAGAACTAGAAGAACAATATCAAAAGGTTAACACATTAACTGAAGAGGTAAATGCTTTTAAACAAGGTGTTGCTATGTTAAAAGCTAATATAGTACTGTACCAAAAGGGTCAGCAAAACTATGAGGAGAAAATTAGGATTTTGACTCTTCAAATGAGAGAAAAAGATGTAGCTATCCAAGCTTTTGAAAGGCAACTTTTAAAGTTACAGCAGATAATGAAGTTTTAAATGATAGTTTATATAATGAAAGAGAAGTAATTAATCACTAGCAAAATTCTTCAAAAGGCATTGGTAAGCTGATTAACTCTCAGATGGGACACTATGAGAAGATTGGCCTAGGATATATAAAGGACCAATCTGGGATAACTCTGACTGACAAGGACAAAAGGAATTTTTTATATTCTCGTGATTCAGAAAATACTCCTGAGAATGATAGGTATGCTGAAGGAATGAAGGAAGTTCCTCCACCATTATCAGGAATATACATGCCCCCAAATAATGATAATAGTGTAGAGTTAGATGAATCAAAAGCTGTCTATGGTAAAAAGTATAATGATCCAAATTCAGTCTCTAGCAACTACACTTCTTGCACCTCTGACTCTAGTATTTTGACCCAAGGAGAACTTATAGTGACTAAAAAGGTTGTCTATCCACCTTTAATGAGCACATTTGTACCTGAAGGACATGTCTTTTCACTTAGTTGTGCTCCCAAGCAGGTAAAAACTCCTAGGAAGACAATGGAAGCTAACCTAAAACATCATGGTAGTATCAAAAGGGGTGGGCTAGGTCTTGAGAACACTAGGACAGACTTACCTTTTGGATCTTTTTTGAAAATAAGAGGATGTTTTGTGTGTGGTAACTTAAACCATTTTATTAAAGACTGTATTGTGCATGATAATAAAATTGCTAGACAAAAAGCTGTCAAAAGTCAAAGTGTAACAAATAAGAATGCACAGGGTAAAAGGAAAATGGGACCAAGGGATGACAAACCCAAGTGGGGTTATGCACAGAGCGTGAATAAGCAAAACAAGACCAAGAAAGTGAGTCAGCCCCATACCAATAAAGACTTTATACCCAGAGCATTACTTATGAAACAAGGTCTAGTACCTTTAAGGATAAGTTCTCCAAGTACCGGCAGATCAAAATCTGCTAGTACCGTTGGACTAAATACAAGTACCGCTAGTCAAAAGTCTAGAAAAGCGTGTCCCACACACCTTCTAGGAGTCCATTTGAAATTTCTAAGTCACCTAGAAACAAGCCTTATGTAAAACCAATGCAGATATGAGTGCCAAAAGGTAAAAAACAATGTGTTCAGCCAAGTACCGCTAAGACGGTACTTAAGTCAAAACAGTCTAAAAACATCAAACCTACTTATGTTTTCGACTATATAACTGGAACCATGAAATATAAGAGTGTTTGTAGCGTTACTGGAAAACTACTTATCAAACACTTAAGTATGTTGGCCCCACCTGATCCAAGCCTAATGTGGCTTGGGTCCCAGTTAAAAACTAATTTAGTTTTTACTTGTGTAGGAGCATCTAATATATGAATTGAAGGACAAAGGAATTGTGGACTGTGGATGCTCAAGGCACATGAAAGGGAACAAATACTACCTTGCTGAATTTGAAGAATTCAGAGGTGGATCAGTAGCCTTTGGTGGAAGTAAAGGCAAAATTACTGGAAAAGGAAAGATTAATACAGGAAGGTTGGAGTTTGAAGAAGTGTTCTTTGTAAAAGAGTTGAATGAATTTAACCTTTTTTCAGTATCACAAATATGTGATAAAAAGAACAGGGTACTTTTCACATATACCTTTAATCTTCATACTATTACTCCAACAATGCTTGATAGCTAAAGCTTCTAGTGATGAGTCTAATTTATGGCATAGGAGGTTAGGTCATGTGAACTTTAAGAATTTGAACAAAATTGTTAAGGGAAATTTGGTTAGAGTGTTACCTACCAAATCTTTTCAAAATGACCTTACATGTGTTGCTTGTCAAAATGGTTAACAACATAGAACCTCTTGTAAGACCAGGACTGTCAATTCAGTGACTAAACCTTTGCAACTCTTACATATGGATTTATTTGGTCCAGTTTCTGTTAGGAGTATTAGTCACAAGACTTTTTGCCTAGTTATAACTAATGATTTTAGTAGATTCAGTTGGGTTTTCTTTATGTTACATAAGAATGAAACTAATGAATTACTCAAAGACTTTGTTACATTAGTTGAAAAGCAATTCACTAAACAAGTTTTAATCATTAGGACAGATAATGGGACAGAATTCAAGAATGTTGAATTTGATGAATTCTGTAGGTCTAAGGGAATCAAGAGACAATTTAGTTATCCCAGGATTCCACAACAAAATGGAGTGGCTAAGAGGAAGAATATGACACTAATTGAGGCTGCTAGGACCATGTTAGCTGATCCACTTTTGCATAATGCATTTTGGGCAGAGGCAATCAACACTACATGTTATGTGCTTAATAGAGTTTTAGTAACCAAGCCTCATAACAAAACACCTTATGAAATTTTGACTGGCACTAAGCGAACCATAAGTAACTTAAGACCTTTTGGGTGTCATGTTTCAATTTTGAATACTCTTAATCAGTTGGGGAAGTTTGATGGAAAGTCTGACTCAGGATATCTAGTATGGTATTCTTTGTAAAGTAGAGCATATATGGTTAACAATTTAGCATCAGGCAAGGTAGAAGAGAATGCCCATGCCAACTTTTTAGAGAATAAGCCCAATGTCCCAGGAATAGGTTATGCTTAGATGTTTGATTTGGATTATTTAACCAACTCTATGAATTACTATTCTATGCAACAAGACTGTCAAACTAACAATGCAGGTGAAGAGACTACTGCCACAAGTACAGGTACTCAAGAAGAGATGTTCTCTACATCAGATACTAAGGATGATGATGATGATGATGATATCTATGTACCAACTTTGCCTCCTGTCTCACCTACATTGCCAAGCCCACAACAGAAGCAACCAGTAATACCAAATGATGACCAAGCCTCCCATGCTGAACTTCAAAGGCTTATGGATCAAGAGAAGGATGCTACAGCTAATGCTAAGCACACTAGAGAAGTACCCTTAGAATCACAAAGCTTAGTTGTACATATGCAAACTAGCGGTACTTCACATCCAAGTACTGCTGATCAAAATTCTACAAATACTGTTGATTCACTAGAAGACATTCTTCAGTCTATGGATGATGAAGATGCTTATGCTAGTCCAAATGAAGGAATCTTCTCAAATTCTTCCTATGATGAGCAGGATGCAATGACTGATTTCAATAATTTGGAAACTATTATACCAGTCAGTCTTATTCCCACTCATAGAGTCAATACCAACCATCCTATAGCTCAGATCATTGGAGATCCAAAGTATGTTGTGCAAACCAGAAGACAAGTTAAAGCTAGTACTGAAACCCATGCACTTGTGAGTTATGGTAAGAAACAACAGAGAAAAAAATCATAACGATACTCAACATTGTTTGTTTGCTTGTTTTCTATCACAAGTAGAGCCTAAGAACATTTCTTAAGCTCTTGAAGAAGAAAGCTGGATGGATGCTATGCAAGAAGAGCTTATGCAGTTTGAACTACAAAATGTTTGGATTCTTGTTGATCTACCTTCTATAAAGAGAGTAATTGGTACAAGGTGGGTTTTCAGAAACAAGAAGGATGAAAGGGGTGTTGTTAGGAACAAGGCCAGACTTGTTGCCCAAGGATATAGACAGGAAGAAGGGATAGACTATGATGAGGCTTTTGCACCAGTGGCAAGAATATAAGCCATTAGGATATTTTTGGCCTTTGCATCATATATGAGTTTTATAGTCTATCAAATGGATGTGAAAAGTACTTTTCTCTATGGCACTATTTCTGAGGAGGTATATGTATCACAACCTCCAAGTTTTGTAGATCCTAAATTCCCCAACAAAGTCTACAAAGTTATCAAAGCTCTTTATGGTCTTCATCAAGCTCCTAGGGCATGGTATGCAACTTTGTCTAATTTTCTTTTGGAACATGGATATAGGAGAGGCACCATTGATAAGACTCTTTTCATCAAGAGAGTGCCAAGGACATCATCTTAGTACAAGTATATGTGGATGACATTATTTTTGGTTCAACCAAGAAGTCATGCTGTGAAGAGTTTGAAGCTTTGATGAAAGGAAGGTTTCAGATGAGTTCTATGTGAGAGCTTACTTTCTTTTTAGGACTTCAAGTCAAACAAAGGAAAGATGGAATATTTATTAGTCAAGATAAATATGTTGTTGAAATCTTGAATAAATTCTCAAGTATGGATACAAGAAGTATAAGTACACCTTTTAAAGCCAAGAAGTCTTTGTTAAAAGATAAACATGGTGCAGATGTAGATCTTTACTTATATAGGTCCATGATTGGGTCACTTATGTATCTTACTGCTTCTAGGCCAGATATTATGTTTGATGTATGTGCTTGTTCAAGGTTTCAAGCAAATCCAAAGGTTTCACATCTACATGCTGTGGAAAGAATCTTCAAATATCTCAAAGGGCATCTTAACTTAGGTTTATGGTATCCTAAAGACTCTACTTTTGATTTGGGAGCATACTCAGATAGTGACTATGCTGGAGCTAATCATGATAGGAAGTCCACAACAAGAGGTTGTAATTCCTAAGAAGAAGACTTATTTCTTGGTAGTGTAAAAAGCAAACTATTGTTGCTACTTATACAACTGAAGCTGAATATGTGGCTGCTGCTTATTTCTATGGACAAGTACTTTGGATTCAGAATCAGTTGTTAGATTATGGTTTCAACTTTATGAATAGAAAAATATGCATTGATGATGAAAGTACTATGTGCATTGTCAAGAACCTAATATTTCACTCCAAAACCAAGCATATTGAAATAAGTCATCACTTCATCAGAGATACTTATGTCATAAAGCTTATTCAGGTTTTGAAGATCCATACAGATAACAATGTAGCTGATTTATTGACCAAGGCGTTTGAAACAAAGAGGTTTCATTTCCTGGTAATATATTGGTATGCTCAACCAATAATTGCTGCATATGTTAAGGGGAGGATATAACTATAAAATGATTATGTTTATTATATTGTATAGTGTTTGCAGTTATTTATGATGTGATTACAGGTTACTAGATCAAGGTAAAATAGGATACAACGATAGTGGATTGCATGCATTGATAATTATCTTTGAGGTACCGTTTTGGAAACCAAGTACCGCTAGGCATATTTGAAGTACCGCATATATTCTGTTAGCCCTATATTTTATATAGTCGAACAAGAATGTAATAGGTCATTTGAGTCGTTAAAGGTCTTGTATTGTAATAGGTTAGTCGGGAAAACCGGGCTTGTACCTTTAGCTAATATTGTCTAAGGTAGGGGCTTTATGCCCAAGATAGGCCAAGCCCGGCCCAAGAAACAAGCCCATGAGCCCACCAAGCTCATTGGTATATAAACCCTCTTCCGTGTGTGGAAGTGGGTGTTGGTTCATTTACTTTCTCTCTCTAATAGTAATTAGCCTTCCACCATTCTCTCTACTTTCTCTCTCTAACATTCTTCTCTTTCTATATCTAAATTTTGTGTTATAGATTAAAGTGGGATTAACATTTGGTATTAAGAGCCTATAGTGGATAAGTGATTGAATATTTGTGGTGTGTTTTTATTGTGTTCGTGGGTTTTGATTTATTCATACCCAAGCTTCAAATTTTTTCGTGTTTTTCTTGTTCCAAGTGCTCTACATATCTTCTACATAGTTGTGGTAGAGATTTGGGTGCTTTGGTTTGGTTAAAATCACGGATTTCTAGGCAAAAATCTCATTTTTTTTCTTTCAAGATTCGAAACAGTACCCATATTGCGACATAACTGCTTGTATTCCATCGCAAAGGCCTAGGGTTTCTGGTTTGCGACACTTATTGCGATACATATTGCGATACATATTGCGATAGGGTTTCTGGATTGCGATACATATTGCGATAGGGTCTAAGTTAGGTATTGCGATAGATCAATCTTTGTGTTATTGCGTCAGACTCACTTGTGTTATTGCGACTGACTCACTTTATGTTATTGCGACAGACTCACTTGTGTTATTGCGATAGAATCATTTGTGTGCATTGCGACAAAATACTTCTTTGGTATTGCGAAGACTTTGAGTTTTACTAACATTGCGAAGATAGGAGGATTTTTGAATATTCTGAAAATACACTTAATCGTGTGTTTTTTGGTCTTGGAGAACTTTTTGGTTTTTCGAGAACATTTTTTAAGGGATTTCATCAATTTTTTCCGAATTGTAAACCACACCTCATCACAACACATCCACTAAGATCCTAATCCATTCACACACATGTACCATGTAAAACAATAACATTGCGAATGCTAATCAAGTTCGTTTGGAACAAGGTGGCAACGGTAATCCACCTGTGCTGACAGCCGGTTGTTACGTTCAGTGGAGATCTCGTTTTCTAAGATTTCTCGACACTAAGGAGAACCGAACCGCTCTTCGTCATTGCCTTGAGAATGCACCTCCAGTTTTTGAATTCAGACCCATTATCACACAAGCAGAGGATGGTACTTCATCAACTACACGAGCTATGGAGAATTTCGACACATGTCCTGTTGAGAAAAAGAAACTCCTCCAAGCTGAAGCTGATGTTGTAAACTACATACTCACTGGGATTGATAACGATATCTATTCCACGGTTGATGCATGTCCTAATGCTATGGAAATATGGAATGCAATTCATTGACTAAAGCAAGGTGAGTCGATCAATGTTTAAGATCTTGAGACTAATCTACTTTGGGAGTTTGGAAAATTCACATCCAAAGATGGTGAATCCATTAACTCATATTACTCGAGATTCTACAAAATGATGAATGAGCTTGTCAGAAATCAGTGCACCATTTCTAATCATCATGCCAATGTTTAGTTCTTACTTCAACTCAAACAGGAATGGCAAAGGTTTGTGACTTTGGTTAAATAAAGGGAAGATATCAAGACTATCTCATATCACAAACTTTATGATATCTTGAAACAACATCAGTTTGAAGTGAATGAACTTAGGACTGAAAAGGTAGAACGGTCTGCTAATTCTATTGCTTTTGTGGCTGCTACTTTAACACAACCCGTTCACCGTCAACATGCACCTTCTCATTCCTCAAGGTCATCTAGCTCATCCACTAAACCTCTAACTACTGCTAGAAACAAAGCAAAAGCAATTATCCCCACTCCACCTCCAAAGCATGACACCGAGTCAGATGGAGATAGTGACGATGAACAAACTTCAAGGGACAAGAAGATTGAAGAACTCATGTATTTATTCACCACAACATATAAGAAGATCTACAAACCTACCAACAACAACCTCAGATCATCCTCCAATGCTCGATATAAGGAAGTTGACAATACTCCAAGGTATGATCGTAATGCTATGTATGATAATCAGAGGATACCGAATCAAGTTAGGGCTAAAGATACTATAGGCACTCTGGTTGTGCAGAAGACTGGGATTCAATGCTTCAATTGCAATGGATCTGGGCACATGGCTAGGGAATGTAAGAAGCCAAAACGGGTTAAGGATTCTGGATATCACAAGGAAAAGATGTTGCTGTGTAAGAAAGAAGAAGCAGGGATTCCACTCACAACAGATGAAGTTGATTGGCGTGACGACTCTGATGATGAAGCCGATGATCAAGATTTAGAGGCACATTATGTGTACATGGCAAAGATTCAAGCAGTGATTCCAGAGACTACTAAAAATTCTGGACCTATCTTTGATACTAAGCCAATTGAAAAGGTACCATCATACGATAACTATAATGTGTTTGCTAATGAACGACGACATCATGAATAACCCTAAAGCATCAATGACACATATGTATTGGACATAGAGGATATCAATATCTCTATGGATTCACAGCATATGTGTAATGATGACAGCAATGCTGCTCAGGATACTGACTCGGATAAGGACCGTGATTTTCTTGCGTCCATTATTGATTCTTTAAAATATGAAATTGAGGAAAACAAAGAGTCTAATAAACGTTTGAAGCAAGCAAACACATCCTTAGCCGAGGAGATAGACAGGCTTAAAGAGTGTGATTATGTAAAAGAAGCTGATCGACGAGTTGCAATAGCTAATGGTTTGGTATATGAATGTAAGGTGCTCAACGAACAATATTGTTCTAAAGTAACACATGAAATTCATATGTCAAAATAAAAGATATCAGAACTTGAAGAACAACTGCTGCTACATAAACTCCAAATTTCTGAATTAGAGTCGGTTAACAAAGAACAAACTGAGCTTTATAAACTCGTAAAGAAAAGGACATTGAAAAAATTCTTGCTTTGGAAAAGAGAGTCGACACGTTAAACAACATTGTTTACAAAACGGGTCAATTTATTCAAACTATGAACATGCTCAATAGAAATATGAAAACGAGTTTTGTTAAGCCTGACTATCTCAAGAAAGTTCAATGTATCAAGCCTGCTCTTTATGATATCAGTTGTTATTTTGATAATCTTGCCCTTATTCTTTCCCCTGACTGCGACGAAATCATTCATCATCATGAAGAAAGTCGGTCGAACTTAAGTGAGTTGATAAACCTTTCTGATTCTAATAATCATATTAAGTTTGTTCCTCAAAAAGAACTTTCAAAAGAACAAAAGATGTATACAAATGTTCCACCACCAAGTGATGAAACAGAAAAGAAAGTTTCTTTAAAAAGGGGTTTCAAAAAGCAATCAATTTTGTTAGAAAAACAAATTTCGGATGAAAAACGTAAATGGGATGAAAAAAAGTAAAAGTGTTCAGCAATTTGAGTTTATAAAACAAGGGGTTTTAAATTTGTACAAAGGTGTCGTCGACTATGAAAAAGTTTCTATAGATACCGTTTGGAATATTAATCCTAACCCACAAGTAGAAGTCGTCATTCAACAATGTATTGTTCCAACCATCGATGATCTTTCAAATAATGTAGAAATGTTTTATAATGCTCTCACTGAGGAAATGTTAACTGATTTAAGATATGCTAAATCTCTTGAAGATGAAGTTGATTTTATTCAAACTAAATTAAAGACACAAGAACACCAACTTTCTAACGAAATTGATAGACTTTCGAAGGAATACTTTTATGCTGACCATATGAATGCTATACTTGGTGTCTATACCGATCTTGATCAATATTGTCATGTAGCATGTCTAGTGTCAAAAACGGACAAGAAATGTCACAATCTTGAAGTTGAGCTTTCGAAACAAATTCAATCATATAACAAACTTTCGAAAAGTTTTTCACAACTTGGGAATCACTCCATTTCTCTTGAACTTGCTTTACAAAAAGGTGATAAATCTCATAATCATAAAAAGTGTCAAGAACTGGCAGCTTCTTCGGTTCGTCAATTGAATGAAAAAGGTTTCGAAATAAATGATTTGAAAGCTCGGCTACAAGAAAGGGACATAGCCATCAGTGAGTTACAAAAACTCGTTGAGAAAATGAAAGGAAAGTCTATATTGGGTAAACCATTTGCCGTTTGTCAACCGAATGCGGTTAAATGCTCTAAATCATCTGTTTTAGGACAACCCCCACAGACTTTGCCTAAGATAGGAAATGATAAGAGCACAAATGTGATAGCACCAGGAATGTATAAGATGAACAGTAGTCCCACTCAAACTGGAACATCGCGGTTACCTCAGTATATTAGGAAAACTAATCAACGCGTGTCTTCTTCTACAGGAGTGATTCCCACTACTAGCGTTAGCGGACCCCAGCTTAAGAGCACTAGAATGCAAGATAAGGTCATGCCTAACAATAGTCAAGGAAAGAAGTTGGAAGTAGAATACCACCATAGGAATTTTAAGTTTTCCAAGAATAAAACGTCTGTAACTACATGTAATGACGGTTTGAATGCTAAGACCTCGAATGTTGAATTTGCTTGTGTTAAATGTGGAAAATGTGTTCGTACTTTCAATCATGATGCTTTTGCTTTTAATCATAATGGCGTGACTGCTATAACTAGGAAGCCTATTCGTGTGCCCACTAGTACTAGAGAACCCACAAGAACTTTGAACCAATCCACTGCTCAACCACTTAAGAAACTAAGTGCGTTAGAATCCACTACTCTGCGTAAACAAAACATGTTAAAGAAGCTTTATGAGAACATGAGTAGGACATGTAAACGGGGGTACTCAAGATTTACACCACCCGGATACAAATGGGTACCTAAGACAACCACTATTCTAATTGGGTCTATGAATGTTAGCTTGCCTTTAGAATTTAAATCTAGGCCTACTAATATTTTGGAACCCACTTCTATCAAGGGCTCCCATTTGTCAAACTCTACACTGTCTTCTAATTCTTATGCAGCTCTTCGAAATCATTCTAATTATAATGGACTCCAGGTGCACAAAGCACATGACGGGCAATCTCAATCTTCTCAGTAACTTCGTGGAGAAGTTTTTTGGTATGGTACGGTTTGGAAATGATCAGTTTGCACCGATACTCAGATATGGAGATTTGGTTCAATGGAATATCACTATAAAACGGGTTTATTACGTCGAGGGACTGAATCACAATTTATTCTCAGTTGGTCAATTTTGTGATGCGGATTTGGAAGTGGCTTTTCAGAAAACTACTTGCTATGTTAGAGACTACGATGGGAATGACCTTCTTACAGGTTCTCGTAGTTCTGATCTCTATACAGTAACTCTTCGAGACACATCTTTAACAAATCCAATTTGCTTAATGGCTAAAGCTTCATCATCTCAAGCATGGTTATGGCATCAACGATTGTCACATCTGAACTTTGACACCATCAACTTGCTTTCGAAGAATGATATTGTGACCGGTATTCCTAAATTAAAATTCGTCAAAGATCATCTTTGTTCCTCTAGTGAGTTGGGGAAAGCAAAACAAAAGTCCTTCGAAACAAAGACTACCCGAAGCTCAAAAGGACGATTGGAACTTCTACACATGGATTTATGTGGTCCCATGCGTGTAGAGAGTATTAACGGGAAAAAGTATATTCTCGTGATTGTTGATGATTACTCTAGATACGCATGGACTTTCTTCTTAAGGTCCAAAGATGAAACACCAGCGGTTCTCAAAAACTTTCTCAAGATGATACAACGCAATCTTCAAGCTCAAGTCTTAACCGTAAGAACGGATAGGGGTACTGAATTTTTGAACAAGACTTTGCAATCTTACTTTCAAGAAGAAGGCATCGAACATCAAACGTCTATTGCTCGAACTCCTGAACAAAATAGCGTTGTCGAAAGACGGAACCGTACTTTGGTTGATGCAGCTCGAACAATGCTTTCTGCATCCAAGTTACCACTATTCTTCTGGGCTGAAGCAATTGCAATTGCCTGTTATACTCAGAATCGTTCTGTCGTAATCCCCAGACATGAAACAACACCTTACCACATCATCAATGGCAGGAAACCTACTGTTAAATTCTTTCACGTATTTGGATCTTTATGCTACATTCTTAAAGACGGTGAGAATCTCGACAAGATGAAAGAAACGCACAACTAGATTTTAGTGAAGAATCTTGTTAATAAGCTCAAAAGAAGGACGAGAAATTAAGTCTCATGAAAATTCATCAAGTAATAAGCTCAGAATTCTAAAATAAGCAAAAAGAGTGCTTATGTTGACTTTCATTGACCAAGAATTTTCAATAAGCTCAAATTCTCAAAATTCAACCAGGAACACTTATGGACTGATTTTGTGAAAGAAAATTGACCAGTTAATGAAGTGCTCTTTCTAGTATCAAGGCAACCTGTATGATCAGAATCTAAAAGAGCAATTAGATGAAAATCGGTTTCCTTTGGATACCAGAGTCCCATGTGAATTGTATTCTTAAGGTACCAAAAGATTTGTTTAACCTCCTTGAGGTGCTTTTCAGTAGGTCTGGCATGATATCGTGCACAATAACATACGACATGATGAATATCAGGCCTGCTGGCTGTAAGGTACATGAGAGACCCGATCATACTACGATATCACGTTTGATTACGGGAGGTGAGTACAAGCCAGCGTCTAGGGATGTGGTCGACAATGGTGTACCAACGCGAGCACATGATGTCATACCATGCTTTTTAAGTATCTCTTGAGCATACTTAACTTGGTTAATAAAGATACCACGTGGGGATTGATTAATCTAGAGGCCTAAAAAGAATTTAGCTCCCCCATCATTGACATTTCAAATCTGTTGTGCATTAGTTTTTCAAAATGTTTTGAAAGTTTTGGGTTCGTAGAACCAAAAATAATGTCATTAACATAAACCTGCACCAATAGTATGTCATCCCCATATTTGTTAATAAAGAGAGTAGGATCGATAGAACCTTTAGAGAATCCTTTGGAAACCAAGAAGTTTGATAATTCTTCGTACCACGCCCTTGTAGCTTGTTTAAGTCCATATACAGTCTTCTTAAGACGGTAGACTTTTTCAGGATAATGAGGATCAACGAATCCTTCTGGCTGATTCACATACACTTCTTCCTTCAAATGACCGTTGAGAAAAGCAGTTTTAACGTCCATCTGATAAACCGTGAAGCCCTTATATGCAACATAAGCAAGGAATATCATGACTGCTTCCAAACGAGCGACTAGAGCGAATGATTCATCATAATCTATTACTTCTTGTTGACGGTATCCCTTAACCACAAGACGAGATTTGTTTTTGACGATTGTTTGTTCTTCATCCAATTCGTTTTTCCAGATCCATTTAAAATCGAGAACCGATGTTCCGTATGGTCTGTCGACAAGTTCCCATACTCCAAGTCTTTCAAATTAACGAAGTTCGTCTTGCATTGATTCAATCCACGCGTGATCAGTCATGGCTTGTTTGATGTTTGTAGGTATAGTGAAACTCACTGTGAGTGCATACATACATACATCACCATCGATTTCTAGTGGTTTGCGTGTTCAAACCGGTTGTGAAGGATTTCCAATTACTTGAAAATGGATGATCACGAGTCCAATGGTGAGTGGATGGATATCGTTGATAGAATGTGTGCATGTTTGATGGATCAACATGTTGAGTAGAAGACTCTCCGACTTCGCGTACCGGTGAACCGAATGGGTTTATAAAGTCTTCTTCGTCAGACTGTGCATCGACTGCTTGATTGTTGTTTCCTCCTTCAGCATTGACGGTTGGTGATGTTGGTTGTATGACAGTTTCTTGAGTTTGTAGAGTATCCAATGGAATTGTCTCTTGAGCAACGGTGGCTAAAGTAGATTCAATTGTGTCTTCTTGACTTGGTACGGGTGTATCAACAGTATTCACAGTGGAAGGCTTTGACACAACTTGATTGTTTCCATAGTAATATTCATCAAACATTGGATCATATAAATCAACCAACTCATTCATTTTCGTCTTATCCGTCGAGTCTGCTGTAGGAATATTTTCTTGACATTCTTGCACAGGACGTACACTATGTTGTGTAGGTGCCAATGTCGGACATTGAGGTGTGGGACTTGAGCTGTTGTGATCAAGTACCATTTGTGGCAATTCGTCAAAGTTCACATGAATTGTTTCGACAATAATCCTTGTTCTCTTGTAATAGACCCGATATCCTTTCGAAAATGTAGCATACCCCACAAAAATACATGCATCACCTAAGTCTAGATTAGCTTATAGCTTATTTTGTGCTTATTGAAATTAGCTTATCAGCTTTTCAGTAACTTTTAGCCAATTTCCTTGGATAGGTCTAGCTTAAATCTGATTTTAAGTAGCTTGCAAGTTGTTTGGTCGAATTTAGTGGAGAAATAAGCTCAAACGAGCTTATTTTACTCCTTAGCCCGTTTTTGTTGAAAACTTGTTGGAAATTGCAATTAGGTCCTTCAGGTATTAATCTGTTTGTAATCATGGCTAAACTTGCTACTTTTTAGGGTTTGCTAATAATCAGTCCTTACACTTTCAAGATTGTTTAAAATCAGTTAGGAAGTTTTGAATTAGTTGGAAATTTGGTTACTTGTTTGGACAATTTTAATTTCTAGTCCTCATAGTTTACTGTTTTTACACATCTAGTCCTTTTACTTGTTAGCCTTACATTTGTAGCATTTAAATTTCATAGAATTTACATTTCCAGTCCTTATAGTTTATAGAATTTACATTTGGCATTTTAATTGAATAAAAATTTGGTATTTGCACTGTGTTTTACATATAAGTAGACAATATTTTTCATTTTTGCAAGGCTTGTTTGAATTAGCCATAGAATATCCAAAAAACATTACCAACCAAGAACAATTAAAAACCCGATATTGTTAGGACTTTCAATTTGTTAAGAACTGAGAAAAACGAACTTCAACTATACACATTTCAAATGGCGCCGCTACCGGTTCTTTGACTTTTCGAGAGACTATCGATTGACGGTTTTCATTGGCTTTTGGGATCCGTTCACCTAGTGAACGTTATTTTTACGTATCATAAATCAAAAACAAATAAAAAATCAAAAATATAAAAATATATAAAAACTAAAAAATTAACAAAACAATTCTTTTCCTAAAGAATTGACCAAACAAATTAGAAACTCCAAAAAGCAATCTTTTTCCTAAGAGATTGCACCCAAAAATATATATTATTGGATTCTCTAGGTTTTTATGTACATATAGTATTTTCTCTTAAAAACTCATAAATACAAAAATATTTTCCATATATTATTATAAGTAAATACGTATACGTATAAGAACAACCAATCTACATATCTTCCATAAGTATTGCCAAGGCAATACACCGTGTTGAGGGGCGTTCCGGTCCTTGACACGTGTATCGATCAAACAAAATAAAGCAAGAATAGATAAATACTCTCAATAAGCAACAATTCGAAGAATACAAACAATTAAGTGAATAGAAAGGCGATGTGCTATACAATGCCATCTAAGGGTCAATAGGTACTTAAGTGCTTCGCACCACCTAACCCCCCGTTCACTTGTGAGTATTCTAAGAAGGAAGGCTTCATTGGGGGTCTTGCACCCAAGTAGTACATACATATATATATTATTTTCTTGTAGATATTTCATATTGAAACTCGAGGAGGATAATCCTTTTCTCTTCAAAGTCACACGAGAGCTTCTCTCTCATTCCTCGTATTGAGTTGCATGCTCACTCGCGGGCGTGCACAAATACCGATTGGTGTACAACCTCTTCTTCCGAAAAGGAAGAAAAAGAGAAAGAGTAAGACCACCACCGTCCATCAAGCCGATCACGAGAATCGTGCTTTGACTCATCCACAACAAGAAGCCATGGCTGTTGATAATCGTTCTTTGATGGAACGTTTTCAATCCAATGTTCATGGATATGCCAATGCTATTAGGATTCCCGACATTCCCGCAAATTCATTTGAGCTAAAAACGGCTATGATTACCTTGGTTTCAAACACACCTTTCTATGGTCACAAGAATGATGATCCTCATGATCACCTTAAGAGATTCCTTGCTCTTTGCAATACCCTTAAGTACAATGGAGTTCCACATGATGCTATTAAGTTGATATTAGTGCCATTTTCACTAGAGGGACAAGCTAAGCATTGGTTAGACACCCAACCACCCGATAGTATCACCACATGGGATGGTTTCACCACTAAGTTTTTGAACAAGTTCTTTCCTCCATCTAAGACCACGGCTTTGAGGAACTTAATTATAGGCTTTCAACAAAAACCTAGTCAATCCTTTAGTGATGCTTGGGAGGAGTTTAGAGAGTTATTGAGGCGATGCCCTAACCATGGATTGGATGAAGTTCACCAAATCAATACTTTCTATAATGGCCTTAAACCTCATCACCAAGATTCACTCAATGATTCCGCGGGAGGGAATATTCTTCTTAAATCCATTCAAGAGGCCGTGGACATCATTGAGACTAAAGCAATGGTTCAAACAAACACTCAATTTGAAGAAAGGGTTCATGTTATCCAAAACACTTCTCAAACACCTTGTGATAACCAATTCCTCAAATATCAACAAGAGATTTTTCAAAAGATGGATAGTGGTCAACAAGAGCTTATTCAAGCCATTAAGAGCCTTTCATTGAACAATTCTTCAAATGATCTGAATGCAATTACTCTTTCTTGTGTAACTTGTGGAGGTCCCCATTCATATGAACAATGTGATAAGGTGCATGTTTATCAAGGGGAATGTTATGCTTACCAAGAGGAACATCGTGAACACTTCAAGCCAAATATCAATCCAAATAACCTTTCTTACAAGTCCCAAAATTACCTTACTCCACCGGGATTCCCACCCCAACCACCCACCTAAATTCAACAAAATCCTCCTCAAGTGTTATAAAGGAATCAAGGGCAAAGACCACCTTACCAAGGGAATAACTATAGACCACCAAATACCTTTAACAATCAAGGAAATACCTTTCAAGGCAACAACCAAGGGTTTTACAATCAACCTCCACCTTTCCAACCCCAAGGTTTTCAAGGAAATGTGCCACAAGATTATAACACAATTGAGCTTTTTCACAAAATGAATCAAGAGAATGAAAGGAGGTTCCAACTTAATGAGAAAAGAATAAGAGAAATGAATGAAGCTAATGAGAGAAGAATGAGAGAAATGCATGAAGACACAAATAAGAAGTTTATGATGCTTTTAAATCAAAGACCACAAGGGGCTTTACCTTCTAACACACAAACAAATCCAAGGGCAAATGTCAATGCTATTACAACAAGAAGTGGAAAGACAACAAAGGATCCTTCACCTCCTAAACCTCCTATTGTTCCACCCACTTTTGTTCCTACTTGTGACAAGCCTTCTACCTCTACTTCACCACCTCCAAATGCTCCCATTCAATCAAACACACCTTCTCAACCTATTCCTACTTCTCCTCTACCTTCCACACCTCCCAATGAAGAAGCTAACAAAGACAAATCTTCTACTACAACACCTATTCCACCTACACGAAAACCTACTCTTCCATATCCTTCAAGGTTGAAAAAGGACAAGTTAAAGAACAAGGATGACATCCAAGTCTCAAATTTCTTAAGGATGTTCAAGCAACTCAACATCAACATATCCTTTGCGGAAGCTCTTGCTTATATGCCAAAGTTTGCTAAGATGTTCAAGGATTTACTCTCAAACAAAGAAAAATTGGTTGATTTGCCCAACACATCCCTTAATGAAAATTGTTCCGCCGTGCTACTTAAAACCTTACCAACAAAACTTGGAGATCCGGGGCGCTTCTTGATACCTTGTAATTTTCCCGGTGTAGAAAATTGCATGGCTTTGGCGGATTTAGGGGCAAGCATTAACCTCATGCCTTTATCGGTTTGGAAAAAACTCTCTCTTCCCGAGCTCACTCCCACTAGGATGACCCTTGAATTAGCCAACCGAACCATAGCTTACCCCGTAGGTATAGCGGAGAATGTGTTTGTAGGTGTGGATAAGTTTACATTTCCGGCCGACTTTGTAGTGGTTGATTATGACATGGATCCTAGAGTTCCTTTGATTGTTGGTAGACCGTTTTTGAGGACGGGTCGTACTTTGATAGATGTGGCGGAAAGAGAATTAATTATGAGAGTAGAGGATGAGAAAGTGGTGTTTAAGTTAGGGAAAGTTTGTGATAGGAAAGAGGTTAAGGAGTCTAGACCGTGTAAGACTATTAACATAGTTGATGTGTTAGATGAGGTGTGTGATGAACACTTTCATGATGCTTGCAAGAATACTAGTGATGAGATGCCCCATGTTGAAACCGTGGCCTCAATTGCTCCCTCTTTAACACCTTTTGGAGAGAGTGATTTCCTCTTGGAGGAATTTGAGTCAAACTTTCTTGGTGATGATGATTCTCCCATTAATTGGGAAGAAGATATTCTTACTATCCAAAAGTTGCTCAATGAGGACCCTATTCCTTCTCCTACTCCACAAGAAGTTACCCATGAGGATCCTTCCATAGTAAAACCTTACATAGAGAGTCCACCTCCAATTGAACTTAAGGACCTTCCATCCCACTTAGAGTATGCTTTTTTAGAGGGCAAAGACCAATTACCCGTGATCATTGCTAAGGAATTGAAAGAGGATGAGAAGGAGCAACTCATTGAAGTCCTTAAGAAACACAATAAAGCCTTAGCATGGAAAATATCCGACATAAGGGGAATTGATCCACATTTTTGTACACACAAAATCCTTATGGAGGATGATTACAAACCCGCCATTCAAAGTCAACGAAGAGTTAACCCAAAAATCCATGAGGTTATTAAGAAGGAGGTGATTAAACTCCTTGATGCGTGTATGATTTATCCCATTTCCGACTCTCCATGGGTTAGCCCGGTACATTGTGTTCCAAAAAAGGGTGGAATCATCGTAGTGCCTAATGAGAACAATGAGCTTATTCCTACGAGACTTGTCACCGGTTGGAGAGTTTGTATTGACTATAGAAAACTCAATGAGGGTACTAGGAAAGACCATTTACCATTACCTTTTATGGATCAAATGCTTGAACGCTTAGCGGGAAATGAGTACTATTGCTTTCTTGATGGTTTTTCGGGTTACTTCCAAATACCCATTGACCCTAAGGATCAAGAAAAGACCACATTCACTTGTCCCTACGGTACATTTGCTTACAAGAGAATGCCTTTTGGCTTATGTAATGCACCGGGGACGTTTCAAAGGTGCATGATGGCGATTTTCCATGACATGATAGAGCAAACTATGGAGGTTTTTATGGATGATTTTCCGTCTTTGGAAATTCATTTACCTCATGTCTCACCAATCTAGAGAGAATGCTTAAGCGTTGTGAGGAAACACGTTTAGTGCTTAATTGGGAGAAATGTCACTTTATGGTGAAAGAGGGAATTGTTTTAGGACACAAAATATCCAACATGGGATTAGCAGTGGATCAAGCTAAAATTGATGTGATTTCTAAGCTTCCCCCACCCACCTCGGTTAAAGGTGTGAGGAGTTTCTTAGGTTATGCGGGATTTTATAGGCGCTTTATACAAGATTTTTCTAAGATAGCTAGACCGATGACTCATCTCTTGGAAAAAGAGGCTCCTTACATTTTTAACCAAGATTGTTTGGACTCGTTTGAGACTCTTAAGGAGAAATTGACAAAGGCTCCCGTTTTGGTTTCTCCAAATTGGGAATTACCTTTTGAGCTTATGTGTGACGCTAGTGATTATGCGGTGGGGGCCGTCTTAGGTCAAAGAGTTAATAAGCATTTTCAACCTATACACTATGCGAGTAAAACCATGACCGGTGCACAACTTCATTACACTACCACGGAAAAAGAGTTGCTTGCTATAGTCTATGCTTTTGAGAAATTTAGACCATACCTTGTGCTATCCAAAACCATAGTGTATACGGATCATTCCGCTCTTAAGTATCTTATCACAAAACAAGATGCTAAGCCTAGGCTTTTGAGATGGGTTTTGTTGCTTCAAGAGTTTAAGATAGAAATTCGTGATAAGAAAGGAGACGAGAATTTAGCGGAGGATCACTTGAGTAGACTTGAGCATCCTTTTCAAGGAGATTTTCCACATCAAGAAATCAATGAATCCTTTCCATTAGAGGAGCTCATGTCTATCTCTTCCCAAGAGGATGCCACTCCTTGGTTTGCGGATATAGCAAACTATCTTGTGGGCAATGTGCTTATTGAGGGTCTTACTTATCAACAAAAGAAGAAATTTCTTAAGGAAGTTAAGTACTACTTTTGGGATGATCCTTATATTTTTAGGCAATGTGCGGACCAAATCATTAGACGGTGTGTAGATGGGCCCGAGGCATTTAAGATCTTAGAAGCGTGTCATAAAGGACCTACGGGTGGACATTTTGGGCCCAACTATACCTCCAAGAAAGTCTTTGATTCGGGTTACTATTGGCCTTCCATTTACAAAGATGCTCATGAAATGGTGAAATTTTGTGATGTGTATCGAAGACAAGGAAAAATTACGCAACGTGATGAGATGCCACAAAATTTTATTCAAGAGTGTGAGATATTTGATGTATGGGGCATAGATTTCATGGGACCTTTTCCATCCTCTAAGGGAAACAAGTATATACTTGTGGCGGTGGATTATGTGTCCAAATGGGTGGAGGCTAAAGCCTTACCTACCAATGATGCTAGAGTTGTTGTGAATTTCTTAAAGCAATTGTTTGCTAGATTTGGTGTACCTCGGGCCATCATAAGTGATCATGGTACGCACTCTTGCAATGATCAATTCACGAGAGTTATGAAGAAATATGGAGTTAATCATAGACTTTCTACCGCGTATCACCCTCAAACCAATGGTCAAACCGAGGTCACAAACCGTGGTTTAAAGAGAATTTTAGAGAGAACGGTGGGAGAACATCGAGCTTCTTGGTCGGATAAGCTTTATGATGCTTTGTGGGCTTTTAGGACGGCTTTTAAGACACCAATTGGTTGTACTCCTTATAGGCGTGTCTATGGTAAAGCGTGCCACCTCCCATTCGAGTTAGAACACAAGGCATCTTGGGCTCTCAAGTGGGCTAACTTTGATTTAAACCAAGCCGGTTCACATAGGAAAGATCAACTTAATGAGATGGATGAATTGAGAGCCAATGCCTATGAAAATTCTTTGCTTTACAAGGAAAAGACTAAGAAATTGCATGATGCTAAGATCAAGAACCGTGAGTTTAAAGTTGGAGAGCCGGTTCTCCTCTTTAACTCAAGGTTGAAACTTTTTGCGGGCAAGCTTAAGTCGAGATGGTCCGGTCCATTCACTATTGCTCAAGTGTTTCCATATGGAACTATTGAGTTGTCACAACCCGATGGTCCAAACTTTAAAGTGAATGGTCACCGTTGTTGGGAATAAATTTAGGCCAGAACACTTGAACGCTGACAAGAACAACTTAAGCGTTGACAAGAGCAAAGTGAGCGCTGACAGCATAAGCGTTGACAAGTTAAAGTCAAGCGTTGACAGATTGAAGACAAGCACTGATGGAAGATGTGAGCTACACGTTTATTATATTCTAGATTACTTCTAGTAAGGATAGAAACGACAATGTATTTTCTATGTTTATCTTTACCTAGAATAGTTGATTCGTAGCTTATTGTACAAGACTTCTTGTTCTATAAAAGAAGATCTTTTAGGTTAATGTTTAATATCAGTTTTCATAGTATTCGCAAGTTAAACCTTTCATTGTAATCAACACGATTATTCTAATACAAGTGAAAGTTTGTTTAACATCATTGTGTTTTAGATCAAGTGTTAATTCCGCATAACACTTTGTTACTTTACTCATAAGCAAAGGTTTCTCTACGTGTAGTACTTGATCTAATCTCGTATACACAAAGCTTAATCGATCTAAGTTTGGGATCAACAAGTGGTATCAGAGCTTGTTGAGAAACTTTTGATCTTTAAGTAACGCAAGAACCCTAAAACACCAAAAACCCTAAAAACCCTAAAATTCTCAAAACCCTAAAAACATCATGTCTGGCACAAATCAACCTCCTGCTTTGCTACAAAACAACTTCTCAAACCCTAGTATCAAAATTCCCATGTTTGATGCCAGGAACTTTGAGCTTTGGAAGTCCAATTTTGAGCAATACATAGCTATTCATGACTACACTCTTTGGGAAATTATCGAATATGGGAACACATTCGATAAAGCAGCAAAGATTACTGCTGCTATTGCCACAAGGACAGCTGTTCCTAATTGTCCTGAATCTGATAAGGTAGAAAAGCCTGAAGATGGGAGAGCTGTTGCTGTTGAAGATATAGCCAAGAAAAGGGTGGACATGAAAATCTTGAATATCTTGAAACATGCCCTAGGTCATGAGAATCAGCACAAGTACAAACGATTTGAGTCAGCAAAAGAGCTTTGGGAAGCTCTTGAAGTAGCACATGGTGGCAATGCTGACACAAAAGAAGAAAAGAAGAAGCAACTATTGCATGAGTATGCTGTCTTTAAAGCTCAACCTAATGAGAATCTCAGCAGTGTGAGAAGTAGACTTCTTGACATCACAAGTCAACTTTCCTTCATGGGAAAACAGATTGATGACCCTGAATTGAATGCTACTTTTCTCAAAAGCCTTGGTGATGTATGGAAGATTGAGACAAGATCCATTCTTGTCAATAATACCCACAAGACTTCCAGGTTTGATGACATCTTCAACAAGTTAAGACTATTGGAGAATGAATGGCAATTGGAAAGTGATAACAAATCTTCCAGCAGCAACATGGCCTTCTTCTCACAAAGTGAAGGCCAATTTGATTCCATGAACTTCTATGGACATTCAGCAACTGGATCTCAAGGTGTCAGCGCTGGATGTCAATCCATCAGCGCTGGATCATATCCTGTCAACGCTTTGTACTCAAGCGCTGACACACACAATCATGGCGCTGATAGAATTAAACCTGCTGGTTTTGATCTTGATACTGTGTGTGCATTCATTGCTTCTTTGCCCAGTGATTCAAGGATTACATATGAAGATCTTGAGCAGATAAGTGATGAACAATTGGAAGAGATGGACATCAAGTGGACTATGGCTCTTGTAAGTTTAAGAGCAAACAGGTTCAATAAAAGGTTCAAGAAGAAGATGACCTTTAATGCTAAGGATGTTGCTGGATTTGACAAATCCAAGGTGGAGTGCTACAACTGTCATAGGATGGGGCACTTTATGAGGGAATGTAGATCTCCAAGGAGATCTGATGCTGGGAAGCCTTCAAGCCAAATGATTAAGAGCCCAGATCCCAAGGCCATGGTTGCTGTTCAACAAATTGATGGTGTTGGGGAATGGGATTGGAGCTGGATGGCTAAGAATGAGGAAGAGGACAGAGCTTTGGTTGCTGAGGTCAAAGAAGAGCATGCTGAATATGCTCTCATGGCACACTCCTCCTCCTCCTCAGATAATGAGGTATATGATGATGCTTTCTGTTCTAAGGGTTGTCGTTTAAATACTGAAAAATTAAAACAAGAGATAGTTAAATTATTAGATGAGGCAAGTACTGAAAGATGCAAAGTATCTAACTATCAAATTGCTCTTACCCAAACAGAAAAGACAGTAGCTGAGTATAAGAAAATGGAGTTTGATTTAAAGGATCAAATAAACATCTTAAAACATGAGTTATTTCAGAGTAAAGATGTGCAAGATATAGTAAATAGGGTTAATCTTGATTTGATAGCTCAGTTAGAGGAGGCTAACAAAAATAAAGATAATGTGAGTCTTAAAATCCAGAGATTTGATAAGGCCACACAATCCCTAGGAGAGTGTGTTAGTAAACAAAGAGACTCTAAGGATATGAGTGGGATTAGAATGAATAATTATACTGTTGTTCCACCACCAGCTGGGGATTTCTATGGTGTCCAATCAAAGGACTTATCTTGGACTGGCTTGCCAGAATGCCAAGAGGAGGAGTTTATTCCTCCACCTAGAGTGACTTCCCCAGTTGAGGAATATCAGCAAAAGCTGACTGACCTAGAAGAGTGGAAGAAAGCTAACCACACTTTGTTTGTTAAGGGAGGGTTGTTGTGTGAAAGTCCAAATGAACCCACACCAATCACAAAACCAATTGATGATCCTAAACCTATTAAGATCACACACCCTACCACTGGCAAAGCTGTTGACCTTGGCCCACAAGCTGTTAGAAAACCTAGTGTTAAGTATGCAGAGATGTATAGGAATACTAGGTCTCCAAAAAGCCAAGTTAGTAATCATGGAACAGGTTTCTTTGCTTCTAGACCTAAGACTATGTCTAGAAAAGCTTGTTATACATGTGGTAGCTTCTCACATTTGGCCTACAAATGTGTCAACGCTTCCAATGTCAACGCTGACAGGAACCATTTCAGCGCTGACAAAAGTCAACATAGGTCAAACACTGTCAGACCCAATACCTTTGTGAACAAAAGTTCACAAGTTGTTAGACCAGCCCCATTCTTTTCTAGAGGGTCTAACACACAAGGCCTAAGACCTTTTCAAAAGTCAAGCACTTGGTCAAATAGGCAATGGGTTCCTGTAGCAAACCCTAGGTTCAACGCTGATAAGAGCAATCGGGGCGCTGACAGGAGTAATTTCAGCGCTGACAGACACACTGCTAAACCTAGGTATTTGCAACCACAGGGAAATAGGTCTAAAGCTTCTACTAGCTTAACATGGAGACCAAAACAAGACCAGAACCCTAATTCTACTGGTATTTCTATGACATGCAACAGGTTTCATTATATTTCAAAGGCATTGTCAACACCAATTGGGGTTAACTGGGAATTTCATTCAAACAGGGATGAAAATGGGGTTGTTATGAGAACCAAGTCTGTTCTTGTTGAACAACCAAATGAATCCAAGTCTTCTAAGGCTTGGGTTCCCAAAGAAAACTAATGTGTTTTCTTTATGTGCAGGGCATTCAGAAGAAGATCAATGACTATGGATACTGGGATAGTGGATGCTCAAGGCACATGACAGGAAAGGAAGACTATCTGACCAATTTCTCTCCTATTCAAGATGGTGATAAGGTATACTTTGGAGGGGGCTACGGCACCATCACTGGAAAAGGAACCCTTGTCACCAACAATCTAAGATTTGAGAATGTCTTCCTGGTAAAAGATCTGGATTATAATTTGTTTAGTGTATCACAAGTGTGTGATAACAAAAATAAGGTTCTTTTCACAGATACTGAGTGCTTGGTGTTAAGCAAAGATTATAAGCTCCCTGAGGAGAAATACATAGATTTTAGAACACCAAGGCATAAAGACATATATAATGTGAATCTTAATGGAATTAAGGTAAATAATAAAATGTCATGTCTGTATGCTAAAGCCTCAGTAGATGAAAGTAATCTTTGGCACAGGAGATTAGGGCACATAAACTTTAAGAATATTAATAGGCTTGTGAGACTTGGTTTAGTTGATGGTTTGCCTGAAAAGGCTTTCCACAATGACCACTCTTGTGTTGCATGCCTTAAGGGCAAGCAGCACAAGGTCTCATTCAGGTCTAAACAGGTGCACTCTAGTTCTAAACCACTTCACTTATTGCATATGGACCTCTTTGGCCCAACTAATATAGAAAGTTTGAAGGGTAAATCATATTGTTTTGTTATTACTGATGATTACTCCAGGTTTACATGGACTTTCTTTTTAGCCAAGAAAAGTGAAACTGCCCTAAGTCTGATTAATTTCATTACCCAAATAGAAAAGAAGAATGGTAATGAGGTCAAAATTATTAGAAGTGACAATGGGGGTGAGTTTAGAAATCAGTTGTTAGATGATTTCTGTGCCAAGAAAGGGATTACTAGGCAGTTTAGCATCGCTAGTGTTGGGAATAAATTTAGGCCAGAACACTTGAACGCTGACAAGAACAACTTAAGCGTTAACAAGAGCAAAGTGAGCGCTGACAGCATAAGCGTTGACAAGTTAAAGTCAAGCGTTGACAGATTGAAGACAAGCACTGATAGAAGATGTGAGCTACACGTTTATTATATTCTAGATTACTTCTAGTAAGGATAGAAACGACAATGTATTTTCTATGTTTATCTTTACCTAGAATAGTTGATTTGTAGCTTATTGTACAAGACTTCTTGTTCTATAAAAGAAGGTCTTTTAGGTTAAAGTCATATATCAGTTTTCATAGTATTCGCAAGTTAAACCTTTCATTGTAATCAACACGATTATTCTAATACAAGTGAAAGTTTGTTTAACATCATTGTGTTTTAGATCAAGTGTTAATTCCGCATAACACTTTGTTACTTTACTCATAAGCAAAGGTTTCTCTACGTGTAGTACTTGATCTAATCTCGTATACACAAAGCTTAATCGATCTAAGTTTGGGATCAACAAGTGGTATCAGAGCGTGTTGAGAAACTTTTGATCTTTAAGTAACGCAGAACCCTAAAACACCAAACCCTAAAAACCCTAAAAATTCTCAAAACCCTAAAAACACCATGTCTGGCACAAATCAACCTCCTGCTTTGCTACAAAACAACTTCTCAAACCCTAGTATCAAAATTCCCATGTTTGATGCCAGGAACTTTGAGCTTTGGAAGTCCAATTTTGAGCAATACATAGCTATTCATGACTACACTCTTTGGGAAATTATCGAATATGGAAACACATTCGATAAAGCAGCAAAGATTACTGCTGCTATTGCCACAAGGACAGCTGTTCCTAATTGTCCTGAATCTGATAAGGTGGAAAAGCCTGAAGATGGGAGAGATGTTGCTGTTGAAGATATAGCCAAGAAGAGGGTGGACATGAAAATCTTGAATATCTTGAAACATGCCCTAGGTCATGAGAATCAGCACAAGTACAAACGATTTGAGTCTGCAAAAGAGCTTTGGGAAGCTCTTGAAGTAGCACATGGTGGCAATGCTGACACAAAAGAAGAAAAGAAGAAGCAACTATTGCATGAGTATGCTGTCTTTAAAGCTCAACCTAATGAGAATCTCAGCAGTGTGAGAAGTAGACTTCTTGACATCACAAGTCAACTTTCCTTCATGGGAAAACAGATTGATGATCCTGAATTGAATGCTACTTTTCTCAAAAGCCTTGGTGATGTATGGAAGATTGAGACAAG
The DNA here is from genome assembly GCA_025667525.1 of Glebionis coronaria. Classification (NCBI taxonomy): domain Eukaryota; kingdom Viridiplantae; phylum Streptophyta; class Magnoliopsida; order Asterales; family Asteraceae; genus Glebionis; species Glebionis coronaria. The sequence goes on along the minus strand of CM046876.1, from coordinate 102,477,459 downwards.
ATCTATTCTTGTCAATAGCACCCACAAGACTTCCAGGTTTGATGACATCTTCAACAAACTAAGACTGTTGGAGAATGAATGGCAATTGGAAAGTGATAACAAATCTTCCAGCAGCAACATGGCCTTCTTTTCACAAAGTGAAGGCCAATTTGATTCCATGAACTTCTATGGACATTCAGCAACTGGATCTCAAGGTGTCAGCGCTGGATGTCAATCTGTCAGCGCTGGATCATATCCTGTCAATGCTTTGTACTCAATCGCTGACACACACAATCATGGCGCTGATAGAATTAAACCTGCTGGTTTTGATCTTGATACTGTGTGTGCATTCATTGCTTCTTTGCCCAGTGATTCAAGGATTACATATGAAGATCTTGAGCAGATAAGTGATGAACAATTGGAAGAGATGGATATCAAGTGGACTATGGCTCTTGTAAGTTTAAGAGCAAACAGGTTCAATAAAAGGTTCAAGAAGAAGATGACCTTTAATGCTAAGGATGTTGCTGGCTTTGACAAGTCCAAGGTGGAGTGCTACAACTGTCATAGGATGGGGCACTTTATGAGGGAATGTAGATCTCCAAGAAGATCTGATGCTGGGAAGCCTTCTAGCCAAATGATTAAGAACCCAGATCCCAAGGCCATGGTTGCTGTTCAACAAATTGATGGTGTTGGAGAATGGGATTGGAGCTGGATGGCTAAGAATGAGGAAGAGGACAGAGCTTTGGTTGCTGAGGTTAAAGAAGAGCATGCTGAATATGCTCTCATGGCACACTCCTCCTCCTCATCAGATAATGAGGTATATGATGATGCTTTATGTTCTAAGGGTTGTCGTTTAAATACTGAAAAATTAAAACAAGAGATAATTAAGTTATTAGATGAGGCAAGTACTGAAAGATGCAAAGTATCTAACTATCAAGTTGCTCTTACCCAAACAGAAAAGACAGTATCTGAGTATAAGAAAATGGAGTTTGATTTAAAGGATCAAATAAATATCTTAAAACATGAGTTACATCAGAGTAAGGATGTTCAAGATATAGTAAATAGGGTTAATCTTGATTTGATAGCTCAGTTAGAGGAGGCTAACAAAAATAAAGATAATGTGAGTCTTAAAATCCAGAGATTTGATAAGGCCACACAATCCCTAGGAGAGTGTGTTAGTAAACAAAGAGACTCTAAGGATATGAGTGGGATTGGGATGAATAATTATACTGTTGTTCCACCACCAGCTGGGGATTTCTATGGTGTTCAATCAAAGGACTTATCTTGGACTGGCTTGCCAGAATGCCAAGAGGAGGAGTTCATTCCTCCACCTAGAGTGACTTCCCCAGTTGAGGAATATCAGCAAAAGCTGACTGACCTAGAAGAGTGGAAGAAAGCTAACCACACTTTGTTTGTTAAGGGAGGGTTGTTGTGTGAAAGTCCAAATGAGCCCACACCAATCACAAAACCAATTGATGATCCTAAACCTATTAAGATCACACACCCTACCACTGGCAAACCTGTTGACCTTGGCCCACAATATGTTAGAAAACCTAGTGTTAAATATGCAGAGATGTATAGGAATACTAGGTCACCAAAAAGCCAAGTTAGTAATCATGGAACAGGCTTCTTTGCTTCTAGACCTAAGACTATGTCTAGAAAAGCTTGTTATACATGTGGTAGCTTCTCACATTTGGCCTACAAATGTGTCAACGCTTCCAATGTCAACACTGATAGGAACCATTTCAGCGCTGACAAAAGTCAACATAGGTCAAACACTGTCAGACCCAATACCTTTGTGAACAAGAGTTCACAAGTTGTTATACCAGCCCCATTCTTTTCTAGAGGGTCTAACACACAAGGCCTAAGACCTTTTCAAAAGTCAAATACTTGGTCGAATAGGCAATGGGTTCCTGTAGCAAACCCTAGGTTCAACGCTGATAAGAGTAATCGGGGCGCTGACAAGAGAAATTTCAGCGCTGATAGAAACACTGCTAAACCTAGGTATTTGCAACCATAGGGAAATAGGTCTAAAGCTTCTACTAGCTTAACATGGAGACCAAAACAAGACCAGAACCCTAATTCTACTGGTATTTCTATGACATGCAACAGGTTTCATTATATTTCAAAGGCATTGTCAACACCAATTGGGGTTAACTGGGAATTTCATTCAAACAGGGATGAAAATGGGGTTGTTATGAGAACCAAGTCTGTTCTTGTTGAACAACCAAATGAATCCAAGTCTTGCAAGGCTTGGGTTCCCAAAGAAAACTAATGTGTTTTCTTTATGTGCAGGGCATTCAGCAGAAGATCAATGATTATGGATACTGGGATAGTGGATGCTCAAGGCACATGACTGGAAAGGAAGACTATCTGACCAATTTCTCTCCTATTCAAGATGGTGATAAGGTATACTTTGGAGGGGGTTATGGAACAATCACAGGAAAAGGAACCCTTGTCACCAACAATCTACGGTTTGAGAATGTCTTCTTGGTAAAAGATCTGGATTATAATTTGTTTAGTGTATCACAGGTGTGTGATAACAAAAATAAGGTTCTTTTCACAGATACTGAGTGCTTGGTGTTAAGCAAAGATTATAAGCTCCCTGAGGAGAAATACATAGATTTTAGAACACCAAGGCATAAAGACATATATAATGTGAATCTTAATGGAATTAAGGTAAATAATAAAATGTCATGTCTGTATGCTAAAGCCTCAGTAGATGAAAGTAATCTTTGGCACAGGAGACTAGGGCACATAAACTTTAAGAATATTAATAGGCTTGTGAGGCTTGGTTTAGTTGATGGTTTACCTGAAAAGGCTTTCCACAATGACCACTCTTGTGTTGCATGTCTTAAAGGCAAGCAGCACAAGGTCTCATTCAGGTCTAAACAGGTGCACTCTAGTTCTAAACCACTTCACTTATTGCATATGGACCTCTTTGGTCCAACTAATATAGAAAGCTTAAAGGGTAAATCATATTGTTTTGTTATCACTGATGATTACTCCAGGTTTACATGGACTTTCTTTTTAGCCAAGAAAAGTGAAACTGCCCTAAGTCTGATTAATTTCATTACCCAAATTGAAAAGAAGAATGGTAATGAGGTCAAAATTATTAGAAGTGACAATGGGGGTGAGTTTAGAAATCAGTTGTTAGATGATTTTTGTGCCAAGAAAGGGATTACTAGGCAGTTTAGCATAGCTAGAACCCCACAGCAAAATGGGGTTGCTGAAAGGAAGAATAGGACCCTTATTGAAGCAGCCAGAACCATGTTGGCTGATGCCCACTTTCCTATAGCCTTTTGGGCTGAAGCTGTTAACACAGCTTGTTATGTTCAAAATTGGTCAACAAGATACATAATAAGACACCTTATGAATTACTTTGGGGAAGGAAGCCCAATATTGGCTTTCTCAAGCCTTTTGGTTGTCATGTAGTTGTTTTAGAAACTAGTGAGGCCCTAGGAAAATTTGATTCAAAAGGTGATGAAGGCTACTTCATGGGTTATTCAGTGCAGAGTAAAGGATATAGGGTTTACATTAAAAAGGAAAAACGTATACTTGAAAAGGTACATGTTAGGTTTTTAGAAAGTAAACCTAGTGATCCTGAGAGTGGTCCAAATTGGTTGTTTGACTTAGAACCTCTGTCTAGAGCTTTAAATTATATGCCTGTTACTGATCCAGACATTATGAAGGTAACTTCAAGTGTTTTGGAAAAGAGAATTGGTAATGTTTCAGGTATACAGGTTGCTAAGGAGGATGGACCACCAGCAGTTGAATCATCTCCCACACAAGAATATGTTACACTTCCTATATGGAAAGATGAGTATTATGCTGCTGCTGCTGCTGCTAGAAAAGATAATGGTGGTGTTCAGATACCACCAAGTACAAGCATGCATACTTCTTCAGGCGCTGATAAAGGGAAATCAAGCACTGACAAGAGCATTTCAGACGCTGATGGATCAGACGCTGACACAAGCAGTTCAAGCGTTGTTAGCCCTAACGCTGACAAACAAGGATCAGAATTTGACAACACCTTTGCACATCTTTTCTCTTCACATTTTGAACAAGGTGGACCTTCCCATGTCCATGAAGAGATTCGTGTTGATCAAACAGAGTCAGATGAAGAAGATATTGGCAACATGGAGCGTGAAATTGAGGACACCAGACTTATTGAAGGAGGAGTTCTCATTTCCATAGCTAAAGATCACCCCACATCTCAAATCATTGGTGATGTTATGGCTCCAGTTCAGACAAGAAGATCCCATCAAGGTCTTGGTGGATTTATTGCCAATATACACAAGAAGGTTGATACCCCTCTTGTACAAGCATGTTTGTTTGCCTGTTTTCTGTCACAGGAAGAACCCAAGAAAATTTTTGATGCTCTCAAGGAACCAAGTTGGGTAGAAGCAATGCAGGATGAGCTTCACCAATTTGCTATACAGGATGTTTGGGAGCTGGTTGATTGTCCTAGATATGTGAGACCAATTGGGACAAGATGGGTTCTAAGGAACAAGAAAGATGAAAGAGGCATTGTGGTCAGAAACAAGGCACGTTTGGTAGCTCAGGGTTATACACAAGAGGAAGGAATTGATTATGAAGAAGTTTTTGCACCAGTTGCAAGAATTGAAGCTATAAGAATTTTTCTAGCTTATGCCTCTTGTATGAATTTTACTGTTTACCAGATGGATGTGAAGAGTGCTTTCCTCTATGGGACAATAGTTGAGGAAGTATATGTCATGCAACCTCCTGGTTTTGAAGATCCTGAGAATCCAGACAAGGTTTATAGAGTGAAGAAAGCAATGTATGGACTTCATCAAGCCCCAAGAGCATGGTATGGTACATTGTCCACCTACTTGGTGGAAAATGGTTTCAAAAGGGGCACCATAGATCAGACACTGTTTACAAAGAAGAAAGGAAAACATGTGTTACTTGTGCAGGTCTATGTTGATGATATCATTTTTGGGTCTACTGATCCAAAAATGAGTGAGGACTTTTCCAAGCTCATGACAGATAAATTCAAGATGAGTGCAATGGGTGAGATGAACTTCTTTCTAGGTTTACAAGTTCAGCAGAAAGAAGATGGTATCTTCATCTCCCAAGACAAGTATGTAGCTGAAATCTTGAAGAAATATGGTTTTTCTCCACATGAGAAGGAGGCTTCCACTCCTATGGATAGGCAATATCCTTGGGGAAAAATTGGAGCTGGAAAGGATGTGGATGTTAGGCACTATAGATCAATGATTGGTTCATTGATGTATCTTACAGCCTCAAGACCTGACATCATGTTTGCTGTGTGTGCATGTGCACGCCATCAAGTGACTCCCAAGGAATGTCACCTTTTTGCTGTGAAGAGGATTTTTAGGTACTTAAGGTGTTATCCAGATCTTGGATTATGGTACCCAAAAGATTCTCCATTGGACCTTATTGCATATTCAGACAGTGACTATGGTGGTGACAAGTTTGATAGGAAATCCACAACTGGTGGATGCCAATTTCTTGGGAGCAGATTGATATCTTGGCAATGCAAGAAACAAACAGTGGTGGCCAACTCTACAACTGAAGCAGAATATGTTGCTGCAGCTGCTTGTTGTGGACAAGTCTTATGGATTCAGAACCAGCTGTTGGATTATGGGTATAATTTTATGCATACCAAGATTTTTGTAGACAATAACAGTACTTTATGCATTATTAAAAATCCTGTACATCATTCTAAAACCAAACACATAGAAATTAGACATCATTTTATAAGAGATTGCTTTGAGAAAGGTTTAATACAACCAGATAGGATAGATACTGAAGATAATGTAGCTGATTTATTAACTAAACCTTTTGATGCTGGAAGATTTCAATATTTGGTAACAAATATTGGAATGGTTAATCTCACTTAATATGTGTTTTGGAACCTTTTTGTAAAAGTATGTACAGGATAATGCATTGTTATTGGTCTTTGTGATGATTTAGATTTTCCACATTATTTTTCTAACACTGACAAAGGTAAATGCAACGCTGTCAAGTGTTATTTTGCCGTTGTTAAAGATATTATGGTCTAACGCTGACAAGAGTTCCTTCAACGCTGACAAGTGTTGTCGGGACGCTGTCAGCAACAAATGTTAGTTTTGTGGTTTTCATCTAAATGAGCAGGTAATGGTAGCTTTATGCCATTGGATACAGAGTTGCTTATGGATCTTTGAAGAGCTATTTGGACATGTTTTTGTTTATGGATGATGGTTGGAATATTTATATTCCTATCTTGACATAAATTTTTAATGTTCATATATATATTTTGAGAACTCATGTATCATAGTTTAAGGGGAGGTTTCAGGAACCTTTAGGACTCTTGGGTATTCTTAGAATACTCTCATCACAATTCTAGATTGTGTCCACTGGTGAGTATGGGTTAGTTTTTCTAAACCATGAGGCACTGTAGCATGCATAGTATATCAACTTTGCATGCTGCCAAGACATTTTTGGCCTAGAATTGGTTGTGGTCTGTTGGGAGGCTTGGGAATCCTTTTGATATGGGTTTTACCTGGGAGTAACAAGGATTTTATGAGGTAACTTGGTTGTTAAGAATTTTGGTTAGCAAGGGACACTAGAGGACTGTTATGTCTATCTTGCTTATGCAAGTGTGCATAACTGGACAGTGCTTGCCGCCCTATGATAATTATCAGCTTTTGGTTATCTTCTCTAGGATAAATTACTTGTTAAGGTCATTTTTCCTTTTTAGAACAATTTTATTTTTGGACACTGACAAGATTTTTCCAAGCGTTGTTGTGACCAAAATGGACGCTGACATGGCTTTAGGCGAACGTTGACAAGATTATAGCCGTTGGGCGTTGATAGGTTATATTTGACCGTTGACAAACAATGGGACCTACCCAGTTGTAACTTTTTGACATATTTTCAAGCCGTAATTTTAGGAGTTGTTACTTTCATTAAATGCATGGGATAACTTATACATTTTTTCAATATTTTCATGATTGATTTTTGAAAATCTTTGCCTATTTTTGGGCCAATCACGTGCATTCATCCACTCCTATAAATTTGGCTCCTATTTTAAACAGGGTATCTATAATTCTTGTCTAACAATTTTTCTCTTATCAACCTTCATCTTTTATACATTAAATTAACAGCTTTCATCAATGGCACCAAGATTTAACTCAGCAGAATTGGATTTGGGGTTCAAGTCTCAACACAACATGATTGCTTATCTTGTTGCTGATAATACTTTGTTCCCTCAATACACTCAGATGGTGGAGTATTTGAATGCATCCCCATTAAGGTATGCTCTTTCTCATGCCCCACTCATTCCAGTCACACACATTAAATAGTTTTGGAACACTGTTAGTTCCTCAACAGTTAATGGAGTGACAACATTGAATTCTATTGTACATGGGAGACCTTGGGTGGTTACTGAGGCCTTGGTACGCCAGGCCTTGCATCTTAATGATGCTGATGGTATAACCATGCTTCCCATATCTGAAATAGAACAAGGGCTTAGGGCTTTGGGATACCCTATTCCTGATGAAGGTACTCTTAATAAGTACCATAAGCAGGAATTTCCCCCAGCCTGGAAGTACCTAATTCACATTCTCCTTCAATGTTTGAGTCCCAAATGTACTGCACACAATGAGATCAATAGATCCATTGCATCTGCTATTGTGTGTATTACAACAGGGCAAAATTATAACTGGTCTAAAATGATTTTTGAAGGAATGTGTAAAAACAAGGGGACAAAAATGACTTTAGCTTATCCCCGTTTTCTGCAAATGGTTTTTGATGCTCAAAGATATTGTTCAAGGGATCACAATGACTTTTATAAGATCCCTGAACAAAAGAAGGCTATTTTTACCAAGATGAATTCACCACCTCATAGAGACCTACCATTAACCCCAGTCATGCTTGCTGTTATTACAGCAGCACAACCCCAACCAGACCCTCAACCTCATATTGACCCTCACCCACACCTTGAGCCTATCCCTGAACCTTTACCCTCACCTGACCAAATGCAAATAGACCAAAATCCCTTCGACGCTGACACATCTAATGTGGGCGTTGATATGCCTATTTCCAACGTTGACACCCAACCATCACAATCCCAAACACCCCTTAACCAACCTACATCTACACCATCTTCTACACCATCTTCCACACCACCAGAATATAGGTTGATTAAACGCCAAAGGACTGCTGGAGTGTTCTCCTCTGGTGGTCCTAGCCATGAAGCAGAGAGAACCACCACCACAAGTGTGGCTGGTGACCTGGATGAGGCTGGGACTATTGGTTCTGGCTTAGAAGCTGGCCAAGACAGTCCCACCATAATTAAGTCCTCATCCATGCCCAATGAACCTAACTTGGAAGGTCAAATTCCCATTTTGGAAGAGGGCAGACTGGAACCAATGACGCTTTTAGAATTGACGGCTGTCTGTATTAGCTTGCAAAAGCAAAATGCAGACTTAGTACAAATTGTCAGTAACCAAGGCCTTGAACTCAAAGAATTGAGGGAGAGGATTGTTGTTTTGGAGAGTGCTCATTCAAGGGGAGGTATGGAGGAGTCTTCCAAAGGGGAGGAAGCAAGAAATCTGAGTGATAAGAGCAGTCAAGATGGTCAATCATTGGATATTGCTGAAGCTCTTACTACATTGAAGGAACAAAAAGGTTTTGATACGTCCTTAATCTCTCCAACAAATTTAAATTTATCATTTACAGATATGCTGAGAGAGGTTACACAAGGCGCTGAGGGAAAATATTTAAGCGTTGACAAGGCAAGTTTGGACGCTGACAGAAATATTTTGGGCGCTGATAGAGGAAATTTGGGCGTTGACAGATCTGCATATGGAGGTGATGTATTCCAGTCATCATCTATCATCAAAGATGTTCCTACTCAGGTATTATCATCTACCTTACCAACAATTGAACCAACAGATAAGGGTAAGGGTAAGTTGGTAGAAGAAGTTGTTCCAAAGCATGCAGCTCAGATTGAATTTGATAGAAGACTGGTTGAGCAAATGATGGAACAAGGTGAGAAGGAAAAGTCACCATTTGTTGTGACTTCTGAAGAAGAAAGTGATGAAGCTAGCTCAGATTCAAGTGTGATGATTGTTGAACCAGAAAGACTTGAGTATGGTGATGAGCTTGCTAAGGAAAGGCTGAGAGATTTGAAGTTGCAAATTGATTTTGATATGCCAGAGGTAGTTCAGATGTACAATTCTTGGGAAGAAAGCTGCATGGATAATCCAGACTTGACACCATTTCAGATCAAATATGGGGTTTGGAAATTCTTCTTAGAGTTCAGCAGGATTGTAAGGTGATGCTGAAGTACAGGGCAAGCAATATTCTCTCTGAATTGAAAAGGGATAGAAGGAAGCTCTATTTTATGTTGCTCAAATGTCATGGAGTTGGATGGACACATCAGAAGCTGAAGGCTTTGACATTTGATGAGTTGGAACATAGGGCTTATCCTATTTGGGTGAAAGTGCAGGAAGAGAACACTTTCAGACTTCTTTCAGATGAAAGAAAGGAGCAACTTGCAGAAGAGATGGCAATCAAGAAAGCTATGATAGTCCCTAGACCAGTGAAGAAGGGATTTATTCTTGAGTTTCCAAAAGATATGTCTCAACTGTATCCAAGTGAAGCAATCATTAGAAAGAGCCTTAAGCTCTCCCCATTAGAAGCTTCAGATATGGTGCATGTGTTACCACTAGATTCCAGGAATCCAATTGTAAGTTATGAGGAAGATGAATGTGGATTCTGGAAGATTGGAAGATTTGGCAAGGAGGTACACACTTTTACCACTCTCATATCTTTATTTGCAAGTTGTGACAGAGAAGACTTGGTAGACCTTTGGAGGTTGCTAGAGACCAAGTATGAGGCTGAAGCACCAACTTCAGCCAATGGAATAAAACTTTGGACCACATTCAAAAGAATGTGTGGGACAAAAGAAGAAGATCCTGAAATATGGAAGGATCTTGAAGATGACCTCAGTGGTCTTCAATGGAGGTTATATTCAGCTGCAGGTGTATACCATTTGAGTTCTACAAAGTTTGCTGAGTATTTACTTGTAGATGCTCAGTATTTCATATCCAAGGCTGTTTTGGAGAAGATGAAGGACACCCAGTTGGAGATAGACTACACAAGTGACGTGGCAAAGAATTTGATCAGATTTATTTATTACCAATATGATAAGGTTTGTCAGACTCCTCCAAGTCCTTAATGTTTATTCAGAAACTTGATCATAAGAGTGGATATCAAGTTTAGGGGAGGATTGTTGGGAATAAATTTAGGCCAGAACACTTGAACGCTGACAAGAACAACTTAAGCGTTGACAAGAGCAAAGTGAGCGCTGACAGCATAAGCGTTGACAAGTTAAAGTCAAGCGTTGACAGATTGAAGACAAGCACTGATAGAAGATGTGAGCTACACGTTTATTATATTCTAGATTACTTCTAGTAAGGATAGAAACGACAATGTATTTTCTATGTTTATCTTTACCTAGAATAGTTGATTTGTAGCTTATTGTACAAGACTTCTTGTTCTATAAAAGAAGGTCTTTTAGGTTAAAGTCATATATCAGTTTTCATAGTATTCGCAAGTTAAACCTTTCATTGTAATCAACACGATTATTCTAATACAAGTGAAAGTTTGTTTAACATCATTGTGTTTTAGATCAAGTGTTAATTCCGCATAACACTTTGTTACTTTACTCATAAGCAAAGGTTTCTCTACGTGTAGTACTTGATCTAATCTCGTATACACAAAGCTTAATCGATCTAAGTTTGGGATCAACAGCTAGAACCCCACAGCAAAATGGGGTTGCTGAAAGGAAGAATAGGACCCTTATTGAAGCAGCCAGAACCATGTTGGCTGATGCCCACTTTCCTATAGCCTTTTGGGCTGAAGCTGTTAACACAGCTTGTTATGTTCAAAATAGGGCATTGGTCAACAAGATACATAATAAGACACCTTATGAATTACTTTGGGGAAGGAAGCCCAATATTGGCTTTCTCAAGCCATTTGGTTGTCATGTAGTTGTTTTAGAAACTAGTGAGGCCCTAGGTAAATTTGATTCAAAAGGTGATGAAGGCTACTTCATGGGTTATTCAGTGCAGAGTAAAGGATATAGGGTTTACATTAAAAAGGAAAAACGTATACTTGAAAAAGTACATGTTAGGTTTTTAGAGAGTAAACCTAGTGATCCTGAGAGTGGTCCAAATTGGTTGTTTGACTTAGAACCTTTGTCTAGAGCTTTAAATTATATGCCTGTTACTGATCCAGACATTGTGAAGGTAACTTCAAGTGTTTTGGAAAAGAGAATTGGTAATGTTTCAGGTATACAGGTTGCTAAGGAGGATGGACCACCAGCAGTTAAATCATCTCCCACACAAGAATTTGTTACACTTCCTATATGGACAGATGAGTATTATGCTGCTGCTACTGCTGCAAGGAAAGATAATGGTGGTGTTCAAATACCACCAAATACAAACATGCATGATTCTTCAGGCGCTGACAAAGGGAAATCAAGCGCTGACACGACCAATTCAGACGCTGATGGCTCCAACGCTGACAACAACAGTTCAAGCGTTGTTAGCCCAAGCGCTGACAAACAAGGTTCAGACTTTGGAGACACCTTTACACAGCTTTTCTCTTCCCATTTTGAACAAGGTGGACCTTCCAATGTTCATGAAGGGATTTCTGTTGATCAAGAAGAATCTGAGGAAGAAGATATTGGCAACATGGAGCGTGAAGTTGAGGACACCAGACTTTTTGAAGGAGGAGTTCTCACTTCCACAGCTAAGGATCACCCCACATCTCAAATCATTGGTGATGTTATGGCTCCAGTTCAGACAAGAAGATCTCATCAAGGTCTTGGTGGATTTATTGCCAATATACACAAGAAGGTTGATACCCCTCTTGTACAAGCATGTTTGTTTGCCTGTTTTCTGTCACAGGAAGAACCCAAGAAAATTTTTGATGCTCTCAAAGAACCAAGTTGGGTGGAAGCAATGCAGGATGAGTTTCACCAATTTGCTATACAGGATGTTTGGGAGCTGGTTGATTGTCCTAGATATGTGAGACCAATTGGGACAAGATGGGTTCTAAGGAACAAGAAAGATGAAAGAGGCATTGTGGTCAGAAACAAGGCACGTTTGGTAGCTCAGGGGTATACACAAGAGGAAGGAATTGATTATGAAGAAGTTTTTGCACCAGTTGCAAGAATTGACGCTATAAGAATTTTTCTAGCTTATGCCTCTTGTATGAATTTTACTGTTTACCAGATGGATGTGAAGAGTGCTTTCCTCTATGGGACAATTGTTGAGGAAGTATATGTCATGCAACCTCCTGGTTTTGAAGATCCTGAGAATCCAGACAAGGTTTATAGAGTGAAGAAAGCAATGTATGGACTTCATCAAGCCCCAAGAGCATGGTATGGTACATTGTCCACCTACTTGGTGGAAAATGGTTTCAAGAGGGGCACCATAGATCAGACATTGTTTACAAAGAAGAAAGGAAAACATGTGTTGCTTGTGCAGGTCTATGTTGATGACATCATTTTTGGCTCTACTGATCCAAAAATGAGTGAGGAATTTTCCAAGCTCATGACAGATAAATTCAAGATGAGTGCAATGGGTGAGATGAACTTCTTTCTAGGTTTACAAGTTCAGCAGAAAGAAGATGGTATCTTCATCTCCCAAGACAAGTATGTAGCTGAAATCTTGAAGAAATATGGTTTTTCTCCACATGAAAAGGAGGCTTCCACTCCTATGGATAGACAACACCCTTGGGGAAAAATTGGAGCTGGAAAGGATGTGGATGTTAGGCACTATAGATCAATGATTGGATCATTGATGTATCTTACAGCCTCAAGACCTGACATCATGTTTGTTGTGTGTGCATGTGCACGCCATCAAGTGACTCCCAAAGAATGTCACCTTTTTGCTGTGAAGAGAATTTTTAGGTACCTAAGATGTTACCCAGATCTTGGATTGTGGTACCCAAAAGATTCTCCATTGGACCTTATTGCATATTCAGACAGTGACTATGGTGGTGACAAGTTTGATAGGAAATCCACAACTGGTGGATGCCAATTTCTTGGGAGCAGATTAATATCTTGGCAATGCAAGAAACAAACAGTGGTGGCAAACTCTACAACTGAAGCAGAATATGTGGCTGCAGCTGCTTGTTGTGGACAAGTCTTATGGATTCAGAACCAGCTGTTGGATTATGGGTATAATTTTATGCATACCAAGATTTTTGTAGACAATAACAGTACTTTATGCATTATTAAAAATCCTGTACATCATTCTAAAACCAAACACATAGAAATTAGACATCATTTTATAAGAGATTGCTTTGAGAAAGGTTTAATACAACCAGATAGGGTAGACACAGAGGACAATGTGGCTGATTTATTAACTAAACCTTTTGATGCTGGAAGATTTCAATATTTGGTAACAAATATTGGAATGGTTAATCTCACTTAATATGTGTTTTGGAATCTTTTTGTAAAAGTATGTACAGGATAATGCATTGTTATTGGTCTTTGTGATGATTTAGATTTTCCACATTATTTTTCTAACACTGACAAAGGTAAATGCAACGCTGTCAAGTGTTATTTTGCCGTTGTTGGAGATATTATGGTCTAACGCTGACAAAAGTTCCTTCAACGCTGATAAGTGTTGTTGGGACGCTGTCAGCAACAAATGTTAGTTTTGTGGTTTTCATCTAAATGTGCAGGTAATGGTAGCTTTATACCATTGGATACAGAGTTGCTTATGGATCTTTGAAGAGTTATTTGGACATGTTTTGTTTATGGATGATGGTTGGAATATTTATATTCCTATCTTGACATAAATTTTTAATGTTCATATATATATTTTAAGAACTCATGTATCATAGTTTGAGGGGAGGTTTAAGGAACCTTTAGGACTCTTGGGTATTCTTAGAATACTCTCATCACAATTCTAGATTGTGTCCACTGGTGAGTATGGGTTAGTTTTTCTAAACCATGAGGCACTGTAGCATGCATAGTATATCAACTTTGCATGCTGCCAAGACATTTTTGACCTAGAATTGGTTGTGGTCTGTTGGGAGGCTTGGGAATCCTTTTGATATGGGTTTTACCTGGGAGTAACAAGGATTTTATGAGGTAACTTGGTTGTTAAGAATTTTGGTTAGCAAGGGACACTAGAGGACTGTTATGTCTATCTTGCTTATGCAAGTGTGCATAACTGGACAGTGCTTGCCGCCCTATGATAATTATCAGCTTTTGGTTATCTTCTCTAGGATAAATTACTTGTTAAGGTCATTTTTCACTTTTTAAAACAATTTTATTTTTGGACGCTGACAAAATTTTTCCAAGCGTTGTTGTGACCAAAATGGACGCTGACATGGCTTTAGGCGAACGTTGACAGGATTATAGCCGTTGGGCGTTGATGGGTTATATTTGACCGTTGACAAACAATGGGACCTACCCAGTTGTTACTTTTTGACATATTTTCAAGCCGTAATTTTAGGAGTTGTTACTTTCATTAAATGCATGGGATAACTTATAAAATTTTTCAATATTTTCATGATTGATTTTTGAAAATCTTTGCCTATTTTTAGGCCAATCACGTGCATTCATCCACTCCTATAAATTTGGCTCCTATTTTAAACAGGGTATCTATAATTCTTGTCTAACACTTTTCTCTTATCAACCTTCATCTTTTATACATCAAATTAACAGCTTTCATCAATGGCACCAAGATTTAACTCAGCAGAATTGGATTTGGGGTTCAAGTCTCAACACAACATGATTGCTTATCTTGTTGCTGATAATACTTTGTTCCCTCAATACACTCAGATGGTGGAGTATTTGAATGCATCCCCATTAAGGTATGCTCTTTCTCATGCACCACTCATTCCAGTCACACACATTACACAGTTTTGGAACACTGTTAGTTCCTCAACAGTTAATGGAGTGACAACATTGAATTCTATTGTACATGGGAGACCTTGGGTGGTTACTGAGGCCTTGGTACGCCAGGCCTTGCATCTTAATGATGCTGATGGTATAACCATGCTTCCCATATCTGAAATAGAACAAGGGCTTAGGGCTTTGGGATACCCTATTCCTGATGAAGGTACTCTTAATAAGTACCATAAGCAGGAATTTCCCCCAGCCTGGAAGTACCTAATTCACATTCTCCTTCAATGTTTGAGTCCCAAATGTACTGCACACAATGAGATCAATAGATCCATTGCATCTGCTATTGTGTGTATTACAACAGGGCAAAATTATAACTGGTCTAAAATGATTTTTGAAGGAATGTGTAAAAACAAGGGGACAAAAATGACTTTAGCTTATCCCCGTTTTCTGCAAATGGTTTTTGATGCTCAAAGATATTGTTCAAGGGATCACAATGATTTTTATAAGATCCCTGAACAAAAGAAGGCTATTTTTACCAAGATGAATTCACCACCTCATAGAGACCTACCATTAACCCCAGCCATGCTTGCTGTTATTGCAGCAGCACAACCCCAACCAGACCCTCAACCTCATATTGACCCTCACCCACAACTTGAGCCTATCCCTGAACCTTTACCCTCACCTGACCAAATGCAAATAGACCAAAATCCCTTCGACGCTGACACATCTAATGTGGGCGTTGATATGCCTATTTCAACCGCTGACACCCAACCATCACAATCCCAAACACCCCTTAACCAACCTACATCTACACCATCTTCTACACCATCTTCCACACCACCTGAATATAGGTTGATTAAACGCCAAAGGACTGCTGGAGTGTTCTCCTCTGGTGGTCCTAGCCATGAAGCAGAGAGAACCACCACCACAAGTGTGGCTGGTGACCTGGATGAGGCTGGGGCTATTGATACAGGCTTAGATGCTGGTCAAGACAGTCCCAACATAATTAAGTCCTCATCCATGCCCAATGAACCTGACTTGGGAGGTCAAATTCCCATTTTGGAAGAGGGCAGCCTGGAACCAATGACGCTTTTAGAATTGACGGCTGTCTGCATTAGCTTGCAAAAGCAAAATGCAGACTTAGTACAAATTGTCAGTAACCAAGGTCTTGAACTCAAAGAATTGAGGGAGAGGATTGTTGTTTTGGAGAGTGCTCATTCAAGGGGAGGTATGGAGGAGTCTTCCAAAGGGGAGGAAGCTAGAAATCTGAGGGATAAGAGCAGTCAAGATGGTCAATCATTGGATATTGTTGAAGCTCTTACTACTTTGAAGGAACAAAAAGGTTTTGATACGTTCTTAATCTCTCCAACCAATTTAAATTTATCATTTACAGATATGTTGAGGGAGGTTACACAAGGCGCTGAGGGAAAATATTTGAGCGTTGACAAGGCAAGTTTGGACGCTGACAGAAGTATTTTGGGCGCTGATAGAGGAAATTTGGGCGTTGACAGATCTGCATATGGAGGTGATGTATTCCAGTCATCATCTATCATCAAAGATGTTCCTACTCAGGTATTATCATCTACCTTACCAACAATTGAACCAACAGATAAGGGTAAGGGTAAGTTGGTAGAAGAAATTGTTCCAAAGAATGCAGCTCAGGTTGAATTTGATAGAAGATTGGCTGAGCAAATGATGGAACAAGGTGAGAAGGAAAAGTCACCATTTGTTGTGACTTCTGAAGAAGAAAGTGATGGAGCTAGCTCAGACTCAAGTGTGATGATTGTTGAACCAGAAAGACTTGAGTATGGTGATGAGCTTGCTAGGGAAAGGCTGAGAGATTTGAAGTTGCAAATTGATTTTGATATGCCAGAGGTAGTTCAGATGTACAATTCTTGGGAAGAAAGCTGTATGGATAATCCAGACTTGACCATTTCAGATCAAATATGGGGTTTGGAAATTCTTCTTAGAGTTCAGCAGGATTGTAAGGTGATGCTGAAGTACAAGGCAAGCAACATTCTCTCTGAATTGAAAAGGGATAGAAGGAAGCTCTACTTTATGTTGCTCAAATGTCATGGAGTTGGATGGACACATCAGAAGCTGAAAGCTTTGACATTTGATGAGTTGGAACATAGAGCTTATCCTATTTGGGTGAAAGTGCAGGAAGAAAACACTTTCAGACTTCTTTCAGATGAAAGAAAGGAGCAACTTGCAGAAGAGATGGCAATCAAGAAAGCTATGATAGTTCCTAGACCAGTAAAGAAGGGATTTATTCTTGAGTTTCCAAAAGATATGAATCAACTATATCCAAGTGAAGCAGTCATTAGAAAGAGCCTCAAGCTCTCCCCATTAGAAGCTTCAGATATGGTGCATGTGTTACCACTAGATTCCAGGAATCCAATTGTAAGTTATGAGGAAGATGAATGTGGATTCTGGAAAATTGGAAGATTTGGCAAGGAGGTACACACTTTTACCACTCTCATATCTTTATTTGCAAGTTGTGACAGAGAAGACTTGGTGGACCTTTGGAGGTTACTAGAGACCAAGTATGAGGCTGAAGCACCAACTTCAGCCAATGGAATAAAACTTTGGACCACATTCAAAAGAATGTGTGGGACAAAAGAAGAAGATCCTGAAATATGGAAGGATCTTGAAGATGACCTCAGTGGTCTTCAATGGAGGTTATATTCAGCTGCAGGTGTATACCATTTGAGTTCTACAAAGTTTGCTGAGTATTTACTTGTAGATGCTCAGTATTTCATATCCAAGGCTGTTTTGGAGAAGATGAAGGACACCCAGTTGGAGATAGATTATACAAGTGACGTGGCAAAGAATTTAATCAGATTTATTTATTACCAATATGATAAGGTTTGTCAGACTCCTCCAAGTCCTTAATGTTTATTCAGAAACTTGATCATAAGAGTGGATATCAAGTTTAGGGGAGGATTGTTGGGAATAAATTTAGGCCAGAACACTTGAACGCTGACAAGAACAACTTAAGCGTTGACAAGAGCAAAGTGAGCGCTGACAGCATAAGCGTTGACAAGTTAAAGTCAAGCGTTGACAGATTGAAGACAAGCACTGATGGAAGATGTGAGCTACACGTTTATTATATTCTAGATTACTTCTAGTAAGGATAGAAACGACAATGTATTTTCTATGTTTATCTTTACCTAGAATAGTTGATTCGTAGCTTATTGTACAAGACTTCTTGTTCTATAAAAGAAGATCTTTTAGGTTAATGTTTAATATCAGTTTTCATAGTATTCGCAAGTTAAACCTTTCATTGTAATCAACACGATTATTCTAATACAAGTGAAAGTTTGTTTAACATCATTGTGTTTTAGATCAAGTGTTAATTCCGCATAACACTTTGTTACTTTACTCATAAGCAAAGGTTTCTCTACGTGTAGTACTTGATCTAATCTCGTATACACAAAGCTTAATCGATCTAAGTTTGGGATCAACAACCGTGTGAAACATTATTTTGGGGAGGACATTTCCGTTGAAATGGTCCAAGAGATCCCCAGTTTACCCATGAATTAATTCATTGAGGGACGAGTCGAGCTAGAGACTCATTAACTCAAGCATCGTATAACTAGGTTTAGAGTGTTGTAGGTTAGCAATAAAGGTATAGACTTGGAGATAAGTGTAGGGGAGACCTTTTTTTGTCTTCATGATTGTTTGTAGGGTTGCTCACTCATTTCATGCTTTGGAGCTTATGGAGGAGGCCCTTGTATCCGGTTCACTTCGTTACTATTGTGATCTTTCATTGACACCTTGTGCTTAAACATGAATTCACTAATAGTTGTCCTTTCCTTAACTTGGGTTAAGCAAAGTCTATTCATTGTCATAAGTGTAGGGGAAGTTTTTTTTATACTTCCATGCTCTTAAACATTGAGGACAATGTTTAGCTTAAGTGTAGGGGGTCTTCTATCGAAGTGACCTTACCTAGAACTTGTCATTGTCTTTCATGATAACATGGAAAATTTAATTTTTCAAACATTTTTCAAATTTTTGATCTACTTTGGCCACCAAAAATATGCATTCATATATTTCATTAATCATTTTTCATTTGCATATCACATTTGCATTGTATATATCTTTTCTTTTATCTTTCATCAAAAATATATAAAAAGAAAAAAATATAATAAGGACATGGTTTAACAAGTTTAGACTTCTTTGACATATTAGGCCCGCCATGGATATTTTGACTCAACCCGAGTTTGCTTATCAAGCATTCTCTAGCTAGTATCCTTAACCATGTAGTCCTTCATTGGTCTATTAGGCTAAGCATCCACCACTCTCATTATTTGAGATTTTAAATTTGTGGAGAATGGGAAATGATAGAGTTGAAGCAAGTATAAAAGGGCTAGATAAACTTCATGATAATTACTTGTGGCTAAACCCTTCTCTTCTTTATCTCTATTTTCTTCGCATGTATATATTGTTAATAAATAATCAAGAACGGTTTTAATTGGTTTATAATCTCTTATGCATTTTTGTCTAATCATTCATGGTTGGTATAAGTACGACTTAAGATTCTAAGTTAGAACGTTTTATGTGTACTAGATTTATGTCATGCTCAATATTTAGCGGGTGTTTTTCCTTTTATTCTTTTAAACTTTCGTTGTGAGGAATAAAGAAAAATAAGAGCGGCTTATGAAAAAAAATGAGTGGCTAGAAAAAAAAGAAAAAGAAAAATAAAATAAAAAAATAATTATACAAGACTCCCAAGAGGGGCAGGGTGGTGTTAATTATAGTGACTATTGAATTCCAATATTACCTTGACGGGTTGCGGGGATTCAATAGATTGCTCCAATCCAATATTACCTTGACGGGTTGCGGGGTTGAAGATCCAAAGTCTCAAAAAGATGGCGGATGTAAATTATTGCGTGAGTTTTATTTTTCTTTCCTTAGCGAGTGTGTAGCTACTTATGAAAGCATGACATGAGGATTTTACACATAAGGCGAATGACTTATTGCTCTTGAAACGGACTTATATTAATTGAGCGGTTTTTCAAGTAATGGATGAGAGGATTACTTAGGATTAAAACCGTGCTTCCTTATTTTTGGATTTTACATTTCTTATACTTCACACTTGAAATAATGACAAATTTGCCCACAAGCAATTTGCTCAAATAATAACCGGTTCCACATTTAATTGTCATGAATAAGTTGATGCACTTTTTACTTGTGAATACAATGATCCCATTTTTAAGCTTGGTATGGGGAAAGTGAAACTTGAGGGTGATAAATGTCCATGGTACCCAAGCCCTAATCAAAGTCATTGAATTCTTTATGAGTTATTTCCATCAAAACCATTTCAAGAAAAACCAAAAAAATATAGATAGAATTGTAATTTGTTTATTGCATTGTTAAAAAATCAAAATCATGCATCATTTAGTTTAGAGTAGTGTAGATGCATTCCATATGGCCAAGGTGGATTAATTATGAGGAGAATGCAAAAGTTGTGCTTAAATATATAGCATTGCATGAGGACATGACAATGTTCAAGTGTAGGGGATTTGATATGAGCAAAAACTCATATCAATTTATCAACAAATCACCCTAAAACACAATAAAAATACCTAAAGTTTGTGTTATAAAGCGGAATTATGTGGTATGTTTTGTGTTTGTGCTCAAATAGGTAAGAAGGATACATTTTCAAGCAAACAAAGGAAAATCAAGCTTAATTTGATGAAAAAGACAAAGAAGGATCAAAAGTGACAAGACTTTGAAGACAAAGGACCTATCTTGACAATCTGCCAAAGATGAAGGACCAAAAGTGTAAATATGACAAAGTCAAGATCAAAGTCAAATCTGGTCAACTCTCAAGTCAACTTAGTTAAAGGATCAAATTTGTTCAAGAATGAAGTTTGAAGGACCAATTATGCCAAAGAAATGGAGCTACTAGCTAAAAAATACAATCTGCCAAGTTCAAGGGCTAATTCTGCCATTTTTGGAAAGTTAAATCAAGTTCAATCCGTGTGACATGCTCTTGGCCAATAAGAATGCAAGGAACCAATACCCTGGATTGCCAACTCATTGCATTAATTGCACTTCAGCCGCCAGTCATTAATTGGTCTAAATCTTAACAGTGCAAACCCACTCAGACTTTTTCAACCAATGGCATTAAGACATGCAATAATCAATTTATCAAAAATGGATAGTGATCCGCAACTCATGCTCACAACCAATATAAACATGACACGTGTCATCTTTATCAAAACGTATTGCCAGAATCGACTTTGAACTAGAAGCAATTTCAAGGGATGATATAAACATGAAACTTGCTTGTTTTTTAGAGACGAACTCAATGGTCACAACCAATTAAGCTGAAATCAAACCAAGAGAAAATCCCCAAATCTGTTCTTCATCAGCAAAATTCATTTGGCAGATTTTTGACACGTGGAAGCCTGGGATTGGTTCCAACACGTCACCAACCCCAACTGCTCTACTCCTGAAGTCTATAAATACCATGTTCAGCTTTCATTTCTTGTAGTTGTAGAAAGTGTGAAATCACACACACTTAGTTTTTCCTCTCAACTCATTTCTAGTTTAGCTTAACAACTCAAGAGTTTGACACACTCTTGAGTCTGTTATAGTTAGTTGTAACAGTTTAACTACCCTTGTAACTACTTTCTCATTCAATAAAATTCAAATTTCCATTTTCCCTCCAAAAGTTCTCATACTAATTTACTGTTCATCCTTGCTTCATTGAATCCTATTGTTGCTGTTGTTAGTTTGTTATGATCATCACTTGATCATAACTGACTAAGTGTGAAGATTGTGGCTGTTTTACTTGCTTTGTTGATCCAGTTCAAGTTTAAGCAGAATTTGATGAGTTCAAGTCCAGTCATGGTGATTCTTGATGATTGATTGCTGTTGATAGGTAGTTGATAGAGTTTTCTAGTGCTAAGGTGGTGGTTAGCACTAGAATAGAGAGCTCAGCGCTCCTCTACTCCCCAAAGGAGGCCCTAGCATAAGGTTCACTTTCCTGATTTTCAGTTCCTCTAAACAGTTGCTTGCCTGCTTCATTCCTAGATAATCTTGCTTGTTTGCATGATCAAAGTTGTTCTAGCCTGTTTCTGATCTGATTTCAGTGATTTGGTAGCTTAATTGTAGCTTAATATGCTTATTAGATTTGTTACTTGTCCTGTTTTCTACATATTTCAATCACTATAGCTTTGCTTATCATCTTGAGTTCTAGTTGTGTTCACTGCTTGTTACTAGCTCTCATACACTTAATTTTGGCTACTAAACTTAGTTTGATAAAGCTCTTAACTCAGTTCAATCATTTGATCAAAAAGACTTCAATAAAATTCCAAAAAGATCAGTAAATGGTGTTTGGCATTAGCTTGTGATAGAATTTCATATATTAGTTTTTGGCAAACTTGTGTTCATTTCCAGTTTACAAGTCATAACAGATAGTTTTTGGTCATTTTCTAGTCAAGTGTTAGGTCAAAAAGGCAAAAGGTCATAAAAAAGTCTGGGTTAGTTTTCTTCAAGTTCCTTATCAGAAAAGTATTGATTTTAATCTGCTTGGCATTTCTTTGTTAGTTAATGAAATTACCTCAAACCAGTTCTCAATTCTTAGTCAATATATGAACTTTCATCTTGTGTAAGGAATTTGTACAGTATCAAATAATCAGCTAGGAATAAGCAAAAGTTTGAAGCCATTGAGCAAACTCAAGTTTTTGTAACTTGGTGAACTGCTTTTTCATATTTCCATTTCCACTTCATTAACTGGTCAATTTTCTTTCACAAAATCAATCCATAAGTGTTCCTGGTTGAATTTTGAGAATTTGAGCTTATTGAAAATTCTTGGTCAATGAAAGTCAACATAAGCACTCTTTTTGCTTATTTTAGAATTCTGAGCTTATTACTTGATGAATTTTCATGAGACTTAATTTCCCGTCCTTCTTTTGAGCTTATTAACAAGATTCTTCACTAAAATCTTGTTGTGCAAGTCTGGATTAGCTTATAGCTTATTTTGTGCTTACTGAAATTAGCTTATCAGCTTTTCAGTAACTTTTAGCCAATTTCCTTGGATAGGTCTAGCTTAAATCTGATTTTAAGTAGTTTGCAAGTTGTTTGGTCGAATTTAGTGGAGAAATAAGCTCAAACGAGCTTATTTTACTCCTTAGCCCGTTTTTGTTGAAAAGTTGTTGGAAATTGCAATTAGGTCCTTGAGGTATTAATCTGTTTGTAATCATGGCTAAACTTGTTACTTTTTAGGGTTTGCTAATAATCAGTCCTTACACTTTCAAGATTGTTTAAAATCAGTTAGGAAGTTTTGAATTAGTTGGAAAATTGGTTACTTGTTTGGACAATTTTCATTTCTAGTCCTCATAGTTTACTGTTTTTACACATCTAGTCCTTTTACTTGTTAGCCTTACATTTGTAGCATTTAAATTTCATAGAATTTACATTTCCAGTCCTTATAGTTTATAGAATTTACATTTGGCATTTTAATTGAATAAAAATATGGTATTTGCACTGTGTTTTACATATAAGTAGACAATATTTTTTATTTTTGCAAGGCTTGTTTGAACTAGCCATAGAATATCCAAAAAACATTACCAACCAAGAACAATTAAAAACCCGATATTGTTAGGACTTTCAATTTGTTAAGAACTGAGAAAAACGAACTTCAACTATACACATTTCAGAAGACAAGCTTGTGAGTTGGTCGTCAAAGAAGCAGGATTGCACGTCACTATTATCCACAGAAGCATAGTATGTGTCTCTATCCGCGTGTTGCGCTCAAGTCCTTCAGATGAGAACCCAACTCACGGTTTATGGATTCCAATTTGATAAAATACCTACGTATTGTGCCTCAAAGTCGGCCATAGCCATCTCTTGCAATCCGTTCAGCATTCTCGCACCAAGCACAATGATGTCAGATTTCACTTCGTCAAGGAACAAGTGGAACGCGGTATCGTGGAATTATACTTTGTCAGAACTGAGTACCAGCTGGCAGACTTGTTTACAAAAGCTCTATCGCAAGATAGGTTTGTGTATCTCGTTGGTCGTCTTGGTATGAAGTATATGACTCCAGATGACTTGGAGGTTCTGGAAAATGAAGCTGCTTGATACTCTCTCATGATGACTTCTAAGCGCATCACAGCTTAGGACTCGGACCTCAAATAAGGAAAGGTTATCACGGACGATAACTTATCCTTCTCAAAGAAAAATTCATATTTCTCGGTCATGAGGTTCTCATAAAAACATTCAAAGTTTTTAAGTTCATGAAAAACGACTTCTAAGTAAATGTCAGCTTAGAACTCAGACTTTACCTTAAGGAAAGTTTATCACGGATGATAACTTATCCTTCACAACGGGAAATTATTTTTTATCGGTCATGAGCTAGTCACAAAACAATCAAAGTTTTGAGCTCATGAAAAACGGACCCGAAAGGGAAGTGTACGTTTCAGTGCGCTTATCCTAAAGCAACAAAAGAGAAGTCCGCTGAACACATTTTTTCAAGTATTTCTCAAAAGGTTTTTCTAAATCTTTCAAAATTGTGTGTTCAACACTCCCTTCCTCATAAAGTGGTTTTTAAATCAAAAAAATGTCATGTTATTTTGATCAATTTTTGAGGGGGAGCGTTTTAAAATCAAAGCCTTTAATGTTGTTGGGTACATCTCAGATATTGTCATATTTTATGTATCCAACACATTCCAAAAATGGTTTAAAACTGTGATATGTAATATACCATATCGGATAAGGCATCTCAACTCCGTACCTCAACATATTTGTGGTGTCGTTTTTTTCCAAACTTTTGTCAAATTTTTGTATCAAGACACACATATATTTTTGAGGGGGAGCATCTCGACTACAGAAGTTCCATGATTCATGCGCGCACACATGTTTCTCTCCCAATCGGTTTTCAAAAATTGTCATATTTTAATCAATTGGTATCTCTAATATATTAAATTTTTTATATTAGAGATAGGGGAGAAAATGTTATTAAAATGTAATATATCGCAACATGTGATCTTAAAGACTTAAGTGCAACTCTTTCCTTCACATGCTAAACTATTTCGAATATCGATGCATGTGTGTAGGGGGAGTATTTCGAAAATGTAAAACTTTCAAAGTGTTAAAAGTTTTGATTTTTATCAAGCACTTTGAATGGTTTTTATTGGTTTTATGGTTACGATCTATACCCAAAACACCTACTATCCATGACGGAACGATGGAGTCAAAAGGTGGTTTAGGATAGGAAACTAAGTCCTTTGATCCAACCAGAACCGGAGGGATCCACCCAAGGACATTCCGTAGCTAAAAATAGTTGTCCTTAGGAAAGATGGAGTGGAATGAAGCTGAATGTGGACCAATTACTTAAGTTAGCACTGGAACAATCACAACAAGGTGCCAGTGATGACGTATTGGTAAGCATTTAAGGAGTTGAATATTCTATGCAACATAGGTAAAAACCGGGTTAACACATCTCTTGAAGACAAGTGTCATGGACCCAGTGATGCAATACACAACCCTTCCCCAGCCATTCGAGTTTCTCTCAAAAGAAACTTGTCTCATTGTCACGGAGATCAACACGTGTCTATTGACTTTCTCACTCCGAGACAGTTAATATTGAAAAGGTGGCAGTCTGCTCCAGCCTCTAATTACTATAATGCACTTATCGAGTCTAGAGCCAAAAAGGATATCAATCTATCATCTCATTAGGACACAATCGAGTCCTGCGCATTATCCTTGTGATATTGCCAGAATATCTGAGTGATACGATTCACAATGAAGATGCAAATCCTGCTTGAGTCAACATAAAAGAAGCTCATGGTAGGTAACTTGTGTGATTCTACACGAATCAAACTTGTGAGAACTGGAATGAAACTAAGTTTGGATTATTAATTGATTCAAACTTGATTCCAGGTTTCTTCGCAAAATCCGTGTGATCTTGCTAGAACATTCAGAGTGACACTCTTTAGTGTTCACAGTGACGAATGGAAATCCTTCCAGTGTCAACCTCAAACAGCACTGCAGTAGGTAACTCGCAAGATTCTCTATGAATCGAGCTTGTGACAAACTGGAAAGCAACAATGGTGCGATTCTCTTAGAATCAAACTTGTTCCAGGAATTCTAAATTGACGACTCTAATCAGACGGATAATTTATCCTTATCACTCTTTACGTTCGCAGTCTGCTTTGAGACGGTCGAGTAAAGAGAACTGGCTACTACCGCCGGGAAACCCTGTCAAGGAGGTTCTTTATCGAATCTACCTGATCACAGGTACGGTATCTAATATTGTCTAACGGTCTTCACCAATCGGAGGTAAAACTACCGAGTTAGGATGAAATGTTCAAAGATATTTTATCCGTGTCTATATATGTTGCTGCATATCAAGATGGTGGTGTAGCTGTGTACTAACTGAAGTCGTCTTTACATGTTCATACTACAAGTTAAAGACTTCCGCTACTCTGATAATCAATGGATACCTCAAGGTCTAAATTCAACTTTATTTATGTGGGAGATTGTTAGCCTTTCGAAATCAACAAAGTATGAACATGTCGAATCAGAAATCATAAGAGCACAAGATGGAGATAATCAAAATACCTAAGAATGTAATAGGTCATCTTGTCACAAGAGCACAAGATGAACACTATCATGGATAGATTGAAAGGCTCAAGCACTCAAAGTAAAAAGACGAAGGCTCAAGATAAAGATCACAAAGGCATGAAGGAACAAAACCGTTACAAACAAGATTAAGGCCAAGATATAAGACCTAAAAAGGAAGATAACCTCCACAAGAATGTATTCACTCAATCATCTTATGTATTTTAAAGATGAACGATACATTAGGGGAGATTGTTAGCCCTATATTTTATATAGTCGAACAAGAATGTGATAGGTCATCTTAGTCGTTAAAGGTCTTGTATTGTAATAGGTTAGTCGGGAAAACCGGGCTTGGACCTTAAGCTAATATTGTCTAAGGTAGGGGCTTTATGC
The DNA here is from genome assembly GCA_025667525.1 of Glebionis coronaria. Taxonomy (NCBI): domain Eukaryota; kingdom Viridiplantae; phylum Streptophyta; class Magnoliopsida; order Asterales; family Asteraceae; genus Glebionis; species Glebionis coronaria. Next base: position 102,450,599 of record CM046876.1, on the reverse strand, counting down.
CCAAGATAGGCCAAGCCCGGCCCAAGAAACAAGCCCATGAGCCCACCAAGCTCATGGGTATATAAACCCTCTTCCATGTGTGGAAGAGGGTGTTACTTTCTCTCTCTAATAGTAATTAGCCTTTCACCATTCTCTCTACTTTCTCTCTCTAACATTCTTCTCTTTCTCTATCTAAATCTTGTGTTATGGATTGAAGTGGGATTAACATATTCCATGTACCGATGTTTGACCGTTGTACCGTTGGAGGGTCTCTTTTGTAAAATTGGCGGTTTCTTTGCGCTTGGGTTTGCTTCCTATATATAAACCAACCCCAATTACATATTTGATTCACCTAATCTTTTATTTTTACACCTCGATTCTATAACTCTAATTCTTATCATCGATCATAAAAAAACAACAATGACTGCTCTACAACTGATCTCTAAACACGACCAAGTTGCTAAGTTAATTCAGAACACTGATTCCCAAGGTTTTCATGAGATACTTGACTTTCTTTATAGAAGTCGCATACAATATGCACTCACTGTAAGTCCTACTGTTTTAATTCCTATTGTTGAGCAATTTTGGAGGAATGCCTCTGTTATTACTCGACATAATCAACCTTGCATTAGAGCTAGAGTTAATGATAGGAATATATATGTCACAGAAGTTCTTTTAAAAGCATCATTGAGACTTAATGAAGCTAATCACATTAGTATGTTACCAGATTCAGAAATTCATGATGGCCTTGCAGTCATGGGATATGAGGGTAGTATGGAAATACTTACTTTCTTTAAAGGATTATTTTTACCTCAATGGAGATTTCTTTTTTCATACTATTATTCACTGTTTAAGTTCAAAGAGTACTTCTTTTGACCAAATTCCTGCTGCTTTGGCATCAGCTGGTATTTGTTGGCAACTAATAGAATTTTTAACTTCTCAAAATTGATTTTTGAAGGAATGTATAAGAACTTAGATGCCTCTAAGAAATTCTTAATGTACCCTAGATTTATTCAGGATATAATAAATGATCAAGTCCTTAATTTTCCCACATCATCAGAAACATGGGATGTCCCTACTTTTACCAAAAAGACCTTTTCTTTTTTGTCTAAGAAAGGTACTACCTTTGGTGAGACTGTAACACCATTATTTGCCCATATGTTAGCAAATGAGACTAACATAGAGGGTAAGGATCCTAGATGTGCTAGTGAACCTCAGCAAACTCCCTCTCATCAAAGTCCCCAACCCTTTGGAGAAGTACACACTTCTTCAACTCATCATGAGGATGAACAACCAATCTCTAATGAGATGATCCATACACTCGTTGCTTCACATGATGCTAGTGGTTCACCACCAGCTAGGGCAACAGAGGTATTGGATATTGCAAATTTGACTGCTTTGTGTATTAGTTTATCTAAACAGGTCAAAGATTTGCAAGATGCTAAGCTTTTGCAAGTTGAAAGGATTGAGGAGTTGAATGCTAAGATCAAAAAATTAAGGAGGAGAGCAAATCCTTAGATCAGGCATCAAAGGTCTATTCATAAGGCTCAATTGAAGGATCAAAATCAAAAATTAAGAGCCTTCAAAAGAAAGCAACTGAAAGCATCCAGACAGGAGAGGAAATTAGAGGAAGCGGGACCTTCTTCTGATATTCAGGCTAGTTTTCGGGAAGGAGCAAATTTTGAGGGAAGGAAGTTTGATGATGAATTTGGTAATGGATTTGAATATTTCGTGAATGATACCAACATGGAAGATCAGCCACAGGATCCATTATCATTTGAAGAAAATGTGGTTACAACAGTGCCAATTCCTTAACAGAATGTTGAAGCAATGAAAGAAGAAACAAACCAACCGCAACAACAATCACCACCACTACAACAAAAAGTGATTCCAAAAGCTAATTGGGAAAGGTTCTATGAGAAGCTTGAAGAGATTGATCAAACTTTTCCAGTTATTACAATTCAACAACAACAGAAGACACAATCACTTTCAAAGGATGAGACAAAGAAGGGTGATGGGTCTGACAAAACTAAAGAGTTGGAGATTGAGAAAACGACTACTAAGGAGAAGAAGGCATCTGCAAATACCTTGGTGGTAGATGATAAAGAAGTGTCTAACACTGGTGAAGCAAGTACTGTTGACCCAAGCACTGTCAAGCCTAGTGCAAGTACCGCTGTAGGTGTAAGTACTGTTGGTCAAAGATCTTCACTACCAACTTCTGAAGAAAGCTCTACTCCATCTTTTGGAGAGGATGAGACTTTAGCAAACCTTTTGCTTAGTCTTAGGGAGAAAATTTCAGCAGAAAATTCTAAACAAGCAGAGGTTGAAAGAAAGGCACAATAAGATGTTGTGAAAGCTCAAGTAACTTTAACAACAGAGCCACAACAAAAACAGGTTGAGGAGCCACAAGTACAACAAAATCAACCAGTGGAACAACAAAAAGTTTCCAATAAAGTCTAAGATAGAGGCAAGAAGGTGTAGACTTCAAAGCTTGCTACTAAAGGTATTGTTATACCAGGTCAACAACCCAATGAGAGTGAAGATGAAAGACCTCTTAGGTTCTCAAGGAAACAACCAAAGATAAAACCTAAGGAAAAAGGCAAGAAGAAATTACAATCTGAATCAAAAGAAGAAGATAGTGATTCATATATTGTTGAATATGCCTTGAAGAAATTTCATCAAATGGAACATGATGAAGAAGTGGCTTGGATATTAAAAGTTAAAATTTATGAAGAACAACAACAATAAGAACTTGCAGCTAAACAAGCATTGCTTGAAGCTCAAAGAATACAACAAGCGTGGAATATTGAAGAATATGACAGAATACAAGCTGAATTAAAAGCAAGTGAGCTTCTTGTTGAATCAATGATAGCTGAAGAGAGAGAGAGAGAGAGGCTTATGATGAAGATGAAAAGTCAATATTGATTGATGATTTGGTCAAAGAACAGCAAAGGTGTGGTAACCGAACCCGAGGTCATTATTTAACCCTATTTTACGAGTATATTTGAAATTTTTGACGAGTTTGAGTTCTATTAAATTGATGATTTGACTTGAAACCAATGATTGAAAGTCTTATTTTGTGTTTTAACTAGTTATGAGGACTACTAGTAATTGCGATATCGACAGATACCCAAAATTTTACGTTTTATTATCGATCGTTTCGATGTTTGATGTTTTCGACGTTTTCATTTTAATTACGTTTTAAGTCGTGTAGAATCCATATTATTATATTTCGTGTGTGTTTTAACTTTTGAGAAGTTTTTTTACGAAATCCGAGTCTCGTAAAAATTTTGAAAATTGACTATTAGTCATTTCCTGCTCTTTAACTAGTATTTTGCATTTTAGTCCACAAGAAAGCACTATTTGAAAAATCTACCCTCCAATCACCACTATATAATTTTTTCCACTAAGCATTTTTTTATTTAAAATCATTTAAACAAAATTCACCAACTTTTGTCTCTTTCTCTCTTATGTCGTGAGCGACACACACCCAAAACACCATCCAAATTTTGATTTTGATCTTGATTTGTGAAAAACTAATCAAAGTCCCATTTTGGAAATTAAGAGGTGATCATTTTGATCTAATTTTTGTTTACATGCATTAAGTTTTCATTTTCATAAGAATTATGGGTGTGTGATTCATTTTTAGGTCATGCATGTGTTGTTTATCACCATGATCATAGTTTTGACTAATGCATGTGTAAATTTTGAATGGTTTGAAAAGGATGAACATACAAGTGAGTTAGGAGTATTAGGGTTTGAATAGGATGATTGTAAGTTGAAATTAGAAATGTAAAAATGGTTGAAATGGGTCAAAAGTTTGATTTAGTGTGATTTATAAAAGGGTATTTCTATAGGTTGAAGTGGTATTATAGGATATTGTTATAGATTTTCTCCCAAGCTTCATTTTGATACCAATTAGAGATTTCAACTCAAAACGAGGAGGAAATTACACTAGTTTGATTATTCGTGTATCGGGAGGCGAGTGTCAACACAATCCGAAATTGTTGTTGATATTTGGATCAAATCTCGAGGACAATAAAATGAGTTTTGAAAATAGTCAAGGGATGTTCTTGGGGTCTAAACATAGGTTTGTGAGTCTATTTTAAACTCAATTTTCGGTTTTTCAAATGGACTTGGTTAGAAAGGTCAAAATGGTTTTGTGAGTCGAAGGTGTAAAACTGTCCGGATTTTGAAAGTCAAAGATGTGTTGAGCAGAAGGTCTTAGAGGTCAAATCTTTTGATGAAATTTTTTGAGGGCTTTCTATAGGTTGTGAGTGAGTACTCCAACAAGTTTCATAAAAATTAGAGGTGTCTAGGTATGGGAAAATAGCTTGTACATTAGGTATGTGTCGACAGAATGTTATCGGGAGTGTTGTCTAGTGAAGTGAAAATGTGAAAGCGTTTAGTAGTATCACTTGCATGAGTTATTCTTGGGGTTTATTGTGGTTTTGAAATTTTGATTTGGTTTTTCTAAGTATGAATTATACTTGAGTATATTGTGATTAAAGTGCGCGCCTTATTTGGTAGGTTGCGGCTTTCGTGTTCATTGGGTATCATCTATCATCGACGATCGTCCTACTACTACTCTTGTACTAAGGTGAGTCTATAATCTCACTTTATACTAGTTATTAAATGTTTTTAACCCGCGAGGGGGATATATGCTATTAGAAACAAAATGAAACACAAGTCATGAATAATTGTTTGGATCCGAATGTTGTCTTGAATTATATAAGTACCTTGTTGCTGAAGTCTCTAAATTCATGAACCGTTAACTATTGTCTTACCCTTGTGAGGGATAGGAATAGCCGCTTATTCAAATGATAGTATTATTGGGTTGACAACCCTATATTAGACCAGGGTTTACGGCGAGTAACCTCTGGGAAGGATATTTTTCGAGAATAAGAAATTGTGGTATAAAATTAGCAACTAATACCATAGAGGGGCAATGGTTTCATCTAGTCATGCTCGCATTTGGCGTGGGTGACTAAATTAAGGGGTCGGTGTCATGAGCTTAATACAATTCTATAGCTTTTGCTATAAGACGGAATACCTGAATAATTGATTTTACTCTTGTGTTCAAATGTAATTTACTAAACATATAGATTCACTCAACATTATTTGTTGACCCTTTTAAGCATGTGTTTCAGGTAATCGAAGGTGATGATGGCGAAGCTTGCTTGGGAAGGGTACGGGTTTGCTTTTGTGGTCCTGTGGTCTAAAATTCTTTTCTTTCCCTTTGTTATGAACAATTTGTATTATGTTTGTGTGTGGAAGTAAAACAATGTGGTTTGATGGTTGAAATCTTGGGGGGGACCTAAGACGCTACTCTGGTTGTTAAAGTTTTTCTTTATTTGGGATTGAATGTTTTAAAAAAATGTTGTAAATGATGTCCTTTTATTTCTTAAACGTCTCATTTTGAGGTCGTTTGATGTATCTTGTGTCTAGCACCCAAATGTGTTTTCTGTTGCGCAATATATTTGGGGTGTTAGAAAAGGTTCTTTGTAGAAAAGATGAGATTGGAAAGAATCAAGCCTCCAACAACCAATCAACTAAGGAACCAGATGATGGCTTATCTAAAGAAAGTTAAGCATTTCAATCATGCTTAGCTAGTCGGGGAAATTTTTTGATGAGATTAAGGCTCTCTATGAACAACACAAGAGGAGCAAACTCAACTTTTTTGATATAGATTTGAAGCAGATAAGAAATATATTGAAGATGTAAAGAAATATTAAGGAAAACAAAGACAGTTTGGAAGTACCCCCAGACTTGATATAGAAGGAAGTTCTCCACCAATTAAGACTACTTATGCTAGGAAGAATAAGAGAGCAAAGGAGACTCCAAAGGAAGTTGAAACTCAAGTGTTGAATGAGGGTAATAAAGCTCAAAATGTTGAAAATACTGAAAATGTACAGGCGGTACATACACAATCAACGGTACATACATAGGAACTTTTGGAGGAAGATGTTGTACAAACAAAACAAGAAGAGGAACCTCCAGAGGTACTAAAAGAAAGAAATCAACTAAAAGGAAGCACCTAGCAAAGAAAAAGGGAAAGTCTACAACTGATGAAGAAAGTGATAGAGATGAGAGCTGTAGAAAGTACTTGAAGGTAGTTGGATTTGCAGATCAGTGCATGGATACAAAGATCACTAGAAAGAAATCTTCCATTACAATATGGACATGTGCTACTAATCAAGTACTTGAAGCTCATGGGATGACTAGAACAGATGGAACATTTAGGATGTTTAGGTTATTGGAAGAATGACTCCATATACTTAATAGACAAGACATTCAGGATCTGTAAATGTATGTCCAAGGAGGATGTGAAGGAAGAGACCAAGTCTCACTATTGCTTCATGAGATAAAATTTATGTATGAGCCACATACTGCTAATCAAGAGATATTTGATGTAGATGATGTTACTTTAGATCTAGTGGAGTGCACACATTGGATGTAGATGATGTTACTTATTATTTGCTTCAAGAGAAGATATATCCTTTTGGAAGGAGACTGCTAGAAAGGATGTTGGATCTTCAACTAGAAGTTTAGAAGAATCCACCAGTGCTTTGGAGTTGATAAGGATGATTAAACATCAAATCAAGGATTTGGAGATAGAGGAGGAAGCTGAAAAGGAACTTTAAGTGTTTGACTTTCAGTCACACTTCACAAATGGTTATCAGTTCACCATGTCTAATCCACATAAGACCTGGCAAGTCCATAAGAAAACGGTTTATGGTAAAGACTTCTCAAATCCGTTGATAGTTGGCAGTTTGCTAAAAACTACATGGTCATTAACTCACCATGCTTAATTGCAAAGAGTTGGCTAGTCCTAGGGCAAACGTTTCTAGGTAAAGACTCTATCAAATCTGTTATATGGTTGATAGTTTACCAAAAATTGTAGGGTTATCAGTACACCTTATTCTTGATGAATAAAGTATTGGTTATTCCAGAGTGTACGACTAACTGGTAAAGAATAAATCAAATCCGTTGATAGCTGATGATTTGCTAAAAATTATGATGCCAATACAGATTGGTTTGTTGTTAACTTTTTATTTCAGGTGAGAAGATACAAGAAAGAATGTTGATTCATAAATAACATTGGTAATATGTTCAAGGAGATTCATGCTTATCAAGGAGATTATAAAGAAGGTTTTGTCATCATCAAATAGGAGAAGATGATCCATGATCTAGAGCCACACAGGAAGGTCTAAAATATGAAGATAATATAGTTGCTGTAAAGAATGTTCAAGACACAAAAATCATACTTTGAAGACAAAGATGAAGCTCATAAAAAACTAGAGTTCATTATATCAGAAGAAGATCTGCAGCAGTGTTTGGATACATTCAGTTGGTACAAAGATCAAAATTACCAAGTTCAATCCAAATTTGAAGTGAAGTTTGAAGACATGCATTCTTATACATTCAACACACCGAAAAACAAGAAGACAACAAGTTATCATTCTTGTTTAAGGGAGGATTGTTAGGAAATATTTGTAAAAGTACCAAGTACCGTTAGTTATGGACTAAGCAGTGTTATAAAAAACGGGCTAGGCGGCCGCCTAGACGCTAGGCGGTCATACTCCGCCTTGATTAATGGCTAGGCGGCCAAGCTAGGCGAAAAGGTCAAAAGGCGGTCAAACAGCCGCCTAGGCGGTCAAAAAAGTCAACAAAAAGTCAATATAGTTTTTACAAAAAATTAATGGGTTTCTTTCTAATATATAATGTCCATATTTATTTTAACATAACATCTTAAAATAAAAGATAAATGAATGATTGTAAACATAAAGTAATGGACTTTCGTATGACATTAGAACAAATTGAATTATATGTTCACGTTTTAAGTCTTAATTACTTAAAATATTATGTTTATTTGTCTATTTTGTAATTTCAAACTAGGTGAACTTTGAAATATTTAATATTACAAGTCTTTTAAGTCATATATATTATTTATAATATTTATATGCATAAAATTCCAATACGCATAGGCGGCGCCTAGGCGCCGCCTAGACGAATTTCACCTCGAAGTTGGTCGACCGCCTGACTAGCGCCTAGCGATTTCTACAACCTTGGTACTAAGTATCATTACTTATAGTAAGTACTGTTAGTGTTAGTGCGGTACATGCTAAGTACTGTTAAGCTAAATGTAAGCACTGATAATATAGATAAGGACTAAAATATCTTTAGTAAAGATATGTTCTAAGTATATTGAGAGTATGTCGTCTGTGACATACGTATCTAAATAGAATATTCTAGGGTTCCTTGCACTATAAAATGAACATAGGTACATTGAGTTTATTGTACCTTAATAGGATCTTAATCTATTCAAAGGGATCAACACAACCTACAAATATGAAAAATAAAAAAACCCAAAAAGGCTCGAAAGAACCCAAACAACACTCCAAGGAACTCCACTCAACCCATCTGCGAAATAACCAATGGATCCAATCGATGTACACATTCTTTGGCCAACTTATCAGCATCATCGTTACGCCCTCACTTAATATACGTAATCATTCTATTACAACTCACATATTGGAACGCATCAATGTCATGAAAGTGACGAAACAACCTCCATAGCCTCTCATCCGGATGATTAACCCATGATACCTTATTTAGAGTTTCTATGGTTATATTAACCGATCTAAAATCCTCATTCTCTTTTATCATGTTACATGCTTTTTTAATTACAATCACCTCATCAAAATTGGAGGCCAAAACACCGATTGATATTAAAACATAGCTAAAATAACCCGATTAATATTTCGTAATAAACCACCAATACATGTTAAACCCTGCTTACCCATAGATGACCCATTAATAGTTAAATTTTAAATCAACATTAAGCACAAAAAACAACTATGAAATTTTTCATACTTTCGATGAGGGTAAATCATTGAAATCGAGAACATATCTACACAAAAATCTAATAATGAAGACGATCATGATGGAAATAAAGATTTTATCCAACAATCGATATTCAATTTCACAAGGTCTAAAAGATGAGAGGATGATGTTTTCTTATTAGAAAAGACAAATTTATTTATAGCGTCGCAAATATGCCATAAGATCGAGAGAAAAGACATTACCCATACTTCTTTACACTTCGAAAAAGTAGCCATTTTAATCTTAAAAAACAAATACACCTACCAAAGTCCGAGTAATTTCTCATTTAAAATCCCATTCATTTATTAATGTCCACCAAATAAAAAGAGAGGTTTTACAATGAACAAATAGATGGTCAATAAACTCCGGAGTAGAGTTACAAGCGGACAACTACATTGATTTTCAAAGATGGACCCGATTTTAAAGAGTAAATCTTGAGTTGGGAGTTTACTGATAATAGTTTGCCAACAAAGAATACGGGCTTCAGGCAGAGCTTTTAGTTTCCATATCATGAAGAGATGGTAATTAATATTACAAGTTATCTTCTACAGCTCATGCGCAAAATATTTGCATGAGTATCTACGTGAAGATTCGAAAGACCATACGAGTTTATCATCCTTTGAAGCCGTCATTGCTGTTAAGTTTAACATAAACATAAAGTCATCAAATTGACTTTCCTCCCAATCAAATAAACCTCTTCTAAACTCAATGTCCCATTTCCAATTACCACCTTCCCAATTACCAAAATTGCACACCAGACTTGTTTTTTGGGATGCTAAAATGCATTCGGGGAAATGATAACTTATATTCCGTTTGTTTTGGTTATGTTATGGTTTTGCATTATTCATCTACTTTGTGTTTTAGTTTTGTTATTTTAACTTCTAACTCTTATTATGTTTTTTCTGAAACTATGATTCTTACAATGCCTTAGTAAAACTTCTATAATGTTTCGGAAACTTTGAAGGTATGGGCCAACTTGTTACTTTCGGCTTAAAATGCTATCATAACCAATGTTTTCAAAGTCGAGTTGACCCGGCTGATAGAACCGGATGAATCACGAACCAACCAGTTGTTTGTATTAGTAGATAAATGGCTTAAGCCCAGTTTGTAGGCTGTGTCTATTAGGTTTTACCAATATATATAGTTGATGAATAATATGTAATACCTATGAGATTTTCATATTCATCAACTATATATAGTGGTAAAACTCTAATAAACTCAACCCACAAACTAGGCTTAGACTATTTTTCCACTAATAGTCTGAACTAGGGGTGAGAAAAACCGTACCGCAAACCGCAAAACCGCAAAAACCGCACCACGGTAAAAACCGGTGGATCGATTTTAAGAAAAAGAAAAACCGCACAATGCGGGGCGGATGCGGTTTTACCCATAAAACCGCACCACAAAATCCGCACCGCAACCCACATTAGTTATATAACTCGAAAAAATACACATCAATGATTCAATGCGTTTTATAAGGGTTCGAGTGCATGTTATCAATAATATTCTAAGTAATGTGTGTGTTTTCATTAACTATATGCATTATTATAACCAAAAATACCAACATTGTGTAACAAAAACTAAAAAAACCACATAAATTTTATATATTATAAGAGGTGGTGCGGTGCGGTTACAATACGCAACACACAAAAACCACAAAAACCACAAAAACCCGCAAAACCGAAACCGCAAAAACTGCGCGGTGCGGATTCACATTTTTTGGAAAACCACAATTGCGGATGCGGTGTGATTTTTACCAAAAACCATACCACCCCGCACCATGCTCACCTCTAGTCTGAACATCAGTTTTAAGTGAAAACTTCGGTTAAATCGCTGGTTAAACTTGAATCATGACCCGATGGCTCAATCGAATCTAACTAAAACACCTATTTTAAAACATTGACCGTAACAATATATGTCAAGTGATTGGCTCTGAAAAAGTTGAAGATAGTTTATGAACAACTTTTAACCACATGAAAAGACAGAATTTGGTCTTCAGTAGCAACTACGGATAATTAAATGCAGCAAATTAATAAAACAAAGTCGTGTGGCATTCTTGTTACAAGTTTATTACGTGAAAGGCATGGACTCGTACTCAATTTTTTTTACTACAATCAATAAACGAAGTTCGATAAGGTAAAGATTTAAGTGTCATTGCTCCATTATATGTCCTTTCCATGCATCAAAATATTTTGAAAACTTATATTATAATATTTAATTACATATATGTAAAATGCAAAGAACAAAAGATGCGTCGTAAACCTTTTGAATTGCATAATGTCTTTTTAAAAAGATATAAGTTAATTCAATAAAATTCAACGTTTTCAATAATCGTACTAGTAAATTGGAATCGGAATTAGAAGTACTTCCCTATATATTGGTGGTTGTAAAATAAATAGTTCATTGGAATTAAATGACTTGATTTAATTTCGGTGGTTGTGTACATGTATTTAAAATGCATACGTAAACTTTAATGCCGAAAATAATAACTAGTACTACAGTTTTGACTCTACTATTCAAAATCAGTTGGTATCACTTATTAATGACCAACACCTCGTTTTTTCATCACAAAGTTATTCATATGTTATGCATGTAAGTGTCAAGATCTACGTATCATATGGATCAACAAATAAAGCCCTCACACAAACCACAACGAATTAGAGAGAAAGCAAAACACTCATGCAATCAAGAAAATGGTGGAAGACCCAAACTAATATAGTAGTTATTAATTATGCATGCATATTTTTTGTTAGAACTAAAAAGCTTTTATTTTGTACGGATCGGAGTAGCATAGAAATTTTGGGCATGCATGGCGCATTTAAAAAATATCCGCATTTTTAACAAAATTGTATACCACGTTAATATGGAGCGATCAAGTTAAAAGTACTAAAGGCTGTGATCCCCAACATGGGCTAGGCTATAAAGGCATAAACTATTGGATCCTAATTAATCCCGTTTTGATAAAAAAAAAAGAAGTATGAAAGTGATATACGGAGTTCCAAGTATACAACTTGGAAACTAAAATACACACGTAAATAGAAATCCAAAAGAATCATCAAGGTCATTTTCTACAAGTTGATGTGACTTTTCATAAGAAAAAACAACTGAACGTTTTTAACTTGGATATCATATTGATATTGTACATTGTGTCCAATAACTTTCAAAATATAGATAAATATATATGTATTTCCGAATCACTTAAGTCGCATACAACCTATCAATCTATCATAATCCATTTACTCCATATTTATTTATATAATCTAATCTTTTTAAAATAAATGTTCATGATCCGTCACTTCATGTGATATGGTTGAAAGCTCTACCAGAGTCTATTGATTTTTTTTACATGACTAATCTTTATAATTAATTAAGTTTGTAACACCGTTCATCCTGGTCAGTAAAACATTTCATGTGCAAGGGTTATAGAAAATGGATTTGGGTAGGTATATGCAATGAAAGAAAGGGTAAGAGAAATAGTTATGAAATAAGGGAAGACATTCATTAATTATCATTTAAAGATGGTTTGGTATATCTAATAAATACAAAAACAGTTCCCAGAAGAAATGTAAATATGTGAAATTGAATGTTATCACAGGAGATATATAAATTGAATAGAAACTAAATACTAGTAATGTTTAGGTGAAAGCAGTTGTAAATAATCAAGACTTTAGGGGGTGGGGGGATTAAAATTTCACCACAAAGGCTAGCTAGGTGTGCCTACAAATTAACAAATGTCATTTTCTGATATAAATTATGCATTATTCAGACATCTTTTTGGTTAATTGAGTATTTATATCCCTAGTGTAACATTGTGAATATATATAACATGTCATGCATGTTGCACACCCTACTACTATTGGAAGTTAATTGTGGCATTTAAGGGATAATCTGACTTTAGTTTTCTGGACTGGCAACTTTTTCAATTGTAATTAAAGAATACATTTAGGTTTGTTTAGTGTGGTACAATTCTATTTTCTAAATGAATTATCAACTTACGATTATGTTTGCTTTGTAGTAGCTATGACTATGACTATGATTGTAAATAAACTGAACGTTTAACGAATCGTTCGTTAATCGTTTGACAAAAACTTATCTATGTTTGTTTATTTAATAGATAAACAAATATGAAAAAGATTTTTGATCCGTTTAGTTAAATGAACGAATATGAACAATTGTTCGTTCGTTTACTTGTGTTCGTGAACGGTCGATTATGTTCGTTCGAATAAGTTCAATTAATGCGTTCGTTTATGTTCGATTATTTTCGTTCAATTAACATCTCAAATATAAAAAAGAAGTTAACAAATGATATATCGAGTATTTCAAAAATCTCTAACAATATTTACTAAGTATTTCAAAGACCATATTAATCATTTAAAGTAAAAACTTTAGTTTTATACTCGTTTACGTATATATATGATCGTTTCTGTTCGTTTACGTTCGTTTAATGTACTAAAAAATGAACATGAACAAGTTCAAATCTAAATAAATGAACATGAACAAAATCTTTTGTCCGATTAAATGTCCGCGTTCATTTATTTGTTCGCCTAGAATTAAATAAACGAACATGAGTAGGGTAAATGTCAAAAATACACAACGTAATTTTCCAGATTATCCATTATACACATCGTACTATTTTATGTCCTTTATTCTCACTTGACACGTAGGTAAAATAGTTTGACTTGGTCAAACCTGTTGACTTTTACCTTTGACCAACTTTTTTTACCGGTTGCATATTTTTTTTCCACGTCGTTTTAATATACTTAAGAAAATCATTACCACTTTATAAAACAACGCATATAGTCTTTCAAACAAATCTTTCATCCTAAGAACCCTAATTTTTTCTGAAAATAATTAAAATCGATTTAGGTAAATTACTTTGTTATTATATTGTTGTAATATGATGATTTATTTGTTTTTAATTGTTGTTTTGAACTATTGTTTTAATCAGATTAGGGGGAAATGATTAACACTAATTTTTCCCCCTAATTTTTAATTTGATTATTTTTAGTTTCTGATGTTTCCATTGTTTTAATATGATGAATCCAATGTTCTGCCCTAACTTTTAATCTTTATAATTGCAGGTTTGTTGGAGACGTATGGCGAAGTTTGTGGTGGATTTGCATCATGATGGGTTGTTTATAGGCAATCCCGACTCATATACCAATGGTGACGAACGTGTAATTAATGATATTGACTTCGAAGGTATGAAATATGACGATTTATTCTTGATTATCCATAGGTTAGTGTTAGTAGCACCTGTATCCATCTTCTATACTCTACCTGGTGCTCCAATGTATATGGGTTTGAGACCCATTGCTAATGATGCCCATGTAGAAGAATTTGTAGAATGCTTGTTTGAGAATAATTGTCATTTGTCTGTTTACACTGAACACCATGGGTATGATGCTTTTAATTTGGTTAATGAGGATAGGTTACAGTCAGATTCTAGTGATAGTGACTTTAATGATGTTTATAAGGATGATCCATTGGATGACTTTCCTGAACACATTGATTTCCAAAATGCGGGAGAGGACAATGTAGACATTCTATGCTTACAACCACTAATACTTGGTTGAATAAGCTAGTTGGTAAGGGTAGGTTTGTGGGTGACAATGAGAATGACAAACCTGAAGGTCATGGAGAACTGGGACAGTTAATAATAGAGTATCATGATCCTGATGATAGTTTTGTTAAACCTAGATACAAAGTTAGGAAAGACTTTCAATACCCCAATTTTAGTCCTGATACACCATGGGATGAATGTGAACCAGTACTAGGTATGAAGTTTGAGAACCCATTACAACTTAATAACTTCTTATCTAACTATGGAGTTAAAAATGGTTATCAGTTGTGGTATTTACACTATGAGAGTCATAGAATACTAGTATAGTGTGGTAGGGATGTTAGTGTTGGTAATTGTTATGGTAAAAGAGGTAAAAAAAACCTATAGAAGAAAGCAATCTAATTGAGTCAGATGGTAGTGAAGAAACAAGCTCAGACATTGATAAAGGCAAAGGTAAAGGGAAATTAGGTGAGCCAAGCAAAAGGAGTGAAACATCAAAAGCTAATTGGACTGAAAGAAAGGCAAAAGAAAAGGAGTACGTGATGGCCGGGGTGGACTTTCTGTTTAGGCTATGGGCTAGTTGGATGGGCAATGAAAGGTCATTTATCAAATCCCTCTACCATGCTCACAAGTGTTGCAGACACTACAATTTAGGTGCATTGGTTACATACAAATGGATAGCTGAGCATTATGCTAGGGAAATCATTAATTAACCCTAATATAGGTCATAGGTTTATGCAGAATTCAATCAGAGAAAAGTTTATGATTAATGTGAGTTTAGGTCAATGTAGAAGGGCAAAACAGATGGTGTTGTATGACCATTAAGGTGGCTTAATAGACCATTACAGTAGGCTATGGGACTACAGGCAAGCCTTGTTGGACTCTAACCCTGGTTCAACCTGTCACATAGATTTGGAAGAAAAAGATGATGGGCTTACATATTTCAAAAGATTTTATGTATGTTTTGCTGGACCAAATGAAGGCTGGAAAGGTGGGTGTAGAAAAGTAATTGGTTTGGATAGGTGCTTTTTGTCACACACTTGCAAAGGGCAGTTACTTACTGCAATGGGAAGGGATGCTAATAATCAAATGTTTCCTATAGCGTGGGCTGTTGTAGGGTGGAAAACAAGCATAACTGGATGTGGTTCTTGGCCTTGATCCACTATGACCTTGTATTGAACAATGGCGTAGGTCTTACAGTCATATCAGATGGACATAAGGTAAGAAACATGTCACTTATGTCTATATATGTTAACACTTAACTATAAATTTTTTATCTATATTATGCTAACATTTAATAAATACAATCAATATAGGGTCTAATAGAAGCTGTCAAGGTTTGGTTGGGGGAGGCTGAGCACAGGCAATGTGCAAGACACATTTATGCAAATTTCAAGAAGAAATGGAGTGGCTTACATTACAAGAGACTGTTTTGGTGGGATGCTTCCTGCACAATACCTGAGCACTTTCATCAGGTTATGGATGCAATTAAGAAACTAGATGATAATGCATACACATGGTTAGTTGACAGAAATCCAAATACATGGTGTCGTGCTTACTTTGAAATGGACAGACGTTGTGCAACATTTGAAAATGGTATGTCTGAGAGTTTTAACTCTAGAATACTTGTGGCTAGAGGAAAGCTCATAATTAACAGGTTAGAAGACATCAGGATATACATTATGCAAAGGATTTGGGTCCTTAACAAGAAAGTCGTGGAACACACACATGAAATTACGCTATTAGCTAAGAAGATGTTGGAGATTCATACAATTAAAATAAGGTACAATACTTAAAGTTTCGTTTACAAAAATTGTCTAACATTTATTATAGAATTTATAATGATGAGTTGTAACACTATGATAGGAACTGGGTGGTGTACCGGAGTGGTTACCAAGAAGTTGAGGTAAGAAGAGATGGCCATGCGTATGGTGTCAATGTTGATAAAAAACTTTGTGGATGCAGAATGTGGGAGCTAACAGGTATACCTTGTGTCTATGTTGTGGCTGCTTATTCTCACCTAGGTTTGAATCCAGAAGTAGGTGTCAGTGACTGGTATTCTAAGTCCAAATGGATTGACTGTTATAAGCACTCCATTAGACCACTCCCTAGTTCTAGTGTATGGAAGAGAACAGAGCTTGAAAAACCATTACCACCTCAAGAAAGAAAAATGTCGGGCAGACCTAGGAAACAAAGGATTAGGCATCCTTCAGAAAATGACCATGAAATTAGTAGGGTTGGAAGAGTGATTCATTGCCATAGGTGCTGGCAATCTGGGCACAATAGAAAAAATTGCAAGAATACCCCAAGAAGTAAACCAAAGAATTTATATGATGTTCTTTATGAACAACAAAGTCAGACACAAAATGAAGGGGATGTAAGTGGTTTACAGGCTACACAGAATAAGCCAGTAGACATGGCTAACCCTGTTATGCCAGTATCAGAAGCCAATGTTACAACTCCAATCTTAAAGAAACATGCTCGTACCTCAAAAAATACCCCATCTGGTTCAAAGAAGCCTCCAACTACACCTAAGAAGCCTCATCAACCCAAATTAGACAAAGGGAAAAAACCAGCAACTAATGCTGGAACAAGTTTAACTCCAGAGGTACACTTTAATGAATTAAACAGATAACAATGTAATTAACTGTAAAAGAACTTAGCTTATAATTGGAAAACTTGTGTACAGGAACATCTTGAGGAAATTGGAAGACAGGCTTTGGAAGAGCTTCTAAGAACTGAGGCTGAAGAAAAGGCAAAGTGGGAAGTTGAGGAGCAACAGAGAATAGACGATGAAGATGCTTGGAAAGACTACACTAGTGCCTTTACATCATGGTAGATATATGGGTCTTCAGCTAGGCAAATATCTGGAAGAACTCCTATTACAAGACATATGGCTGAAATGAGAATGCACAATCAACTAGTAGATAAAATTTTTATGTCCAACCCTGAAGATGCAGCAGAATACTTTGATACACAAGACAGGTTACATGGAGATGAATCTGACTTAGGTGCTACATTTCAATCAGTCACTTCTTAAGGAAGCCACTTAATACTAAGAGAAAAAGGTAAACCTGTTGTGTCAAGTGCTCCTGTACCCAAAAAAAAGAGGAAGGCCAAAGACAAAAAAAGGCTCACAAACAGACATATCAGTTCCTTTTAGGGTTACACACAAGAACAGAGGTAGATCTGAAAGGATAGCTAAGATGAAATCCAAGAAACTGAAGTTTGATGAAGCTGAAAATGGATCTACACCAGCCAAGGCTCTTCACCTTACTGATTGAGTATATGAAGCTATTGTAATAGTTTGTTGTAATCTGGATATTGTTTATGTAGCAAATATGTGATGGTATTGGTATAATGACCTAAACAATTGAACCAAGCTTTTGTATAGGATAAGGTAGGAATGATGTTGTTGTTTAATGTGTGATTCGTATGAAATGGATGCACAAATTTTCTCCTGTTAGTCACATGCCATGGATAGCATGGGAATCTCTTATAAAAAGCAACATCTTTTATTTTATATGATATTGTTTAACAAGTTTGAATGGAAACCAGGACCATCTTGTCTCTTAGTTAGGAAATGGTTTGTACAGGTTACATTATTTTACAAAAATTGTGTGTATATCCACATGTTTTCACACAACACCATCAATCTAAACAAAGCATTACATACCAAGTTTTGAAGTTAAACACACCATTACATACCCTGATCTTTAAACCTACCAATACATACGAAGTCTGCAAAAGCTACCAATACATACCAAGTTTGCAAAAGCTACCAATACATACCAAGTCTGCAAAATTACCAATACATACCAAGAAAAACACATCATAATATCATATACCTTAGAATAACAGCTAATAACTTAATCATTACATACAGAATCCATAAAATATTCATGAAAAGTTCATAAAAGTGTTTATCAAACCTTAGCTTTGCCCTTTCCTTTGACTGCAATTTTAGGACCCTTCATTTGTTCACAGATTTGTAACCAAGTCATTTGGTTAGAAAGACCAATGACTCAACCAGTAACTGCAATAGGACTTTTAGCAATCTGTTTTGAAGATGCATTCACAGGTATGTATTTACCTTTGATAGCATCATAAGATTTTGGTGCAAACACCCATTTTGAGTTATGACCAGGGCTTTCACAATGGACACTAAAATCATCACTTTCAGTTGAATCTTCTATATCATACCCATACCATTTGAGAATAGCTGCTAGGATTTCATTATCAAATGATCTTTTAGATCCATGTCCAAGACTTGATCCACAAGCATATGATCTTTTTAAACCCTTAACTTTTTTAGATCCATGCCCTTTACATGAATCCATGGTTTTTGAAGAATACCCTTGAGTCATAGTATCTCCTGATTCACTGTCACTACTAATTTCAATAATGTCTACAAAAAAAACATTACATACAAAGGATGACATATGGGTATAGTGTGAAAACATGGCTAATAATTCGACACCATACTTACCTTTCCTTTTATCTATTTTTGAAATCATTTGATAAGTCCTTAAATGTTAAACATGTTACCTGTCTAACTTTTTGACTAAAGCTTAAATAGAAGTAAATGAGGATGTCAAATGGTTGAGTGAGACTCATTTATATCAGACAGGCCATGTAGGTGGGAGCATGTCATAAATATGGCTAACACATACAGTCAACACATTTGCTGATATAACATATCAGGGAAAAAAACTTGGGCATATAACATATCAGGGGAACATAACAGAAACTAGTAACATCTTCATGCTAATCTGGCAAGAATCATAAACAAGAAAAATCTGGCAACAAAAGATCTCATAAATATATTCAATTCATTGTAAAAGTAACAACATACAATGATTACCTTAGCAAATCTAGGATTAAAACTATTGTTAAAAACAAAACACAAACTGAAATAACTAACATTAGCCTATCATAAACCACAAATTTGGCCTTCACATTCTTCAAGTCCTCTTTTTATGCCTTTAAGCATTTCAATGTGACTGTCATGGGGTAACACTCTCTCTGATCCATTGTTTGTACCACCCGAGTTGACCATCCTCCTCAAGCTTTTATTCTCTTCCTGCAATCCATACAACAATGCTCTGTAATATGGAGACAATTCAAGGTATAGAAAACCATACACACCACATTTTATTGTCTTGTCTCTGATTGGACAAGACCTAAACCTTCTTCCTAGATTTTCTAGAGTCCAAGCTGCTTGGACAGGAATTGGGTGGAGGGGGGGGGGGGGGGGGGGGGGTGAGTGGTGTCACAAACACAATGTGTTTTGTTTGTGACATCTTGATTCCTGCCATATCTCCTAATTAATGATGAAGACGAAGATGACATAGTGGATTCAATGGTTACTTTTAATTACAAAATTTGGAGATAGGGTTTAAATGAAATTGACAATGGGGTATTTGGGGATTAGGGTTCTTGAGGTTTCTGGGAAAAAAAGGACCAGAGAGAGAGAGGGGGTATGTATTTGGATTGTGTGTGAAAAAAATGAATATTTAGATCGGGTGTGATTTTTTTTTTTATTAAAGACCAAGTGATGTGGCTGCTAAGTTAGCAAAAGTCAAACATTTTGGTTTGACCATGCCACGTTAGCTTTAACATATGATAGCAAGTTTCAGTGTGAATAAAGGACGTAAAATAGTACGATGTGTATAATGGATACCCAACATGAATATATCTTCGTTTGTGTTGGTTGACAGCCCTAAGTATGGTGACAAACGTAGAACTTGTTATAAGGGCGTTTTAATTGTGTGGTTCAATATTGGCCGATGCCCAGTGTGCTCCTACGTTTGAGTAACGACGATAAAGTACGATGTATTACTACGTTTTACAAGTCCAATATCAGGCATGTAATGAAAAACAAGAAGCATATATAGAGCAGATGCAAGAACAGCTTAACTACAGGAATAAAAGTGAATTCAAGGCAATGAACCTTCTCACGTTTCCATTTTCAGTGTAATCAAAAGGTTATATTTATTGAATAGGCAATTCAAGGAGTAAAATATAAATAGTAACCCTCCCAGTTTGTCAATATTCTATTTTTGTTTACTTATTTTCAATTAAGGTTCCACTATTCTAGCTAGTTTAAATATATTAACGCATTCATGTTGTAATGTGAAAACGTGTCTAATAAAAAACGATATTTCTATTTTGACTTAGAAAAGTATATTATCTCCATCATAAGTTGCAAAAAGTCTAATTCAGTTATACAATCACTAGCGCAATCATTTAAAGCAAACGTCACCATTTGACCATATTTTTAAGATTTCACGTACCTTTACTTCTAACATTTTCATTTTGTTAAGTCACAACTACAAACCAGGGGCGAATTCACATAAAAACCAAATATGACACGAGTAATATTCAATTTTAAGTTACGAAAAATAATTTTTCAACCAAATAAGCTGTTTTCTAATATATGCAACACTCATATTTATTTAATGTGCATGCAACTTTAATACTATTTTTTTTAATACCGTATTATAAATTTTGAGTCCGTCTCTAATACATGTAAAAAAGTAATTTTTACACAAAGTTAAGGAAAATCTTTTATCTGCTTGTCAGACACATGCACAAGTATCTGATCAAACAAAACGAATTCGTATGTTATGATCATGTATGTGAAAAGTTTAAATGCGTGCATTTAAAACCTTTAAAATTAAAGGGTTGGTTGTTGTATGTCACGCAATTTTTCCGTACAAATTGTCAAATAAAATTATATCATTAATAATTATAATTTACATATTAGGAGAAGGCAAACGGGCGACAAGCTGCGCCGCTAGCCCTTTTTGTATAGTAAAACCAAGTCTATTAAATACAACGTTTGTGGATTTAGGAGTCAAAACATTACTATTCATAACACGTTGTATTCTCGTAAGTAGCTCCACCGCCTCAGGTACAAGAAAACCAAATGTATCAAACGCGAAAGGAATAAACACATGTTGATTTTCAACATATGATTTCTCGTGTATCAAACACGTGTTTAGTCAAATTGTCAAGAAAATATGCTCAAAGTAAAAAGTGGCTGTGAATTTTATGTTACCTTAGAGTGGATTTTTCAGTGACATTTATATGAAAACAGATTGATGCGAAATGTATTTGTTTAATTTAAACAAGGTCCAAAACTAGTACTACGGAGTATAAGCAAAGCATGTACTGTAAGAGATAGAGCATGTCACTTCACGAATTAAATTGACTGGATCTCGAATCCATATTTTGTAGTAGTGTTCTTGTTTTTCATGGAGCACCTTGTTAAATAATATTACCGTTTTGGGAAAGAACATTTCACTTGAAATCGTTTTATTCTGAAACCTATACGACAATTCGACAAGGCACAACTTTTGTGACTCGTCCCAACTCGAGAAGCTTAATTTGACGTGCACGTAACTTGATTTGCTATAGATTAAGTGTTTGATCGAGCTAACTTTTCATACATGTTACCTGACGTGACTTGACCCGTACCAAATATTTTTAACCCAAACAGACACTGACGACGATTTATGACAATTTGAAGTAAGAAACGAAGATCCTTCATAAAGTTTTGTTGTTTACATAGAGGACTTTTCATACTCTCTTTCACTAAACCAAAACTATTTCCCATGTTGGCTATATCATTTACAATAACGAACTTAGACTTGAGTAAAACTAATATAACCCCCAATTTACCACTATTATTAGAAGCAGCTAGCAACTATCTAACTCATCATAGTATAGTTAAGATCAATTCGGGGTTTCTTAATAGCCATAGAGTTCGGTGTCTGGACGGGCTCAGGGAATGAGATGGTCGTGCTGCAACGGGGACATTTAGGGTTGCCTCGAGATATAAGCACGTAAAGCAAACAACTAGGACAACCAGCAGCATGCGCGTCATTAGACCTATCATCATGATTATCAACTTCAACAATTGTTTCTTTCACAGAAGAGGACGAGTTATTCGATGTAGGTGATGAGCATGATTTGGACACCGACACAGAGCGTCTCCTCATTGTCTCCCTTTCAGCACGCTCAAGTGCGAACTTCACTTTGTCCAAAGTGCAAACACTTTTGTTAGCAGCTGCATGTCGTGACGACGACGAAGATAAGTTCACAAGGTTGAGGTCCAAGCTTGTGTCGTCAAAGAGGCTCAACGGCTTCTTTGACGATGGAGGGAAGTTAAGGTCTTGAAGCTTTGACACTGTTTGATCACTGCCTTGTTGCTTACGTTCAGACGACGATGACGATCCATTTGGAGATGATTTGCATCTCTGCAGATAAACTTTTCCTGACTGAATTCATCAAACAAAACACTTTCGTTAGTACTGATTTTACATGGTATCACAGCTAGTTTAATTATTTATGTAAGTTAAAAGGTCCTATATTGATATTCATATTAATTCAAACGTGGGACTAAAGATTAAAGTTTTAATGATCATACAAGTTATATAGCACAACTATATGATATAAATGAAATGAACAAAGAGATAATAACAAAGTTATGACTACATGAAAAAAGCAAGTAGTAATGAATGAATGGGAGCTATAAATGTTGTATTCCTAACAATCTGCCGCTTTAAATTACAAACTAGAGACTTTGCAAACGTTTTTATGATAATAAATTCGAGTGTCTCATTTAATGTTTATTCAAGATTTCTTCATACATGCACCTAAAAAATTAATACACTCCATAATTACGTGCAACCACACAATTTTTAAATCTCAAAATTCAATACTCATTCACATGAATCGTTTACATAAGTAACAATTTATGTAAGATAATTTAGGTTTTCAAATACATTCAAAACAGAGCACTTATTAACTTCATTCAATTAGGTCAAAACTCAAAAGCATCACAAAATTTATAATAATTTGAACAGGTTAGCGAAAATTACGCAAAATGATAATTCATACCACCAAACTTATGATTAAACTCACGAAATCAACACAATTATAAAAACAGAGGATAATTAACCTTGATCAACATAAAACATATTATCAAAAAAATTATAGAACTCTTCTATTTTTACGAATTCATTAATAATTTTTCGTATATGTGTTTTCTCCTCGAAAAAACATAAGCAAAATCATCATTAGAATCGTAAACAAACATGAACATATAAACATTTTTTTTCTATTTGTTGTAAGATCATAGAGACAATTAAGGATAAACTAAACAACACGAAAATTATCATTAAATCAGTAAATTAGCATGATCATGATAGAACAACAAACAAGAAAATTACCATGATTATGATAGAACAACAAACAACAATAAACAAAAAAACATATCATAAATCATAATTATAAACTAAACTTAAACCAAAAAGTTAAGTAATAATATACCTTCAAATCAAGTCGTTTCTCATACCCAATAGGAACATGTAAATCCAAGTCCAACTCCTTAGCAGAATCATCAAAAGCACCACCACCACCACCAAGAAGATCACGAGTAATCAAACCAGTAGTTGATTTGGTATCATTCATGACACCATACAAATAGTTCACATCAGTCACCATGTTGTTTTTCTTAAAAAGAATAGAGGTTTTATTTGAAGGAGAATTGAATGGATGGATGAAGAAAAATGAAGTTACATGTGTTGATATAGGGGAGGGTGGTAAGAAGAAGACTAAGATGATAATAATTGCTACTAAATGTGTATTTAATGATTCCTATACTTTCTCTTTCATATTTATGTTAATCAATACTATATCAATCTACTCTAGTCATTTAATATATTTAATGGGGTAGTTAATGGTTTGTAATCAGGTTTTATGATAGTGTTAATTACTATTCAATAAGTGTATCTTTTAATTTATCTAACTATAAATGTATTAAATGCTAGTAAATATTTTCTCATTTGAAACTATTTATTAACCGTTTTTTTCCATACATTTCAAATTAACTACGGAGTATGAAGTTACAAGCAATGTTTGAAACCCGGGTTTAAATCAATTCAGTTGAATTATCAGGTCTGAGTTAGTCCGATTTTTTTAAAATTTTTTTTTTATATTTTTAATAATCAACAAAAATTATAAATAAAAATAATATAAATTTTCGTATATTAAAAATATAAATTGTTTAGCAACTAATATAATATGTAAAAATAAATTTCGTCGCAAATATATAAAGTTTACATATTTTTTTTTAGAAAAGCTTAAAAAAATCAAAATCCAGCGGGGTCTTGAAATTGGATTGACCCGGGTCACCTTAAACCCGACAGGTCTAGCCGAGTTTTGAAAAAATGAAACTCGAGTCAATATGACCTGTTTTTCGGCCGGAACCAAGTCAATCGGTTGATCCGGCTGAGTCAACCCAGGTATGAAAACATTGGATACAAGTGCTACTTTATAAAAAGTCATAATGCAATTGGAGTTGAGATCGATATATATCTTTCATTTAGCACAAAGTCAATCAACCGATTATATTCACCATTTTTATAAAATTTTACTTTTTATTATTTTTTAAAATATTAAAAATTTCACAAACTATAAATTGTCAAACTAAAAAAATAACACCATTGCAGCGATAATTAAATCATCCTTATATCAAGAGGCACATGTATATACTTTCGACAAACTCTTTTCCGATTTTTTTCTTAAGTAACGTCTTCTGAAATCATATAGGATTCGTATAACGAATTATATAAATACGATTTGTGATACGAATCATATATGATTTCAGAAAATCATATATGATTTGTTATACGACTCATATATGATTTTCTCAGATGTGATTGAAAAAAAAATCAAAAAAATAATTCGTCGAAAGTATATTCATGTGCCCCTCGATAGAAAGATGATTTAATTCGTCTCGCGATGATATGTTTCGTTTTGCATAACGATTAACGCTTTGTGAGATGTTTAATTTTTAAAAAGTGGATTTTTTTTGTTAGATGAAAAAAATAGTGAGTATAATTAGTTGATTGAGTTTATGGTGAAAAAGAAGTCTACATTGAACTTTTACCAGTGCAACCGTGTGTTGTTATACTACCCCTATGTTAGTTTCAACCGATCATATAGACGTGACATTTTACGTAGAGTGGTGACATGACTTAGTCTCAAGTCCAAAGAGCTATGACAAAGCTACAATATTATTAAAGTGTGACTTAATGCGACATATATTATTTAATTATTTATATATTTATATCATATTTATTATATATTGTGAAAAATAGAAGGGGTTTTGAGTAATTAACCGGTTAAATTATAGTTTAAAACTTTGCTTATACAGTTATAGAGTCAGGTTTTTGTGAGATCGGTTGCAAACAATATGAACATAATAAATATATATATAAATACAATATAAACTATATTTACGAAAATGACAAGAAGAAAGTAAAGAGATAGAACAATCAAACCGTCACATCGAGATTTATAGTGGTTTGGCGACAAATCTCCTCTTCGCCCTACTCCACTCCCCCAATATCTGACTCGGATTTTATTATGTCAACAAGCTCCATGTAGGCGGAGAAAACCATACAAAAGTAGCTTACACCAATTTTCAACATTAAGTCAGGGTGCATATTTTCTTTTAAAGATTAATTTACCAAGTTTTAAACATTATAGATAAGAACTCAAAATAGGAGCACACTACATAAATTACTAATAACCTAGTGCTTATTTTAACTGTTTAATAGTCATGGAATTTGCAACTCTATTTGGTCAATAACCCTGACCCTGTGCCTTCTAAATCCCACTACCGCTTTTGCAACTAGCAACGTATATAAAATCGACCGTGATTAACCTCATCTACCCATATGACCGAGTTATTCTAATCCCGCTACCAATTTACTTGCATATTTTAAGTATAAAAGATTAGAAAAGACGGTGACCGTTAAGCCCTATCCACTCGGGATAGTTTCCTATCTATCTGTTGTAAATTCCTTCCCAAGTTACCAATAGTCAGTTCCTACATATCTGGTATAGGCCAGGGGAATCTTGGAATAAGCTATGTTAGAAATACGTTTTGTGTATTAAGAAAGTCTCGGTCACTCCAACTATATAGTTATAGGCTCGTAGTATTGTTTAAGTATTACTTATGTTTAGCCCGACCCATGAGCATGTTCATGGGCCGGAGGCCCAAGTCCGCTTAAGGACTTGGGTATATAAACCCCTTTCCACCATGGAAAGGGGCTTTGGTTGTTTAGTTTGTTTTACACATTTAATAAAGTTTCTTTGTTTCTCTCTCTACTCTCTCTCTAGATTAACAACAACCCTCTTGATTAGTTATAAGATTATCATTGTTCTACAATTGGTATCAAGAGCATGGGATGATTTAAGGTATGTTGATTCGTGTTGTTTAGTGTTTGTTTGGGTTAGTGGGTGTTTTACGATAATCCATCTCAAATCTTGAAAATTTGTGTGTTTTTATGGTTTAATGTGGTAAAAAAAACACACGGTTTGATTATCTTGGTAGAAATCAAAAAAAATTTCGTGTTTTTGGGTACTTTTTTGGCTATTATTCAGTTATTGTGCATCCAGACGTATCTGAATTTTCGGAAAAGGGTTTGTTATTCCGAAATTTTTTATTTCGGAAAGGGTTTATAAATCTCTGAAAAGTACACTTATTCCGAAGAATTATCTGAAAAGATCACTTATTCCGAAGAATTATTCGAAAAGTTCAATTTTTCTGAAAATTGGTTCTTTTCTGAAAATTAACTTATTCCGAAGAAATTTCTGAAAACCCACTTATTCCGAAGAAATTTCTGAAAACCCACTTATTCCGAAGAAAGTTCTGAAAATCCACTTATTCCGAAGAATGTTCTGAAAATCCACTTATTCCTAAGAAAGTTCTGAAAATCCATTTATTCCGAAAAAGTTCTGAAAATCCACTTATTCCGAAGAAATCTCTGAAAAGTTCAATTATTCCGAAGATTGGTTCTTTTTCTGAAAATCCTCTTATTCCGAAGAAAGTTCTGAAAAGTTCAATTATTCCGAAGATCGTTTTTTCCTGAAAACCCAATTATTCTGAAGATTTATCCGAAGATTTCTCTGAAAAATCACGTATTCCGAAAATCCACATTTCTCTGAAAATCAAGGTTATTCCGAAGATAAGGATATTCCGAAGATAGGGGATTATTCCGAAGATTAGTGAATGGTTTATTTAGAATATTTTTCTAGGATTCTTAGTGGATTTCAATATTGATACATCAACACACGACCTAAATCGACAACAACATTTTTCACATCCTTACTTCATTGAACAATCAAAAGATAATCTTTTTCAATTAAGTGTTCTAACAATGAATCCTCATTCATTCATGCCTACAATGACTTCACTTACCGATATCTCAATCATCTCGGGTACCGACACTCGCCCACCTTTGCTTTTCAAAGATTTATTTGAAGCATGGCAAGGTCGCATGCAAACGTACATCATGGGCAAACCCAATGGTCGACTTATGCTTCAATCAATTGAAAAAGGTCCATTAGATTGGGGAGAAATTACCGTCAACAATGTGACGCGGGAAAGGTTGTATCATGAGTTAACCGATGCTAAGAAAATCATTGCCGATGCACATGAAAGGGCCGTTCAGACAATAGTTCAAGCCCTTCCACCTGGTATCTATAGAATGGTAAGTGAACACACAGTGGCAAAGAATCTTTGGGATCGATTAGCTGTTTTGTTACAAGGGACCTCTCTAACTAAGCAAGAACGAGAGTGTAAATTGTATGACTTGTTTGATAGGTTTACATACATTCCAGGGGAGACTCTTCACGATTACTACTGGCGGTTCACTACTTTGATGAATGACATGAACGTGTATAATCTAAGGATTGAACAGTTTCAACTAAACACAAAGTTCTTGAACACGTTACACCAAGAATGGAGTCCGTATGTCACCGATGTTAAGATGATTCGAGATTTGCACAAGTCAAATTTAGATCAACTCTATGCCTTCTTGCAACAACACGAGAAGCACGTGATCCAAAAACGCATCTCTCAGGGATCTTATCAAGAACCATTGGCATTAATGGCAAACCATCCAACAATGTCATATCATAACTCTCCGTTAGCTTTGGGACACCAATCTTCCTATCAACCATTATATCAAACACCAAGTTTCCCACAGTATTCGATCTTGCCACAACCGCCTACATCTTATCACCAACAATACAAGCAACCAGCAACATCATCACAAGGAGACTCACATCAGTTACTTATGCTTCACAACAGTATTCACCTTATCAACCTCCAACAAACCCTGCTCTTCCCTATCAACAACTTGAGGCTTCTCAACCCCATTACCCACAAAATGGTAGTGTTCCTTCAAATCCGCTTGTAGCTCAATCAGAACACAACAGCTCAAGCCCCGCACCTCATTGTCCAGCAATGGCACCTACACAAAACAGTGTATGTCCCGTGCAAGAATGTCAAGAAAATACTCCTACAGCAGAATCGACGGATACGACACATATGAATGAGTTGGTTGATTTATATGATCCAATATTTGATGAATATTACTATGGAAACAATCAAGTTGTGTCAAAGCCTTCCGCTGTAAATACTGCTGATGCACCTGAACAAAATCAACAAGACACAACTGCCTCTACTTCAGCAACCGTTGCTCAAGAGACTATTCCATTGGATACTCAACAAACTCAAGAAACTGTCATACAACCAACATCACCAACCGTCAATGCTGAAAGAGGAAACAAAAATCAAGAAGTCGATGCACAACCTGACGAAGAAGAATTTATCAACCCGTTCGGTACACCGGTACACGAAGTCGGAGAGTCTTCTACGCAACATGTTGATCCGTCCAACATGCATACATTCTACCAAACATATCCATCCACTCACCATTGGACTCGTGATCATCCATTAGAGCAAGTAATTGGAAATCCTTCACAACCGGTTCGAACACGCAAACAACTCAACACCGATGGCGATGTGTGTATGTATGCACTCACCGTGAGTTCAACTGTACCTACAAAAATCAAACAAGCCATGACTGATCATGCGTGGATTGAATCTATGCAAGACGAAATTCATCAGTTTGAACGCCTAAATGTTTGGGAACTTATTGACAAACCTTATGAAATTTCGCTTTTAGATTTCAAATGGATCTGGAAAAACAAACTGGATGAAGAACAAACCATCATCAAAAACAAATCTCGTCTTGTGGTTAAAGGGTATCGTCAACAAGAAGGGATAGATTTCGATGAATCATTCGCTCCAGTTGCTCGTTTGGAAGCTGTCAGGATATTCCTTGCTTATGCTGCACATAAGGGCTTCACGGTTTTTCAGATGGACGTTAAAACTACTTTTCTCAACGGTCATTTGAAGGAAGAAGTGTATGTGAATCAGCCGGAAGGATTCATCGATCCTCCTCACCCTGACAAAGTCTATCGTCTCAAGAAGGCTGTATATGGACTTAAACAAGCTCCACGGGTATGGTACGAAGAACTATCCAACTTCTTGGTCTCGAAAGGATTCTCCAAAGGTTCTATTGATCCTACTCTTTTTATTAATAAATATGGGGATGACATACTGCTGGTGCAAGTTTATGTTGATGACATTATTTTTGATTCTACAAACCCAAAACTTCAAAACGTTTTGAAAAATTAATGCACAACAGATTTGAAATATCAATGATGGGGGAGCTAAAATTCTTTTTAGGCCTTCAGATTCATCAATCCCCACGTGGTGTCTTCATAAACCAAGCTAAGTATGCTCAAGAGATACTTAAAAAGCATGGTATGACCTCATGTGCTCGTGTTGGTACACCATTGTCAACCACATACCTAGACGCTGACTTGTACTCATATCCCATAGATCAAACGTGATATCGCAGTATGATCGGGTCACTTATGTACCTTACAGCCAGAAGGCCTGATATTCATCATGCCACATGCTATTGTGCACGATATCAAGCCAGACCTACTTAAAAGCACCTCAAAGAGGTTAAACGGATCTTTGGTACCTTAAGAATACCATTCACATGGGACTCTGGTATCCGAAGGGAACCGGTTTTCATCTAACAGCTTTTTCAGATTCTGATCATGCAGGTTGCCTTGATAGTCGAAAAAGCACTTCTGGTAGCGTACAATTTCTAGGGGAAGACAAACTTGTGAGCTGGTCGTCAAAGAAGCAGGATTGCACTTCGCTCTCATCAGCTGAAGCAGGATATGTGGCTCTATCCGCGTGTTGTGCTCAAGTCCTCTGGATGAGAGCTCAACTCACGGATTATGGCTTCCACTTTGATAAAATATCTATGTATTGTGACTCAAAGTCGGCCATAGCCATCTCTTGCAATCCGGTTCAACACTCCCGTACCAAGCACATCGCAGTCAAATATCATTTCATCAAGGAACAAGTGGAACGTGGTATCATGGAATTATACTTTGTCAGCACTGAGTATCAGATAGCAGACTTGTTTACTAAAGCCCTATCTTAAAATAGGTTTCAGTATCTCGTTGGCCGTCTTGGTATGAAGTATATGACTCCCGAAGACTTGGAGGTTTTGGCAAATGAAGCTGTTTGATTTTTCTCTTATAATGACTTCTAAGCGCATCACAGCTTAGGACTGGGACCTCAACTAAGGAAAGTTTTTCTCGGACGATAACTTATCCTTCTCAACTAGAAATTCATATTTCTCGGTCATGAGCTTCCTATAAAAATAATCAAAGTTTTTAAGTTCATGAAAAGCGACTTCTAAGTAAATGTCAGCTTAGAACTCGTCCTTCCACTTAAGGAAAGTTTACACGGATGATAACTTATCCTACACAACGGAAAATTAATTTTTTTCGGTCATGAGCTAGTCACAAAACATTCAAAGTTTTGAGCTCATGTAAATCGGAATTTATTTTAAAACCGTTGAACACAATTTTTCAAGAATTTCTCAAAAGGATTTTTCTAAATCTTTCAAAATTGTGTGTTCAACACCCCTTTCCTCATATGTGGTTTTCATATCTCAAAATTGTCATATGTTACTTTGATCAATTTTTGAGGGGGAGCGTTTTAAAATCAAGCCTTTTAATGTTGTTGGGTACATCTCTAAAATTGTCATATTTTATGTATCCAACACATTCTGAAAATGATATTAAATCTGTCATATATTATCAGTAAAGGCATCTCAACTCCGTACCTCAACATATTTTGTGGTGTCGTTTTTCTAAAATTTTTATCAAATTTTCTCTCAAGACACACATATATTGTTGAGGGGGAGCGACCCGACTGAAAAAGTTCCATGATTCATGCGTGCACACATGTCTCTCTCCCGTCGGTTTTTAGAAAATTGTCATATTTCAATCAATTGGTATCTCTAATATTATTTTTTATATTAGAGATAGGGGAGAAAATGTGATTAAAATGTAATATATCGCAACAAGTGATCTTAAAGACTCAAGTGCAACTCTTTCCTTCACATTCCAACCTATTTCGTATATCGATGCATGTGTGTAGGGGGAGCTTTTCGGAAATGTAAAACTTTCAAAGTGTTAAAAGTTTTGATTTTTATCAAGCACTTTGAATGGTTTTCAATGGTTTTATGGTTACGATCTTTATCCAAAATAACCTACTCTCCACGACGGAACGATGGAGTCAAAAGGTGGTTTAAGATAGGAAACTAAGTCCTATGATCCAACCAGAACCGGAGGGATCTACCCAAGGACATTCCATAGCTAGAAATAGTTATCCTTAGGAAAGATGGAGTGGAATGAATCTGAATGCGAACCAACTACTTAAGTTAGCACTAGAACAATCACAACAAGGTGCTAATGATGACGTATTGGTAAGCATTGAAGGATTCGAATATTCTATGCAACTTAGGTAGAAACCGGGCTAACACATATCTTGAAGACAAGTGTCATGGACCCAGTGATGCGATGCACAACCCTTTCTCAGCCATTCAAGTTTCTCTCAAAAGAAACTTGTCTCATTGTCACGGAGATCAACACGTATCTATTGACTTTCTCACTCCGAGTTAGTTAATATTGAAAAGGTGGCAGTCTGCTCCAGCCTCCGATTACCAAAATGCACTTATTGAATCTAGAGCCAAAAGAGATCCATTTATCATCTCATTAGGACACAATTGAGTCCTACGCATTATCCTTGTGATATTGCCAGAACATCTGAGTGATACGATTCACAATGAAGATGGAAATCCTGCTTGAGCCAGCATCAAACAAGCTCATGGTAGGTAACTTGTGCAATTCTACACGAATCAAACTTGTGAGAACTGGAATGCAACTAAGTTTGATTCTTAATTGATTCAAAATTGATTCCAGGTTTCTTCGCAAAATCCATGAGATCTTGCCAGAACATTCAGAGTGACACTCATTAGTGTTCGCAGTGACGAATGGAAATCTTTCTAGTGTCAACACCAAACAGCACTGCGGTAGGTGACTCGCAAGATTCTCTATGAATCAAGCTTGTGACAAACTGGAAAGCAACAATTGTGCGATTCTTTTAGAATCAAACTTGTTCCAGGAATTATGAATTGACGACTCTAATCAGATGGATAATTTATCCTTATGATTCACTATTTACGTTCGCAGTCTGCTTTGAGACGGTCGAGTAAAGAGAACTGGCTACTACCACCGGGAAACCCTGTCAAGGAGGTTCTTAATCGAATCTACCCGATCACATGTACGGTATCTGATACCGTCTAACGGTCTTCACCGACCGGAGCTAAAATGCTACCGAGTTAGGATGAAATGTTCAAATCCATTTTATCCGTGTCTATATATGTTGCTGCATATCAAGAAGGTGGCGTAGCTGAGTACTAACCGATGTCGATTCAAAAGTCACAAGAGCACAAGATGGCGATAATCAAGATACCTTAGAATGTAAGAATGTAAAAGGGTTATCTTAGTCACAAGGAGCACAAGATGAAGATCTCAAGCACTCAAAATCAAGTGACAAAGGCTCAAGATAGAGATCACAAGGCATGAAGGAACAAAACCGTTACAAACAAGATCAAAACCAAGATACAAGACCAAAGAAGGAAGATCTCCTCTACAAGAATGTATTCACTCAATCATCTTATGCTTTTTAAGCTTTTTAAGATGACCGATACATTGGGGGAGATTGTTAGCCCTATATTTTATATAGTCGAACAAGAATGTAATAGGTCATCTTAGTCGTTATTGGTCTTGTATTAAAATAGGTTAGTCGGGAAAACCGGGCTTGGTATTTAAGCTAATATTGTATAAGTTAGGGGCGTAAGCCCAAGCAAAGCCAAGCCCGGCCCATGAACAAGCCCACTAAGGCCTTATGGCCGTGGCATATAAATACCCTCTTCCATGTGTGGAAGAGGGTGTTGGTTAGCATTTGATTTCTCTCTCTAAAAGTGTTTAATCATCCATAATCTCTCTTATTTCTCTCTCTACTTTTCTACTCTTTATCTCTCTAAATATCATCTTATATTGTGTTATAGATTAAAGTGGGATTAACACTGTCCCTGAGTTTAGACAAGGGGATAGTCCTACTGATATACTTGCTCAAATGTCTGCTTATCTCACTCAAACATTGAACAAACGAGGTTACAGAAGACCAGCTCCAACAAACAATCAGTTAAGGAACTATTCTAACTCTAGACAACAAGCTACAATTCAGGATGGCAGAGTAATGGTGCAACCACTTCAGGGGAGACCCAATTCATCTATTGCTGGTGCACGTTCATCTAACACTGCTGCTAAAAGGGGTAATAGCACTGGCAAAACGAAGGTGATTATATGCTACAACTACAAAGGGGAAGGGCACATGGCCTGAGAGTGTAAGCAGCCCAAGAGGAAAAGGGACAGCACATGGTTTCAGGAGAAGATCTACTTGGTGAATGCTCAAGCCCAAGGACGTGAGCTCGATGAAGATGAGTTGGCATTTCTCGCAGATCCAAGAGTAGCGGACACTGACGGTCTCACAGCAGCCATCACAAACAATGCTGCATATCAATGTGATGATTTGGATGCATACGACTCTGACTGTGATGATCTTAATACCGCCAAAGCAGCTCTCATGGCAAATCTTTCACTTTATGGAGCTGATACAATTTCTGAGGCTCCAAATACTGCTACAGATACTAGTATTGTACCTTATCAAGTTGAGCAAGTGTCTAAGTATTCGGAACAGCCTCCGGTGGTTAGTAACTCAATCGATGAGACAAACAATGATAGCAATATCAATGCAAGTCCCTATACTTTGAGTGAACCACAACCGGGAGCTATTAAGACTACCAATTAGTCTGCTCAACCTGATTTGGTTATGGTCTCGGCATCTTTGCTTAGCCAAATGAATAATGCGGTTCTTGAAACCCTCAGTGTTAATCAGACTTTATCTGCTGAGCTTGCTTTGCATAAGGAAAAGGTTAAAACCTTGGAATTAACTCCTGTGTCCACTACCTTAACTAATCCTGAATTTGATAGGTTTAGGCAAGTCCAAATGGACAATCTGCTAGAAATTGAGAGTTTAAGAGCAAATCTTTCGAAAGAACTTAAAGAAAAAGAGTCAGTCATTAATAATTTTCAAAAACTACAAACGGATTTCGAAATTCTCGAGTCTAAAAGAGTTGAAACGGAAATTAAAGCGTCTGAGAGAGTTAAAAAGACTGAAATTTTGCTTTTAAAACAATACTCTGCTTCACATTTAGTACACTTGTTTCATTCTTCTTTTCAAGAATTCAATCTATCGCGTCTAATAGACCTACCACCTAACCCGGGGTATGCAAAGCAAGCATTTCACCACAACCCACGACTTTATGATGCAACCAAGTTAGGATTGGTATTAGATCCGATTGTATTTTTAAATGAATCTGAGAGCATGACACCATATGAAGAGAATCGGTTAAAGTTACTTACTACATATCCTGAATATGACTATGCTCAAATGAATGCAACAAATGCTAAAATAGATCTTAGAACTCAATTTAATATGCAAAAGAAATCTATCCAGACATCCACTTTCATGCCTACTAGAGAATGCCTTAGTATAACTCCTACACTCGTTAACTCGGACGAACCAAAGGAAATTCCTAAGAATCTTCCACCGGTAAGTACGGTAAAGCTCAGCTTGGAAGAGATTGAGCGATACCTTACCGAGTTTGACAAGGTCATTTTGGAATGTACGAATTCAACGGCTCAAACCGCTGGAGAATGGGCTTTCGAACACATGAAAATGGTGTTTGAGAAAGAGATCGTTCCGTTTGTAAACCATATTAAAAAGGGAGTCTATGATCTAGCAGGAAATCTAAGTTTTGAAATTGGTGAAGTTCAAAAAGTTTTCTATGAAATGGATGATGCTTATGAACAACATTTAATTGAAAACTAAAAGATTTTATCTGAATATGACCGATTCTTAGAACATATAGTGTCTCTCGAAGTGATGCAAGTTGTTACTCTTTAATATGCTCATGAGATTTCATCTACTGTGAATAAATGTGATGATGTGCATGATTTGTCTGTGAGTATTGTTGAGCCTGTGATTAATGTAGATAATCATTCTTGTCATGAATCTAACGCTGAATTTTTAGAGCTTCAAGATTCTTATAACACACTTTCAAAACGTTTTAATGAGCTTCAACAACATTGTATATCTCTTGAAATTGAAAGTCAATCTAAAAATGAAACTCTTTCAAAAACAAATGATTGTGAAAACTCCATTGAGACAAGTGACAAGATGATTCAGGTGGTTCAGGCATTAGAGGAAGAAATTATGAGACTTAAGAGAGAATCAGTAGCAGAGAAATTGGAACTAGAGGCTGTAGAGATTAAAAATCATTCCCTAGAAGATAGAATTACTTCTATGTTAGGGGAGTTTGATAAAGTAAAGCAGGGTTTTTCACAAATTTATGGTTCCTTAGAAGATCGCTTCGCTTTTAATGCGGCAGAGCAAAAGTCACTCGTTGACCAATTGAATCGTAAGTGCGAGGAAATCTTTGACTTAAATATTCAACTCATCGACAAAAACATGGTTTTGGCTGAATTAATGGAGACACTTCAACTCAAAGGACAAGAAGTTGTTGATAATCCAGCCACCATCTCTGCCTCGACCTCTAATGCTCCCAAACCCAACCCACGTGTGCTATATCGGGACCCAAAATTTAAGAACAGTCCAACTAAGTTTGCCACATACATGAAAAATGCTTTAGAACATGCAGATCTAGCTAGAGAGATTGTTGATGACATGCGTGAACTAGATCCCACAAGTCATCTTCTATATGAGCTGTTATTATATGTGGATCGCGTTCAGGATTGTTTAGAAAACTTAGAGTACATTGGGCAACCGATATCCGTACCCCCGAAGCAACAAACCACCACCATTTCCATGACTCCATTCAATAAGAATCCAGGATCTAAGCCTATATTAAACACACCCATCAAGGCTAAATCAAAATCTGTAACTAATGTTCCCTTGGCTTCCATAGGAGTAATTGTATCTACTAAGGCTAAAGGATCTCAAGACAAGAAGAATAGGATCAAGCCTTCCACTAGTAGGACTGCGAAGAAGAAAGTAGAAGTTCACCATAGGAATGTTATTTCAAATTTGAATAAAAAGAATCATGTAACTAAGACTAAAGGCCATGCGCATGTGCAGCAGCCTAAGCAAAATGTGAATTCTAATTTGAGATATTGGAATTGTAATGAATGCATGTTTTCTAAGCATCATGATTTATGCCTTGTTGATCACGTGAATGAAATGTATGCAATTAGAAAAAATCTTGAATGGATTCCAACGGGGAAGAAATTCACCCAAGTTGGTTGGCAATGGAAACCCACTGGTAGGACCTTCACTGCTAATGGAACTACGTGCCCTTTAACTAGGATCACATCCACGGAAGTTAGGTCTCAGCGTCCTTTAAATAGGAACACTAGCACTAAGAAATGGAAAAAGCGCCCTTTAACTAGGTCTGCCCCCACTATTGTGCCTACCAGTGAAGAAGTACCTCAGGATCTTAGACAACTAGAATCTAAGCCGGCATTCAGGAAGCAAGTTTGGAAGCTTAAGAATTCTTCAGTTAGCAAATCTAAGATAATTATATCTGTACCTACTAACACAGAGGAACTACTAGATTCCGATACATCGTCCTTGTCTGGTGATATTTTCAGGTGGTCCAAATCATCCTCTGGTACTTGGACTCTGGATGCTCAAAGCATATGACCGGAGATCGCTCGATGCTTAGAAATTTCGTCAGCAAGTTTCTAGGAACGGTTAAATTCGGCAACGACCATATTGCGAAGATCATGGGTTACGGTGAATATCAAATTGGGAATGTTAAAATTTCAAGGGTATATTATGTGGAGGGACTTGGTCATAATTTGTTTTCAGTGGGACAATTTTGCGATTCAAACCTTGAAGTGGCTTTTCGACAACATACTTGCTTTATTCGCGATCTTGCAGGAAATGATTTGTTAAAGGGTTCTCGAGGGGATAATCTCTACACATTGTCTATTCAAAACATGATGGCCGCCTCTCCTGTATGCCTTCTTTCCAAAGCATCTAAGACCAAGTCATGGTTGTGGCATCGTCGGTTATCTCATCTTAACTTTGATGCTATAAACCATTTGGCTAAAAACGAACTTGTTCGTGGTCTTCCAAAACTTAAGTTCGACAAGGATCATTTATGTTCCGCGTGTTCTTTGGGAAAAAGCACCAAGAAATCATACAAACCTAAAGCTGAAGACACCAACCAAGAACCACTGTATCTTTTGCACATGGATCTTTGCGGGCCAATGCGTACGGCTAGTGTGAGTGGTAGAAAATACATCCTCGTCATGGTGGATGATTTCTCAAGGTTTACATGGGTAAAATTTTTAGCATCCAAGGATCAAGCACCAAAGTATATTATTACTTTCTTAAAGATGATCCAAGTACGTCTTAATGCTACTGTTCGCCGCATTCACACTGATAATGGAACTGAGGTCGTTAATCAAACTCTACGAGACTATTATGAAGAGGTCGGTATTTCACATGAAACTTCTGTTGCTCGTACTCCACAATAAACCGGTGTCGTGGAAAGACGTAACCGTACACTAATGGAAGCTGCTAGAACTATGTTGATTTATGCGAATGCTCCTTTATTCTTATGGGCTGAAGTAGTGGCAACCGCATGTTATACCCAAAACCGCTCCATCATTCGTAAACGCCATGGTAAAACTCCATATGAGCTACTTCATGGACAAAAACCCGATATTTCATTTCTTCATGTATTTGGTGCACTGTGTTATCCAAATACTAATACTGAGAATTTGGGCAAACTTCAACCGAAGGCTGACATTGGAATTTTCATTGGTTACTCACCTGCAAAGAAAGCTTACCGAATTTTTAACCGTCGTCTTGGGAAGATAGTAGAAACTTTGGATGCCGATTTTGATGAGCTGACAGCGATGGCTTCTGAGCAACACAACTCTAAACCCGCATTACATGAGATGGGAACCGGCACAATTAGTTCTGGATTAACTCCCAACAATCCTACTTCTCCATCATTTATACCACCTACAAGGCCCGAGTGGGATGAGTTATTTCAACCTATGTTTGATGAATTCTTTGATTCATCTAGTGATGATTCTCCAGCACCTGTAGCAGTAGCTCCAATTCCTGAAGTTATTGTTCAAGATAATGGAAATCATTCAGAGGCATCTACTGTCACTATTGAAAAAGATGTCCCCTCCCCCACCAATTCTCAAACCACACCTGAATCTTCACCCCCACTCGTTCCTAATGATGTTTAAGAGGATCACTATGATCACGATTTGGAATTTGCTCACTTACAAGAGCTTCCGTTCTTTGGTTCACAAATACCTGAAAACCCTAACGGTGCGTCTACCTTAGAAGAAGCTCCTGCAATCGTTCACTCCCGACCACCACGGATTGAAACTCACAACACCAAATGGACAAAGGATCACCCAATCCGCAATATTATTGGTGACATCAATCGACCATTCTTAACTTGCCACCAACTCCAAGAACATGCATTATATTGCTACTTTGATGCATTTCTTTCCGATACTGAACCTAAAATATGGCAACAAGCCATGACTAAATCATCTTGGATTGAAGCCATGCAAGAGGAACTTAATGAATTTCAACGTCTTAAAGTGTGGGAATTAGTTCCTTTACCCAACAACGTTGAAATCCTTACATTGTTGTGGGTATATAAGGTTAAACTCGATGAGTTAGGTGGAGTGCTAAAGAACAAAGCTAGATTGGTTGCTAGAGGTTACAAACAAGCTTTGGGTATTGACTTTGAAGAATCCTTTGCTCCTGTTGCACGATTGGAGGCGATTAGACTATTCCTTGCGTATGCTGCTCACATGAACATGATCGTCTACCAAATGGATGTTAAGACGACATTTCTCAATGGTGAATTAAGGGAAGATGTCTACGTAAGCTAGCCGAATGGATTCGTCAACTCGGAGTATCCTAATCACGTGTACAAGCTCTAGAAGGCTCTTTACGGGTTGAAACAAGCTCCACGCGCGTGGTACGATCTCCTATCGTCTTATCTCATCTCGAAAGGATTCTCCAACGACAAAGTGGACCCAACATTATTTATTCTCAAAGAGGACAACACATGATTCTGGCACAAATTTATGTTGATGATATAATATTTGCTGCTACTAATCAAAGACTGTCTGACCATTTT
This sequence comes from Glebionis coronaria, assembly GCA_025667525.1. Taxonomy (NCBI): domain Eukaryota; kingdom Viridiplantae; phylum Streptophyta; class Magnoliopsida; order Asterales; family Asteraceae; genus Glebionis; species Glebionis coronaria. Next base: position 102,410,591 of record CM046876.1, on the reverse strand, counting down.
GAGAAAATTATGTCCACACGTTTTAAGATGTCAATGATGGGCAAAATTCATTTTTCTTAGGGTTACAAATTTCTCAGTATCCTAGAGGCATCTTCATTAATCAATCCAAATTTGCTCTTGAATCATTAAAGAAATATCATTTTGAAAATTGTGACCCCGTGGATACTCCAATGGTGGAGAGATCCAAGTTAGATGAAGATAAGGAAGGGATAGCTGTCGGATCCTAAACTTTACCGTGGAATGATCGACACCCTTCTCTATCTGACTGCTAGCAGGCCTGATTTCCAATTTGCTATATGCATGTGTGCCCGGTATCAGGCTCGGCCTACCGAAAAGCATTTACATGTTGTGAAAAGGATCTTTCGGTATCTTAAAGGAACACTTCATCGTGGTCTGTGGTATCCGAAGGATTCCTCTATTGCACTAATATCATATGTAGATGCTGATTATGCTGGGTGTTAAGATACTAGACGTAGCACTTCTGGCAGTGTGCAACTTCTTGGAGATAGATTGGTTAGTTGGGCATCAAAAAGGCAGAAAAGCGCTGCGATATCAAGTACTGAGGCTGAATACATTGCTATGTCCGGCTGTTGTGCTCAAGTTCTTTGGATGAGATCACAATTAACTGACTACGGTATTGGCTTCAACAAAATCCCGATGTACTGTGATAACAAAAGTGCAATTGCTCTGTGCTGCAACTACGTTCAACATTCCCGGGCAAGGCACATTGACATACGCTACCACTTCATCAAAGAGCAAGTGGAAAATGGAGTGATCGAACTGTACTTTGTCAACATTGAGTATCAGCTGGAAGATATATTCAGAAAGGCCTTAGATCGAGGACGTATAGAGTTTTTGATCGAAAAGCTAGGCATGAAATCATTCTCACTAGCGACACTTAAGGAGTTGGCAGAAGAATTTGAAGAATAGTGATGGTAAACTATTCTCGAGTATCCTTTGATCGCGATCTTTTATATTATCGTATATATTTAAACCACCAAAAGAAAAATACAAAAATATAAAACAGAGAAAAACCTTAAAAAATATAAAACATAGAAAATCCATAAAAAATATAAAATCAAGAAAATCCAAAAATATTTTCATTTTAAAACGGGCATGTCTTTTAGTACGGTAATATTTACGGCCTTAGAAATATCGATTAAAATTGACACGGCGTCATAAATAGAGTCCGTATAAAAGTTGTACATATTTTAAAACATGCCCATCATGGCTTGTAGTTATTTCAGACTGCAACCCGCTTTTCGCATTAAAGTCACGTATTTCTTACGAAAGTGTTGGCTCACAACGGGAATTAATTTTCTCGGGTATGGTTTACTTTAAAACCATACAAGGGATCGAGTTTACTTCATAACTTGGTCTAACACAAATTAGTGTACGTTTCAGTGCACTTATTTTGTTAAAATAAGAGAAATCTTATTGCCACCACGAATTGTTTTAATATCGTCTTAATCGAAAAAGTCTTTCATCAGTTCTCTTAAATACTAAGACTACAGCTCTTTAAATAGAAAACGGGTCTGTATTTAAGGGGGAGAAAATGTCAAATTGTTTTCATCATCAAATCGGTCTTTAAAAGTCTTTCAGAAAAATTAATTGGTTATTTGCTTTATGGTGTATTATTCTTCGTGTGTACTTGTTGTGCTTCGTGACCTTTCGTGATTTACGTGACTCGGTATTAGGATTTTTTTGTGATAATATTCTTAATGACTGTTAAGAAATAGGAGGTCAATGGTGTGGTTTGGATTGAGTATGACTAAATAGGTTACTCACTTAACGCAAATATACGGAAATAGGAGGACTAATTGCGCAAAAAGGGAAAAGGCTTATTTTATTTTTTTGACCTAAGTCAAACATACATAAATACGCGCCCCCCATTCACTGTGTATCATTTACCTGTTTATTCACACACTCAAAACACAACCTTAACCGCCATTGATATATTTCATTACACTTGTTCTTGATTTCATCTCCTAATACATCAAAGGTAATCTAGTTCTTATCTAATTTTTGCTTATGATCCACTTGTGTATCAGTCTAATTAGTTAAATCCCCAAATATTTCAATTTAGGGTTTATGAATTTAATTAGGGTGTATCATTGGATTATTAAGTTGGTTTTGGAAAGGGATAGGGTTAGATCATAGATATTTTTGTTTAGGATGCATTAGAATCACTCCTTGCCCCAAGAATCATAACATGATGGTAGTAAAGGATGTCATAGATTTTTTTTCTGAAAAATTAGTTTATCCGAAGATTTCTATGAAACTCATGATTTTTTTCTGAAAACATGGCCTTTATCCGAAGATTTATCTGAAAACATACCAATCTGAAAAAATCGTTTCACTGAAAAAGTCCATTTTTCCGAAGAAGTGGATTTCACTGAAAAAGTGATTTTTCCGAAAAAGTTGATTTCTTTGAAAAAGCCCATTTTTCCGAAGAAGTGGATTTCACTGAAAAAGTCATTTTTCCGAAAAAGTTGATTTTACTGAAAAAGTCATTATCGCGAAAAATTTGATTTTACTGAAAAAGTCATTTTTCCGAAAAAGTTGTTTTTACTGAAAAAGTCATTATTCCGAAAAAGTTGATTTTACTGAAAAAGTCATTTCTCCGAAAAAGTTGTTTTTACCTAAAAAGTCATTATTCCGAAAAAGATGATTTTACTGAAAAAGTTATTATTCCGAAGAAGATGATTTTTCTGAAAATGTCGTTTATTCCGAAAAAGGTGATTTTTCTGAAAATGTCAATTATTCCGAAAAAGTTGATTTTACTGAAAAAGTCATTTTTCTGAAAAAGTTGTTTTTACTGAAAAAGTCATTATTCCGAAAAAGATGACTTTACTGAAAAAGTCTTTTTTCCGAAGAAGATGATTTTATCTGAAAATATCTGTTATTCCGAAAAAATTGTTTTCTTTGAAAATGTCAATTCTTCCAAAAATGTCAAGTGCATTTATCCAAAGATTGTAGCTTTATTCAAAGATGGTGTATTGTTTGTTGTCTATGGTATATGCTTGATTTGCTTAGGTATAGATACATCATGATATATATATTTTTGGGTATATCAATCTTGTATGTTTGTTCGTCTTAAGCAGAAAACATGTCTCAACTTACCGACAAGCAAATCAAAGCTAATCAGGCACTTGAAGCCGCCAAGGCTCTACAGTTCATACCAAACAACTTTTGACTAAAAGAAGACAAAGAAGATTATGCCTCAGCTCACTATGCTTTCAAAGTGGTCACAGATATTCTTGCTCGAACTCTAATTAAGAAGGTGTTCTAGGGTACGACTTCGGTTCCAACCGATTATATGCATGAATTTTGGGCTTCAAAGAAACGGCTAACAGATAGAAAGTTCTCATTCACCATCAACAAAAAGGAATGTATTCTCACAAATTCTATCTTTCGTCAAATATTTGGATTACCAATACCACCTGCAGGTCAAAAGTTTACAGCCGACCCGGACAAGAATGCAATTGTGAAGATGTATCACTCTCTTGGATACGGTGATCCTGATTTACGACTGGTGTCTCAGTTCAAAACAGCTAACTTGGGTTAACCTTGGAAAACATTTTTCGGAATACTCGTTCGGTGTTTTACTGCTAAATCAACTGGATATGACTCTTTGCGTTTTTCAACTGCTTGTATCTTTTGGGGCATCTTTGAGAGGAAGAATGTGAACTATGCAGAGTTACTATGGGAGGATTTTACTTATCAACTCTTCCACAATACCAAGAAGAAGACTGGTTACTTTCCTTTCCCACGTTTCATTAAGCTTATTATTCGTCACTTCATGCAATTAGATGCCTTTTATTGATAAGCTTGAAGGAAGTCCTCAGCATACTCCCGATGACGATGATATTCTTGCGGATTTAAAACACGACGGACACACCGGTGATTACTCAGGTATTCCAACCGCTATTCCTAATCATACGTTGACTGATGAACTCAAAGCAAGTGCGACATACAAGCAATTGTTGGATGAAATGGAACTTCAAAAGGAAAGGGCCGCATTGGGAGAGTTATGTTCATCAAAACCCAAAAGCAAAGGCAAACGCAAACAAGGTGAACCATCAGATGAAACAGCTTCACCTAAGCCCTAAAAGAAGAAAACTGTTGCCAAGTCTAGTGGGAAGGAGCTAATGCTTGAGGATGAAGATGAAGATATCAATGAAGAAGAAATTCTTCGCAAAACTGAAAGACGAAATGTCAAGGCAGCTATCATGCAAAGTAAGAAAGACACTGGGGTAGTGGTTCTGGTATGAAAGCAAAGGAAACCATACTACCTTAGGATATTACTGAATTTTGGAAACCTGATGAGCACACACCTCGTCGTGACAAATCTGCCCAAACTGCTGATGATGTTGATGATGAACAACAACCTCATGACGAATTGAAGGATATGGATGTTAACAGGTCCACTGATACGACAGCATTTGTTGAGACTACCAGAGTAATAAGTTCTACAGTGTCTATACCCGTTACTACAATTCCTTCACTAGTATCTACAATGCCTCCACCAGTTTCTACAGTGTCTTTACCACTTTCTACAGTGCCTTTACAAGTTTCTACAGTGACCCCACTAGTTTCTACTGTGTCTTTACCACTTTCAACAGTACCTCTACAAGTTTCTATAGTGCCTCCACCAGTTACTACAGTGCCTCCACTAGTTTTAACTCTACCCCCACCGGTTATTACAAAGACTCCACCTGCGTCAACGCAACTCCCGTTAACTCTACCAAGTCGACCTCTCTCCACTTCATTGTCTCGCACTGCCATGACCATTACTCCTACATTACAAACCACAGCTGCACCGATATCGTTGATTCCATCTTTATCAACAATGTTCATGATTCAGATAGAACAACACTTGACAGCTCAACAAGAAGAGATGGTTCGGATTAAAGAAGAGTTAGCTCGTAGACAACAAAGTGAAGAATCCTTAAGAAAAGCTCAAGAAGACGCCATGGCTAAATTCCAAGAAGAGTTAGAATTATCTCGCAAACTTCATGAAGAAGAACTAGCTCACGTCAAAGCAAAGGAAGCTACCAAACACGAATCAACGTTCATTCGTCTTCGAGACCTCAAAAAGAGGTACCGAGCTGAGAAAGAGGCTCTTGAAGAAGCTAATGAAGCAATTGTTCAATCACTTGATGAAAAGGTCAAGGAATCTGTTGACAATCTGCGCGACGAGTTGAAATAAATTGCTGCAAGCAACGTCATGATCAAGTCTTCAGACGCTAAAAAGTCAGATTTTCTCATGGCTTAAAATTTTACAGATTATGAGTTAAAGAAAATATTACATGCTCGGATGATTCAAGTCGGGTCCTACAACAAAACCAAAGCTCAAAAGATCCTTAATAAAGCTCTTAAGACGGCCATAGATCAAGATATTAAGATATTCGAGAAACATGGTTCTGTATTTCCCTACGATATCTTAAGTGAAGAAGAAGATGAATCCAACGATGATGACGACGATGCTGATGATAACAATGATGATGATGACAAGGGTGATGATGACAAGGGTGATGAAGACAAAGATACTGATGACAAAGGCGAGAGTGATGAAGACAAAGGTACTGATGACGAAGAAGGTACCAATGACGAAGAAGGAAGTGCTAAACACAGCGATGGTGATGATAATGGTGATGGTAATGGTAATGGCAAAAATGGTGATGATCAAGAAGAAGGGAACGATGATACAGGGAAAAAGGATGGAGACAAGCAAGACAAGTCCAAAGGTGACAAATCTTCCAAAGACGAGGTTACCAAGGGTAAATCAACTCCAAAACCTACACCTCCTCAAGGCAAACGCACCAAGAAGTTTCATGATGTAGATGCTAATACAGCCTCATCACATACTCCGGCCACAACCACTCCTGCAACCACATCTGCCCCAGTTTCTTCTGTCACTACACCTTTAGTGCAATAACAACTGACGAAACCCGATCAACCTGTACCAGACATTCCAGTCTCTGATCCAGTCCATGACATACCAGACACTGACGCAGTAGCATAACCTGTTGATGATGAACCACCATGGGTGGATACACTCGAGGAAGATGAAAATGCACCCGTACAACCTTCGGTGTCCAATGCTGCTGCACTTCGTCCATTGACAAAGGCTGATGAAGCTGATTTCTCTCAATTCCTAAGCAATCCAATAGACTTTTCAAGATACTTGGAGTACAACTATGGGTCTAATGTAACTCAAGCAATGGTTGTGAGAGGACTCAAAAATTCCAACCTTCGTGTTAAATTAAGACGGAGCAACACGGAATACGAGTACAACGCAAATGAACTTCTGAAAGTGTTGAGAACTACTCAAAGGGGTGGTCTTCATGCGCCTGAAAAACCTCCTCCTACTACAACTGTAGATGATGATTAAATTGCACTTGAATTCTTTGTCAGTGAGGATCTCGAATACTTGGTCAAGGGAGCAAACAAGTATGCAACTTCCTTAACATTGGTAAAGGCAGAAAATTGGGATTTGATACCGTGGTTAGAAGAAAAAGTTAACCGTCTCTGGGTTCCACAACAATATCCTGCATATGATCGATATGCTGAATTGGGTGCTTCACATTGGGATGAACGTGTGCGACGCGCCTACAACTATGCATGTGTGCACAACTCAGGTTCTCAAGTCTTCTCCCTAATTCGAATCAAAAGCATCCAAGGCGTTAGGATTGAACCCAAAACAGGCTATCAACATTTGACAGAGATCAGACTCATTAGAGAAGATGAAAAAGTCTACAATATCCAAGAAGACGATTTTCCACTTCTTCGTCTCGAGGACATTGAGGACATGCTGCTTTTACTAACTCACAACACCCTCAGACATTTGAAGTCGGAAGAACCAATTGCCCTGAATTCAGCTCTTCGAATGTACACACGTCGAGTTGTCATCAAGAAAAGAGTTGAAGATCCGCAACTTGGAGTAGAAAGTTATCAAAGGAAGCTCAACCTCTCCAAACCACGTACTAAAGTCCTCCAGAGGAATGTAGACAAATCTCCTTACACCAGCACCTCTGACCCGAGGCCTGGCATTTTCTACCTGAATGGTCGTGGTCTTATGAAGTTCATGAGAATTCCAGAGATCAACAAATTCAGTGACGGGACACTCACCCATACTCGGGATAAGTTGGTGCATCTCAACAAGCACAAGACTCTTCCAGAGGTCACTGTAGATTGGGACAAGGTATATCAACAGAGTGCTACATACACGATCAAGAAGATTGATGAGAAGCTGAGAGAAAGACGTCTCATAAGAAGTTTAGAACGATTCATTGGTGGAAGACCGTATGGAGCGCACCACAAGTTCATGGAACGATCCATCTAATGGGTCGTACTACCTCAGGTCATCTCCATATTGTTAAATTTGTGAATATGTAAATATTGTGAATATTATGCTTTTGTGGCTTGTTGTAGTGTGAAAGTATGATAATGTTTCAAGAATTTCTCACGAGATTCTAAATTTTTCAAAATATATCATACTCAAGCACTATAACTAACCCTCATTAACTTGAGAGGGAGCATTAATATGTTCTATGGCAAGAGATTGATTTCATTTTTACCCAAAGACCGGTTAATCCATTTAATATCCAAAATATTGATGGTTAACATTTTGGAAAGGGGAGAAAATGATATTAAGGAGACTTAATGATATTTGGTTAAACAATGAAAAATAATTAAAAGATAAACCAACTTAATATGTGTCATGCACATGTTAAGGGGGAGCGTTTTTGATGATCAAAACACTTAAGGCACAAAAACTTTGATTATAATATCACAAGTGCTTTAAGTGATTTTTCAAGGATTTTTCATGGTGACAATACTTACCCAAAACACACTTAATTCACGACGGATGTGGTGACAAAAGGGTGGTAGGTATAGGTATTAGTCCAATGATTCATCAGAACCGATGGAATCTTCCCAATGACAATTCCCTAGATAGAATTAGAAATCCTAGGAAAGATGGAGAATGATTGTGAACGTAGCTGAATGCCGACCAAGTACTTAAGCTAGCACTAGAACAATCACAACAAGGTGCTAGTGATGACGTATTGGTAAGCATTGAAGGGGTTGAAGAATGAAAAAGAATTGTAAAGATAAAGGGTGTAAAGAAAGAAGCCCTCCTTACAACTTTAGGTAGAAACCGGGTCAATACATATGCTATTGAGATCATTTTTCAATGATTCTCGATATTGAAGATAGACATCATGGACCCAGTGATGCAATGCACAACCCTCCCCAGCTAACTCAAATATCCCTCAAAAGATATTTGTTTTAATCACACGGAGTTCAACACGTTATCTATTGGTCTATTCACTCCGAATAGACTGATATTGAAAAGGTGGCAATCCTCTCCATCCATCGCTCACTAAATCAAAACGCACTATCGAGTCTAGAGCCACGAGATCATCAAAAGTCTCATTAGGAAACTTTCCTTTTATTCCTTGCTTCTTCACACACTGTGAAAAGTAAGAGATCTTTATGAGTCCTACGCAGTATTCCTGTAATATTGCCAGAACATTCGAGTGATACGCAAGTATTACAATGAAGATGGAAATCCTGCTTGAGCCAACATCAAACAAGCTCATGGTAGGTGACACGTGCGGTTATTTAAGAACCAATCTTGTGAAAATCTGGAAAGAAACAGTAGTTTATTTCTTAATTGAGCTTAAACTCGTTCCAGGCCTCTACGCATTATTGTATGATCTTGCCAGAACACCTAGAGTGACACTCTTTAGTTTTCACAGTGACGAGTGGAACTCCTTCTAGTGTTAACATCAAACAACACTTGGTAGGTGACAAGCAAGATTCTATTTGAATCAAGCCCGTGACAACTGGAAAGCAACGATGGTGAAAATCTTAGTTGAAATTCACTTGTTCCAGGTTTCATGAATTGACGGTTTCAATCACAAGGATAATTTATCCAAGTGATTCACTCTTTATGTTCGCAGTCAAGCTTAGTGATCGTCGAATAAAGAGAACGGGTTTACCCGCGAAATCCTGTCAGGAATTTACTTAATTGAAACTATCCGTCACAGGTATGATATATAACATCGCCCAGCGGTCTTCACCGACCGGAGGTAAAATGCTACCGATATAGAATGAAATGTTCTAAACCATTTCATTCGTGTCTTATTATGTTGCTTCAATCGAAGATGGTGGCGTTGCGGTGTACCTGTTAAAGACGGTGGCGTTACGGTGTACCTGTTGAAGTCGTTCTCACATATTTATTCCTTCTGCTTCAAATACTTCAGCAAATTCAAGAAAGTCTGACCTAAAAAGTCTTCCGCTGTATCGACTCTGAAACTTTCAAAGAATTCAACAAAGGATAAGTGTGTGGGACATGAAGTCACGAGCAGGCAAGAATCACATGAAGGCAAAGATCGCACGTGAAGGGTCAAAAGAACAATGCTCTAAAGCCAAAGCCTAAAAGATCAACATCAACATATTCACAACAAAAAGAAAAGAGAAAAGAGAAAAGTGGACTACGAGCTCAAGAACAAGATCTAACATGCTAGATTAGGACTTTGTAAATTTGGAGTGACCTCCCTTTCGGGGGAGATTGTTGGAAATACGTTTTGTGTATTAAGAAATTCTCGGTCACTCCAGCTATATAGTTATAGGCTCGTAGTATTGTTTAAGTATTACTTATGTTTAGCCCGACCCATGAGCATGTTCATGGGCCGGAGGCCCAAGTCCACTTAAGGACTTGGGTATATAAACCCCTTTCCACCACGGAAAGGGGTGTTGGTTGTTTAGTTTGTTTTACACATTTAATAAAGTTTCTTTGTTTCTCTCTCTACTCTCTCTCTCTAGATTAACAACAACCCTCTTGATTAGTTATAAGATTATCATTGTTCTACAAGCTAATACTACCAAGACACAGTGGTTGCATAACAGGCATAAGGATATCCTAAACAACTAAAATAAACTAAACAAGCATCACAAAAATACCAATCATATCATAACTAGGCAAACACCAGGGTAATTAGCCTCTCATAGCACAAACACGAAATATAAACATAATTATAGATGTATTATTGATCATAAAAACTTTATAGAGAGTTTAGAGAACTCACGAATGATTAACATACTTGGTGCTTGAATACAAAATCTTCCCTATATCGATGGATGAAACATGTCCTTTATAATACCCGCAAATGGACCCTAAACATGTTGTGTTGTGAGTTTTTGAATTGTGTGTTTTATGAGACCCTCTATTTATACTAGTCGAAGTCCCTATGTCGAAGGGAATATTTTCCCTACGTCGTAGGGAACACGATATTTTCTTTCTTTGTTAAAGGAATTTTTACGTTGTAGAGGGGCAAACACCTAGACCATAGGTCTTCAAAATGCCAAGTCTTTGGGTCCGCGTTGAGATGTACGACGTAGAGGCAACATGAGTCTAAGACGTAGGTCTTTTGTCCTTCATAAGCCTTGATCTTGTCGCTTAACAAATTTTGTTAATAAAATAGTTCCTACGCCGTAGACACCATATGAGTCTACCTAGTAGGGTATTAAGTTATGGAAACATTGTCAACGTGTTACCTACAACGTAGGATATATATCATCTACACCGTAGGTGCCCTAATATACCACGTCTGCTCTAATCAGATTGAACTTGTATTCCAAAACAGAGGGCACAAGGTTGCTTTGGCGGCAACCACTGGATATTATAGAACGATCTTCTATGGGGGAGGGGGATCTCCCCCTGAAAAACCTTAAATCCATTTTTGGATCACTTTTTTGCCTTTGATGCTTGGCGCCTTTTCTTGTCTATTTCCACTAGTTTACCATTGTTTTCCATCAGTTGCTCAATTTCACCCATAAACATAAAATATCAAAAACCATGCAATATCGGGTATTAATTAGCACTAAATTGAGCAGAATCAAAGGGACAGTGTGGGTAAAAAACATTGAACTCTTTGCTATTATCATAAACCAATGGGGAAGTTAACTAAGATACTTATAACGGAAGACATTGTTGTGGATGGAATGAACAGATATATCATTTTTCCCAAATAAAATCACTGTTATCATTGATGGGCAGACACTAACTGAACCTAAGAGAGGATTGGTATTCATGAACAGAGCTTGTAACTACTATTTACAAAGGGAGTATGAAATGATCCTAGCATCCACAGTTTAATGACGTATAGTCCCTATTCGGACTGGATATGTAACACCCCACTTGGATAAGTGGACCGTTACGTGTATTTATGACGTGTCATTAAAGCATAAGGTAAATGTCCTAAAACATTATCTGACCATAAAGGAAATACCGGAATCAAACATCGGTAATCCAAACATAAGCTCAAAATATGAAAAGTAAGTACAGAAAGAAAGGACTAAACAATGTCCAAATAAGCAGAATAATGTAAGAAGTGCATAAAGTAGTCTGGATAGCTTCCATCCAAATGCACATGCTCTCAGAATCCTAAGAGCGTCCTGATGTACCTGCCGTTAGAACATGAAAGGAACTACGGCTGAGCATAACGCCAAGTGAACGGATATAAAGCATGATAAGAAATATTGAAATGAAGCAGATGATAAAATACAGAAGCTGTAAGACTGATAAGTAAAGTTGCAACGGAAATCTGTGTATAATCTGAAAAGTCTGATTTATAAATAATAAAGCTGAACTACTGATAGTTGTAAGTTCACACTCGTTTAGGAAAACGAGGTAATTAGGGTAAGTATTAACAAGTAGTTTTGGAAAACCACAAGTAAATGACCCAAAGTGGGGATCGTTCTCAAGGAGGCAAGTGTGTTGTGTAAAGAAATGATTAACTTTTTGATTATAAATTATGAGAAAAGAAAAAGAGAAAGGGTGACGGTTACGATTATGAATTAAACTATGACGAAAAGTCGTGCACGTAAAACCGTAGAATATGACAAAATTTAAAAATTACCCTAAAAATTCCTTGAAAATTGCAATAAATCCTAAAATATATAATTTGAGTTTACAAAAAAATCAAAAATCACTCAAACCTTTTATTTAATTAAATATTAATTTTTTAATGCTAATTAAAGCCCAAAAATCAATTAATTAACAAAAAGGCCAAAATGATATTTTTTAACTTTGTAAACCTCTAAAATGACTTAATTAAATTAAAAACTATTTTTGAAAATTTTAAAATTAATTAAAACTATTTAAAAATGATTAAAAACTATAAAAACTTAAAATAATTCTAAAAATTAATCAAATGACACTAAAATTAATCTAAAAATTTTAAAATTCCTAACATAATGTATTTAAACTAGGAAAAATAAAAAACTTGCAAAAATCTAAAATTTAATTTTTAATAATAAAGTAATATTAAAAATAAAAAATTTATAAAAAATTTTAAAAAGTTGCAAACTAGTTTATTTTAACCTAAATAACACAAAAATGAACTTGAAATTACTAAAATATCCCTATTGGGCCTTAAAATGGGCTAAATGACAAAACAGAACCTTAATGGGCTTAATTTAGGCCCAATAAGAAAAGTCCACCAAATAAGCCCAAAATCACCTACTTGACTCAAAATTTGATTTTAAGCACAAAACTCTGAAGGCCCAAAAGCTGAAAGTGAGCTTATCACAACTTAATTGTCAACAACTTATTCTTAATGGCCTTTTTGGCCCATTAAGCCATAAGCTAATGCCATAAGCTCTAATTTGACACACAAGCTTCTTTTGGGATACTTAAGAGATCTGTGAAAAGAAATTTTGAAAAAGCACAAGAAATAAGCCTGAAATAAGCCAAAGCTCTCTATAGAAAACGACAAAATAGTCGTCTTTGAGTTCTAGGCTACCTCAAGTGCTGATTCAAGTTGCAAAAGGTTTTAAATGACTTAATTAAGAAAATTAATCAAAATTTTTTCCAATAAGCACACTGAATAAGCTTCAATAAGCAAATAAGCACTTATGTAAAAGTCAACTTGTTTGGTTTTCTAGTCAAACTTAAAAGTCAAACCCTAATAAGCTCCAGTTCAGTTCAATGGGTCAAATAAAGAAGATTGATCACAAAAAATAAGTTGTTGCAAGTCTGGATAAGCCAAAATGGCTTATGAATAAGCTGATTATCAAATAACACTAGCAGTGGCTAGCAACAAGGGGAAAGGAGTTCCCACTGCTTGACTATTTTGACTTTTTGTCTTTTGTGACTTTTTGTTAGATTCAGGTTAAGCAAAGGCACCCTTGTAATCAGTGGATCATAAGGAGTCAATAACAACAATAAATCACAATTCCTTTCAGCAAATTAGTACAGTTTAATCCAAAGATCCCCAAATATGCACCAGACATGAACAATAAGTAGATTTCAACAAATAAGCAGTTTTAGCAAGAATAAGCCAACCAAATTGAACCAAATGCACACAACAGCTTAGATTAATTCAAATGAACATAAATTAACTAGTTTCATGCAATGATTCATGGCTTAGACAAAGATTCAAGCACTTAAATGTTACTGATGAACAAAGAACAAGCAGATTAGGTACTTTGCTGATATACTTGACCACAAATCCAATTTCAAACCCTTAAATCTCTTTAACAGGTTATATAAACTTGATTTAATAACTTGTAAGCCCTAAGCATGTATACAATCTATGTGTTACCAAGATCTTAGGTCAAAACAGGCAAAAATCAACGATTTATAGCACAATCAAGAAAATGATGTTCAAAAGCCAAAGACTTGCATATATCAGTACAATACCAAGTATTTATCAGATACAAGCACAAACTAACACTTAACAATAACTCAAAATCACTTTGCAAGCTTAAACAGGTTAACCCAAACACCCCTTAACTTTTTCAATCCAAGATTTAACAAAGTTAATGTGTGATTTAGTGTTACCCAAGCCCAATCTAACGCAATAACATCAATATTATGCAGTATCAAGCAATTTTAAGCCACAAGAACAACAAGTATAACAACAGAACACAAATTCACAAAAATCAAGTATTTTATCAGATTTTTGGGAAAAGGACTCAAGCCTCATGAATGTACATCCACACTCACGAATTTTTGAGCTGATGTGCCTAGCAAAACAAGACACAAGCTTCCAATACAACCCTGCTAAGATTCAACAAGGTGAGTAGCAGTTTATATCAAAACAAAAAAATGGAAAAAATGGAAAAAGACTTGATTAATGCAAATTTGTTCCCACTTCCTTGAATATCTCCATACCACAAGCTTACCACACCTTTATAAGCTTCTTATCAGGGTGCTATAACCACTTATAGCCCAAAAATATCAGGGTTTGAACCTAGATTTAGCAAAATATCAAGTTTTGAACACTTGCATAATTTCTTGCCCAAGGTTTGAAAACAGGTTTTCAAACTTTCAAATCACAATCATATATCAATAACAAGCAAGTAATAAGGTTGGCACTTAGAATTCGTCACACAATATCAAACACTTTTCATTAACTTGAACAAGGATTTACAGATTTGTTGACCAAAGGAAAACCAAGAGCAAAAGCTAAATGTATGAGGTCCTATGCCTTATATAGGCTACAAAGAGTTCTAGGAAAGCTGGAAAATACATAAAACCTAGTTGGTGAAGTCCCCAATTTGCCCTTGAGGATTTGAAAATCTACATATCATGTGAAGTTATCATGGCAGTTTGTGGACTTGTGAGCTGTTGGAATTTGATCTAAGGCTCATATTAAGCTTAGATATGAAGCTGCTTTGTTGGGCGTTGGATGACTGCCACCTTTTGTCATCTTCTCCAAAACGTGTGCATGGTAGCTAACATGTGACTTGTGGGATGATGTGGCATGGGGTTTAAGGGTGGGGGTTATGATTATGGATAGGTTAATCATAATTCTTGAGGTTTTCATGGCTTAATTACAAGTAATTAAGAAATCCCTAATTGTGTTCATAGTGTGAATGGTGGAGGTTTTAATCCGGATTTATGTTTGAATAAAGTGTTAAGCGCCAAATTAATTAACTAATAAGATTAGTTAATTTCAGTTGTGGGTGGGATGTGATGTGGCAAAAGGCTGAGTTGTGATTGGCTGAAAGTGGTGAGTGGGGCACGTGTCACACTCCCACTAGTTAAGGTAACTTTGTTGTCATCCACATTTAGTCCCCCTTCTTTCTTTCCTTCTTCATTTTGTGTTTAATAAGCTAAAAAATGAAATCCTTTGTTAAATAAGTTTCAGTTTTCACACTTTTGCCCCAAATAGTTTTGTAAAAGTATTTCAAGGGTATTTCTTGTAAATTCATGATATTTGAAGGGGTTTTTGGGCATTTTCTTCATTCTTCAAGGTGTTGACTTGTATTGTTGACTTCTCGGAGGACTAATATTGACAAGTCTTCAAATTTGAGGGACCATTCTTGCCAATTCTTCAAGGTGGAGGGCCCTTTTTGTAATTTTGACAAACTTTAAGGACCAAACTTGTAATTATGAATAAACAAGGGTTTAAAGTGTCAATTCTTCAATATTGGAGGAGCCTTCTTGTACAATCTTCAAATCTTCAAGGGTTATTCTTGGAAAATCACCATTAGCGCTTGGTTCATTGTGCGGCTTCGTTTCCCGTGTTTGTTTTTGCTTGTTTCTTGTGATCTTTTGTCATTTTCTCAATATCCGTACCTAAAATACACATGTAACAAACACAAGCATATATTTGGCATATTTCATGATATTTAATGCATTTTACGCCCATTTTGGACGATGAGACTATGTATAAAAACAGTCTCATCACTCCCCCATACTAAACCATATCATAGCACCTCCAAAATTCATTTTATGCACCTTTATTGAATAATAAAATTGCTACACTACTACTATTGCTACTACTTGCGTTTTAGACATAATGTAGGATTTTCATCGCAAAATGGGACGTTTAGGTTCATAGAACAAGAACACGTGAATGCTTCGTTAGAAATAACTTCGTCGTCCTCGATTTTCACCCCAATTACATGCCAAGCTTGCAACGAGATCATTGTCATTATATGTAAATGCTAACACTACTCATATGCCCTAATCACGTACTTATCCTCCCATTTTCCTAAGTGGTATCTCTTATATTTTATTTTTGTCTTGAATGTTCACGAGGATACATTTTTGACTTATGCGATGATAGAGATTTAGGTCTAAAAATAGAGTCATAACGGTGTAATCAAGACCATCGAATTAATAACCCCCCCTAATAGACAACGATGTCAAAACATTAAGTCAACAAGAAGGATCGATAAACACGGTTTTATAACGGTTTTGAACATGAGACTTATTACCAAGACTTTTATACGGCCCCTAACGGATGGGCCTTATTATCATAGGTTTACCTCCATATTTTATTCAACTTCGCCATGAAGCTTTTATTATGACTTCGGTCTTGGCTTGCCTCTTATTTAACGTCGCCATGAGATGTTTATTATGGCCAAAGATGTATATCCTCACGCTAAAAGCGAATTTTAGATCTTTAAAGCTTCAAAGATTAAGGCATAATTCACTTTCAATTTTGCATAGATTTTTCGGCCTTGTGAGCTTCAAATTGTTTGCTTGATTTAGGTGAACACTTGAAATCTTATTATTAGGTGTAGCTTTCGATTATTCGGGTTGCCAATACTTCAAAACCGTGACGCTGGCGATACCTTAATGTCTTCCCAATTTAATTACATGGAAGCTACTAGAAAAGACTAGAAACCAACAATCAAGACTAAACCGCTAAGCCAATACTTATTAAGAAAAATCTATATACAAGCGAAGGGAGAATAAGCAAACAACGAGAAAACATGAGTTTTTGAAAGAATACGAGTACTCTACATTTAGCATAGTAACTTATAATTAACTCTATCATTTCTCGTCCTCATTTAAGAGACTTAGCCTAATATAAGTTAAGGAATCGAAGCTAAGTGCTCAACACGCACGGTCGAGTTAAAAATTACTCTTATTCTCGCCATCGGAAAATCTACATTCGTGTCTTTAAACACTTATAAAACATGAGAAATTTTTTAAAATTTGGCCATTTTTAGCCTTATTTTGCAACAAAACGATAAACAAAAAGATAAACTTTGGAAAGCGTGAAGGTTTGGCAAGTATCTATTCACCCCCATACTAAAGTTAAACATTGTCCTTGATGTTTCGAGTCTAAGGGTTGGAAACCCCCATACTAGAGATGTAGTCGAATGCTTAATCTAGCATGAAAAGGGTGTAACCGTTAAATTTAAGCCGTTTATAAAGTGTGCTAAAAACCTAAGGTTAGAACATCAAAGGATATATCATGGATATTGAGAAATTCTTCAAAGCAAATGATCGAGTGCTCCCATAAAATGAACACGAGAGGCTCCAATCGTGAAGATCATGATCATCTAAGACCCACATATCACAAACAACCACGGAACAAAGGTTGGAAGGGCACAAATCCCCTCACATTACTACATTAGAAAGCGATAATATGTACATGGGATAAGCATGGGACTCCCCCATGAGGCACCTCATTTTTTATTACCGAGTCATGAGCTCGACTCGATCCCCTCAGTACTAATTTTCATTGGGGAAGGTGATTTGGTCGAGGTAGTTCAAAGAGGGAACTTCCCCGCCAAAGTAGTGCTTCAACCTATGTCCATTCACTTTAAAATTGGGGCCATCATTTTGAGCTAGCTCGATGGTCCCATAAGGCAAAACTTGGGTAACGGTGAATGGACCCGACCAAAGGGATTTCAACTTGCCGGAAATGGTTTTCAAACGTGAGTTAAAAATCAACACTAGATCTCCAATGTTAGAAACCCGGTTTTTAATTTTTGAGTCATGAAACTTTTTAGTTTTTTCTTTATAAATCAATGAATTTTCATAAGCAATGTCTCTCAATTCATCCAATTCATTCAATTGCATTTTCTGGTGTTTTCCCGCGGTCTCAATATCATCATTACAATGCTTAAGGGCCCAATAAGCTTTGTGTTTGAGTTCAATTGGCAAGTGACAATTCTTCCCATACACAAGCTTATAAGGAGTGAACCCGATGGGCGTCTTATGAGTGGTCCGAAAGGCCCATAAAGCATCGTCCAACTTATCTGACCAAGATTGTCGGTTTTCTCCAATCGATATCTCCAAGATCCTCTTCAACGCTCGGTTTGAAACCTCGACTTGCCCACTCATTTGTGGGTGATAAGCCGTAGAAAGCCGATGTGTAACCCCATATTTCCTTAGGACCCTTTCGAATTGGTCGTTAAAAAAAGGGTTCCACGATCGCTTATGATCGCACGATGGGTTATAAACCGAGAAAACAAGCTTTTCAAAAACTTGACTACCACACGAGCATCATTCGTGGGCAAAGCCTTAGCTTCCACCCACTTAGATAGGTAGTCAACGGCGACAAGGATGTACTTATTACCACGAGATGATAGGAACGTCACCATAAAATCAATTCCCCAAACGTCAAAGATCTCACACACTTGAATGATGTTTTGTGGCATTTCATCGTTTTGTGAGGCTTTTCCTTGTCGTTGGCATGAGTCACACGACTTCACAAGTGCGTGTGCATCTCGCTAAATAGTAGGCCAAAAGAAACCGGCATCAAAGACCTTCTTAGCCGTGGGATTAGCACCGTGGTGACCACTCGTGGGTCCCTCGTGTCAAGCTCTAAGGATATTAGAGGCTTCGGTGCCAAAGACACAACGTCGAATGATTTGATCCTCACATGTCCGAAAGAGGTAAGGGTCGTTCCAAAAGTAGAACTTGACGTCACGAAAGAATTTTCGTTTTTGTTGAGTCGTCATACCCTTAATGATGAAGTTCCCCGCATGGTAATTTGCGATGTCCGGAAACCATGGGGTGGATGAATCAAGCTTAGAATTCACTACACCAAGTGTCTCGAGAGGAAATGTTTCGGTGATTTCCTTTGGCTCGTAAAAACTTTGGCAAGGATCTTCCAAACGAGAAAGATGATCGGCCGCTAGATTCTCGGCTCCTTTTTTTGTCAAGGATTTCGACATCAAATTCTTGTAGGAGGAGAATCCAACGAAGTAATCTTGGCTTTGCATCTTGTTTAGCCATGAGATACTTAATAGCCGAATGATCCATATACACTATACATCGAGTCAAGACGAGGTAAGGTCGGAATTTCTCAAAAGCATACACCACGACAAGGAATTCCTTCTCCGTTGTAGTATATTTCAATTGAGCCTCGGTCATCGTCTTGCTATCATAGTGAATAGGCAAGAAGTGTTTTTCATGACGTTGCCCCAAAATGGACCCAGTAGCATAGTCACTAGCATCACACATGAGCTCAAAGGGGAGGTTCCAATTGGGAGCAACAAGAATGGGAGCTTCGGTAAGTTTCCTCTTAAGGATTTCAAAGGCTCGTACACAATCTTCGTTAAAGACAAAAGGAGCATCTTTTTCGAGGAGATGTGTAATAGGTCGAGAGATCTTTGAAAAATCCTTGATGAATCGACGATAAAAGCCCGCATGGCCTAGGAAACTCCTAACTCCCTTAACGGTTTTGGGATGAGGTAATTTGGTGATGACGTCTACCTTAGCTTTGTCTACCTCAATCCCCGCTTTCGAGACCTTTTGCCCTAAGACGATTCCTTCCTTAACCATAAAATGACATTTTTCCCAATTGAGCACAAGGTTGGTTTCCTCACAACGTTTCAACATTCTCTCAAGATTCGACAAACACGAAGTGAACGAACAACAAAACACGGATAAATCATCCATAAAGACTTCCATCGTCTTCTCGATCATGTCATGAAGGCTATTTCATGGGTTATTCAGTGCAGAGCAAAGGATATAGAGTTTACATTAAAAAGGAAAAACGTATACTTGAGAAAGTACATGTTAGGTTTTTAGAGAGTAAACCTAGTGATCCTGAAAGTGGTCCAAATTGGTTGTTTGACTTGGAACCTTTATCTAGAGCTTTAAATTATATGCCTGTTACTAATCCAGACATTGTGAAGGTAACTTCAAGTGTTTTGGAGAAGAGAATTGGTAATGTTTCAGGTACACAGGTTGCTAAGAAGGATGGACCACCAGCAGTTGAGTCATCTCCCACACAAGAATATGTTACACTTCCTATATGGACAGATGAGTATTATGCTGCTGCTGCTGCTGCTGCTAGAAAGGATAAAGGTGGTTCTTCAATACCACCAGTTGATAACATGCATGGTCATTCAGGCGCTGACAACAACAATTCTGGCGCTGACAAGACCACTTCAGACATTGATGGCTCAAACGTTGACAACAATGATTCTGGCGCTGACAAAAGTAATTCCAGCGCTGACAAGCAAAAATCCAACGTTGACAACACTTATGAGTATTTTGTATCTTCCACTTTTGAACAAGGTGAACCTTCAAGAATAAATGAAGAGGTTCAAGATGGAAGAGAGTCTGAAGAAGATATTAGCAACATGGAGGATGATATTGAAGACAATAGAATTCTTGAACATGGAATTCCTAGATCTACTTTGTAGAATCATCCTCCCTCTCAAATCATTGGGAATATCATGACTCCTGTTCAAACTAGAAGATCTCACCAGACTCATGATAGCTTCATTGCTAATATCCACAAGAAGGTTGATACCCCTCTTGTACAGACATGTTTGTTTGCCTGTTTTCTGTCACAACAGGAACCCAAGAAGATTTTTGATGCTCTAAAAGAACCTAGTTGGGTGGAAGCAATGCAGGATGAGCTTCACCAATTTGCTATACAGGATGTTTGGGAGCTGGTTGATTGTCCTAGATATGTGAGACCAATTGGGACAAGATGGGTTCTAAGGAACAAGAAAGATGAAAGGGTTATTGTGGTCAGAAACAAGGCACGTTTGGTAGCTCAGGGATATACACAAGAGGAAGGTATAGATTATGAAGAGGTCTTTGCTCCTGTTGCAAGAATTGAAGCTATAAGAATTTTTCTAGCTTATGCCTCTTGTATGAACTTCACTGTTTATCAAATGGATGTGAAGAGTGCTTTCCTCTATGGAACAATTGTTGAGGAGGTATATGTTATGCAACCTCCTGGTTTTGAAGATCCTGAGAATCCAGACAAGGTTTATAGAGTGAAGAAAGCTATGTATGGACTTCATCAGGCCCCAAGAGCAGGGTATGGTACATTGTCCACCTACTTGGTGGAAAATGGTTTTAAAAGGGGCACCATAGATCAGACATTGTTCACAAAGAAGAAAGGTAAGGATGTCTTACTTGTTCAGGTCTATGTTGATGATATCATTTTTGGATCTACAAATCCAAAGATGAGTGAAGACTTTTCCAAGCTTATGACAGATAAATTCAAGATGAGTGCAATGGGTGAGATGAACTTCTTTCTAGGATTACAAGTTCAGCAGAAAGAGGATGGTATCTTCATCTCCCAAGACAAGTATGTAGCTAAAATCTTGAAGAAATTTGGTTTTTCTCCACATGAAAAGAGTGCTTCCACTCCTATGGATAGGGAACACCCTTGGGGAAAAATTGGAGTTGGAAAGGATGTGGATGTTAGGCACTATAGATCAATGATTGGTTCATTGATGTATCTTACAGCCTCAAGACCTGACATCATGTTTGCTGTGTGTGCTTGTGCACGCCATCAAGTGACTCCCAAAGAATGTCACCTTTTTGCTGTGAAAAGAATTTTTAGGTACCTAAGATGTTATCCAGATCTTGGCTTATGGTACCCAAAAGATTCTCCATTGGAGCTTATTGCATATTCAGACAGTGACTATGGTGGTGACAAGTTTGATAGGAAATCCACAACTGGTGGGTGTCAATTTCTTGGGAGTAGATTGATATCTTGGCAATGCAAGAAACAAACAGTGGTGGCAAACTCTACAACTGAAGCAGAATATGTTGCTGCAGCTGCTTGTTGTGGACAAGTCTCATGGATTCAGAACCAGCTGTTGGATTATGGGTATAATTTCATGCATACCAAGATTTTTGTAGACAATAACAGTACTTTATGCATTATTAAAAATCCTGTACATCATTCTAAAACCAAACACATAGAAATTAGACATCATTTTATAAGAGATTGCTTTGAGAAAGGTTTAATACAACCAGATAGGGTAGACACAGAAGATAATGTGGCTGATTTATTAACTAAACCTTTTGATACTGGAAGATTTCAATATTTGGTAACAAATATTGGAATGGTTAATCTCACTTAATATGTGTTTTGGAACCTTTTTGTAAAAGTATGTACAGGATAATGCATTGTTATTGGTCTTTGTGATGATTTAGATTTTTCCACTTTATTTTTCTAACACTGACAAAGGTAAATGTAACGCTGACAAGTGTTATTTTGCCGTTGTTAGAGATATTATTGTCTAACGCTGACAAGAGTTCCTTCAACGCTGATAAGTGTTGTCGGGGCGCTGTCAGCAACAATGTTAGTTTTGTGGTTTTCAATCTAAATGTGTAGGTGGTGGTAGCTTTATGCCATTGGATACAGAGTTGCTTATGGATCTTTGAAGAGCTATTTGGACATGTTTTTGTTTATGGATGATGGTTGGAATATTTATATTCCTATCTTGACATAAATTTTTAATGTTCATATATATTTTGAGAAACTCATGTATCATAGTTTAAGGGGAGGTTTAAGGAACCTTTAGGACTCTTGGGTATTCTTATAATACTCTTATCACAGTTCTAGATTGTGTCCACAGGTGAGTATGGGTTAGTTTTACTAAACCATGAGGCACTGTAGCATGCAAAGTTGACAAACTATGCATGCTGCCAAGACATTTTTGGCCTAGAATTGGTTGTGGTCTGTTGGGAGACTTGGGAATATTTTTGTTATGGGTTTACCTGGGAGTTACAAAGGATTTTATGAAATAACTTTGTTGGTAAGTATTTTGGTTAGCAAGGGACACTTGAGGACATTTGTGTCTATCTTGCTTAAGCAAGTGTGCATAAGTGGACAGTGCTTGCCGCCCAGTAATTATTATCAACTTGCAAGATATTTCCCTTAGGATAAATTACTTTGTTAAGGTCTTTTTCTTTTTAAATATTTTTATTTTTAGACGCTGACAAGTTTTTCTCCAAACGCTGTTACGTCCAATCGTGACGCTGACAAGGCTTTACGCAAACGCTGACAAGAAAATATAGCCGTTGGGCGTTGATGGCCTATTTTTGACCGTTGACACCTAGTGGGCCCTACCCAGTTGATATTTTTGACTAATCTTTGGCCGTAATTTTGGGGAGTTGTTACTTTTAATTAATGCATGAGATAAGTTATATTTGATTCAATATTTTCATCATTACTCTTTGAATATAACTGCCTCATTTTTGACCAATCCAAATCATGCATCTCTCCTATAAATTTGGCTAAACTTTTCATTCTGGGTATTCATATTTTCTTGTCTAACATTTTTCTCCTAGATTTTTCCCATATCACATAACCTAAACAGCTTTCAACATGGCACCAAAGTTCAACTCAAACAATCTGACATTGGAGTTCAAGAGCCAACATAATATGGTAGCTTACTTGGCTGCTGATAATGATTTGTTCCCTCAGTATTCACAAATGGTGGCATTTTTAAATGCATCCTCAATAAGGTATGCACTTTCTCATGAGCCACTAGTCCCTGTCGCACACATTAGACAGTTTTGGAACAATGTCAGTTCCATAACAGCTAATGGAGTGACCACATTAACATCTACTGTTCATGGAAGAACATGGGTGGTCACTGAAGCCTTGGTTCGCCAAGCTTTGCGTCTTGATGACGCTGATGGTGTGACTACCCTTGCCATTGCAACAATAGAACAAGGTCTTAGGGAATTGGGTTATCCTATTCCTGCTGGTAAAACTTTAAATAAATATCATAAGCAGGAATTTCCCTCGGATTGGAAATATTTGATACATGTCCTTCTTCAATGCTTAAGTCCAAAATGTACTGCTTTTAATGAAATAAACAGGTCCATTGCAAGTGCTTTGGTTTGTATGTCACGTGGGCTTAAGTATAATTTTTCAAAAATGATTTTTGAAGGGATGTGTAAAAATAAGGGAAGTAAAATGACTTTGGCTTACCCAAGATTTTTGCAAATGGTGTTTGATTTACAAGCATATTGTACTAGGGATCATGACACTTTTTATGAGATCCCTAAGCAAAAGAAAACCATTTTTGACAAAATGAGCTCCACAAACAGATCTATACCTCTCACCCAAGCCATGCTTGAAGTAATTCAGGCTGCTCAACCACAACCAGACCCTGCACCTCAACTTGAGCCTATCCTTGAACCATTACTTTCACCTGACCACATGGACGTTGACCAACTCAATGTCAACGCTGACACTCAAAATGTTGGCGCTGACACAGCCAATCCCAACGTTGATGACATCCCTGAACAATCTCAATCACACCTTAACCAACCAACACCGACACAATCTACATCATCTTCCACCCCATTACAATCTAGGTTGAATAAATGCCAAAGGACTACTGGAGTGTTCTCCTCTAGTGGTCCTAGCCTTGTTGCAGAGAGAACCACCTCTACAAGTGTGGCTGGTGACATGGATGAGGCTGGGGCTATTGGCACACGCTTAGATGCTGGTCAAGACAGTCCCAACATCATTCAGACCTCATCCATGCCCTATGATTCTATTTTGGGAGGTCAAATTCCCATTCTAGCTGAGGGCAGATTGGAACCTATGACATTGAATGAATTGACGGCTGCTGTCATTAGCTTGCAAAAGCAAAATGTCAGCCTTGTACAAATTGTCAATAATCAGGGCCGCGAACTCCAAGTATTGAGGGAGCGGGTAACTGTTTTGGAGAATCCTAGTAGCAGGAGTAGAATGGAGGAATCTTCCAAAGGGGAGGATGAAGAGGATGAGCTGATTCATACAGCCAGTGAGAAGAGTTCATAATTTAGTGAATCTTTAAATGTTGCTGAAGCACTCACCAACTTGAAGAAGCACCCAATTCTTGATACATCCAAGGTAACTCCTTTGAACTTGGAAGGATCTTTCACAGCAACAATGGGCGCTGATACAGGTTTGAACGCTGACACATCCAGCACTGACAAAGGTAATCGGGGCGCTGATAAAGGTAACTTGAACGCTGACAAAGTTGCAGGTGGTGTTGATGTATTCCAGTCATCAACAATCATCAAAGATGTGTCCACACAGGTTTCTTCTTCTACCTTACCTATCATTGATCCAAAAGACAAAGGTAAAGAGATTATGGTTGAAGAAGATGTTCCAAAGAAAGATGCAGCACAAATTGCATTTGATGAACAGTTGGCTGCACAACTTTTGGAAAAAGATTTAAAGAGGAGTGGTAGATCACCATTTGTTGCCACTTCTGAGAGTGAGGAAGAGAGTGATGATGAAAAAGAAGGAGCTAGCTCAGATTCAAGTGTTCAAATCATTGAAGATCCAGAAAGACTTGAATATGGGGATGAGTTGGCAAGAGAAAGATTGAGCGATTTGAAGAAGCAGGTTGATTGGGACCTTCCAGAAATCACCAGAATGTACCATGCTTGGGAAGACAAGGTAATAGACAACCCAGGGATGAGCTTATTAGATCAAATTTGGGGGTTGGAAATTCTTCTCAGGGTACAAGATGATATAAAGGTGATTTTGAGGTTTAATGCACAAGAGGTCAAGACTTGGCTTAAAAGAGATAGAAGGCAGTTGTATTACAAGTTGCTTAGATGTCATCAACCTAGATGGACATATAAGAAGTTGTTGGCTTTATCTTTTGAGGAGCTAGAGTACAGGGCACATCCTATTTGGAGGCATGTGCAAGAAAATAATGTCTTACAGTTTCTTTCAGAAGAAAGGAAACAAGAGCTTGCTGAGGAAATGCAGATTGAAAAGGAGATGAGGATTGCTCAAAGACCAGTGAAGAAAGGAGATCCTCTCCAATTTCCCAAAAATATGGATGTGTATTATCCAACTGAAACTGTCATAAGGAAGCATCTCAAACTTTCTCCATTGGAAGCTTCAGATTTGGTTAATGTAGTACCTCTAGATGACAGAAATCCAATCATAAGTTTTGATGAAGATGAGTGTGGATTTTGGAAGATTGGCAGGTTTGGGAAGGAGGTACACACTTTCACTTTAGTTATTTCTATCTTTGCAAGCATAGACAGAGAAGACTTGGTGCATCTATGGAGATTGATAGAGGCCAAGTATACAGCTGAAGCACCTACTTCAGCAAATGGAATAAGACTATGGCACACATTTTTGACTTTGTGTGGTCCAAGGGAAGCAGATCCTGCCATATGGAAGGATCTTGAAGATGACCTTAGTGGTCTTCATTGGAGGCTTTATTCTACTTGTGGTGTGTTTCATTTGAGCTCTACAAAGTTTTCAGAGTATCTACTTGTGGATGCTGACTATTTCTTGTCCAAAGAAGTATTGGAGAAGATGAAGGAGACACCCTTGGAGATTTATTACACTAGTGACGTGGCCAAAGACTTGATTAGATATGTTTATCACCAACATAAGAAGTTTTTGTAAGATTCCTCCTAAGCCTTAAGTTTTTATTCAGAAACTTGATCATTGGAATAGATATCAAGTTTAGGGGAGGATTGTTGGGAATAAATTATGGGTCAGTTCACTAGACGCTGATAAGAAGAATCCAAGCGTTGATAAGATGACATTGGACGCTGACAGCCAAGCGTTGACATTTGAAGAAGTCAATGCTGACAGCCTTGAAGACTAGCACTGATGGAATATATCTTCATACGAATCTTTTTGTTTATTTGTTTCTTTATTTATGTATGGTAAAGATAAACTCGACATTGTATTTTCAATTATTATCTTTACCTAGAATAGTTGATTCGTAGCTTATTGTACAAGACTTCTTAATCTATAAAAGAAGATCTTTTAGGTTAATGTTTGATATCAGTTATCATAAGTTTTCACAAGTTAAACCTCTTTCATTGTAATCAAGTTCGATCATTCTAATACAAGTGAAAGTTTGTTTAACATCTTTGTGTTTTAGATTAAGTGTTAATTCCGCATAACACTTAGTTACTTTATTCATAAGCAAAGGTTTCTCTACGTGTATTACTTGATCTAATATCGTATATACAAAGCTTAATCGATCTAAGTTTGGGATCAACAAAACAATTCTTTTCCTAAAGAATTGACCAAAAAAATTAAAAAATCAAAAAGCAATTTTTTTCCTCAAGAGATTGCAACCAAAAATATATATTATTGGATTTCCTCGGCATTTATGTACATATAGCATTTTCTTTAAAAAACCCCAATAAATACAAAAATATTTTCTCTATATTATTATATGTAAATACGTATACGAATAAGAACAACCAATACACATATTCTCCATAAGTATTGCCAAGGCAATACACCGTGTTAGGGGGCGTTCCGGTCCTTGACACGTGTATCGATCAAATTCAATAAAGCAAGAATAGATAAATACTTCCAATAGGCAATAATTCGAAGAATACAAACTACAAAGTGAATAGAAAGGCGATGTGCTATAAAATGCCATCTAAGGGTCAATAGGTACTTAAGTGCTTCGCGCCACCTAACCCCCCGTTCACTAGTGCGTATTCTAAGAAGGAAGGCTTTATTGGGGGTCTTACACCCAAGTAGTAATTACGTATATTATACTTTCTTGTGGATATTTCATATTGAAACTCGAAGAGGATAATCCTGTTGGGTCAAAAAGTTGATGTGGCAGAAACTCAAAAACGAAGAAAACATGAAGGCATTTGTCTAAGCGTTGACAAGTGTATTCCAGGCGTTGTCAAGAACAAATCAGGCGTTGACAGAAGCAAGCATTGTCAAGTACAATCCAAGCATTGTCACATGCAATTCAAGAATTGATAGAAACATTGACAAGAAGCCTTTGGAAGCTTCTATTTAGATAAACATGCAGGATATATTATGTATAAGTTTATTTGAATAGAAAATTTACATGTTTATTTGATATTATCTCTTGTAAACCCTATTCCTTACACTATAAAAGGAACCAAGGGTATTAGGTTTATTCATAACTTTTATTCACAATGTAAACCTAAAAGCGTGTGTCAACTAGACGTGGGATTCAATGTATACACGTCTAGTGATTGTTTTTTATTAATATAATGAACAATACTTTTGTTTTAATTCATGTTCTTTGTGTCTAAACACCTTGTTTAATGGTTGTTGTTCTATTCCGCTGTGATTGTATGATCACATGAACAATGATCATTCCTAGTAGCTAAAAGATCGAGGAAACCAAGGTTTACACAATTGGTATCAGAGCCTCGTGGCTCGTGATGCTAGGACCAACAAGGTGTTCGTGTTTTGAGAAGAAAAGAAAAATCCGTATAGGTTTTTCTTGGCGTTTTTGTGTGCGCAGTAGTATTCAGAAGGCCATAACTTTTTATTGAACCATTGGATCGCCACGAAATTTTGTGTGTCTGTTCTATACACATATATCTAGATATCCACCAGAGGGATTGTCGAGATCTATCCCCAAGAAAAAGTTATTAAGCGTCAAAGTCAGCAGTGAGTATATGCAGTTTTCTGTAAACAGCCATGTTCAAAACACGTTTTCTCCTTCATTAACCGATGGATCTTTGTGATTTTTGAACTGTAGATTCTTGGCACTTGTGTCTAGAATTTCACTGAAGGGATTTTTTATTTGAGCTCTCATGAAGAACTTATTCGATGTCGAAGTTCGCTACAGTTTATGGTTTTCACATAAAATCATGATTTAGGGTTTATAAAACCCTAGATCAATTAGCCGCTGATGTATGTTATTTAGACGCTGATAGATGTTGGTGTGACGCTGATAGATGTTGGTGTGACGCTGACAAGGCATGGATGAGGTGCTGATGGCCAGGCGCTGACAGGTACAACATTGGCGCTGTTAGGAATAAAGTTGACGCTGGCAGGAGGCGTTGACACTTGTTGTCCGATATATGGTTTTTCAAACGCTGTCAAGTGTTTTCCGATATTGGACATCACACAGTGTTGATATATTGGACAGTGAAAGATATTGGACAACAAAAGGAATAACTGCTGTTGAGAAAACTGATACGTTTTTAGCACACAAAAAGGAGGTATTTACACGCAAAGGTACATGGAATCTCCATTTTTATTTAGAATATCAAGTTGATATTAATGGCTCGGATATTTTTAAAAGGGATTAATGATTTTTAAGTAAGTTAGCAACAATTCGTGAAGAATTTGATGGATATTTTAGAGTATGTAATCGAGATAGCCTTGCGAAAGAGTTATCCAATCTAGTACTTTTACATATGGTATGAAGATGTTTTTTCATTAAAATTCGTCATGAAGAGGTGTTGGCTTAAGGGGAAGAATACTTATGATAAGTTTGATGTTTGAAGAAGAGTTTTGCGAGTTTGTGTTCTATCATATCTTAAAGACGTGTACTTCCAGTCATTGTCTTTTAAGATAACTTGTTCGTGCTTTAAATGTTTGGTGACGAAGACTTGTCATAACACTTGAAGGAGTTACATTATCGTCCTCAGTGTCTCACAAAGGATGAGAATATTGACAAGGGATCGAGGTCTACTTATAATTTTCAATGGGTATAAGTTCTTCATCACATGGATAGTACATGACATGGAACACAAGGTTGGGTTATTCTACTTCTACATCAAAAATATTATAATTATTTTTCTTCAAGATCCTTACATAGAGCCTACATTTGAAGAATCTTCAAGATTGCATACATTGTTTACTTCCCCGTTGATGTGACAAAAAGGGGAAGACATACATGCTACGATTGAGGGGAAGCAATTTGAAGATGATGTACAACTTACAAGAGATACACAAAGAGTTTTGCCGACATCAACTAGGGGAAGATTGTTGGGTCAAAAAGTTGATGTGGCAGAAACTCAAAAACGAAGAAAACATGAACGCATTTGTCTAAGCGTTGACAAGTGTATTCCAGGCGTTGTCAAGAACAAATCAGGCCTTGACAGAAGCAAGCATTGTCAAGTGCAATCCAAGCATTGTCACATGCAATTCAAGCATTGACAGAAACATTGACAAGAAGCCTTTGGAAGCTTCTATTTAGATAAACATGCAGGATATATTCTGTATAAGTTTATTTGAATAGAAGATTTACATGTTTATTTGATATTATCTCTTGTAAACCCTATTCCTTACACTATAAAAGGAACCAATGGTATTAGGTTTATTCATAACTTTCATTCACAATGTAAACCTAAAAGCGTGTGTCGACTAGACGTGGGATTCAATGTATACACGTCTACTGGTTGTTTGTTATTAATATAATGAACAATCCTTTTGTTTCAATTCATGTTCTTTGTGTCTAAACACCTTGTTTAATGGTTGTTGTTCTATTCCGCTGTGATTGTATGATCACATGAACAATGATCATTCCTAGTAGCTAAAAGATCGAGGAAACCAAGGTTTCGACAAATCCCTTTCTCTTCAAAGTCGAACGAGAGCTTCTCTCTCATTCCTCGTATTGAGTTGCATGCTCACTCGCGGGCGTGCACAAATACCGATTGGTGTACAACCCCTTCCTCCGAAAAGGAAGAAAAGAAGAAAGAGTAGGAACACCACCGTCCATCAAGCCGATCCCGAGAATCGTGCTTTGATCCACACACAACAAGAAACCATGGCCGGAGTTGATACTCGATCTTTGATGGAGCACTTGCAATCCAATGTGCAAGGATATGCCGATGCTATCAAGATACCCGATATTCCCACGAACACATTTGAGCTAAAAACATCCATGATTAACTTGGTTTCAAACACACCATTTTTTGGGAATAAAAATGATAATCCACATGATCACCTTAAGAAATTTCTTTCTCTTTGCAACACCATTAAGTACAATGGAGTTCCCCATGATGCCATTAAGTTGATATTGGTACAATTTTCACTAGAGGTTCCGGCTAAGCATTGGTTAGATACATAACCACCCGAGAGCATTACCACATGGGATGGTTTCACTAAGAATTTTTTGAACAAGTTCTTTCCCCCATCTAAGACCACGACTTTGAGGAACTTAATTATAGGCTTTCAACAAAAACCTAGTCAAACATTTAGTGATGATTGGGAGGAGTATATGGAGTTATTGAGGAGATGCCCTAACCATGGATTAGATGAAGTTCACCAAATCAATACTTTCTACAATGGCCTTAGACCTCATCACCAAGACTCACTCAATGCTTCTGCGGGAGGAAATATTCTTCTTAAATCCATTCAAGACGCTTGGGACATAATTGAGACTAAAGCAATGGTGCAAACTAACACACAATTTGATGAGAGAGTACACGTCATTCAAGAAGGAGGTTCCAAACCATTTGAGACTTAACTCATTTCATCCATCCAAGAATTGACTCAAGCTCAAAAGGAAAGTCAAACAATTATGCAAAACACACAAAAGATGCAACAAACCATGATGAATGACTTTATGAAACTTTCTTTGGGCAATAATTCCACCAATGATGTGCATGCTATTACTCTTTCATGTGAGACTTGAGGAGGTCCCCATTCTTACCAACAATGCGATAAGGTGTAAGGCTATCAAGAGGAGTGTTATGCTTACCAAGAAGAACATCGTGAACATTTCAAACCCAACTTTAATCCAAACAACCTTTCTTACAAGTCTCAAAACTATCTTGCACCACCGGGATTCCCACCCCAACCACCCACCCAACTTCAACAAAATCCCCCTCAATTGTTATAAAGGAACCAAGGTCCAAGACCACAATACCAAGGGAACAATTACAAGGCACCTAACACCTTTCAAAATCAAGGAAATAATGTTCATCCACAAAATCAAGGATTTCACCCACCACCAATCTTCCCAAATCAAGGATACCCTCAAATTCAAAATCAAGGATATATGCCATATGATAATCAAGAGTATGTTGAGAGGAGAATTCGTGAAAGTGAGAAAAGAATGCAAGAGCAAATGAAACTCATTACGGAGGAGCAAACTAAGAGGCTTTTAATGGCCTTTAATCAAAGACCACAAGGGGCTTTACCCTCTAACACACAAACAAACCCGAGGGCAAATGTCAATGCTATCACAACAAGAAGTGGAAAGAAAACTCATGATCCTTCACCACCCAAACCTAATTTGGTAAAGCCTACTATGTTTCCTTATTGTGATACGCCTTCTACATCTAGCTCACCATCCTCAAGTTCTCCCATTTCTCCCACTTCCACACCTACTCATGAAGAAACCAACAAAGAAAATCCTTCATCAACCACTCAACCACAACCAAAACCAAATCTCCGTTATCCATCAAGATTAAGAAAGGACAAGCTTAAGAATAAGGATGATATCCAAGTCTTAAACTTTTTGAGGATGTTCAAGCAACTTAACATAAATATCTCCTTTGCGGAAGCCTTAGCCAATATGCCTAAGTTTGCTAAGATGATCAAGGACTTACTTTCTAACAAGGAGAGATTGGTGGATTTGCCTAATGCTTCCTTGAATGAAAATTGCTCCGCGGTTTTGCTTAAGAAGTTGCCTACTAAGCTTGGAGATCCGGGGAGGTTTTTGATTCCTTGCAATTTCACGGGGATGGAAAATTGCATGGCATTAGCGGATTTAGTAGCAAGCATAAATCTCATGCCATTATCGGTTTGGAAGAAACTTTCACTTCCCGAGCTCACTCCTACAAAGATGACTCTTGAGTTGGCCAACCGTACTATAGCTTATCCGGTGGGAATTGCGGAGGATGTTTTGTTGGGGTTGATAGATTTACCTTTCCCGCGGATTTTGTGGTGGTTGATTATGATATGGATCCGAGAGTTCCTTTGATTGTTGGTAGGCCATTTTTAAGAACGGGTCGAACTCTAATAGATGTGGCGGAAGGTGAACTTACAATGAGGGTAGGAGATGAGAGAGTTGTGTTTAACATGGGAAAGTTGTCAAACAAATCTAATGAGCCCGAAGCGGTGAAGCATATTGATGTTGTAAATGAGGAGGAAACTCATGATGATATCCTTGATGAAGTTTGTGATGAATATTTTTATGAAGCTTGCTCAAGTGGAGATTATGATTTACCTCATGTTGAGACCATTGCTTCCATTACTTCATCCTTGGATTTTCATGAACCTCAAGAGCTTAACTTTGGTGATTTTGTGATTTATTCCAATCCTCTCTTTGAAACCTCATATGATAACCCACGTTTCCACCATGATGAAGAAACCAATGAGGATCTTAGTGATGAAGAATCTCTTCTTTGTGATACACTGAAACTAGGATTTTTGTATGTAACAATTAAGTTCGTTTTCCCTCGACTCACTCGAATTGATTTTCAATTAACGTGGACTTAACTTTGTTTTTGGTAAATATAATTTTGGTATTTTTTGAACTAATTTAAATTTTTTTTACAATAAAAGCTATTTAATTTTAAATCTAATTAAAAATAATAAAACAATTTTTTTTGATAAAAGCATAAACTAAATAAAAATTTAACTTTATAACAACTTGAAATGAAATCTATTTTAAACTTGAATTAAAAAAAAGTAAATAAAACTTGAATTAAATCTAATGAAAAACTTTTAAATGACTTTTAAAAACCTTTAAATGAAAACTTAATAAAACTAATTTTAAAACTAATAAAATTTAAACTAAATTTAAAAGTAATTAAAAATCAAAATATTTTTTTTATCTTTTTATTTTTTATAAAAAATAAATTTAAAAATTTAAACTAACTGATTAATCTAATAAAACTTTATATGAAATTAATTAATCTAAAACTTGTATTTAAAACTAATTAAAATAAACTGCACAAATTGAAACAAGCTATATTAATTAACCGAAGCAAAATAGAACATAAAAGACTCGCTAGAGCAGTTGGCTGGGTCGTATGGTTGCTAGACGAGAGGTCCTGGGTTCGATTCCCACCAGGATCAATATTGCTAATATTTTTTGGAACTTTTTTTTTATTTTTTGGACAGTCTAAAGACCCAACAGATCAATAGGATCTGTTGGCTCAATCAGCAAAACAAGGAAAAAGAACAAATAAGCCAAGCTGTAGAATCAAATAAGCTAACTAGATAAAAAAAGCACATAAGCTGATAATCCAAATAAGCATAAGCGAACTTTCACATAAGCAGATATAACTAAACAGAAATAAGCTGTAACAGAATAAGCAGAAAAAAGCAAATAAATAAAGCAGGTATCAAAATTTAACAAACTAATTTTTAATAAAACAAAATTTCTAAATAAGACAAACCCCTAACAATCTTTCAAATAACAATCTCAAAAGCAGATTAATAAGAGCAAACAAAATCAAAACTCAGACAAATTAATAATAAACAGATATAAAATAGTAACAATAATCCAATAGTAACGAAAACTAAAAACTAAGATTATCACAAGTTGATTAAAACAGTGCTAAATCCTAACAAATATTAAACAAAAGCAGATTAATAACAATACCAGATCTAAACTATGCAACAATAAGCAGATTAAACAGTAATCAAAAACACAAAAAATAAAAAGAGATAAAAAACCTTTTTGTCGAATCCTTTGGGGAGAAGTAAAGCGCTGAGCGTACTTGTGAACCGAAACACAAATCAAACACCACCTTTAAATCACCCCGAGAACATCAACACCAAGTCTCGAATAGCTACTCTAACCGAATCACAACTTTTCGAACCAAAGTGCCAAACCGAACAGTATTTTATAAATCTCCAGTAGTGAGATTTATTACACTTTCCTTTTATTTTATTATTATTTTATTTTTTTATATATCTCGAATAATCAAACCACAAACAGTAATAATTAAAAAAAAAAGAAAGCAGATTAAAGATTTAATTAAGACAGAAAATTAAAGGAGACTAGATTAATTAAAGCAAATTTTCATTAATAATAATAAAATTACATTAACTGGAAATAAAAAAAATTACAAGATTAAACTTTTATACCCTAATCTAATTTTTCTGAAAATTAAAATAAAGAAAAGGTTACGATTACATTGTGAGAAATGGGGGTTTTTATAGGAAAACCCTCAAACCTTGGTGCCCACGGCTTGCAATCACAGCCCTTGATTTCTTCATTCTTCTTTCTCTCTCTTTTCTTCTCTTGATCAACGGTTGAAATAAAACCATGAGTCCGGATTGCCAGCTTGTTTTATTTTGATTGGATGATTTGGGGAGTGATGTGTTCCATCCAATCACAAAAGGCCACGTCAGAGAGATATGAGGATCAGTCCAGTGTTTGCCTCCGATTATTTGGGGGTTTTATTTCTCATAGGTTGAATTAACCCATATGGGTGAAAGCCCCAATTTTGGTGTGTAAATTTTGGCAGATAAAAAATTAGGGTTTGAGGAGAATGGCTGTGTTTTTTGAGGAGAGGATGAGCAGTAAAAACAAAAGTGTGTGTGTGTGTTTCGTTTGTAACGAAATAAAAGTGGGTGTGGGATAAAAAGTTTATTTTATTTGGGGAGTGGGTAAGAATGAAACACGTGTGGGGGGGGGAAGGTAAAAAGGGTTTTCGTTTGGTGAGGTTGACCGGGGTGGTTTGACCAGTTATTTGCCAAGCAAAAAAAATGAGTAAATACGTTTATTGTTTGTTGGGCTAGTGGCCCGAATTCTTATATCCGTCTTTTTCACTTAATCAAATGGGCCATATTGGGCTATTGGTAAAAAGTAAAGAAACCATTTTCCTTAAATGGGCTTATGAGCCCATTTATCCGATGTGGGACCCACTTGGCTTGAATATCTTCAAAAAATGATTAATTCCACTAAAACGAGCTCGATTCCGACTTTCTTGATCATTTATTCAAATTAAGTTGACTTTGTCGGTTTTCGTGATCTTCGACACACTTTTGGTCTTTGACTTTGTCTTTGTCTCCTTTCTTCAACATTTGACCGTGAAATCCCGTGTTTTCTCTTCTTTTGATCATTTGTACCTATTTTAACACAAAAGCACAAAACCGCGCGTAATTCCGATATTTATGATATAAAACACATGATTAGGTCTTGTTTTTACTTGATTTTAGTGGCAAAAGGATAAGTGTTTACACACTTATTAAATCCCCTACACTTGACCATTGCAATGACCCCATGCAATGCATAGTTTTAAAGCATTGAGTTACATTTTTCTCATAATCAATCCATCTCGGCCTTTATTACTATTACTACCACTACTAGGTTGAAAAAGATAAAAAACTTAAAAAGGAGACAAAAGTTATAACCATTATTTAACATGGAAATTATTTGATGGAGAAACTCGTAAAGAAATCTAAGACTTAGATTAGGGCTTTGGTGTCATGAATATTAATCACCCTCAAGTTTCATGTTCCCCATACCAAGCTTAAAAACGAGATCATTGTTTACCATAAGTTAGCACAACTAACACTTACTCATGTGGTTTAATTAATCACTTAGACCCCCTGATTCCTACGGTGTATCTCTTGTATTTTATTTTTGTCTTGAATGATCACGAGGATGCATTTTTGACTTATTTCGATAATTTATTAAGGCTGAAAATAAAGTGGGACGATTTAATCAATAGTTAGCT
Organism: Glebionis coronaria; assembly: GCA_025667525.1. Taxonomy (NCBI): domain Eukaryota; kingdom Viridiplantae; phylum Streptophyta; class Magnoliopsida; order Asterales; family Asteraceae; genus Glebionis; species Glebionis coronaria. Next base: position 102,374,188 of record CM046876.1, on the reverse strand, counting down.
AAAGGACAAAATATTTTAAAACTGCTTCTCGAAACCTCATAAAGTTCATATCTTGGCATAACTCGTCTCACGATTTGAGACCTTTCTCGGACCGATATTTGGCTTGTACTTCAAACTTCGAATCTTGAGAGACGATCTTGAAATTATGGTCTTCTCTTCATTTTGGTATACATCTTCATTAGGAGTGAAAGATGCTTCAAACGTTGACCACGACTTCTTCATTTATCCTCTTCTTTATTAGGATTTTGATATACAACGATCCGCCTCCTTTTCGGACTTGGATCTATTTATCCTCATACCTTGTTAGGGTCTTTTTGGATAGACTTCTCCATGATCTTTAGGGGAGTAATTGCTTCTCGTCGTGTGTCTTGATCCATCATATTGATTTGGATTAATGATATTCACAATCTCTTAGGATCTTTAGCAAAAAGTGAATCCTCATGCCTTGTGAGGGCCTTTTTGGACTCGGGTATCCTCATGCCTTGTTAGGGCCTTTTTGGATAAGCCAATCTTCGCGTCCCGCTTCAATAAGTTATGCCTTGGCTATGAACTCTAATTAATACCGAGCAACTTTTAAACGATCTTGTGCTAGAAGCTAAGTAACCTTTTAAATCGTACAACCTTATTTATTGCAAATATATTTATTAACAAGCGATGGGAGAAAAAGCTCATAACTAACTCACATAAGTTAATGAAAGAATACCAAACTTATAATTAACTCTATCATCTCTCGTTCTCCACAATTTAAAATCTCAAGGAATGAGACTCGTGGATGCTTAGCCTAATAAAACAATTAAGGTCCATATGGTTAAGGATACTAGCTAGAGTAAACTTGGAAAAGTAAACTCGGGTTGAGTCAAAATATTCACGACGGGCCTAATATATTAAAGACATCTAAACTTGTTAAAACCATTTTATTCATTTATTTATTTTTGACTTTATTCTTGAAATATAAATACGATGCGATGACAAAAAGAAAATAAAATAAAAGAAAATACTACAAGGCCAAAATAGATCAAAAAATTTGAAAAACGTTGAAATTTTTTTAAATTTCCCGGTTAAATGGGGTCAAATTTATGGAAAAGCCCACTAAAATTCGATAGAAGTCCCCCTACACTTAATATAAACATTGTCCTCAATGTTTAAGCATGTGGGAGAATAAACTCCCCTACACTTAGGACATTGAGTACGTTGTTTAAAATCAAGCTAAGGAAGGGACAACTGAAGTGATTACATTTATTTGTTTTATTTTATATACAAGTATGAATCACAATAGTTTTGATAGAACCGGGTACACGGGAACACGGGATCACGGGTCGCGTCAAAAGTACCAAAAGTGGATCATCAAAGCACATGTCCCTGCACACAATCACAACACACAAACAACCTACTTGGCTCCCCCCTACACTTATTGGTGGACATGGATGAAGGCGAAAAAGGGTGGAAAGGATGGTAAAGGTAAAAATCTAACCTAGTTATACGATGCTTGATTTATTTATCACGAGTCTCTAGCTCGACTCGATTTCCCGAATTAATTCAAGGGAATGTGGAGAGGGATGGAATCATCTCGTGAGAGATGTCCTCTCCATAGTACAACTTAACCCGTTGGCCATTCACCTTAAAGTTGGGCCCATTTGGTTGGGATAACTCAATGGTGCCATAAGGGAAGACTTGGGCCACGGTGAATGGACCGGACCAACGGCTCTTAAGTTTACCCGAAAAGATTTTTAACCGAGAGTTAAAGAGTAAAACTTGATCACCAACATGGAACTCTCGGTTTTTAATCTTGGAATCATGAATGAGCTTAGTCTTCTCCTTGTAGATTAATGAATTTTCATAAGCCTCATTCCTAAGTTCATTAAGTTCATTGAGTTGGATTTTCCTATGATCACCGGCTTTGTTTATGTCAAAATTAGCCCATTTCAAGGCCCAATAAGCCTTATGCTCCAACTCAATGGAGAGGTGGCATGCCTTTCCGTACACAAGGCGATAAGGGGTACAACCTATAGGTGTCTTATAAGCGGTACGGAAAGCCCACAAAGCATCATCTAATTTATCGGCCCATGAGGCACGATGCTCTCCCACGGTTCGCTCTAAGATTCTCTTAAGACCACGGTTAGAAACCTCGGCTTGTCCATTAGTTTGAGGATGATATGCGGTGGAAAGTCGGTGATTGACACCATACTTAGCCATGACTCGTGCAAATTGATCATTGCACAAATGAGTCCCGCGATCACTAATAATAGCACGAGGCACACCGAATCGAGCAAACAATTGTTTCAAGAAGTTAACAACCACCCTCGCATCATTAGTAGGTAAAGCCTTTGCTTCAACCCATTTTGATACGTAGTCAACGGCTCCGAGGATGTACTTGTTTCCTTTCGATGATGGAAACGGCCCCATAAAGTCGATGCCCCATACGTCAAAGATTTCACATTCTTGGATGAAACTTTGAGGCATCTCATCTTTATGTGTGATCTTTCCTTGCCTTTGGCAAGCATCACAATGTTTAACCATTTCATGTGCATCATGATAAATGGAGGGCCAATAGAATCCGGAGTCGAAAACTTTTTTAGCGGTGTAATTAGGACCAAAGTGACCACCGGTGGGTCCTTTATGGCAAGCTTCAAGGATTTGTAAAGCCGCCGACCCATCAACACATCTACGAATGATTAAGTCCGCACATTGCTTGAAAAGATAAGGGTCGTCCCAATAGTACGTTTTAACGTCCTTGAAGTATTTTTTCTTTTGTTGGGACGATAACCCTTCGATAAGAACACCACCCGCCAAATAGTTTGCAATGTCCGCAAACCATGGGGTATCATCAAGATTGGAATTAATAGACATTAAGGTCTCAAGGGGAAAGGATTCATTAATCTCTTGATTTGGAGATTCCCCTTGATAAGGATCCTCAAGTCTACTAAGATGATCCGCGGCTAGGTTTTCCGCTCCCTTTTTATCACGAATTTCGATTATAAATTCTTGTAGGAGCAAAACCCAACGAAGGAGTCTCGGTTTAGCATCTTGCTTGCTCAACAAGTATTTCAAGGCGGAATGGTCGGTGTAAACGATGGTGGTGGAAAGCACAAGATAGGGGCGGAATTTCTCAAAAGCATACACTACAGCTAAAAGCTCTTTTTCGGTAGTGGTATAATGCAATTGAGCCCCCGTCATTGTCTTACTAGCATAATGAATGGGTTGGAAATGTTTGTTAACTCGTTGACCTAAAACCGCTCCTACCGAAAAATCACTAGCATCGCACATGAGCTCGAAAGGTAACTCCCAATTTGGAGAGACTAAGACCGGTGCCCTAGTTAATTTACCTTTAAGAAGTTCGAAAGAGTCGAGACATTCTTGAGAGAAGATGAAAGGAGCATCCTTTTCTAAGAGATGAGTCATTGGACGAGCTATTTTCGAGAAATCTTGGATGAAACGTCGATAAAATCCCGCATGGCCTAAAAAACTTCTAACTCCTTTGACGGTGGTAGGTGGAGGTAACTTAGCAATGACGTCAACTTTAGCACGGTCGACTTCGATACCGGCTTTGGAAATTTTATGACCGAGGACGATGCCTTCTTTTACCATGAAATGGCATTTTTCCCAATTAAGAACGAGACGAGTGTCTTCACACTGTTGGAGCATACGTTCTAAATTAGCAAGGCAAGAAGAGAAAGAATCACCATATACCGAGAAATCGTCCATAAAGACTTCCATAGTTTCTTCAACCATGTCATGAAATATCGCCATCATACACCTTTGGAAAGTCCCGGGAGCATTGCATAAGCCGAAAGGCATTCTTTTGTAAGCAAATGTTCCATAGGGACAAGTGAATGTGGTTTTCTCTTGGTCTTTTGGATCGATAGGGATTTGAAAATATCCGGAAAAGCCATCTAAGAAGCAATTGAAATCATTACCCGCTAAACGCTCGAGCATTTGATCCATGAAAGGAAGAGGGAAATGATCCTTACGAGTGGCATCATTGAGTTTACGATAATCGATGCAAACTCGCCAACCCGTTACGAGTCGAGTAGGAATCAACTCGTTGTTTTCGTTGGGAACAACGGTGATTCCGCCTTTCTTAGGCACACAATGGACGGGACTAACCCATGGCGAATCCGAGATAGGGTAAATCATTCCGGCATCTAGAAGTTCGATAACTTCTCATTTAATGACTTCATGAATTTTTGGATTAACCCTTCTTTGATTTTGGATTGCGGGTTTAAAGTCATCTTCCATAAGAATTTTATGAGTACAAAAATTAGGATCAATTCCGCGAATGTCGGAGATTTTCCAAGCAATTGCTTTCTTATGATTCTTAAGCACATCGATAAGGCGGGATTTTTCATCTTCTTTTAAGTCCTTAGCAATAATTACGGGCAACTTATTATCCTCCTCTAAGAAAACGTACTCTAAATGAGACGGTAAATCCTTAAGCTCTAAATCCGGTGGATTGTCAATGGAAGGCTTAGTCAAAGTAGGATCATCGTTTGTAACTTCCTTAGGAGTAGGTGGAGAAATATGGTCCTCATTGAGAAGTCTCTCAATGGTACAAATGTCTTCATCCCAATCGGTGGAAGAATTATCATACTTAAGATCGAGAGGACCCAAGCTAGCTTCAAAATCATCTAAGTCACTTTCTCCAAATGGAGTCAATGAAGGAGCAATAGAAGCTACGGTCTCAACATGAGGTAAAGGAGAAATCCCGCTCTTACAAGCATCGTGAAAATGTTCTTCGCATGCTTCGTCGAGCACATCGATGTAATTCACGGATTCGGGCTCATCGGGAAGTTTGGAAAGTTTACCCATGTTAAAGACGATTTTGTCATCCCCGACCCTCATGATAAGTTCACCCGCGGCTACATCAATTAATGTACGCCCGGTTCTAAAGAAGGGTCGTCCCACAATTAAGGGAACACGGGAGATCCATTTCGTAGTCGACTACGACGAAATCGGCGGGAAAAGTGAATTTGTCGACTCCTACAAAAACATCCTCGGCTATCCCCACCGGATAAGCAACCGTATGGTTAGCTAATTCCAATGTCATACGAGTGGGGACTAGCTCGGGTAAATATAATTGTTTCCACACGGACAATGGCATAAGATTGATACTCGCTCCAAGATCCGCTAAGGCCATACAATTCTCAACACCCGGAAAATTACAAGGAATAAGGAATCGACCGGGATCTCCTAACTTAACCGGTAATTTTCTCAAAAGAACCGCAGACCAATTCTCATTCAATTGGGTATTGTCAATATCAAGCAACTTTTCCTTATCACTTAAAAGATCCTTAAACATCTTAGCGTACTTAGGCATGTGAGCGAGCGCCTCGGCAAAGGTGATATTAAAATTCAATTGTTTGAACATTTTTAGGAAGTTCAAAACTTGAATATCATCCTTATTTTTCAATTTCTCTTTCCGCAACCTTGAGGGATAAGGTATATTAGGTTGAGATGAAGGCTTTGGAGTGGATTGCTCACTCACATCCTTTGGTGGTGGAGGAGGAATAGAAATAGAAGGTGAAGGAACCGGTTTGGGAACCGAAGGTGTGGTAGAAAATTTGGGTATCGGTGGAACATAAGGTGTAGACGAATGCATAACGGGAGGTATGTCACAAGTGGAAGAAGAAGGAGGTTGTGTCGAAGAAGAAGGTATCTCGGGTCCTTGGTTAGGTGGGGAAGGTTCTACGGTGGTCTTACCGCTCCTAGTAGTGATAGCATTAACATTAGCCCTAGGATTGGTCACGGTGTTCGAAGGGAGGGCACCTTGGGGACGAAAGGTTTGAATCATAGTCAAAAATTTCTTATCGGTCGATTCTTGCATTTGTCGATTATATTCTTGCATCTCTCTCATGGTTCGCTCATGTTCGGATAATTTTTGTAAAACCAAGTCCATTTGAGGATTATGCATGTTCATTTGATTATACCCTTGATTAGGAAAACCTTGGTTTTTATATTGATTAGAACCTTGATTAAATCCTTGATTTTGAAAACCTTGGTTATTAAATCCTTGATTATTGTACCCTTGGTTTTGCCCTTGAAAATTCCCTTGATTTTGATTAAAACCCCTTTGATTAGATTTTCCTTGAAAATTACCCCGTTGAGGACCTTGGTTCCTATTTTGGGCGGGTGGGGGTGGTCTTTGTGGTGCTACAAAACTCGGGGGAGCCAAATAGTTATTAGACTTGTAAGACAAATGGTTAACATCAACATTTGGTTTGAAATGGATCCGATCATTTTCATTGTTGTTATAAGCATAAACTTCTTGTTGATTATTGTAAACCTTGTCACAATTATAGTACGAATGTGGTCCACCACAAGTTTCACACTTTTCACAAGTTTCTTTCACGGCATGCACATGTGTAGTGAGGGCGTCGGTTTTTAGAGCAAGGTTTTTCACAATTGAAGTAAGCTCCTTAATTTGATTATTCACCTCATTATTACTAGTACTAGCACTTGCCATAGTAGCCCTAACACTCTTGGTTTGCACTTTAGCCTTGCTTTCAATAATGGCCCAAGCCTCGTTCATGGTTTTCACAAGAATATTGCCCCCCCGCGGCACTATTAAGTGAGTCTTGGTCGTTTCGAGTTAAACCATTATAAAACGTGTTGATTTGATGCACTTTAGTGAAACCGTGTTGTGGACATTTTCTCAAAAGATCTTTAAATCGATCCCAAGACTCACTAAACGTTTCCCCATATTTTTGTTCAAAGGTGATGATCTCATTTCTTAAAGAAGTGGTCCGTGATGGTGGGAAAAAGTAGTTAATGAACTTGGTCTCTAAGTCGATCCATGTGGTAATACTTTGGGGTGGTTCCTTATCAAGCCAAATCCGGGCTTGTCCCTCGAGGGAAAAAGGAAAAAGTTGTAGGCGAACGACCTCTTGGGGCACCCCATTGTATTTGACGGTATTAGCTAATTGGATGAAACGTTTGATATGAGCGTGTGGGTCATCATTAGTACGGCCTAAAAATGGTGTAGCGGAAACCATTTGAATAAAACCCGATTTAAGTTCGAAATGATTAGCTCCAATATTCGGCACCACAATCGCATCATCGTTTCCTTCAACGTGAGATTATAGAATCCCAATCATTGGTCGATTATCCGTTGCCATCGTTATGTCGAACGCTCGATTCTCGGGATCGGCTTGAATGACGGTCTTTTTGTTTTTCTTCTTCTTCTTTTTGGAAGAATTTGAAGAGTTTGGTACACCAATCGGTATATATGTATGCGCGCGAGTGCGCATACAATTAAAACTTTGGAATGAGGTAGGTGACCTCGGTCGACTTTGAGAGGAAAATGATTTTCCCTCTCGAGGAGCAATATGAAAAAGCTACAAAAATATATACGTAAATACTACTTGAGTTGGCAAACCAATAATCGGTCGTCCCTCTCAATATACGCACAAGCAAGCGGGGAAACGAGGTGGCACAAAGCACTTAAAAACCTTTTTCCTTAGACGGCCTTTTATAGCGCGTCGCCTTATACCCACCTTATAGTTTGTATATGTCGAGTTCAAACGTCTTACTAGTATTTATCTATTTTGCCCTTTTTTTTCGTTATAGATGCGACTACAATAGTTAGGTGATGAAATCCCAACTAAGGATTATTTAAAAAGTAGGTAATTTATTGTGCTACGTAATATAATATAATAAATGAAAAGTCTTTTTGTATTTTTTTTAGAAAAATATATATTCATAATAAAAACGAAAGAAATCGAACTAAAAATTTAACACTAATACGTAATATTTTTGGTGTAATACTTTTAGGAAAAAGTATTACTTTTGGATTTTTTAATTTTTTTGGTGCAATTCTTAGGAAAGAAATTGCTTTTGTGATTTTTTAATTTTTTTGTATTTTTAAGTTTTTGATTTTTTTTGTATTTTTGATTTTTGTTGCAAGAAACGTAACGTTCAAAGAGAACGGATCCCAAAATCCAAACGTCTTCACGAAAAATCGTCAATCGTACGAGCGAAGCGGCAGCGGCGCCAATTTGAAACTAGGATTTTTGTATGTAACAATTGAGTTCGTTTTTCCTCGACTCACTCGAATTGATTTTCAATTAACGTGGACTTAACTTTGTTTTTGGTAAATATAATTTTGGTATTTTTTGAACTAATTTAAAAACTTTTTACAATAAAAGCTATTTAAGTTTAAATCTAATTAAAAATGATAAAACTATTTTTTTTGATAAAAACATAAACTAAATAAAAATTTAACTTTATAAAAACTTGAAATGAAATCTATTTTAAACTTGAATTAAAAAAAAAGTAAATAAAACTTGAATTAAATCTAATGAAAAACTTTTAAATGACTTTTAAAAACCTTTAAATGAAAACTTAATATACCTAATTTTAAAACTAATAAAATTTAAACTAAATTTAAAAGTAATTAAAAATCAAAATATTTTTTTTATCTTTTTATTTTTTATAAAAACTGAATTTAAAAATTTAAACTAATTGATTAATCTAATAAAACTTTATATGAAATTAATTAATCTAAAACTTGTATTTAAAACTAATTAAAATAAACTGCACTAATTGAAACAAGCTATATTAATTAACTGAAGCAAAATAGAACATAAAAGACTCGCTAGAGCAGTTGGCTGGGTCGTATGGTTGCCAGACGAGAGGTCCTGGGTTTGATTCCCACCAGGATCAATATTGCTAATATTTTTTGGAACTTTTTATTTTTATTTTTTGGACAGTCTAAAGACCCAACAGATCAATAGGATCTGTTGGCTCAATCCGCAAAACAAGGAAAAAGAACAAATAAGCCAAGCTGCAGAATCAAATAAGCTAACTAGATAAAAAAAGCACATAAGCTGATAATCCAAATAAGCATAAGCAAACTTTCACATAAGCAGATATAACTAAACAAAAATAAGCTGTAACAGAATAAGCAGAAAAAAAAAGCAAATAAGTAAAGCAGGTATCAAAATTTAACAAACTAATTTTTAATAACAAAATTTCTAAATAAGACAAACCCCTAACAATCTTTCAAATAAAAATCTCAAAAGCAGATTAATAAGAGCAAACAAAATCAAAACTCAGACAAATTAATAATAAACAGATATAAAATAGTAACAATAATCCAATAGTAACGAAAACCAAAAACTAAGATTATCACAAGTAGATTAAAACAGTGCCAAATCCTAACAAATATTAAACAAAAGCAGATTAATAACAATACCAGATCTAAACTATGCAACAATAAGCAGATTAAAAAGTAATCAAAAACACAAAAAATAAAAAGAGATAAAAAACCTTTTTGTCGAATCCTTTGGGGAGAAGTAACGCGCTGAGCGTACTTGTGAACCGAAACACAAATCAAACACCACCTTTAAATCACCCCGAGAACATCAACACCAAGTCTCGAATAGCTACTCTAACCGAATCACAACTTCTCGAACCAAAGTGCCAAACCGAACAATATTTTATAAATCTCCAGTAGGGAGATTTATTAGACTTTTCTTTTATTTTATTATTGTTTTTTTTATATATCTCGAATAATCAAACCACAAACAGTAATAATTAAAAAAAAGCAGATTAAAGATTTAATTAAGACAAAAAATTAAAGGAGACTAGATTAATTAAAAGCAAATTTTCATTAATAATAATAAAATTACATTAACTGGAAATAAAAAAATTACAAGATTAAACTTTTAAACCTTAATATAATTTTTCTGAAAATTAAAATAAAGAAAAAGTTACGATTACATTGTGAGAAATGGGGGTTTTTATAGGAAAACCCTCAAACCTTGGTGCCCACGGCTTGCAATCACAACCCTTGATTTCTTCATTCTTCTTTCTCTCTCTTTTCTTCTCTTGATCAACGGTTGAAATAAAACCATGAGTCCGGATTGCCAGCTTGTTTTATTGTGATTGGATGATTTGGGGAGTGATGTGTTCCATCCAATCACAAAAGGCCACGTCAGAGAGATATGAGGACCACTCCAGTGTTTGCCTCCGATTCTTTGGGGGTTTCATTTCTCATAGGTTGAATTAACCCATATGGGTGAAAGCCCCAATTTTGGTGTGTAAATTTTGGCAGATAAAAAATTAGGGTTTGAGGAGAATGGCTGTGTTTTTGGAGGAGAGGATGAGCAGTAAAAACAAAAGTGTGTGTGTGTGTTTCGTTTGTAACGAAATAAAAGTGGGTGTGGGATAAAAAGTTTGTTTTATTTGGGGAGTGGGTAAGAATGAAACACGTGTGGGGGGGGGGGGGGAAGGTAAAAAGGGTTTTCGTTTGGTGAGGTTGACCGGGGTGGTTTGACCAGTTATTTGCCAAGCAAAAAAAATGAGTAAATCCGTTTATTGTTTGTTGGGCTAGTGGCCCAAATTCCTTATATCCGTCTTTTTCACTTAATCAAATGGGCCATATTGGGCTATTGGTAAAAAGTAAAGAAACCATTTTCCTTAAATGGGCTTATGAGCCCATTTATCTAATGTGGGACCCACTTGGCTTGAATATCTTCAAAAAATGATTAATTCCACTAAAACGAGCTCGATTCCGACTTTCTTGATCATTTCTTCAAAATTAAGTTGACTTTGTCGGTTTTTGTGATCTTCGGCACACTTTTGGTCTTTGACTTTGTCTTTGTCTCCTTTCTTCAACATTTGACCGTGAAATCCCGTGTTTTCTCTTCTTTTGATCATTTGTACCTATTTTAACACAAAAGCACAAAACCACACGTAATTCCGATATTTATGATATAAAACACATGATTAGGTCTTGTTTTTACTTGATTTTAGTGGCAAAAGGATAAGTGTTTACACACTTATTATACACCAACATATGATGATTATAGTCTCCACTTGTGACTCTCCATTTGTTGATGATCACACTTCCTTGGGTTTTGAGGAATCACCAATCTTTGATAGACCAATCTATGATGTTTATGGTGATGAGGAGGATTCTATCATGGATGAGACTGATGAGTTCTTAGGAGTGGATATATCTTTACCTTCTTCTTTATCTACCTCAACCTTTCAATGTGACAAAGGAAAACAAGTCATCATGGTTCCTTCCAAGAGCTTGTTGTTACCCATTACTCCACAACCTTTCTCTCACCATGTGACCTATAAGGGAGAATCTTCTAAGGCAACCACCACTTGTTTTTTTCCCATCAAGGAACGAATTTTTGATCCTGGCATAGAGCTTGCTAAACCATCTCAGTATCCGCCTGATGCAACAAAAGGAAAACTTGTGAAAAATTTGAGAGCATTACCTTATCACCTTTTGGAGAACATATGGTCTACCATTTTGGACAACACCACCTCACCTTTTTCACCATTGCTTGGGAAGTTAGTTATTGTATTGTGTTATAAGTGGTATGGTAATTATATATTTGATCCGGGGGGATATTTATGGAGTTTTGATAATTGAAAACTTGCTTTACCTCATAATGGAGATTTTTCTTAAAAAGGGTAAAACTTTTCTTCTCCATGATAGGTTTTAGACACTTTTGAGTGTGGGATGAGTCGAGCTAGTGACTCCTTAAATCAAGCTTGAATAACTAGGTTTAGAAGTTTTTAGATCTAGAGTGTTGTAGGTTAGAAATAAGGATAGAGAGTTGATGAGAAGTGTAGGGGAGACCTTCTTTTGTCTTCATGTTGTTTGTAGGGTTGCTCACTCATCGCGTGCTTTGGAGCTTATGGAGGAGACCCTTGTATCCGGTTCACTTTGTTACTATTGTGATTTTTCATAGACACATTGTGCTTTAAAAGTGAATTCACTATAGTTAATCTTTCCTTAACTTGGGTTAAGCAAAGTCTATTCATTGTCATAAGTGTAGGGGAAGTTTTATACTTCCATGCTCTTAAACATTGAGGACAATGTTTAGCTTAAGCGTAGGGGGGTCTTCTATCGAAGTGAACTTACCTAGACCTTGTCATTGACCTTCATGATAACTTGGAAATTAATTTTTCAAACATTTTTCAAATTTTTGATCTACTTTGGCCACCAAAAATATGCATTCATAATTTTTGCATCAAACATTTTTCATTTGCATAACACATTTGCATTGTATATACTCTTCTTTTATTTTTCATCAAAAATAAATTGAAAAAGGAAAAAAATATATAATAAGGACATGGTTTAACAAATTTAGACTTCTTTGACATATTAGGCCCGCCATGGATATTTTGACTAGGGCTGCAAACGAGCCGAGCTGAGCCCGAGCTCAACAGGGCTCGGGCTCGGCTCGAAACATAAAATAATGGGCTCGTGCTCGGCTCGATAGCTCGTCGAGCTTTTACCTTCAAAGCTTGAGCTCGACTCGATAAGGATTCGAGCAAAGCTCGAGCTTAGCTTGAAAAGCTCGAAATTACATATACGAAACACATATATCATTATCGTTTACACACCACCACAAATTCTATGTATGTACTAAACTATGATAACGACTATTAATAAATTATGTAAGTTTTTATATAGTTACTCTTGATAATAAGGCTAATACTTAAATGAACGTTTCGTACTTATATAAAAATATATTTATAGTAAGGCTCGAAAAAGCTCGATAAGGGCTCGAGCCTAGCTATCAAAAGCTCGAGCTCGGCTCATTATATGTTTGGAGCCATACTATTAGGCTTGGGCTCGGGCTTGAGTTCGATAAAAGCTCGGCTCGATCGACTCGTGCTTGAGCTCGAGCTCGAATAGCTCGATAAAAGCTCGGTTCGTTTGCACCCCTAATATTGACTCAACCCGAGTTTGCTTATCTTAGCATTCTCTAGCTAGTATCCTTAACCATGTAGTCCTTCATTGGTCTATTAGGCTAAGTGATGTTGAGTAAAATACGTCTTTTAGGAAAAAGAACGTAATTAGGGTAAGTAACAAGTGATTTAGGAAAACCACAAGTAATGACCCAAAGTGGGGATCGTTCTCAAGGAGGCTTGGTGTGTGTGTTAATAGATGATTAACTTTGTGATTATAACTTATGAGAAAGGAAAATAGAAGGGAGATTAAAAGAAAATGACGGTTACGATTATGAATTACACTAAGACGGAAAGTCGTACACGTAAAACCGTAAAAAGGTGACAAAATTAAAAATATACCCTAAAAATTCCTAGGAAATTGCAATAAATCCTATAAAATGTCATAAGTTTACAAAAAATCAAAAATCACTCAAACCTTTTATTTAATTAAATAATAATTTTTTAATGCTAATTAAAGCCCAAAAAAGAAATTTAATTAACAAAAAGCCCAAAATGAGATTTTTTCAATTGTAAACCTCTAAAATGACTTAACAAGATTTAAAATTTTTTTTTGAAAATTATAAATTTAATAAAAACTAATTAAAAACAATTAAAAACTATTTAAACTTAAAATAATTCTAAAAATTAATCTAATGACAATAAAAATATTATAAAAATTGCAAAATTCCTAACTTAATGTATTTATCCTAAGAAAAATATACAAACTTGAAAAATCTAATTTTTAATTTTTAATAATAAAATAATAATAAAATATTAATAAAAATCCAAAATTTATAAAAAATAATAAAAAGTTGCAAACTAGTTTATATTAACCTAATTAAACAGAAAATGAACTTGAAATACCAAAAATGCCCCTATTGGGCTTTCAAATGGGCCAAATACCCAAACAGATCCTTAGTGGGCTTAATATTGGGCCCAATAAGAAAAAGTCCTCAGAATTGGCCCAAAAGCTCCAGTCAAGCTTAAAATTTGATTTTAAACACAATTTTCCAAAGGCTCAAAAGCTGAAAATGAGCTTAAGCTAGCTTATTTCAAAACAGCTTATTCTTAATGGGCTTTTTAGCCTATTAAGCTATAAGCTGATGCCATAAGCTAAGATTTTACCCACGTCCTTCTCTTGACCTAATTAAGCTATTTGCAAAAAGAAACTTGAAATAAGCTCAAGGAATAAGCCTGAAATAAGCCAAAGCCCTCTTCACAAAACGACAAAATAATCATTTTTGAGTTCTAGACTATTTCAAGAGCTGATTCAAGTTGTTATAAGTTACAAATAGCTTAACTAAGCTTAATCAACAAAAAAGATTTCCAATAAGCACACTTAATAAGCTGAAATAAGCAACAAGCTGATTTTAAAAAAGACAAAATAGTCGTTTTCTAGTAAAAACCTAAAACCAAAAGCTTTAAACTTCCAGAATCACTTATAAGCTCAAAATATTAAGACCTATTACAAAAAAAATAAGTTGTTGCACATTGGAATAAGCTAAAATGACTTATTAATAAGCTGAACACCAATTATAACTAGCAGTGGCTAGAAACAGGGGAAAGGAGTTCCCACTGTCTTGACTTTTTGACTTGGATTTTTAGAGAGTTTCACTTGGTCTTTTTGGATAATCAAGGCACCCTTGTGATCAGTGAATCACAAGGAGTCAATAACAAGCAAATAATCACAAAATCACCCAGCCAATAAGTGCAGTTAATTCAATCTTTGCTCAGATGTGTTCCAGACAAGTAATAAGCAGATCTGATGATGAAAAGCTACTTTTAAGCTAGTAAAAGCTAACCACAAGCCACCAAATGCATACACAAGCTCAATATGACTTAATGAAACACATATTAACACATTTCATCCAACAAATCCAACAAATGAACAAGATCCAAGCACATTCAGTTACTGATGAACAATGATGAACACAAGAACAAAGTTTGCTGATCTACTTGACACAAAATCCAAATTCAAGACCTCAGATCTATCACATTAGGTTGTATTAACAATGATTTAACACTTGTTAGACCTAGGTTAACATAAAAACTAGGTGTGTACAAGATTTCAGAGCAAAACAACAACTTTTCAAGATTTTATAGCCAAATGTTTGATTTAGTGATTCAAGGCACAAAATTTGCAGATATTAGAACACAATCACCTCTATATCAGATAACCACTCTAACAACACCAAAATACCAACTTCAAATCACACAAATATGAACAAACAATCAATCCCAAACACCCTGTTAACTTTTTAAACTCAATTTTAACAAAGTAAAAGTCTTCTCAAGATTGATTTAAGCCCAGTTTAGCATCATAACATACAACAAGTGAATCAAGAACCAATTTGCAGGCATAAAAACACACTCATACAAGCAGAATCACAAAATCACATAAAATACCAAAACTTAATCAAAAAGATGAAAATTGAGAATACACACCTCCAAGATGTACATCCACACCTTGGAATCAAAGAGCTGAGGTGCTAGCAAGAACAAGCACCAGCTTCCCCCTGCTAAGAACAACAAACAAGCCCTAGCCAAAGGCTTGAGCTTATATTAGCACACATAGAGTAAATAAGGTGACAAAAGACCAAGTCTTTGCAACACTTAGGCTGTCACAAGCCTTGTACCTTTCCTTAACGCCTCACCACCCCTTAATCAACCAAGATTAGGAGGCTATGATCACCCTTAAGTTCAAACTACAAGCTGTTGAACCAAAAGCACTTAGCAAACCACTTGACTGATTTTTGTTATAAAAACGTATAACCAACCTCAAATATTGCTCAAGCTAGTTGATTTGTGACTTATGTCACTTAAAGAAACACCTCGATGAACAATCCTCACCAAAGCTCATGTCAAATTCTTGACCCAAGCAAGAACAAAGGGACTCACAGGCTTATAGGCTATCTTGGACTTGTTCAAGGTTTTGTTTAAGTACAAAAATGTGACAATACAACTACTTAACACAATAAAAATCAATGGAACTCAGTTTTCAATCACAACACAATACCACAATCTTATAAATTTCAGAAAATGGATTTACAAGGCTTGACAAGGTAAAGCTGAGAACAAGAACTAATGTGGTGAACTAATGGATTTATATAGAGCCTTACAAGTCTAAAATGCTGAAAGTAAACTAGAAACCCTAGTGCTTGAAGTCCCAAAAATGCCCTTGAGATTTTTGAACTTTGTTGACTAAATTGGTGTATCATGTGAACAATCCTTGTTGTTTTGTGATCTTGAACGTTTATTTTGAGCTTAGGATGAAAGCAAAGCTATGGGCGTTGATCTACTGGCATATCTTTGTCTTGTTGCAAGGACGTGGGTCAGGGGAGAGTTGGAGGGATCACATGAGTGTAGTGAGAGGGAATATTAAGGTGGGCTTTGGTTAAGGTAATGGTAAATTAAGGATCTGGAAACATACAACAAAAACCCCTTTGATTTGCAGTCAATTGGAATTAGGGTTTATGTGTGAATAGTTAGCCGTTTAATCCAGATTTGGGGATTAAGGTTTGTGTTTAGGCGTCATATTTTCAAACTATTAAAGAATTAGTTAAATTGGTTAGTGGGTGATGAGGTGGAAAAAGGGTGGGCTGTGATTGGTTGAATGGGTGAGTGGTAGCATATGGTTGGTTAAGGTAAGTATTCATGTCTCCCAGGTTTAACCCCTCACTTTGCAGCTTTGTTTCACTTCAAGTTTGTGTAGCTCAAATTCGGATTTCTTTGTTAATGAAGTTTCAAAACTTCTATTTTGGCAACAAAACTTTTCACAAGGACTTGTTTTGTATTTCTTTGATATTTGAGGGACTAATCTTGCGCATTTTTAGACTTTGAAGGTCTTCATGGTATGTTTGAATATAAGGAGGACCAATATTGACAATTTAGTTTTGATGAGGGACTAAACTTGCCAATTCTTCAAAGTGGAGGGTCCTTTTTGCAATTTTGACAAACTTCAAGGACCAAACTTGTAATTGTGAATATACAAGGGTTTAAAGTGTCAATTATTCAATATTGGAGGACCCTTCTTTTATAATCTTCAAATCTTCAAGGTTTATTCTTGGAAAATCACCACTTGGGTCCGGTTCATTGTGCGGCTTCGTTTCCCGTGTTCGTTTTTGCATGTTCTTTGTGATCTTTTGTCATTTCCTTAATATCCGTACCTAAAATACACAAGTAACAAACACAAGCATATATTTGGCCAATTTCATGATATTTTATGCATTTTAAAGCCCTTTTTGGACGATGAGACTATGTATAAAAGCAGTCTCATCACTCCCCCATACTAAACCATTGCCATTCCCTCACGCAATGCTATAATTAAGTATCGTAGCACCTCCAAAATTCATTTTTATTCACTTTTATTGAATGATAAACTAGATACACTACTACTATTACTTCTACTTGTGTTTTAGACATAATGTATGATTTTCATCGCAAAATGGGACGTTTAGGTTCATAAAATAAGAACACGTGAATGCTTCGTTAGCAATAATTTCATCGTCCTCGGTTTTCACCCCAATTCCATGCCAAGCGTGCAACGAGATCATTGTCATTATAAGTTAGTAATGATAACACTACTCATATGCCCTAATCACGTACTTATCCTCCCATTTTCCTAAGTTGTATCTCTTATATTTTATTTTGTCTTAATGATCATGAGGATACATTGTTTGACTTATGCGATAATAGAGATTTAGGTCTAAAAATAGAGTCCCAACGGTGTAACCAAGACCATCAAATTAATAACCCCTCTTAATAGACAACGATGTCAAAAAATTAAGTCAACAAGAAGGATCGATAAACACGGTTTTATAACGGTTTTGAACATGAGACTTATTACCAAGACTTTTATACGCCCCTAACGGAAGGTCCTTATTATCATAGGTTTACCTCCATCTTTTATTCAACTTTTCCATGAAGCTTTTATTATGACTTCGGTCTTGCCTTGCCTTTTCTTATCCGCCTCATCGGTGGTTTTATTATGGCCAAAGACGTATATCCTCACGCTAAGGAGAATTTTGGATCTTTAAAGCTTCAAAGATTAAGGCTTGATTCACTTTCAATTTTGCATAGATTTTTCGGCCTTGTGAGCTTCAAATTGTTTGCTTGATATAGGTGAGCACTTGAAATCTTATTATTGGGTGAAGCTTTTGATTATTCGGGTTGCCAATACTTCAAAACCGTGACGCCGACGATACCTTAATGTCTTCCCAATTTAATTACATGGAAGCTACTAGAAAAGACTAGAAACCAACAATCAAGACTAAACCACTAAGTCAATACTTATTAGGCAAAAAATATTTACAAGCGAAGGGAGAATAAGGAAACAACGAGAACATATGAGTTTTTGAAAGAATACGAGTACTCTACGTTTAGCATAGTAACTTATAATTAACTATATCATTTCTCGTCCTCATTTAAGAGACTTAGCCTAATGTAAAGTTAAGGAATCGAAGCTAAGTGCTCAACACGCACGGTCGAGTCAAAATTTACTCTTATTCTCGCCATCGGAAAACCTACATTCGTGTCTTCAAACACTTATAAAACATGAGAAAAATTTAAAAATTTGGCCATTTTTAGTCTTATTTTGAAACAAAAAGATAAACAAAAAGATAAACTTTGGAAAGCGTGAAGGTTTGGCAAGGCAAGTATCTATACACCCCCCATACTAAAGTTAAACATTGTCCTCAATGTTTCGAGTCTAGGGGTGCAAACACCCCCATACTAGAGACGTAGTCGAATGCATAATCTAGCATGGAAAGGGTGTAAACGTTAGATTTAAAGCCGTTTATGAAGTGTGATATAAACCTAAGGTTAGAACATAAAAGGATATATCATGGATATTGAGAAAGTATTCAAAGCAAATGATCGAGTACTCCCATAAAACGAACACGAGAGGCTCCAATCGTGAAGATCATGATCATCTAAAATCCACAATTCACAAACAACCACGGAACAAAGGTTGGAAGGGCACAAATCCCCTCACATTAACTAATTAGAAAACGATAATATGTACATGGATAAGCATGGGTCTCCCCCACGAGGCACCTTGTTTTTGATAACCGAGTCAAAAGCTCGACTCGAATCCCCCATAAATGTGATCATTTAGGGATAATCATGGTATGGTCAATTTTTCGTGGGGCTTACATGATAAACAAGGCCCAAAAACAACCGGTGCCAAGGAATAAGTCCTTGGATGGTGCAAAATACCGGGATCGAAGATGGCGTTCTCGTTTTCATTAGATAAACAAATCAACGCCACTTCACTGTGTCAACACAAACCCAACGGGTTTAAAGAAATTAGATGAGAAGAATATAGGGGTGGGACAATGGGTAAGTCACAAAAACCATGAGATACTCGAGGTAGGCTCGCACCAATAAAATAGAAAGATTTTCCATTTATTGCATCGGTGGAAGACCGAGATTTCCCTTTATAAGCAATTCCAGGATCAAATATCTCGTCCTCGGTGGAGAAAGGGGAGGGAACATAAGGGGCTTCCCCCACACTAGGTTCACACAAAGCATCGTCAAAAGGAGAAGACGAGCTTGTAGCACTCAAAACACGAGGTGATGACGGAGTTAGCTTTGTAGAAAAATCTTTTAAATCCAATTCAAATTTTTTTCCTTTTTCATCTTTTAAACTCTCTTTATGAAAACCCGACTTGATCATGTCAAAAATATTTGGGGTTTCTAAAACGATGTTAGTCACACTAAAAATTCTCACATTTGAAAACCGTTTTTGTTTTGGTGGTGGCAAGTTCTCAAAACGTTTGTCAACAAAGAAAACCTCCCCATTGGGGTCATCATATTCATCATCCGAAGAATCATTCGTGATTGGAGACGTAGGCTTAACACTCTTAACCTCAACCGGCGGAGGGGATGGAAAATCGTTTTTATCATCAACTCCTAAAACTCTTTTTGAAATCCTTTTGCAAATGCTTTTTATGGGATTAACATTGTTCAAAGATGTGATAGAATACACATGAGAAAGTGTGGAGTTTTGAGTTGCATTTATGACGAGTTCTTCCTCATTGAAACGTAGAGTGATTTTCCTAGCATGCACATCGATAAGTGCTCTCGAGGTATCCAAAAATGATCGACCTAAAATTAGAGGAACTTTAGGATCGATGGGAATGTCAACAACGATAAAGTCCACGTGATAGTAGAACTTTCCAACTTTCACGAAGACGTCCTTTAACACCCCCAAATTTATACAACTCAATACAGCGGAAGACTAGTTGGTGTTACGGGATAGCACATTACTCACATCATAGACAACGCATAAAAATCGCGTCGTTTATTAATAAATCATTTCCATTCATAATTATCAAAGTTACATCGGTCCCAAGTCATTATATTTCATACAAAGTTTTACAAAGTATTTGAATGGAAAATATAGTTTAGGTGCGGGCCATGAATTCTTGTCGTCTTCCCGAGAATTACCTTCAAGTACCTGAGATAAAACATGTTAAAAGAAAAGGTCAGCGATAACGCCGAGTGAATTCATAGAGTTTAATAAAATCCATCAATATAATATCAGTATAAGATTATTACTGAAAATCATTTTGTACAAATCATTTTAATAGGCCATAAAATAGCCAAAGTCATTTTATACAAATCCTTATCGAAAATCATAAAATAGGCATTTGTCTTAAAAATCATTATACGAATCATTGTCGTTAAAAACACCATATAATACGTTTTGCAACGTAGTATAGATTAAATAAAAACCGTTATATGAATATGGTTATAAAAACCAAAACACGAACATAATATCATTAGTATGACCCTGTATTGCTAGTCAGGCAATACATCGTAATTTGAAGCGTCTAATAGTATTTCGTTAGTTTTGGATTATTATAAGCCGCATGACATTGTTACCTTACTAAACCAACAACGGGTAGCTAACCCGATACCAATTTTGCCCATCTAAAGTAGCGTGTCGTCACAAAGGTCACGCTATGTAAATCTTCTCATACATAAATTCGCTTACCAATCAATGTGGCACGACGGGGATCAACCGTCAAGGCGCGAACTGGGGTGATCGTCCCCAAATAGTACTATTAAATGCATAAGCGTCTACCAAATCCCGGTAGTTCACAATTCATGCTAATGGGACTTTTAGTAACATTACCTAACTTTAATAATCCATTTAATTTCATCTATCGGGTCCTTTAATCATTTATCGGGTCATACAATCGGGTCATTCAATCATTCGGGTCCAAAATCAATAAACAAACAATCGGGACAAATGGTGTCCTATTTTATTAAACTAACATGTTATCTCCCTCGCGGGTTTATAAAACATTTATAAAAACATTTAAAAGAGTGCGAGGCTATGAACTCATGTTGATATGGGAAGGCGGGTTATCGGCAATTCGGACGTATGGTACGTGCTTCAATCACGGAAACCTAGACAAATAATACTCGTCTTAGACTCATGTCCAATGACTTTATAAAAATAACAATTATGTATACATATGATGATTTTATATATATGATGATCAAGTGGGTTTACATATCCTCATTTACTCATTTTTGTGTTATGTGTCGATAACTTTTATACTAGTTTTCTCGTTTTACCTATTTACGTGTTTTAGGTCCAATAAGCTTATTATAAGTTCTTTAGCTTGTTTTTGTCCTTGTTATACTTATTTTATCAGTATGTATACTTTCCATGTTGGGCCCAAATGGGTTAAGCCCAATAAGTTCTTTTTACAAGTTTTTATCTTATTTAGTCCAATTATTAGTCCAATATGCTTAATTAGCTCGTAAATGTCCGTATTTCTTATAGTTCGGGTTTTATCGGTTTTTACTTGTATTAGATACTTATATATCAGTATGTGACTTTTATAAACTTTACATTAGACGGGTTTGGTCGTCTAAGTTTTATTTGGCGAAAAACGTTAATTTTACGGCGATAGCCGAAAAAGTCGTAAAAATCAAGTTTATAGTTTTTATTACTTTATAAATATTATTTCACCACCATTTATGTAATTTATCCATTTAATTAACCTTTTATATATCTATATAAATAAGTTTTATAAGTTAGTGGGTTTTTATTTTACATTTTATAAAATAAAATGTGAGTGCTTATATAATAATAATAAACATTAATTCCAAAATCTGTTTTTTATCTTCATGTTCACCATTTTTACCATATCTAGAGTTCTATAATGAATTAGAAGCTCATTTTTGGGTTAGAAGTTCTTCATATTATGTGCTACATTTAACTTAGTTATAGCTACTGCCCATTTTGAGTTCATCTTGCCTTAACAGTCCCTACAAAACGGCTTATTCAGATTAGACCACCTAACTTGTTTTGATCATATCTCACTCATTATTTTTATTCTATTGCATGGCCAACTCTCACATGTGTACAAGACATATAGCTTACTGTAAATGGATTCTACTTCATCATTTGATCAGCCCATGACCTGTTTCTTTACTGTTTTATACAGCCATCACTTTTAACCAAGATTTTAACCTTGTTCTTTATAGTTTTTCACCTTTTTAATCATGTTTATCAACACCAAATCCCCACATAATATTTTTATCATCATATAATCATCATATACATATACAATAGGAAATAAAATACATGTTTACATAATCAAAATAACAAGAAGATGAGGAGGACAATCTTTATACCACCAAGTTGATGTAGGTTGTGATTTGGACATGGTTTTTGATGGAGAAACTTGTGGATAACCATGACCATCTTCAAGACCACCATTCTTCATAGACTCCTTGTGGAAAATAAGCCCTACTACTCCATGAAAACTCCTCCTTGGATGTTATAAGGACCACCAATCAATAGGGTTTCAAAAGGGCTTCAACATGTATATGAATAACATGAGATTTTGTGGTTGATTTTGATCAAATGAGGGTGTTCTTGGTGAAAGTGGATGGCAACAATGGAGGATAGGAGAGAGATTTGAGTTGTTTGCATGGTGAGAAATGAGTTAGCTAGTTTTGGTTTAGTGGTTTTTGTTTGGTGGAAGCTTAAAGTGTAAGCTAAGGACATGTGTAAGCTAAGTTAGCTTACACTTGACACATCAAGTGTGTGGTGCACTAGTTAGGCCGGTTTTGGAGTGGGGTGGGACAAGTGTCCCACTTGTCTCATCCCCATTTATTTACGGGTACTGCTCGATTATAGTTTCCTCGATTTGCGTGCCCTCGGGTCGTTTTAAGAAAAACGTTTTTATAAATTACGAATCAACGTCACAAAACGAATCCAATAAAAATTGTCTCATCAAAAAACGGAGTTCGAAAACGTAAATACGTAATCTTAAGGTTTCCGGTTTAGTCGTAAAGGAAGTTAAAATAAAATCGTAAGTCCTAAACTCTTCTCGTAAATTTGTGAGTTTATGAACCAACACAAATTTAAAATCTCAAAATAATATTTACAGACAAATTTATTTTTCTGAAATGTCAGACTGTCACCAAAAATGGTGTTTGTAAACGTAAGCACGTAACGTAGAATCCTCCGGTTTAAACGTAGTCGATGCTACTTCAAGACGTAAATCCAAATTTCATCCCAAAAATAAGTGAGTTCATATTGTAACAATAAAAATAATATTTTCAAATAATATTTGAGAATAAAATATCAATCGTAAATTGACGGATTGTCACAGCATTTACCCCTAAACAGGATCTTTGTCCTCAAAGATCATCTTACTACTCGCTTCTTATTTAGTTAAAGCCATGTGGGTACTTCCTCCACATTCGGTCTTTTTCTCACAAGTGTAATTCATTAAAATACGCGAGTTTCATCAAACATAACTACGGGAATAAGATCAGGCTAAATGTTGACTTACTTTCTCTATCCATGATGTTTACGGGTTTTTGATGAATGCAACTTTTCGCCGATCTAAGCTTTATTAAGGAACAATCAGATTCTCACTTGATAGATATTCCATCAAGTTTGATATACGAATCATAATTCACGCAGTTCTTGAAGTCCTAGGGTAGATCCAGCTTATACGCTTTTCAAACCAAATCTTTTACATCATCTCAATGGTCCCATACAACGGGGACTTATATCCCATGATTTGTCAGATCATGAATTCATTTTTCCAAGGTTAAAAATTTTGGCATAACTTCGCTACCCATTTGGCACTTCAAGATCTACATTTCATATTCACATAACCTCCTGCCCACTATCGACAGTTAATAATCAGATCCTAATTTCAACAATCATTTCAGATCTCGCGGGTCGGGTATTTTGTAAGGTTAGGTTCGCCATCATAGGAAACCTTAAACCTAAAAGACATGTCCAACTCACAATGGGTGTATGTCGGATGTGTCCGTCTCAACTCTTGCTTACAGATGCTCTAAGATTTAGATCCTAGCTAGATTCGATCTCAATCCTAATACGATGATTATCATTGGTAATCTCTCCAAAGGAACGTGATTATACGATTCATTACGAAAGGTCAATCATTCAAACATAAAACAAGACTTGTATTACCTTGTATCGTTACTTTACCTCGTCCCTTCGATTGGGGTGGTACATAGTACTCTCATCAAGGTTCGTTCTCAATGATTTCTGAGCAAATCTCTAGAAATTCGATGCGAAGCGAGGATCTTGATAAAGATGTTTGATACAAGCACACTATGTTTACATAACTCTTTTGCATTTATCATTATCGGGAATGATATTAGTAGATTTGGTCAGTCTGTCGAAGATGATCCAAATCGAATCATATTCAGATGATGACCTTTGCAATAGCTAGACGTTTACTAATGTATGAGGCGATGTCTGCCTTCATAATTGCCATCAGTACAACTTCTTCAGACAAAGATACTTTTAGTCAAAAATAACATACATATAATACTTATACTTACAATTTCCAACATAACTATATCTCACAATCTCCATATTTAGGCAACCACAAGTGGCCTTTAAAATATTTAACGCTATCGGCTTCTCAATTCTAATGGTTCACATTAGCCGTGAAACCTTTCACTATTTATATTATCCTTCTTACAAACATCGTTAATTTTTATATCGTTCGGCAATTTATTTTGCACCTTAATTATTAAGAAATACATTCTAATTGGTTCTTTATCTTTTATACATAATGCGTCGGCATCTATATTCACTTCTCATGATGATATAATTATCATGTCCACAATTCACTCAGATATTCTTTCTTCATATTTTCTATGTTTTAATTTCGTCTCAACTATTATTTTTATCAGTTTCGCTCAATCTGACGCTTAAAGCGTCCATAATTATTGCAACTAATTAAATATTAAATATCCAATTTTTATGAAATGTAAACGTAAAAGTTTTAAATTTCTTAGTTCGACCAATTATATAAAATGTTCAAAATAAAGTTGAATTTAATTAATTAGATTTTTGTTGATTTATCGAAAGTATTTAATAAGATTTCGTAAATGTTCGAAAAACCTTTGTTTATACTTTGGTCAAAGATTTCTTAGTTGAAAAGCAAAAATTGTCGTTTTAAGTTTTCAGGTTATGGTATAAATGGTTTTACTCAATCCTTCTTAAGTTATCTTGAGGTATACACAAACATTTACCCCTAAACAGAAGTTTAGTTAAATGGGTTGTGTATACGGGAATAATCCCTTAAAAATCCTTTGTTAAAACATTTGTCAAAATATATTTCCATTTCTTTTTGGTAAAATCCAAAGTCTTAAAAGGGCTCTTAATTTTTGAAGAGTCAATTTATATCCCATTATCATGGTTAAATCATGTAAAGGTTCAAGTCTTTAATCACGTGTTAATTATTCAAGGTTCAGGTTTTCACTGTTCGGCCAATTCAGGGTAGTCTATAAGTAATTATTAACTCATTCTTATTCTGATAAACAAACATATAGTCCTTAATGATCACGAGCATGAATTTGTCAAATTACAGCCTACACACGTGATTCATCGTATTTATGAATACTACATGTGCATTGTCAATCCAAACGACATCACGTGAAACTCATAATGTTTATTACAAGTACTGGATGTAGTGATTGGAATAGATAATCTCCTTCGCAGACACGAAGTTGAAAATAACCATGCCGTGGATCAAATCTTTAAAACATACACTAGAACCTCGTAAATGATCGAACAAATCTTCCATTTCGAGTTATGGACATCGTTTTCGATTGTCAATTTACTCAATTCACAGTAATCTATAAATATAAGTAATGATAACACCATAGCTCTTCAGGATGATAGGCTTGGTAGAATAAAATCATTCTCCGACAACCCTCTCAGTTGTACGGTAGTTCCTTTAATCCAGATGGTGCTGACGTACAGTGCACAAGCCACAGGTGCAGCACCGAGAATATAATCAATACCAATTTCAACTTGCCTTAATGGCAAAAGTCTAGGTAATTCACCAATAAATACTTACTAAAGTTTCAAATAACATAAACATCTTTTAATATTCACTTTTAAGTTCTTTCTAGATTACAATATCTATAACTAGTTCACAACCATTCACGGTATAATTTTAAGTCTAAATGCGGGATAAGGTCATCCATCAAGAATTATTTAGATTACTTTTGATAATCAACATCTTATCATTTATGGGAATTCTATTCGAGTTCCCATCAATTAAGACAATGTCGTCATGTCATAATCAATCAATCCATTCTACCGGCATTATCAACTTTTCAGTTTCATTGCCCTCGATAAGATGTGAACTTCTCAAAAGACTGACAATAACTCATAATCCTTCTCAGATTCAAGGATATATGAAGACACAACTATCATCTAAAGTGTAAGGTCAACGCATAATCTACGTGAGAGAATTTCAAATCAGATATAGACGAAAACATTTAACGAATATGAATATATCCCATGTTTTCATAATTTGAGTACGCATTCAAAAGCTCCTCGGATCGTTACCCAGGTCATTCAAATGAAATCAAATCATAAGAAATGATAGGAACGTCGATTCATCCAGTCGGGTATCAACACTCGGTAATCAGATACTTCTCCTAAGAATCTCACTACGAGAGAATTGGACAAGAAAGAATTGTCAATTGTCAAATAAGACAATTTCCACAGGTGAGTAAATTCAACTCAGAAGAATAGATGCTACAGGCACATATGTAGGTGTCCCTAACACTATGTCCCTATTTTTGCACTTTTTGCACATCTCATAAAATTTAATCTTTCACAATCTTCAACGAAAATGTAGTGTTTATTCATTAGTTTTATGGTGACTACTAGTCAGCCTTGCATGGTCCATTCCAAATTGTATGTAGGCGCGCAATTATATACAATTTCAAGATTAACGATGCAATACTCAGTTCGTCAAAATTTTATCATCATGTTTATAATAAAAACATTTTCATGCTTAATTCTTAAATAAGAATCAGGAATAAATTTACAAAGATTTTCTTTATTATGAAAACAATTAGGTTCTCCAAAGTGTTTTATAAACAACTTCATTTCAATAACAATCACTTAATAATCTCACTATGAATAATCCTTATAGTGATGAAAATTCAATTTTTCTCAAGGCATACTGTTTTATCTTATAAAAAGAATGAGTGATCTGCAAAAGAGTGATGAAGAGTTGTTCACCAAGAACTAACTACAATATGATAGGAAATGAGCTTAGCCAATTAATCATGAGGTTCGTGACCTCGATGGCACTCAGGAATACAAAGAGAATAACCCACAACGTAACTTAAATCGAGATGAGTACTCGTTCAATGGTTGCATCACTAATGCGAACATTAGAGACAAGCAAGAAAAGAGAGATAACATAGATACATGTAGAGTTTAGCAATCAAAGGTAATCTTTTCATTAATCACAAATAAGTCAAAATTGTACCGTAACACATTACGTGTCACTATGTCATACAATTCTCAGAACTCATCCTACCAACTGATATCTCAGTTAAGTTAGGGATTATTTTTAAAAGATACCACAATGAATACTAATCTACAAGAGTCATTAGGTGTTCCACATGTCCCAGAAGATCCATCGGTCTCAATTCAGAAGAAGATTTCTTCAATTTATTTATTGGACACTGGACATCCTCGTCAGTGGACAATGGCCTAGGAACAACCCTTAACACGAATCAACAATCAATTAAAACCTTATAATTCAATCACATGACTTAATAATTTCCTCTTAACAATCTCATATTCCATATGGGTTAAATTTTACTTTATTCAAGTTTCAACCAATTTTATATTCAATGCGATATCCTACCTCATTTTCCAATACTTTCAATCTTATTCTTAGGCCTTAATAGGGCAATAAAAGCTCGATATGAATCCATACTTAATTTCCAATCCTATATCTCTTACAATCAACAATTATCAAATGAGTCATTAATATAAAATGACTTGATCATTCAACTAGACTTCTCGGAAAGGTACTAGTGGCATGAGGCTTTTGGGTATAGGCTCCAATTACAGCCTCAAGTGCAACATTCACCCTTTCGATTTCAATTTAAGAATTGGATGACAACAAATCAGATGACATCTTTCTAGGTGGTAATGTTTTGTCAAACTCCACTCTATAAGAAAAGATCGTCATGACATCGATATCAGTTTTAATCTCGCCAATTCTTCTTCAATGTCACAATCAACTAATATCTACATTTCTACGAATATTAACCATTTATTGGGATCATAAATATCCTCAACTTGGTTTAGATCTAGGATAGCTGGAATTCCTACGAGAATAGCTTCCATTAATTTACTAGGGGATTTTAGGGTTACTTGTGACAATCTACGTCGTATAAATACATCGTATAAATATCAAAATAATCATCAAACAATCATGTAATAAAATTACATCATATATATATATAATCCAAGTTATATATATATATATATATATATATATATATATATATATATATATATATATATATATATATATATATATATATATATATATATATATATATATATATATATATATATATATATATATATATATATATATATATATATATATATTAAAATAACACTTCTCAGTCTGGCCTTGTCGGTAACTCGAGAATTCTTCGGCACCGTTATAGTCAAAATATTTTTAGACATTTTTAGAATAATGTTTATAGTTAAAAGATTTTGAAAAGTTTTATTCAAAACCTTAGTTTTAAAAATCTTTCGTTCTCTATAACGAGAGCTCTGGTACCAAACAGTAACATCCCCAAATTTATACAACTCAATACAGCGGAAGACTAGTTGGTGTTACGGGATAGCACATTACTCACATCATAGACAACGCATAAAAATCGCGTCTTTTATTAATAAATCATTTCCATTCATAAATATCAAAGTTACATCGGTCCCAAGTCATTATATTTCATACAAAGTTTGACAAAGTATTTGAATGGAAAATATAGTTTAGGTGCGGGCCATGAATTCTTGTCGTCTTCCCGAGAATTACCTTCAAGTACCTGAGATAAAACATGTTAAAAGAAAAGGTCAACGATAACGCCGAGTGAATTCATAAAGTTTAATAAAATCCATCAATATAATATCAGTATAAGATTATTACTGAAAATCATTTTGTACAAATCATTTTAATAGGACAAAAAATAGCCAAAGTCATTTTATACAAATCCTTATCGAAAATCATAATATAGACATTTGCCTTAAAAATCATTATACGAATCATTGTCGTTAAAAACACCATACAATACGTTTTGCAACGTTGTATAGATTAAATAAAAACCGTTATATGAATATGGTTATAAAAACCAAAACACGAACATAATATCATTAGTATGACCCTGTATTGCTAGTCAGGCAATACATCGTAATTCGAAGCGTCTAATAGTATTTCGTTAGTTTTGGATTATTATAAGCCGCATGACATTGTTACCTTACTAAACCAACAACAGGTAGCTAACCCGATACCAATTTTGCCCATCTAAAGTAGCGTGTCGTCACAAAGTTCACGCTATGGAAATCTTCTCATACATAAATTCTCTTACCAATCAATGTGGCACGACGGGGATCAACCGTCAAGGCGCGAACTGGGATGATCGTCCCCAAATAGTACTATTAAATGCATAAGCGTCTACCAAATCCCGGTAGTTCACAATTCATGCTAATGGGACTTTTAGTGACATAACCTAACTTTAATAATCCATTTAATTTCATCTATCGGGTCCTTTAATCATTTATCAGGTCATACAATCGGGTCATTCAATCATTCGGGTCCAAAATCAATAAACAAACAATCGGGACAAATGGTGTCCTATTTTATAAAACTAACATGTTATCTCCCTCGCGGGTTTATAAAACATTTATAAAAACATTTAAAAGAGTGCGAGGCTATGAACTCACGTTGATATGGGAAGGCGGGTTATCGGCAATTCGGACGTACGATACGTGCTTCAATCACGGAAACCTAGACAAATAATACTCGTCTTAGACTCATGTCCAATGACTTTATAAAAATAACAATTATGTATACATATGATGATTTTATATATATGATGAAAAAGTGGGTTTACATATCCTCATTTACTCATTTTTGTGTTATGTGTCGATAACTTTTATACTAGTTTTCTCGTTTTACCTATTTACGTGTTTTAGGTCCAATAAGCTTATTATAAGTTCTTTAGCTTGTTTTAGTCCTTGTTATACTTATTTTATCAGTATGTATACTTTCCATGTTGGGCCCAAATGGGTTAAGCCCAATAAGTTCTTTTTACAAGTTTTTATCTTATTTAGTCCAATTATTAGTCCAATATGCTTAATTAGCTCGTAAATGTCCGTATTTCTTATAGTTCGGGTTTTATCGGTTTTTACTTGTATTAGATACTTATATATCAGTATGTGACTTTTATAAACTTTACATTAGACGGGTTTGGTCGTCTAAGTTTTATTTGGCGAAAAACGTTAATTTTACGGCGATAGCCTAAAAAGTCGTAAAAATCAAGTTTATAGTTTTTATTACTTTATAAATATTATTTCACCACCATTTATGTAATTTATCCATTTAATTAACCTTTTATATATCTATATAAATAAGTTTTATAAGTTTGTGGGTTTTTATTTTACATTTTATAAAATAAAATGTGAGTGCTTATATAATAATAATAAACATTAATTCCAAAATCTGATTTTTATCTTCATGTTCACCATTTTTACCATATCTAGAGTTCTATAATGAATTAGAAGCTCATTTTTGGGTGAAAAGTTCTTCATATTATGTGCTACATTTAACTTAGTTATAGCTACTGCCCATTTTGAGTTCATCTTGCCTTAACAGTTCCTACAAAACTGCTTATTCAGATTAGACCACCTAACTTGTTTTGATCATATCTCACTCATTATTTTGATTCCATTGTATGGCCAACTCTCACATGTGTACAAGACATATAGCTTACTGTAAATGGATTCTACTTCATCATTTTATCAGCCCATGACCTGTTTCTTTACTGTTTTATACAGCCATCACTTTTAACCAAGATTTTAACCTTGTTCTTTATAGTTTTTCACCTTTTTAATCATGTTTATCAACACCAAATCCCCACATAACATTTTTTATCATCATATAATAATCATATACATATACAATAGGAAATAAAATACATGTTTACATAATCAAAATAACAAGAAGATGAGGAGGACAATCTTTATACCACCAAGTTGATGTAGGTTGTGATTTGGACATGGTTTTTGATGGAGAAACTTGTGGATAACCATGACCATCTTCAAGACCACCATTCTTCATAGACTCCTTGTGGAAAATCAGCCCTACTACTCCATGAAAACTCCTCCTTGGATGTTATAAGGACCACCAATCAATAGGGTTTCAAAAGGGCTTCAACATGTATATGAATAACATGAGATTTTGTGGTTGATTTTGATCAAATGAGGGTGTTCTTGGTGAAAGTGGACGGCAACAATGGAGGATGGGAGAGAGATTTGAGTTGTTTGCATGGTGAGAAATGAGTTAGCTAGTTTTGGTTTAGTGGTTTTTGTTTGGTGGAAGCTTAAAGTGTAAGCTAAGGACATGTGTAAGCTAAGTTAGCTTACACTTGACACATCAAGTGTGTGGTGCACTAGTTACGCCGGTTTTGGAGTGGGGTGGGACAAGTGTCCCACTTGTCTCATCCCCATTTATTTACGGGTACTCCTCGATTCTAGTTTCCTCGATTTGCGTGCCCTCGGGTCGTTTTACGAAAAACGTTTTTATAAATTACGAATCAACGTCACAAAACGAATCCAATAAAAATTGTCTCATCAAAAACGGAGTTCGAAAACGTAAATACGTAATCCTAAGGTTTCCGGTTTAGTCGTAAAGGACGTTAAAATAAAATCGTAAGTCCTAAACTCTTCTCGTAAATTTGTGAGTTTATGAACCAACACAAATTCAAAATCTCAAAATAATATTTACAGACAAATTTATTTTTCTGAAATGTCGGACTGTCACCAAAAACGGTGTTTGTAAACGTAAGCACGTAACGTAGAATCCTCCGGTTTAAACGTAGTCGATGCTACTTCAAGACGTAAATCCAAATTTCTTCCCAAAAATAAGTGAGTTCATATTGTAACAATAAAAATAATATTTTCAAATAATATTTGAGAATAAAATATCAATCGTAAATTGACGGATTGTCACACGTCCTCGGTGACTCCACAAGCTAGAATCGTAGAATGATCGGCCATCTCGATTGACATTCTTGAAGGAGTGAGATTAGGAGGATTGAGCGACTTAAAGATCTCAAGAGGCATCAAATTTATACTAGCACCAAGATCGGCCAAGGCGTAACATTCCTCCATATCTTGTATTGCACATGGGATTAAAATTTACCGGGATCACCGACTTTTTGAGGTATGCAACTAAGAAAAACCGATGAACAACTATACGAATTTTGCAATTTGTCTTTGTTATTCAACATAATTTTGAAGTTTGCGGCATATCGAGGCATCATGACCAAGGCGTCGGCAAAACTTATATTAAAATGCAAGTCACGAAACATTTTCATAAAAAGTTCAAATTGATAATTATTTCGTTCTTGTGCTTTTTCCTTGTTTTGTCTTAAAGGGTAAGGTAAGTGTGGTGTGGGTTGGGGAATAGGCAACGGCCTTGGAATCTCGGGTTCCACTATTGGTATTGGTTCAACCGTAGGTGTGGTTTGAGCGGTACTTCGTGGGCTTGGAATTTGCTCCTTTTCTACCACCACCTCGGGTTCCTTCTCTATTTCCTTCTCCGTAGAAGTACTTGGACGAGAAATGGGTTCTTTGAAAGTTTTACCACTACGAGTAGTAATAACCTTCAACTCTCTTTTCGGGTTTACGATGGTATCACTAGGAAGACCACCCGAAGAAGAAGGTTTACACATGATAGCTTCAAACATTTTTCCCATTCGATCTTCAAACTTAGATTGCCTAGCATCCGCTTTTAACAACTCTTGCTTAATTTCATGTTGACCTTGCTCCATTTTTTGTTGATTTTGTTGGAGAAGTTGGACATTTCCTTCCATTTTATTAGCATGAGTCTTAAGTTCATTAGCTAGTTCGTTTTAAGCTCGTTTTTCAACTCGGATCTTAAGCTAACCATCTCACATTGCATATTATCAAACTTAGCATCGTTTGCTTTAGCATAATTCAAAAATTCTCCTTGAATATTTTTGGTGTGATCATTTTGAAAACCTTGTGTATTAGTTTGAAAATCACGGTTTTGGTTTTGGTTTGAAATTTACCCATTTCCACTTTGAGAATTACCCTTGTTGAAGTTACGTTGATTTACTTGATAAGCACCATTTTGATTGTTGTTTCGATAGTTGTTAGCATTTTGATTTTGTTGAGCTTGATTTTGGCGGGAACCTTGATCGTTTTGGTTATAAGTTCCCGTGGCTACATAAGCTTCGAAGTGTTACCATCCGCGGTAATGCACTCAGAAAAATCATGAGCTCCACCACACGAAATACAACTCTTGGCAACCGCTTTAACCGATGCGGAATTCAAAGCATCTTGTGCTTTCCAATGAGTCATGAGAGTCGAAAACCTATCGAAAAACCGATTCTCCTCATTTGCTTCATCTTGCAAGGCACTCATGTTATGAGACGACGATGACGAACCCATAGTGGCAACACTCGGTGTGTTACGAGGGCTATAAACCTTAGACCTATTCTCAATGATTTTCAAAGCCTCATCGGTTGTTTTGCACAAAAAATTACCACCCGCGACGGCATTTAAGTAATCTCGTTCATGATCATTAAGCCCATTATAAAAAGTGTCAATTTGATGCAATTCAGAAAAATCATGATGTGGACATTCATGTAACATTTCTTTAAACCTTTCCCAAGCCATTGAAAAACTCTCATTAGACCTTTGAGTAAATCGTGAAATCTCATTTTTCAAATGTGTTATTTTAGATGGTGGAAAAAATTGATTCACAAACTTAGAAACGAGATCACCCCATGTCAAAAATCGAATTTGGGGGTTCTTTCTCGAGCCATATCTTGGCGGGTCCATCTAACGAGTATGGAAACAACATCATCTTAATGGCATCGTGGGGTACATCCTTAAACTTGCTTGTCGCGGTGAGACGATTAAATTGCCTAATGTGATAATGTGGGTTGTCTTTTTCGTGTCCGCGAAACTTGTTGGCTTGAAGCATAGACATTAAACCCGTCTTGATCTCGAAGTTCTCCGCAAGGATGGCGGGAATCACAATGGCCTCTCCAAAACCCTCGGTGGGTGCTTGAAGCAACTCCATCATAGTACGATTAGCCATGATAGCTTCTTGTTCTACAATAGGTTCCTCATTTGGAGTCTCTTCACTAGAAGGTGTTGGTGTGTTTTCCTTTCGATTACGACGTTTACGTGCACGTCTTGCTTGATTACGAGTTTGCATAAACGTCACGTACAACGTAGGGATGAGCAAAGAAGATTCTTTTTGGTGTTTTCGATTTTATCAATTTTTTGGATTTTTGATTTGTTTTTACTTTTTTTTTGGATTTTTGTGATTGTATTAAGTAGACAAAAATCTACAAATCTCCTCCTTAATCAAATCTCTTGATTAAAGAAGCCTCAAGGAATGAAAACGATCACGTGAAGTGAACGCCTTCGATGACTTTAGAACGTTGGTGGAACACTAAAACGTTCAAGAGGGTTTAATCAAATAAAACCAAGAAAGTATATATGATACTTAATAATACTTTAGGCGGAAAAACCATCGATTAGCTTTCAATCTCAAAATACTCACAAGCAAGTGGGGAAACGAGGCGGCGCGGAGCACTTAAGAGCCTTTTTCCTTAGGGTATATTTTATAATACCCTCCTTATACCCACCTTATAGTTTGTATTTTTCAAAATCGAGCTTCACGAAAGTATTTATCTATTTTTGCCTTTTTCTTTTGGTTTGAGATTCGAATACAATGATTGGGTAATGACCTCCCAAGTCAAGGTTGTGTTTTCATGGAGTACTTGTGAATTTATTGTTCTACGTATAAAATATAGTAATAGTATTCACACAAAAAACGAAAACCGATAATACGAATTAGTAGAGTGCTACTAATACAAATAGATATTATGGCTATATATAAAAACAAAAATTGCCAAATAAAAACACAACACGCCTCCCCGGTAGCGGCGCCAAAATGATGTTGAGTAAAATACGTCTTTTAGGAAAAAGAACGTAATTAGGGTAAGTACACAAGTGATTTAGGAAAACCACAAGTAATGACCTAAAGTGGGGATCGTTCTCAAGGAGGCTTGGTGTGTGTGTTAAGAGATGATTAACTTTGTGATTATAATTTATGAGAAAGGAAAATAGAAGGGAGATTAGAAGAAAATGACGGTTACGATTATGAATTACACTAAGACGGAAAGTCGTACACGTAAAACCGTAAAAAGGTGACAAAATTAAAAATTTACCCTAAAAATTCCTAGAAAATTGCAATAAATCCTATAAAATGTAATTAGAGTTTACAAAAAATCAAAAATCACCCAAACCTTTTATTTAATTAAATAATAATTTTTTAATGCTAATTAAAGCCCAAAAAATCAATTTAATTAACAAAAAGCCCAAAATGAGATTTTTTCAATTATAAACCTCTAAAATGACTTAACCAAACTTAAAACTATTTTTTGAAAATTTTAAAATTAATAAAAACTAATTAAAAACAATTAAAAACTATTTAAACTTAAAATAATTCTAAAAATTAATCTAATGACAATAAAAATATTCTAAAAATTGTAAAATTCCTAACTTAATGTATTTATCCTAAGAAAAATATAAAAACTTGAAAAATCTAACTTTTAATTTTTTATAATAAAATAATAATAAAATATTAATAAAAATCCAAAATTTATAAAAAATTCTAAAAAGTTGCAAACTAGTTTATTTTAACCTAATTAACAGAAAATGAACTTGAATTACCAAAAATGCCCCTATTGGGCCTTCAAATGGGCCAAATACCCAAACAGATCCTTAATGGGCTTAATATTGGGCCCAATAAGAAAAAGTCCTCAGAATTGGCCCAAAAGATCCAGTCAAGCTTAAAATTTGGTTTTAAACATAATTTTACAAAGGCCCAAAAGCTGAAAATGAGCTTAAGCTAGCTTATTTCAAAACAACTTATTCTTAATGGGCTTTTTGGCCCATTAAACTATAAGTTGATGCCATAAGCTAAGATTTTACCCACGTCCTTCTCTTGACCTAATTAAGCTATTTGCAAAAAGAAACCTGAAATAAGCACAAGGAATAAGCCTGAAATAAGCCAAAACCCTCTTCACAAAACGACAAAATAGTCGTTTTTGAGTTCTAGACTATTTCCAGAGTTGATTCAAGTTGCTATAAGTTACAAATGGCTTAACTATGCTTAATCAACAAAAAGATTTCCAATAAGCACACTTAATAAGCTGAAATAAGCAATAAGCTGATTTTGAAAAAGACAAAATAGTCGTTTTCTAGTAAAAACCTAAAACCAAAAGCTGTAAACTTCCAGAATCACTTATAAGCTCAAAATATTAAGACCTGTTACAAAAAAATAAGTTGTTGCACATTGGAATAAGAAAAAATGACTTATTAATAAGCTGAACACCAATTATAACTAGCAGTGGCTAGAAACAGGGGAAAGGAGTTCCCACTGCCTTGACTTTTTGACTTGGATTTTTAGAGAGTTTCACTTGGTCTTTTTGGACAATCAAGGCACCCATGTGATCAGTGAATCACAAGGAGTCAATAACAAGAAAATAATTACAAAATCACCCAGCTAATAAGTGCAGTTAATTCAATCTTTGCTCATATGTCTTCCAAACAAGTAATAAGCAGATCTGATGATAAAAAGCTACTTTTAAGCTAGTAAAAGCTAACCACAAGCCACCAAATGCATACGCAAGATGAATATGACTTAATGAAACACAAATTAACACATTTCATCCAACAAATCCAACAAATGAACAAGATCCAAGCACATTCAGTTCTGATGAACAATGATGAACACAAGAACAAAGTTTGTTGATCTACTTGACACAAAATCCAAATTCAAGGCCTCAGATCTATCACATAGGTTGTATTAACAATTATTTAACACTTGTTATCCCTAGGGTAACATAAAAACTAGGTGTGCACAAGATTTCAGAGCAAAACAACAAATTTTCAAGATTTTATAGCCAAATGTTTGATTTAGTGATTCAAGGCACAAAATTTGTAGATATTAGAACACAATCACCTCTATATCAGATAACCACTCAAACAACACCACCATACCAACTTCAAATCACACAAATCTAAACAAACAGTCAATCCCAAACACCCTTTTAACTTTTTAAAATCACTTTTAACAAAGTAAAAGTCTTCTCAAGATTGATTTAAGCCCAGTTTAGCATCATAACATACAACAAGTGAATCAAGACCCAATTTGCAGGCATAAAAACACACTTATACCAGCAGAATCACAAAATCACATAAAATACCAAAAATTAATCAGAAAGATGAAAACTGAGAATACAATCTTCCAAGATGTACATCCACACCTTGGAATCAAAGAGATGAGGTGCTAGCAAGAACAAGCACCAGCTTCCCCCCTGCTAAGAACAACAAACAAGCCCTAGCCAAAGGCTTGAGCTTAGATTAGCACAAATAGAGTAAATAAGGTGTCAAAAGACCAAGTCTTTGCAACACTTAGGCTCTCACAAGCCTTGTACATTTCCTTAAGGCCTCACCACCCCTTAATCAACCAAGATTAGGAGGCTATGATCACCATTAAGTTCAATCTACAAGCTGTTGAACCAAAATCACTTAGCAAACCACTTGACTGATTTTTGTTATAAAAACGTATAACCAACCTCCAATATTGCTCAAGCTAGTTTATTTGTTACTTATGTCACTTAAAGAAACACCTCAATGAACAATCCTCACCAAAGCTCATGCCAAATTCTTGACCCAAGCAAGAACAAAGGGACTCACAGGCTTATAGGCTATCTTAGACTTGTTCAAGATTTTTTTAAGTACAAAAACGTGACAATACAACTACTTAACACAATAATAATCAATGGAACTCAGTTTTCAATCACAACATAATACTACAATCTTATAAATTTCAGAAAATGGCTTTACAAGGCTTGACAAAATAAAACTGAGAACAAGAACTAATGTGGTGAACTAATGGCTTTATATAGAGCCTTAAAAGTCGAAAATGCTGAAAGTAAACTAGAAACCCTAGTGCTTAAATTCCCAAAAATGCCCTTGGGATTTTTGAACTTTGTTGACTGAATTGGTGTATCATGTGAACAATCCTTGTTGTTTTGTGATCTTGAATGTTTATTTTGAGCTTAGGATGAAAGCAAAGCTATGGGGCGTTGATCTACTGGCATATCTTTGTCTTGTTGCTAGGACATGGGTCAGGGGAGGGTTGGAGGGATCACATTAGTGTAGTGAGAGGGAATATTAAGGTGGGGTTTGGTTAAGGTAATGGTAAATTAAGGATCTGGAAACATACAACAAAAACCCCTTTGATTTGCAGTCAATTGGAATTAGGGTTTATGTGTGAATAGTTAGCAGTTTAATCCAGATTTAGGGATTAAGGTTTGTGTTTAGGTGTCAGATTTTCAAACCAATAAAGAATTAGTTAAATTGGTTAGTGGGTGATGAGGTGGAAAAAGGGTGGGTTGTGATTGGTTGAATGGGTGAGTGGGGTGAGGTGGCAGCATATGGTTGGTTAAGGTAAGTATTCATGTCTCCTAGGTTTAACCCCTCACTTTACAGCTTTGTTTCACTTCAAGTTTTTGTAGCTCAAATTCGGATTTCTTTGTTAATGAAGTTTCAAAACTTCTATTTTGGCCACAAAACTTTTCACAAGGACTTGTTTTATATTTCTTTGATATTTGAGGGACTGATCTTGCACATTTTTGGACTTTGAAGGTCTTCATGGTATGTTTGAATATAAGGAGGACCAATATTGACAATTTAGATTTGATGAGGGACTAAACTTGCCAATTCTTCAAAGTGGAGGGTCCTTTTTGCAATTTTGACCAACTTCAAGGACCAAACTTGTAATTATGAATATACAAGGGTTTAAAGTGTCAATTCTTCAATATTGGAGGACCCTTCTTGTAGAATCTTCAAATCTTCAAGGTTTATTCTTGGAAAATCACCACTTGGGTCCGGTTCATTGTGCGGCTTCATTTCCCGTGTTTGTTTTTGCATGTTCTTTGTGATGTTTTGTCATTTCATCAATATCCGTACCTAAAATACACAAGTAACAAACACAAGCATATATTTGGCTAATTTCATGATATTTTATGCATTTTAAATCCCTTTTTGGACGATGAGACTATGTATAAAAGCAGTCTCATCACTAAGCATCCACCAATCTCATTATTTGAGATTTTAAATTTGTGGAGAATGGGAAATGATAGAGTTGAAGCAAGTATAAAAGGGCTAGATAAACTTCATGATAATTACTTGTGGCTAAACCCTTCTTTTCTTTACCTCTATTTTCTTCGCATGTATATATGTTAATAAATAATCGAGAACGGTTTTTAATCGGTTTGTAATCTCTTATGCATTTTTGTCTAATCATTCATGGTTGATATTAGTACGTCTTAAGATTCTAAGTTAGAACGTTTTATGTGTACTAGACTTATGTCATGCTTAATACTTAGCGGGTGTTTTTCCTTTTATTCTTTTCAATTTTCTTTGTGAGGAATAAAGAAAAATAAGAGCGGTTTATAAAAAAAAATAGTGGCTAGAAAAAAAAAAAAGAAAATTATACAAGACTCCCAAGAGGGGCAGTGAAGTGTTAAATATAGTAACTATTAGATTCCAATATTACCTTGACGGATTGCGGGGATTTAATAGTTGCTCCAATCCAATATTACCTTGACGGGTTGTGGGGTTGAAGATCCAAAGTCTCAAAAAGGCGGAGGATGTAAATTATTGCGTGAGTTTTATTTTTCTTTCCTTAGCGAGTGTGTAGCTACTTATTAATGCATGACAGAGGATTTTACACATAAGGCGAATGACTTATTACTCTTGAAACAGACTTATATTAATTGTGAGCGGTTTTTCAAGTAATGGGTGAGAGGATTACTTAGGATTAAAACCGTGCTTCCTTATTTTTGGATTTTACATTTCTTATATTTCACGCTTTAAATAATGACAAATTTTCTCTAAAGCAATTTTCTCAAATAATAACTGGTTCCACATTTAATTGTCATAAATAAGTTGATGCACTTTTTACTTGTGAATGCAATGATCCCATTTTTACGCTTGGTATGGGGAAAGTAAAATTTGAGGGTGATAAATGTCCATGGTACCAAATCCCTAATTTAAGTCATTGACTTCTTTATGAGTTTTTCCATCGTAGCCATTTCAAGAAAAATCCAAAAAGATATAAATAGAATTGTTTCTTTTGCATTGCATTGTACAAAATCAAAATCATGCATCATATAGAGTAGCATAGTGTAATATCATTCCATATTGGCCAAGGTGGGTTAATTATGAGGAAAATGTAAATTTGTGCTTTAAAATATAGCATTGCATGAGGTCATGGCAATGTTCAAGTGTAGGGGATTTGATATGAGCAAAAACTCATATCAATTAATCAACAAATCACCCTAAAACACATGGAAAATACCTGACTTTTGTGCTATAAAGCGGAATTATGTGGTATGTTTTGTGTTTGTGTTTAAATAGGTAAGAAGGATACATTTTCAAGCAAACAAGAAGAAATCAAGCTTATTTGGATGAAAAAGACAAAGAAGGATCAAAGATGACAAGACTTTAAAGATGAAGGACCTATCTTGACAACATTCCAAAGTTGAAGGACTCAAAGTGTAAATTGGTTAAAGTCAAGATCAAAGTCAAACATGGTCAACTCCAAAGTCAACCAAGTCAAAGGGTCAAACTAGACAAGTATGCAAGTGGAAGGACAAAAAATGTCATTAGAATGAAGACTCTAGCTCATTTGGACATTCTGCCATACTCTAGGGACTTAAATTGCCAAAAATACACAAAGTTTGTGTATCGTCCGTGTGCATTGGTTCTTAACCAATGAGAATGCAGTATTAATATAACATGGATTGCCAGCTATTGTGCCACTTCATTAGCTCATTAATGAACCGTTATGCTACAGGACCACCCACTATCTTTTTCTAGCCAATCAGGAGCTGATCAACCAATAATCATTTTATCCAATTTTGGATAGCAATCCATGTGCTCATTTCTTGCCCAACCAGAGATTGCCACGTGGCATCGTCTTCCACAAACGAACCCAGATTCGTTTTTGAGCTACAACGAATTTCAAGAGGAGAGTTATACATGAAAATTGTTCGTTTTCAAGGGAGGAACACATTGGGAACATTCAATCAAACTGAAACTCAAAGGATAAAAATCCCCCAAATTCATGAAGAACACAAGAATCTGCAATTGAGAAATCGGTAACACCTGGCAGCCTGCTATTAGACGGGATACGTCATCAACCCCAACTCACTCTCAATTCTTGTCTATAAATAGGGATTAGACCTTTCATTTGTTGTACGTAGCTAAGTGTGAAATTTACACACACTTCCACTTTTCTCCCTTCAATCTAGTTAGTTAGCTGTTAGCATAACAAACTCAAGAGCTTGACAACCTCTTGAGTTAGTTATAGTTAGTTGTAACCAATTACCTACTTCTGTAACAAACTCTTACATTCAAAATCAATAAGATTCCTCATTTTACCTCAATCTTCTTACCATTCCTGCATTCTTGTTGAATCTTGTTGCTGTTATGAGTCTCTTGTGATCACACTTGATCATTAGAGGCTTGTTGAAGATTTGTAGCTGTTTCTGTTCATTCCAGTTGCTGAATTGCATATTTGTAGCAGATATTGGGTAGATATGATCATGATGATGAATGTAGATGGTTGATTGGTTGATTTTAGTGCTAAGGTGGTGGTTTAGCATTGTTTAGGAGGTTCAACACCTTCCTACTCCATCAATGGAGGCTTTATGCTAAAAGGTTTCCATTTTCTGAGTTTTGTTCCACTTAACAGTCATTTGCATGCTAAATTCTAGTTTAAATACTAAATGCTGCTTGATCAAGTGTGATTAGTTTGTTTTGGATTGATTCTGTTGATTAGATAGCTTATATGTTAGTTTGATAATCTTTAGCTTGCTTATGCTTGTTCTTGTTATCATACTCTTCAGTCATTTAGCTTGTTGTTGAATTTTGAGTACTTGTGTGTTTACTAGCTTGTTCTTGGTTCATTTATACCTCATTTTGTTCATTAAGTTTGGTTAGATATAAGTCATAGATCAGATTAATCTTTTGCTCAAATTCTCTTTACAAAATTCTTAAACAGATCAGATAACTTGTGTTTGGATTTGTATACATTTTGGAGTTTAAGTGTGATAAACTGGTTGATCTTTGTTCATTTACCATTCT
Source organism: Glebionis coronaria (assembly GCA_025667525.1). Lineage (NCBI taxonomy): Eukaryota > Viridiplantae > Streptophyta > Magnoliopsida > Asterales > Asteraceae > Glebionis > Glebionis coronaria. The sequence goes on along the minus strand of CM046876.1, from coordinate 102,331,647 downwards.
TTAGTCATTTTAAACAAGTTTGAGTAGTTTTCAAGTCAAAAATATGGTCAAACAGGCAAACGGTTGATAAAAAGTTTGGGTCAGTTTTGTGATAAAAGTTCATCAGTAAAGTAGCACATTTCAATCTATTGCCATTTATTTAGTTCTTGATAAAAATCATTGAAACCTGTTTCTATTTGTCATTTAATATTTGAAGTTTAAGTGTTAGTAGGGAAATCATACAGTTTTCACAATTAAGCTCAGTATCAGCTTTTTAATAAGCACTCAAGCAACTTCAAGTTTCTGTAACAAAATAGCATTCTGATTTCTTAGATTGGCAATTCTACTTCATAAAACTTGTGATTTTCTTCTACATTCCTACTTAGAAACATGCCTTGATTAAATTTTGAGCTTTTTAGAAAATTCACTTTTTGGTCAACAAAAGTCAATAAGCTAGGTTTCAGCTTATTTTCAAATTCCTGCTTATCTACTGGATCATTTTTCATAAGAAAAGACATTTCAGACTCACAATAAGCTGTTTAATAAGATTTGACCTTAAAATTGAGATGTGCATGTCTGGATTTCATTATAGCTTATCCTTGGCTTATTGGAGTTGGCTTATTTGAGTTCTAGTACATTTTAAGCTTTTTCCTTGGACAAGCCTAAGTGTTTTTCAGTTTTAAGCTGTTTGAAAGTTGTTAGAGCTTATTGTGTTCATTTTTGAGCTTAAACGAGCTTATTTGTTCCTTGTACCCGTTTTAGTATAATTTCCCTTTTAATTGCATAATAGTCCTTATAGTTTGTAACAGTTTTAATCACTAGCTAAACTTACATTTTATTAGGGTTTGCAAACTTTTAGTCCATAACTTTTCATTAATTGTCATTTTCAGTTAACCAGTTTTAAAAATTGTTACATTTTGTTAGAAATTTGTTAGAATTTGCATAATTGGTTCTTTTACTTTCTGATTTTTACATTTCAAGCATTTAAGTTTCATTTACTTACATTTTCAGCACATTACTTTCATAAATTTACAATTTTGTCTTTTTGTGAATAAAAATTTGGTATTTGCTAAATTTTTTAGGGTTACGTAGCTTAATATTTTTCACATTTTTACGTGCTTGCTTAAATAGACATAGAAAATCCAAATAACCCTATAAACCAAAAATGATAATAAACTTCATATTGTTAGGACTTTCAATTGGTTAAGAATCGAGAGAAACGAACTTCAATTTACTACATTTCAATTGCAAAGTCCGAATGGCATTCTACGATAGGCAAACGTTTCATATGGACACGTAAAAGTAGTTTTTTCTTGATCACGAGGATCGATGGGGATTTGGAAGTAATCGGAAAAACCATCTAAAAAGCAATAGAAATCGTTTCCCGTAAGACGCTCCAACATTTGGTCCATGAAGGGCAAGGGAAAATGGTCTTTACGAGTGGCGTCATTCAACTTACAATAGTCGATACACACCCTCCAACCGGTCACGAGTCGAGTTGGAATTAACTCGTTGACATCGTTTGGCACAACGGTCATTCCTCCCTTCTTAGGGACACAATGAATAGGACTCACCCAAGGGCTATCGGAAATAGGGTAAATCATTCCCGCGTCAAGGAGTTTAAGGACTTCATTTGTGATGACGTCGTGAATTTTGGGGTTCACCCTCCTTTGACATTGGGTTGCGGGTTTGTAGTCTTCCTCCATTAAGATTTTGTGGGTACAAAATTTGGGATCAATCCCCTTAATGTCGGATAATTTCCACGCAATTGCCCCTTTGTGATCATTTTAAACATCGACAAGTGCGGTTTTTTCATCATTCGAAAGATCTTTCGCAATAATAACCGGCAACTTGTTGTCCCCCTCCAAAAATACATATTCAAGATGAGGAGGTAAATCTTTCAACTCGAGGATTGGTGGTTCCTCAATCGAAGATTTGGGCTCGATACTCATAACCTTCTCGGGTGGAGGAAATGGGAAATCGTTAAGAAAATCCTTGATAATCGAGAAGTCCTCATCGTTGTCGAGGTCTTCGTCACAAGTACGTGGAACATCAAATTCTTCCAACGTAAAACCACCACCTTCAAATGGAGTGAAGGTTGGTGTCGAATTATCAAGAATGGGATCAAGCATAGTGGAATTGCCACTATTTTCATCGTCACCAAAACCTAAAACCTCTTGTGGAAATTCCTCGTAAACAAAGTCAATCATATCAACGAGGTTTATGGTCGCAACGGAATAAACATGAGAAATTGGAGAATTTTGAGTTGCGTTTATAACAAGTTCCTCGTCGTTGAAACGTAAGGTGATCTTTCTAGCATGCACATCAATCAACGCCATAGACGTATCTAAAAACGAACGACCTAAAATAAGAGGAACTTGAGGATCCGTGGGAATATCGACAACGATAAAGTCTACCGGATAATAGAAATTTCCCAGTTTCACAAAAACGTCTTCGGCCAATCCACATGCGGGAATAGTGGAATGATCAGCCAATTCGATAGACATTAGTGAAGGAGTAAGATTTGTAAGATTGAGCGACTTGAAGATTGCAAGTGGCATCAAGTTAATACTAGCACCAAGATCGGCCAAGGCATAGCATTCTTCCATATCTTGGATTTCACATGGAATCAAGAATTTACCGGGATCACCGACTTGTTTAGGTATACGGTTAAGATAAACCGATGAACAACTAGACAATTGTTGCAATTTCTCCTTGTTGTTTAAAATACTCTTAAAGTTAGCGGCAAATCGAGGCATCATGACCAAAGCATCAGCAAAACTCACATTAAAATGCACGTCACGAAACATTTTCATAAAAAGCTCAAATTGGTAATTGTCGCGCTCTTGACGTTTCCCCTTTCTAAGTCTCGATGGGTAGGGCAAGGGTGGTGTGGGTTGAGGCATAGGCATAGCCTTTGGAATCTCGGGTTCTAATGTTGGTAATGGGTAAACCGTAGGTGTGGCATGAGAGGTACTTCGTGGGATTGGGACATGCTCCTTTTCGACCACCACCTCGGGTTCTTCCTCAATTTCCTCCACCGTTGGAGTAATTGGTTGAGGAGTCGGTTCCTTAAGTGTCTTACCACTTCGTATGGTAATCACTTGCATCTCTCCTTTATGGTTCGATATGGTATTGCTAGGAAGACTACTCAAAGATGGTTTACACATTATAGCCTCAAACATGGATGAAATTTTATCCTCAAACATAGATTGCCTCTTGTCGGCCTTAAGCATCTCTTGTTTTATTTCACTTTGCCCTTGTTCCATCTTTTGTTGGTTTTGTTGTAACCTAGTTACATTTCCCTCCATCTTGTTGGTGTGGATCTTAAGCTCATTTGCTAACTCATTTTTCAACTCATTTTTCAAGTCATTCTTAAACTCGGATCTTAGGCTAATGATCTCTCTTTGAATATTATCAAACCTAGCATCGTTTCCATTAGCGTATTCAACAAATTCATTTGGAAGATCTTTCAAAGTTTGCAAACCGTTGTTGTTGTTTTGAAAATCATTGTTTTGATTTTTGTTTGAAACTTGATTGTTATTAGCCCCTTGATTCCCATAGTTGTTACCTTTGTAATTGTTTTTGTAACCAACTTGATTGTTTCGATAGTTGTTGTTAGCATTTTGATTCGGAGCAAAACCCGGTGGAGTCATTTGATTAGAGCGGGTAACTTGACCGTTTTGGTTGTAAGTTCTCGTGGCCGCGTAGGCACTCTAAGTGTTACCACCGTTGGTAATGCACTCAGAGAAATCATGACCTCCACCACAATACATGCAAGAAACCTCAACCTCTTTAGCCGTAGCGGGAGCACTTTGTTCACCAACTTTGAATTCAATTAAAAGACCTTTAAGCTTATCAAAGATGGTATTGGACAATGAAGGTGAAGCCAAAGATGAAGCCTTACGAACACTCAATGTGTTTCGAGGACTATAGACTTTAGACCTATTCTCAATAATCAACAAAGCTTCCTCAACCGTTTTACACAAAAAATTACCACCCGCGGTGGCATTAAGATAATCTCTCTCATGATCATTCAATCCATTGTAAAACTTGTCAATTTGATGCAAGTCGGAAAAACCGTGATGAGGACACTCATGTAACATTTCTTTAAACCGATTCCAAGCCATAGAAAAACTCATTAAATTTTTGTGAAAATTTTGAAATCTCGTTTTTCAAATGCGTAATCTTAGAGGGCGGGAAATGTTGATCCCAAACTTAGATCGATTTAGCTTTATGTATACGAGATTAGATCAAGTAATACACTTAGAGAAACCTTTGTATATGTATATGACAATCTAAGTGTTATGCGGAATTAACACTTAAACAAGAACACACAAGATGTAAACAAACTTTCACTTTGATTAATGATAGGTCTTCGTTTATAGACATAAGAAGCCTTGTACAATAATCTACGTATCAACTATTCTAGGTAAAGATAAATATAGAAAATACATTGTTGTTCCTATCTTTACTAGAAGTAATCTAGAATATAATAAACGTGTAGATCATATCCTTCCATCAGTGCTTGTCTTCAATGTGTCAACGCTTGACTTCTTCTTGTCAACGCTTCATCTGTCAGCGTTTGTTTTACTCCTGTCAACGCTTGTTTTACTCTTGTCAGCGCTCAAGTAGACTGGCTATATTTTATTCCCAACAATCCTCCCCTAAACTTGATATCTACTCTAGTAATCAAGTTTCTGAATAAACATTAAGGAATAGGAGGAATCTTACAAACCTTCTCATATTGGTAATAAATAAATCTGATCAAATCTTTGGCCACGTCACTTGAATAATCAATTTCCAGCTGTGTGTTCTTCATCTTCTCCAAGACTTCCTTGGACTTGAAATACTGGCCATCTACAAGTAGATACTCAGCAAACTTTGTAGAACTCAAATAATAAACACCAACAGCTGAATACAATCTCCATTGAAGACCACTGAGATCATCTTCAAGATCCTTCCAAATAGCAGGATCTTCATCTCTTGGTCCACACATTCTTTGGAATGTTGACCACAGTTTTATTGCATTGACTGAAGTGGGAGCTTCAGTCTCATACTTGGCTTCTAACAACCTCCATAGGTCTACCAAGTCTTCTCTATCACAACTTGCAAACAAAGATATAAGGGTGGTAAAAGTGTGAACCTCTTTTCCATACCTGCCAATCTTCCAAAACCCACATCCATCTTCTTCATAGCTTATAATAGGGTTTCTGGAATCAAGTGGTAACACTTGCACCATATCTGAAGCTTCCAATGGTGAGAGCTTGAGGCTCTTTCTTATAACAGCTTCACTTGGAGTTAATGGATCCATATCTTTGGGAAACTCAAGAGAGACTGTTGGGAATTAATTTGATGAGACAAAACAAGTATAATGAAACAAGAAGGACTTATATGCAAATATCAAGTTTTACAAGAATATGGAGCCCTTTCATACAACAAGGAGGACTTATTAGCAAAAGATGGAGGGACTTCTAATGTAATTAAAGTTTTCTTGTAAGAAAAGTCTTATATTCTAGTATATATAGAATACAATGACCGTAGGTTTTATTCATCTCATAATTCACAATGTAGTCATAAAGCGTGTGTCGTGTGTTCTAGACGTGTGTGTTCTTGTAAACACGTCTAGGCTTTGTTACTTGTAATCGTTTGAAGTTTAATACAAGTAATCATTGGAGAAGTAAACACCTTGTTCATGTGTCTTGTTCAATTCCGCTATGTTTATCATATGAACGAGATGCATATCCTAGTAAGCTTAATCGATCCGTGAATAATGGTTTCAACAAGTGGTATCAGAGCTTGTTGAGGAACTTTTGATCTTTGAAGAACACCAGAACGATATACGAACACCAAAACCCTAATTTTCTCAAAACCCTAATAACATCATGTCTAAAGCAATAACCTCCTCCTCCTCACCCTTACCAAACATCAAGATTCCCATGCTTGATCCAACCAACTTTGACTTATGGAGGTTCAACTTTGAACAATATCTGGGGATCTTTGATTACACACTCTGGGAGATTATTGAATTTGGAAACTCATTCAATAAGGCTCAAAAGATTCAGGATGCCATTACGGCAAGATCAGCTGTTGAAGGATGTCCTGATGAAGATAAGAAAGAAAAACCTGGAGATGGTAGAGCTGTAAGTGCTGAAGATATTGCAAAGAAAAGGGTTGACATGAAAGCCCTAAATATTCTGAAAGTCTCTTTGGGACAAGAAAATCAGCACAAATATAGAGGCTATGAATCTGCTAAGGATCTTTGGGAAGCAATTGAAGTTGCATATGGTGGTAATGTAGACACTAAGGAAGAAAAGAAAAAGCAACTTCTGCATGATTATGCTGTCTTCAAAGCTCAGCCCAATGAGAAACTGAGTAGTGTGAGAAGCAGATTGCTTGACATCACAAGCAAGTTGTCCTTCATGGGGACACAAGTTGGTGATGTTGACACCAATGCTACTTTTCTGAAAAGTCTTGGTGAGGCATGGAAGATTGAGGCAAGATCTATTCTTGCCAATAATACTTACAAGAGCTCTTCGTTTGATGACATTTACAACAAACTAAGACTGTTGGAAGATGAAACTCTTTCAGCACATGGAAGCAAAGCTAGCACCATCAACATGGCCTTCTTCTCTCATAGTGAAGGTCAATTCAATCAGAAGGACTCTTTTATGCATCCAGTTACTGGATCATCATTTGTCAGCGCTGGAACAAGTCCTGTCAACGTCTCCTTTTCAGACGCTGACACATTCATGAATGACTGCCCAAGAGTTAAACCTGCTGGTTTGGATTTGGATACTGTGTGTGCTTACATTGCTTCTTTGCCCAATGGTTCAGTGATTACATATGAGGACCTTGAGCAGATAAGTGATGAACACCTGGAAGAGATGGACATCAAGTGGAACATGGCTCTTGCTAGTATAAGAGAAAATAGGTGGAATAGAAGGTTCAAGAAGAAGATGACCTTCAATGCTAAAGACACTGCTGGATTTGATAAATCCAAAGTTGAGTGCTACAACTGTCATCGCATGGGGCACTTCATGAGGGAATGCAGATCTCCTAGAAGATCTGATGCTGGTAAACCCTCAAGTCAGGTGGTCAAAGCTCAAGAGTCCAAGGCCATGGTTGCAGTTCAAGGAATTGATGGTACTGGATGGGATTGGAGCTATCTGGCTAAGGATGCTGAAGAGGACAAAGCCTTGATTGCTGATATTGAAGAAGAAGAGCATGTTGAATATGCTCTCATGGCACACTCATCCTCTTCATCTGATAATGAGGTATATGATGATGCTTTTTGTAGCAAAGGTTGTAGGTTAAACACTGACAGACTTAACAAAGAGGTGTTAAAACTAAAAGAGGATATGAGCTCTGAAAGGTGTAAATTAACCAATTACCAACTAGCTCTTACTGAAACTGAGAAAACCGTTTCTAAATATAAGAAAATGGAATTTGATTTAAAAGATAAGATAAATATCTTAAAACATGAGCTAGAAGGTAGTATGGATATTAGAAATATCATGTCAAAGGTCAATAGAGACCTACAGGCTAAGTTAGATGAGGCCATTAAGAATAAAGATAATGTTGACCTCAAGATTCAAAGATTTGATAGAGCCACCCAAGCCCTAGGAGATTGTGTAGCTAAACAAAGGGATCCTAAGGACATGACTGGGATTGGAATGAATGATTACTCTCTGGTTCCACCATCAGCTGGTGATTTCTATGGTGTCCTTAGAAAGGATTTAGCTTGGACTGGTATTCCAGAGTGCCAAGAAGAGGAATTCATTCCTCCACCAAGAGTTGTCACTCCAGTAGAAGAGTATCAACAAAAACTGACTGACCTAAATGAGTGGAAGAAAGCTAACCCTACTTTATTTGTTAAGGGAGGTTTGCTATGTGAAAGTCCAAATGAATCACCACCCATAAAGGTTACTCACCCAGTTACTGGTAAAGCTGTTGACCTAGGCTCAAACACTGTTAGAAGACCTACCATTAAATATGCAGAGATGTATAGAAATAATAGGTCACCCAAGAGCCAAGTTAACAATCATGGAACAGGTTTCTTTGCTTCTAGACCTAAGAGTGTGTCTAAGAAAGCCTGTTATACTTGTGGTAGCCTTTCACATTTGGCATACAAGTGTGTCAACGCTCCCAAAGCCAGCGCTGATAGGAACAATTTCAGCGCTGATAGGAAGAAAGTCAACGTTGTTAGGAAGTCAAACGTTGTCAGACCCAAACCTTGTGTGCAGCAAAGTCCACAAGTGATTAGACCTGCCCCATTCTTCTCTAGAAGGTCTAACACTCATGGACAAAGACCTTTTCAAAAGACAAACACCTGGTCAAATAGGCAATGGGTTCCTGTAGCAAACCCTAGGTTCAACGCTGACAAGGGTAATTTCAGCGTTGACAGGACAAAATCCAACGCTGACAGAAACGTGACCAGACCTAAGTATTTGCAGCCACAAGGTAAGGGGTCTAAAGCTTCTTCAAGCTTAACATGGACACCCAAGAAAGATCAAAACCCTAATAATAATGGAATTTCAATGACTTGCAACAGATTTAATTACATTTCAAAAGTCATTACAAAACCAATTGGGGTTAACTGGGTTTTTCATCCTAAAAGGGATGAGAATGGGGTTGTTGTGAGAACTAAGACTGTTCTTATTGAACAACCAGATGAATCCAAGTCTTCTAAGACTTGGGTTCCCAAAGAAAACTAATTTGTTTTCTTTATGTGCAGGGCATTCAGAGACTGATCAATGATTATGGATATTGGGATAGTGGATGCTCAAGGCACATGACAGGAAAGGAAGACTATCTGACGAACTTCACTCCTATTCAAGATGGTGATAAGGTATACTTTGGAGGGGGATATGGCACAATTACAGGCAAAGGAACCCTTCTCACCAATAATCTACGTTTTGAAAACATCTTCCTGGTAAAAGAACTGGACTATAATCTGTTTAGTGTATCACAAGTGTGTGATAACAAAAATAAGGTTCTTTTCACTGATATTGAGTGTTTGGTGTTAAGCAAGGATTTTAAGATCCCTGATGAGAAGTTCATTGAGTATAGAACACCTAGGTATAAGGACATATATCATGTGAATTTAAATGGAATTAAAGTGAATACAAATATGTCTTGTTTTTATGCTAAGGCCTCAGTTGATGAAAGTAATTTGTGGCACAGGAGACTAGGGCACATAAATTTTAAAAATATAAATAGACTTGTGAGGCTTGGTTTAGTTGATGGTTTGCCTGAGAAGGCCTTCCACAATGCCCACTCTTGTGTTGCATGTCTTAAAGGCAAGCAGCACAAGGTCTCATTCAAGTCCAAGGAGGTGCATACTAGTTCCAGACCTCTTCATATGCTTCACATGGACCTCTTTGGTCCAACTAATATAGAAAGTTTGAATGGCAAGTCATATTGTTTTGTTGTCACTGATGACTTTTCTAGGTTTACTTGGACATTCTTTCTAGCTATGAAGAGTGACACAACTGATGTTCTTATTGAATTTATCACTCAAATTGAGAAAAGGTCTGGCAATGAGGTTAAGATGCTTAGGAGTGATAATGGTGGAGAATTTAGGAACAAGAAGCTAGATGATTTTTGTGCCAGGAAGGGAATTACTAGGCAATTTAGTATTGCTAGAACCCCACAACAAAATGGGGTTGCTGAAAGAAAAAATAGAACCCTAATTGAAGCAGCTAGAACAATGTTGGCTGATGCTCACTTTCCCATAGCCTTTTGGGCTGAGGCTGTTAATACAGCATACTATGTGCAAAATAGAGCATTGGTCAACAAAATTCAGAACAAAACACCTTATGAGTTACTTTGGGGAAGAAAACCTAATATTGGTTTTCTCAAACCTTTTGGATGTCATGTAGTAGTCTTAGACACTAGTGATGCCTTAGGGAAATTTAGTGCAAAAGGTGATGAAGGTTACTTCATGGGGTATTCAGTCCAGAGCAAGGGTTATAGGGTTTATCTTAAGGAGGAAAAGCGTATTGTTGAGAGAGTACATGTTAGGTTCTTAGAAAATAAACCTAGTGATCCTGAAAGTGGTCCTAATTGGTTGTTTGATTTAGAACCCTTATCTAGAACTTTAAATTATATGCCTGTCACTAATCCAGACATTGTGAAGGTAACTTCAAATGTTGTGGAAGAACAAATTGTTGATGTTTCAGGTACACAGGTTGATGAGAGGGTTGGATAACAAGCAGAAAAGGCATCTCCTACATTTGAATATGTCACAATTCCCATTTGGATTGATGCTTTTGCTGCTGCTGCTGCTGCTGGACAAGATAATGGTGGTTTCCAAATACCACCAAATACAAACATGCATGGTTCTTCAGGCGCTGACAAAGGCAAATCTAGCACTGACAAGACCAATTCAGACGTTGACAACAACATTTCAGGCGCTGTCAGCCCTGACGCTGGCAACCAAGATTCAAACGTTGACAACACTTATGGGCATCTTTTCTCTTCCACTTTTGAACAAGGAGGCCCTTCCAATGTTCATGAAGAGATACCTGTTGCTCAAAGAGAGTCTGATGAAGAAGAAATTGGCAACATGGAGCGTGAAGTTGAGGACACCAGACTTTTTGAAGGAGGAGTTCTCACTTCCACAATGAAGAATCACCCCCCATCTCAGATCATTGGTGATGTTATGACTCTAGTTCAGACAAGAAGATCCCATCAAAGTCTTGGTGGATTTATTGCCAATATACACAAGAAGGTTGATACCCCTCTTGTGCAAGCATGTTTGTTTGCATGTTTTCTGTCACAAGAAGAACCCAAGAAGATATTTGATGCTCTCAAAGAACCAAGTTGGGTGGAAGCAATGCAAGATGAGCTTCACCAATTTGCTATTCAGGATGTTTGGGAGCTGGTTGATTGTCCTAGATATGTCAGACCTATAGGGACAAGATGGGTTCTCAGGAACAAAAGAGATGAAAGAGGTATTGTGGTTAGAAACAAAGCAAGGTTAGTGGCTCAAGGTTATACACAAGAGGAGGGGATAGACTATGAGGAAGTCTTTGCACCAGTTGCAAGGATTGAAGCTATTAGGATTTTTCTAGCCTATGCGTCTTGCATGGGCTTCACAGTCTATCAAATGGATGTGAAGAGTGCATTCTTGTATGGCACCATTGTTGAGGAAGTTTATGTCATGCAACCTCCTGGTTTTGAGGATCCAGAGCATCCAGATAAAGTGTATAGAGTCAAAAAGGCTATGTATGGCCTTCATCAAGCCCCTAGAGCATGGTATGGTACTTTGTCCACTTATTTGGTGGACAATGGATTCAAGAGGGGCACCATAGATCAGACACTATTTACAAAGAAGAAAGGCAAAGATGTGTTGCTTGTGCAGGTCTATGTTGATGATATCATTTTTGGGTCTACTGATCCAAAGATGAGTGAGGATTTCTCCAAGATTATGACAGACAAATTCAAGATGAGTGCTATGGGGGAGATGAACTTCTTTCTTGGTTTACAAGTACAGCAGAAAGAAGATGGTATCTTCATCTCCCAGGACAAATATGTTGCTGAGATCTTGAAGAAGTTTGGCTTTTCTCCACATGAAAAGAGGGCTTCTACTCCTATGGATAGAGAACACCCTTGGGGAAAGATTGGAGATGGGAAAGATGTTGATGTCAGGCATTATAGATCCATGATTGGATCCTTGATGTATCTTACTGCTTCCAGACCTGATATCATGTTTGCTGTATGTGCTTGTGTACGTCATCAAGTGACTCCCAAAGAATGTCACCTTTTTGCTGTGAAGAGGATTTTTAGGTACCTAAGATGTTTCCCTAATCTTGGTTTGTGGTACCCAAAGGACTCACCATTGGAGCTGATTGCATATTCAGACAGTGATTATGGAGGTGATAAGTTTGATAGGAAATCCACAACTGGTGGATGTCAGTTTCTTGGGAGCAGATTAATATCTTGGCAATGCAAGAAACAGACAGTGGTGGCTAATTCTACAACTGAAGCAGAGTATGTGGCTGCAACAGCATGTTGTGGTCAAGTGTTGTGGATTCAGAACCAGCTATTGGATTATGGGTATAATTTCATGCATACTAAGATATTTGTTGACAATAATAGTACTTTATGCATCATTAAGAATCCTGTGCATCATTCTAAAACTAAACACATAGAAATTAGACACCATTTTATAAGAGATTGCTTTGAGAAAGGTTTAATACAACCAGATAGGGTTGACACTGAAGAAAATGTGTCAGATTTATTAACTAAACCTTTTGATACTGGAAGATTTCAATACTTGGTAACAAGTATTGGAATGGTTAATCTCACTTGATATGTGTTTTGGATTCTTTTTGTAAAAGTATGTACAGGATGATGCATTATTATTATTGGTCTTATTGATGATTTAGATTTTCCACTATAATTTTCTAACACTGAAAAAGGTTGTTTGAACACTGATAAGTGTTTTTGCAATGTTGTCAGCAATATAATTGTCTAACGCTGACAAAGCTTCTTTCAACGCTGTTATGTGTTATCGGGGCGTTGTCAGCAACAATGTTAGTTTTGTGGTTTTCAATCTAAATGTGCAGATGGTGTTAGCAGTATACCATTGGATACAGAGTTGCTTATGGATCAAAGGAGAAGCATTTGGACAAGTTTTTATTTATGGATGATGGTTGGAATGTTTCATTCCTATCTTGACATAAATTTTTATGTTCATGCATGTTTTTAGCAAACTCTTTGTATCTTTGTTTAAGGGGAGGTTTTAGGAACCTTTAGGATTTTTGGGTATCCATATGAAACTCTTATCACAATTCTAGATTGTGTCCACAGGTGAGTATGGGTTAGTTTTACTAAACCATGAGGCACTGTAGCATGCATAGTATATCAACTTTGCATGCTGCCAAGACATTTTTCGCCTAGAATTGGTTGTGGTCTGTTGGGAGACTTGGGAATGATTTTGATATGGGATTTACCTGGGAGTAACAAGGATTTTATAAGGTAACTTGGTTGTTAAGAATTTTGGTTAGCAAGGGACACTAGAGGACTGTTATGTCTATCTTGCTTATGCAAGTGTGCATAACTGGACAGTGCTTGCCGCCCTATGATAATTATCAGCTTTTGGTTATCTTCTCTAGGATAAATTACTTGTTAAGGTCATTTTTCACTTTTTAAAACAATTTTATTTTTGGACGCTGACAAGAATTTTCCAAGCGTTGTTGTGACCAAATTGGACGCTGACATGGCTTCAGGCGAACGTTGACAAGATTATAGCCGTTGGGCGTTGATGGGTTATATTTGACCGTTGACAATCAATGGGACCTACCCAGTTGTTACTTTTTGACATATTTTCAAGCCGTAATTTTAGGAGTTGTTACTTTCATTAAATGCATGAGATAACTTATAACTTTTTCAATATTTTCATGATTAGTTTTTGAAAATCTTTGCCTATTTTTGGGCCAATCACATGCATTGTTTATCTCCTATAAATTTGGCTCCTATTTTAAAACAGGGTATCTATAATTCTTGTCTAACACTTTTCTCTTATCAACCTTCATCTTCTACACTTCAAATTAACAGCTTTCATCAATGGCACCAAGATTTAACTCAGCAGAATTGGATTTGGGGTTCAAGTCTCAACACAACATGATTGCTTATCTTGTTGCTGATAATGATTTGTTTCCTCAATACACACAAATGGTGGCGTATTTGGACGCATCCCCATTAAGGTATGCTCTTTCTCATGCACCACTCATTCCAGTCACACACATTAAACAGTTTTGGAACACTGTTAGTTCCTCAACAGTTAATGGAGTGACCACATTAACTTCTATTGTTCATGGGAGGTCTTGGGTGGTTACTGAGGCCTTGGTACGCCAGGCCTTGCATCTTGATGATGCTGATGGTGTAACCATTCTTCCCATAACTGAAATAGAACAAGGGCTTAGGGCTTTGGGATACCCTATTCCGGATGAAGGTACTCTTAATAAGTACCATAAGCAGGAATTTCCCCCAGCCTGGAAGTACCTCATTCACATTCTCCTTCAATGTTTGAGTCCCAAATGCACTGCACACAATGAGATCAATAGATCCATTGCAACTGCTATTGTGTGTATTGCAACAGGGCAAAAATATAACTATTCTAAAATGATTTTTGAAGGGATGTGTAAAAACAAGGGGACAAAAATGACTTTAGCTTATCCCCGTTTTCTGCAAATGATTTTTGATGATCAAAGATATTGTTCAAGGGATCACAATGATTTTTATAAAATCCCTGAACAAAAGAAAGCTATTTTTACCAAGATGAATTCACCACCTCTTAGAGACTTACCTTTAACCCCAGCCATGCTCGCTGTTATTGCAGCAGCACAACCCCAACCAGACCCTCAACCTCAAATTGACCCTCACCCACAACTTGAACCTATTCCTGAACCTTTACCCTCACCTGACCAAATGCAAATAGACCAAGAACCCTTCAACGCTGACACATCTAATGTGGGCGTTGATGTGCTTATTTCCAACGCTGACACCCAACCTTCACAATTCCAAACACCCCTTAACCAACTCACATCTACCCATTCTTCCACACCATCTTCCACACCACCTGAATATAGGTTGATCAAACGCCAAAGGACTACTGGAGTGTTCTCCTCTGGTGGTCCTAGCCATGAAGCATAGAGAACTACCACCACAAGTGTGGTTGGTGACCTGGATGAGGCTGAGACTATTGGTTCTGGCTTAGAAGCTGGCCAAGGCAGTCCCACCATAATTAAGTCCTCATCCATGCCCAATGAATCTGACTTGGGAGGTCAAATCCCCATTTTAGAAGAGGGCAGACTGGAACCAATGACTCTTTTGGAATTGACGGCTGTCTGCATTAGCTTGCAAAAGCAAAATGCAGACTTAGTACAAATTGTCAGCTCACAAGGCCTTGAACTCAAGAAATTAAGGGAGAGGATTGTTGTTTTGGAGAGTGATCATGCTAGGAGAGGTATGGAGGAGTCTTCCAAAGGGGAGGAAGATCAAAGAAATCTGAGTGATAAGAGCAGTCAAGATGGTCAATCATTGGATGTTGCTGAAGCTCTTACTACTTTGAAGGAACAAACAGGTTTTGATACGTCCTTAATCTCTCCAACCAATCTAAATTTATCATTTACAGCTATGTTGAGAGAGGTTACACAAGGCGCTGAGGGAAAATATTTGAGCGTTGACAAGACAAGTTTGGACGCTGATAGAAGTATTTTGGGCGCTGATAGAGGAAAGTTGGGCGTTAACAGATCTGCATATGAAGGTGATGTATTCCAGTCATCATCTATCATCAAGGATGTTCCTACTCAGGTATTACCATCTACCTTACCAACCATTGCACCATCAGATAAGGGTAAGGGTATATTGGTAGAAGAAATTGTTCCAAAGGATGCAGCCCAGGTTGAATTTGATAGAAGATTGGCTGAGCAAATGATGGAACAAGGTGAAAAAGAAAAGTCACCATTTGTTGTGACTTCTGAAGAAGAAAGTGATGGAGCTAGCTCAGACTCAAGTGTGATGATTATAGAACCAGAAAGGCTTGAGTATGGTGATGAGCTTGCTAGGGAAAAGTTGAGAGATTTAAAGTTGCAGATTGATTTTGACATGCCAGAGGTGGTTCAGATGTACAATTCTTGGGAAGAAAGCTGTATGGATAATCCAGATTTGACCATTTCAGATCAAATATGGGGTTTGGAGATTCTTCTTAGAGTTCAGAAGGATTGTAAGGTGATTTTGAAGCACAAGGCAAGCAACATTCTCTCTGAGTTGAAAAGGGATAGAAGGAAGCTCTATTTTATGTTACTCAGATGTCATGGAGTTGGATGGACACATCAGAAGCTGAAGGCTTTGACATTTGATGAGTTGGAACATAGGGCTTATCCTATTTGGGTGAAAGTGCAGGCAGAAAACACTTTCAGCCTTCTTTCAGATGAAAGAAATGAGCAACTTGCAGAAGAGATGGAAATCAAGAAAGCAATGATGATTCCCAGGCCAGTGAAGAAGGGATTTAAACTTGAGTTTCCAAAAGATATGAACCCACTATATCCAAGTGAAGCAGTTATTAGAAAGAGCCTCAAGCTCTCCCCATTAGAAGCTTCAGATATGGTGCATGTGTTACCATTAGATTCCAGGAATCCAATTGTGAGTTATGATGAGGATGAATGTGGATTCTGGAAGATTGGAAGATATGGCAAGGAGTTACACACTTTTACCACTCTCATATCTTTATTTGCAAGTTGTGATAGAGAAGACTTGGTAGACCTTTGGAGGTTGCTGGAGACCAAGTATGAGGCTAAAGCACCAACTTCAGCTAATGGAATAAAACTTTGGACCACATTCAAAAGAATGTGTGGGACAAATGAGGAAGATCCTGAAATATGGAAGGATCTTGAAGATGACCTCAGTGGTCTTCAATGGAGGTTATATTCAGCTGCTGGTGTATACCATTTGAGTTCTACAAAGTTTGCTGAGTATTTACTTGTAGATGCTCAATATTTCATATCCAAGGCTGTTTTGGAAAAGATGAAGGACACCCAGTTGGAGATAGATTATACAAGTGACGTGGCAAAGAATTTGATCAGATTTATTTATTACCAATATGATAAGGTTTGTCAGACTCCTCCAAGTTCTTAATGTTTATTCAGAAACTTGATCATAAGAGTGGATATCAAGTTTAGGGGAGGATTGTTGGGAATAAATTAAGGCCAGATCACTTGAGCGCTGACAAGAACAATTCAAGCGTTGACAAGAACAAAGTGAGCGCTGACAGCCCAAGCGTTGACAAGTTAAAGTCAAGCGTTGATAGATTGAAGACAAGCACTGATGGAAGATATAAGCTACACGTTTATTATGTTCTAGAATACTTCTAGTAAGGATAGAAACGACAATGTATTTTCTATGTTTATCTTTACCTAGAATAGTTGATACGTAGCTTATTGTACAAGGCTTCTTAGTCTATAAAAGAAGGCCTTTAGGTTAATATTTAGTATCAAGTTTTATATAAGTTTTCATTCGTAAACATCTTTCATTGTAAGCAAGTTCGACATTGATAATCAAAGTGAAAGTTTTGTTTACATCTTGTGTTCTTGTTTAAGTATTAAATTCCGCATAATACTTAGATTCACAAAGCATATAACAAAGGTTTCTCTACGTATTATTTGATCGAGCAACTGTACTAAAGCAAAAGAACCATTCATCTTAATAAAACGTATGTTGTTTGCTATTCATGGGTGGTCCAGATCTGATTTAAGATGCAAAGAAAAGGTTGTGGATCAGTGTTGGCTATCGATATGAGTGGTCCCAAGAGTTTGAATGTTGCCAATTTTCATGTGGCTCTTGTACAAAAACAGATCGTGATTTCTGTGGTCAAAGATTGTACTGCTGGTCCTTGATTGCAGCATAGATTTTTGTAGCAGCGTGTGTAGAGGACGAAACCAAAGGGGTCACATGTTTGTACTTGGGTAAAGAAGCAGCAGCTTTGTGTGTATACCAAGCAGGAAGAAACAAAGGTAACTAATTCGTTTATACTTTGCTTTATGGTCCAAACAATATTTTGTGTACACGTGAGGTTACAAAGGAGCAGGATATTGCAAATATCACGTGAAGGTATAAAAGATATGCTACAAATTTGTGTATACAGTTAAATGTATTCGTAAGTTTTGGAGGATAAAGACTACTTCCTGATTTCTAGGGATATTGATTATTAATGGTATGTGAATATGTCTTAGAAGAGGAGGTATAACGTGATATATTGCAAAAAGAAAGCAATGATCCTCCACGTGGGTACAAAACAAGATTGGAGTATACAGTTAGTATTTTTCTTAGCCACATTGACAAACATACTTTTAGTCACTGTCAAGAGTTATTTAGCCACAGATGGTGTCAGTGGCTGAGTCGAGCCGCTGACAGGAATAAAGCACACGCTGATAAAGAAGACGCTGACACATTATATTTGGACGCTGACAGCATGTTGTCTGATATATTGGTTTTCAAACGCTGACACGTATTGTCCGATATAGGACAGTACGTACTGATGATATGTTGGATGACAAAGGATCTCGGACAGAACTGACTGTTTAATATTTTATGGCTCGTTTTTGAAGATTGTGTTTGATACAATAAAGTTTTATTTGATTATGTGACAAGGCTAACCTTGCGGTTACGTACCGACTTGGATTAGAAGCAGAACGCCGAAAGAGGCAACAGTTGCATAAAAGAAGAGGATGATATCGTACTTAGATGATTTTCATTGCAAATTGGAGGTTTGGATGAAGACGATTGATTATTGCTTCTTTGGTGTTGGAGTTGTTTTTCGCAGGTTTATATTTTATTATATCTCAAAAGATTCTTGCCTCTCTTTTGAGATAACTTGTTCGTGCTTACATGAATGGTGACGAAGACTTGTCATATCTAGCAACTAGATACCTTGCTATCACTTGAAGGAGTTACATTATCGTGCTCAGTGTCTCACAAAAGGATGAGGATTTTGACAAGAGATCGAGGTCTGCTTATAGTTTCCTGAATTATATAAGTTCGACGTCACATGGATAATGCAAGATATAAGGTACAAGCTTGGGAGATTCCACTTCTTCAACAAATAGGTTATATTCGTTTTTCTTCATTCGTAATCTACAATTAGAGTCTACATGGTTCGTGATTCATTTACATGCACCACTTAAGGGGAAGCGTTTATTAGTTGTTTATCTTTAGAAGACCCCTATTAGATGAGACAAAAAGGGGAATAAGATTCAAAGATCAAGGTATGCAACTTATTATTATGTGGTGATATGTCATTACAAGAAATCTTACTTTAAGGGGAAGCTTGTTTCATTCGTGAGAGATCAAGATTTGAAGATTGGTTTTGTCATCATCAAATAGGGGAAGATTGTTGGGAATTAATTTGATGAGACAAAACAAGTATAATGAAACAAGAAGGACTTATATGCAAATATCAAGTTTTACAAGAATATGGAGCCCTTTCATACAACAAGGAGGACTTATTAGCAAAATATGGAGGGACTTCTAATGTAATTAAAGTTTTCTTGTAAGAAAAGTCTTGTATTCTAGTATATATATAGAATACAATGACCGTAGGTTTTATTCATCTCATAATTCACAATGTAGTCATAAAGCGTGTGTCGTGTGTTCTAGACGTGTGTGTTCTTGTAAACACGTCTAGGCTTTGTTACTTGTAATTGTTTGAAGTTTAAAACAAGTAATCGTTGGAGAAGTAAACACCTTGTTCATGTGTCTTGTTCAATTCCGCTATGTTTATCATATGAACGAGATGCATATCCTAGTAAGCTTAATCGATCCGTGAATAATGGTTTCCACAGAGACTCCCTTTTTCACAGGTCTGGGAACAAACATTTCCTTCTTGAGCTCCATTTCCTCTGCAAGTTCTTCTTTTCTTTCATCAGAAAGAAGTCTTAGAGTGTTTTCTTCCTGCACTCTAACCCAAATGAGATAAGCTCTGCACTCAACTCTTCAAATGTTAACCTAATCAATTTCTTATGAGTCCATCCTGTTCCATGACATCTGAGTAGCATGTAGTACAACTCCCATCTATCCCTTTTCAAATTTGAGAGAACATTGCTTGCTTTGTGTTTCAGAATGACCTTGCAATCCTTTTGTACTCTGAGAAGAATCTCGAAACCCCATATCTGATCTGAAATGGTCAAATCTTGATTCTCCATACACCTATCTTCCCAAGCATGGTACATCTGAACAACCTCTGCCATATCAAAATCGACCTGCAATTTCAGCTCATTCAACTTCTCTTTTGCCAATTCATCACCATACTCAAGCCTTTCTGGTTGTTCTATGATCATAACACTTGAGTCTGCACTGGCTTCATCACTTCCTTCTTGCTCTTCTGAAGTGACAACAAAAGGTGATTCACCTACCTGCTTTCTTTCTTGTTCCACAATTTGTGCAGCCAACCTTCTATCAAACTCAATTTGTGCTGCATTCTTTGGAACAACCTCTTCTACCATAATACCCTTACCCTTATCTAATGGATCAACTGTTGGTAAGGTAGATGGTAATACCTATGAAGAAACCTCTTTGATAATGGATGATGAATGGAATACATCAACCTCATTTGCAGGTCTGTCAACGTCCAATTTTTCTTTGTCAGCGCCCAAGATACTCATGTCAGCGTTCAAATTCTGCTTGTCAATGCTCAAATTACCTGTCTCAACGCCTTTTGCAATTTCCTCCAACATGGCTGTAAATGACAAATTTAAGTTTGTTGGAGAGACTAGAGACGTATCAAAACCTGTCTGTTTCTTCAAACTTGTTAGGGCCTCAGCAACATCCAAAGATTGACCATCATGAAAGCCCTTATCACTCACATTTATTTGTACATCCTCCCCTTTGGAAGATTCCTCCATCCTTCTCCTTGTGCTAGAATTCTCCAAGATAACAATCCTCTCCCTCAATTGCTTGAGTTCAAGGCCTTGTGTACTGACAATATGTACCAGGTCTGCATTTTGCTTTTGCAAGCTTATGCAGACAGCCGTTAATTTCATTAGGGTCATTGGTTCCAATATGTCCTCTTCTAAAATGGGTATTTGACCTCCCAAGTTAGATTCATTGGGCATGGATGAGGTCTTAATTATGGTAGGACTGTCTTGGCCAGCTTCTAAGCCAGAACCAATAGTCCCAGCCTCATCCAGAGCACCAACCACACTTGTGGTGGTGGTTCTCTCTGCTACATGGCTAGGACCACTAGAGGAGAACACTCCAGTAGTCCTTAGGCATTTTTGTAACCGATATTGTGTTGGGGGAGAAGAAGATGTGGATTGGGTGGATGTTGGTTGGTTAAGGGGTGTTTGGGTCTGTGAAGGATTAGTGTCAACGTTTGAAATAGGCACATCAAAGCCAACATTTAACGTGTCAGCGTCGAAGGGTTCTTGGTCAATTTGAATATGTTGTGGTGAAGGTAAAGGTTCAGGTATTGGGTCAATTTGGGGTTGGGGGCCTGGTTGGGGTTGTGCTGCTTCAATGACAGCAATCATAGCAGGGGTGAGGGGTAGGTCACGATGTGGGGGTGAGTTCATCTTCATAAAATTGTTTTCTTTTGCACAGGGATCTCATAAAAATCAACATGATCCCTTGTGCCGTAATTTTGCACCTCAAAAACCATTTGTAAAAATCTGGGATAAGCTAAAGTCATTTTGTTCCCTTTATTTTTACACATGCCCTCAAAAATCATTTTGTAATAATTAAACTTTTGCCCAGTAGCAATGCACACAATAGCACTTGCAATAGATCTATTGATCTCATTGTGTGCAGTACACTTGGGACTCAAACATTGTAAGAGAACATGTATTAGGTACTTCCAGGCTGGGGGAAACTCATGTTTATGATATTTATTTAAAGTTCCTTCAGCAGGAAAAGGATAACCCAAAGCCCTTAGTCCTTCTTCTATTTCACTAATGGGGAGGGTGGTTATACCATCAGCATCATCAAGATGCAAAGTTTGGCATACCAAAGCTTCAGTAACCACCCATGTGCGCCCATGAACAATAGAAGATAATGTAGTCACTCTATTAATTGGTGAGGAACTGACATTGTTCCAAAACTGTTTAATATGTGTGACAGGAATGAGTGGAGCATAAGAAAGAGCATACCTAAAGGGGGATGCGTTCAAATACGCCACCATTTGTGTGTATTGGGAAAATAGAGTATCATCAGCTTCAAGATATGCTACCATGTTGTGTTGACTTCTGAACCCCAATTCCAAATCACTTGGTTTAAACTTTGGTGCCATTGTTGAAAGCTGTTATGAATGATTGATAAAGATGAAGTTATAGGAGAAAAATTGTGTTAGACAAGAATAATAGGTACCCTGTTTAAAATAGGAGCCAAATATATAGGAGAAGAAAATGCATGCGATTGGCCCAAAAATAGGCAAGTATTTTCAAAATGCAATCATGAAAATATTGAAAAAGAATAAATTTATCTCATGCATTAAATGAGAGTTATCTGCTTCCAAAATTACGGCCCAAAAATATGTCAAAAAGTAACAACTGGGTAGGTCCCATTGAGTGTCAACGGTCAAAAATAACCCATCAACGCCCAATGGCTATATTCTTGTCAACGTTTGCCAAAGCCATGTCAGCGTCTAAATTGGTCACAACAACGCTTGGAAAAATACTTGTCAGCGTCCAAAAATAAAAATGTTTAAAAATGAAAAATGGCCTTAACAAAGTAATTTATCCTAGAGAAGATAACCAAAAAGTTGATAATTATTATAGGGCGGCAAGCATTGTCCAGTTATGCACACTTGCTTATGCAAGATAGACATAACAGCCCTCTAGTGTCCCTTGCTAACCAAAACTCTTAACAAATAAGTTACCTTATAAAACTCTTTGTTACTCCCAGGTAAAACCCATGATAAAAGCAATCCCAAGTCTCCCAACAGACCACAACCAATTCTAGGCCAAAAATGTCTTGGCAGGATGCATAGTATATCAAGTTTGCATGCTACAGTGCCTCATGATTTAGTAAAACTAACTCATACTCACCTGTGGACACAATCTAGAATTGTGATAAGAGTATCAGAAGGATACCCAAAAGTCCTAAAGGTTCCTAAAACCTCCCCTTAAACTGTGATACAAAAGTTGCCAAAAATACGCATTTTTGAAAATTCCAACCATCATCCATAAACAAAAACATGCTCAAATGCTTCTCCAATGATCCATAAGCAACTCTGTATCCAATGGTAGAATGCTAACACCACCTGCACATTTAGATTGAAAACCACAAAACTAATATTGTTGCTGACAACGCCCCGATAACACTTGACAGCGTTAAGAAAAGCTTTGTCAGCGTTAGACAAATATATTGTTGACAACGTCACAAAAACACTTATCAGCGTTTAAGCAACCTTTTTCAGTGTTAGAAAAATATAGTGGAAAATCCAAATCCTCAAAAAGACCAATAACAATGCATTATCATGTACATACTTTTACAAAAAGACTCCAAAACACATATTATGTGAGATTGATCATTCCAATACTTGTTACCAAGTATTGAAACCTCCCAGCATCAAAAGGTTTAGTTAATAAATCTGACACATTCTCTTCTGTGTCAACCCTATCTGGTTGTATTAAACCCTTTTCAAAACAATCTCTTATAAAATGGTGTCTAATTTCTATGTGTTTAGTTTTAGAATGATGTACATGATTCTTAATAATGCATAAAGTGCTATTATTGTCAACAAATATCTTGGTATGCATGAAATTATACCCATAGTCCAACAGCTGGTTCTGAATCCACAAAACTTGTCCACAACAAGCAGCGGCAACCACATACTCTACTTTAGTTGTAGAATTTGCCACCACTGTTTGTTTCTTGCATTGCCAAGATATTAACCTGGTCCCAAGAAACTGACATCCACCAGTTGTGGATTTTCTATCAAACTTATCACCTCCATAGTCACTGTCTGAATATGCAATAAGCTCCAAAGGTGAATCTTTTGGATACCACAAGCCAAGACTAGGATAGCATCTTAGGTACCTAAAGATTCTCTTGACAGCATAAAGGTGACATTCTTTGGGAGTCACTTGATGGCGTGCACAAGCACACACAACAAACATGATGTCAGGTCTGGAGCCTGTAAGATACATCAATGATCCAATCATTGATCTATAGTGTCTGACATCAACATCTTTCCCATCTCCAATCTTTCCCAAAGGGTGTTCTCTATCCATAGGAGTAGTAGCCCTCTTTTCATGTGGAGAAAAGGCCAAACTTCTTCAAGATCTCTGCCACATACTTATCCTGGGAGATGAAGATACCATCTTCTTTCTGCTGAACTTGTAACCCTAGAAAGAAGTTCATCTCCCCCATAGCACTCATCTTGAATTTGTCTGTCATAAGCTTGGAGAAATACTCACTCATCTTTAGATCTGTGGATCCAAAGATGATATCATCAACATAGACCTGAACAAGTAGAACATCCTTACCTTTCTTCTTTGTAAACAGTGTCTGATCTATGGTGCCCCTTTTAAATCCATTGTCTACCAAATAAGTAGACAATGTGCCATACCATGCTCTTAGGGCTTGATGAAGTCCATACATAGCCTTCTTGACTCTATACACCTTGTCTGGATTCTCTGGATCCTCAGGATCCTCAAAACCAGGAGGCTGCATCACATATACCTCCTCAACAATTGTTCCATAGAGGAAGGCACTCTTGACATCCATTTGATAGACAGTGAAGCCCATGCAGAATGCATAGGCTAGAAAGATCCTTATAGCTTCAATCCTTGCAACTAGTGCAAAGACCTCCTCATAGTCTATCCCCTCCTCTTGTGTATATCCCTGAGCCACTAATCTTGCCTTGTTTCTGACCACAATACCTCTTTCATCTCTCTTGTTTCTTAGAACCCATCTTGTCCCTATAGGTCTAACATATCTGGGACAATCAACCAGCTCCCAAACATCCTGAATTGCAAATTGGTGAAGCTCATCCTGCATTGCTTCCACCCAACTTGGTTCTTTGAGAGCATCAAAGATCTTCTTAGGTTCCTGTTGTGACAGAAAACAGGCAAACAAACATGCTTGCACAAGAGGGGTATCAACCTTCTTGTGAATATTGGTAATAAATCCACCAAGACCTTGATGAGATCTTCTAGTCTGAACAGGAGTCATAATATCACCAATGATTTGAGAAGTAGGGTGATTCTTCATAGTAGAAGTGAAAACTCCTCCATCAAAAAGTCTGGTGTCTTCAATCTCATTCTCCAAGTTGCCAATATCTTCTTCTTCAGACTCTTTTTCATCAACATAAGGATGAACATCTTCATATAAATTGGAAGGTTCACCCTGTTCAAAAGTAGAAGAGAAAAGATGTGCAAAAGTGTTGTCAACGCCTGAACCTTGGTTGTCAGCATTTGGCCTAACAACGCTTGAACTGTTGTTATCAACGTTTGAGCCATCAACGTCTGAATTTGTCCTGTCAGCGCTAGATTTTCCTTTGTCAGCGCCTGAAGGACCATGCATGTTGTTATCTGGTGGTACTTGGGGAGCACCATTATCTTTTCCAGCAGAAGCAGCAGCAAAAGCATCTGTCCATATGGGAATAGTGACATACTCTAGTATAGGAGATGACTTTTCTGCTTGTGATCCAACCTTTTCATGAACCCGTGTACCTGAAACATCAACAACTTGTTCTTCCACAACATTTGAAGTTGCCTGCACAATGTCTGGATTAGTGACAGGCATATAATTTAAAGTCCTAGATAAAGGTTCCAAGTCAAACAAACAATTTGGACCACTTTCAGGATCACTAGGTTTAATCTCCAAAAACCTAACATGTACTCTCTCAAGAATATGTTTTTCCTTCTTAAGGTAAACCCTATATCCCTTGCTCTGCACTGAATACCCCATGAAATAGCCTTCATCACCTTTTGCACAAAATTTACCTAAGGAATCACTAGTATCTAAGACAACTACATGACAACCAAAAGGTCTAAGAAAACCAATATTGGGTTTTCTTCCCCAAAGTAACTCATAAGGTGTTTTGTTCTGTATCTTGTTGACCAATGCTCTATTTTGAACATAGCAAGCTGTATTAACAGCCTCAGCCCAAAAAGCTATAGGGAAATGAGCATCAGCCAACATAGTCCTGGCTGCTTCAATTAGGGTTCTATTCTTTCTTTCTGCAACCCCATTTTGCTGTGGGGTCCTGGCAACACTAAACTGCCTAGTAATTCCTTTTCTGGCACAAAAATCATCTAACACTTTATTCCTAAATTCACCACCATTATCACTCCTAAGCATTTTAACTTCATTACCAGTATTCTTCTCAATCTGAGTGATAAAGTCAATTAAAGTGTCAGCTGTATCACTCTTCATAGCTAAAAAGAAAGTCTAAGTAAACCTAGAAAAGTCATCTGTGATGACAAAGTAGTATGATTTACCATTCAAACTCTCTATATTGGTTGGACCAAATAGGTCCATATGAATCAAGTGAAGTGGTCTAGGACTAGAGTGCACCTGTTTAGACTTGAATGAGACCTTGTGCGGCTTGCCTTTAAGACATACAACACAAGAGTGGTCATTGTGGAAAGCCTTTTCAGGCAAGCCATCAACCAAACCAAGTCTCACAAGCCTGTTTATATTTTTAAAGTTTATGTGCCCTAGTCTCCTGTGCGATAGATTACTCTCATCTACTGAAGCTTTAGCATAAAAACATGACATATTCTTATTCATCCTAATCCCATTTAGATTCACATTATATATGTCTTTATGTCTAGGTGTTCTATAGTCAATATATTGCTCATCAGGGATCTTATAATCCTTGCTTAACACCAAACATTCAGTATCAGTAAACAAAACTTTATTTTTGTTATCACAAACTTGTGATACACTGAAAAGATTGTAATCAAGTTCCTTTACCAAAAATACGTTTTCAAAACGCAAGTTCTTGGTGAGAAGTGTTCCTTTGCCTGTGATAGTGCCATATCCGCCTCCAAAGTAAACCTTATCACCATCCTTAATGGGAGTGAAGTTAGTTATGTAATCTTCCTTCCCTGTCATGTGCCTTGAGCATCCACTGTCCCAATATCCATAATCATTGACCTGTTTTTGAATGCCCTGCATATAAAGAAAACAAGTTAGTTTTCTTTGGGAATCCAAGCCTTAGCAGACTTGGATTCATCTGGTTATTCAACAAGAACAGACTTAGTTCTCATAACAACCCCTTGTTCATCCCTCTTTGGATGAAATACCCAGTTAACCCCAATAGGTTTTTTAATGACCTCTGAAATGTAATTAAATCTGTTGCAGGTCATTGTAACCCCATTATCATTAGGGTTTTGATCTTTCTTAGGTCTCCATGTCAAGCTTGAAGAAGCTTTAGACCCCTTACCCTGTGGTTGCAAATATTTAGGTCTGGTCACGTTTCTGTCAGCGTTGGATTTGGTCTTGTCAACGCTGAAATTACCCTTGTCAGCATTGAACCTAGGGTTTGCTACAGAAACCCATTGCCTATTAGACCAAGTATTTGTCTTTTGAAATGGTCTTTGTCCGTGAGTGTTAGACCCTCTAGTGAAGAATGGGGCAGGTCTAACAACTTGTGGACTTTGTTGCACACAAGGTTTGGGTCTGACAACGTTTGACTTTCTCATAACGTTGACCTTAGAAGCGTTGACACACTTATATGCTAAGTGTGAAAAGCTACCACAAGTGTAACAGGCTTTTCTAGACACAACCCTAGGTCTAGAAGAGAAGAAGCCTGTTCCATCATTACTAACTTGGCTTTTAGGTGACCTAGTATTCCTATACATTTCTGCATACTTGACACTAGGTTTTCTAACAGTGTTTGAGCCAAGGTCAACAGCCTTACCAGTGATTGGGTTTGTTACCTTAATAGGGGTTGACTCATTAGGACTTTCACACAACAAGCCTCCCTTAACAAATAAGGTAGGGTTGGCTTTCTTCCGTTCATTCAAGTCAGTCATCTTTTGTTGATACTCTTCAACTGGGGTAATGACTCTTGGTGGAGGAATGAATTCCTCCTCTTGGAGTTCTGGTAAACCAGTCCAAGATAGGTCCTTTTGTTGGACACCATAGAAGTCACCAGCTGGTGGTGGAACTACAAAGTAGTCTTTCATCCCACTCCCAGTCATGTCCCTAGGATCCCTTTGTTAATTAACACATTCTCCTAGGGTTTGTGTGGCCTTATCAAACCTTTATATTTTAGGGTCCACATTTTCCTTATTCTTAATGCCTCATCTAGCATAGCCTGTAATTCACTATTAACCATTTCCATGATGTTCCTAACATCATTACTAGCATCTAACTCATGTTTTAAGATACTTATTTTATCCTTTAAATCAAATTCCATTTTCTTGTATTGAGAAAATGTTTTCTCAGTTTGAGTGAGAGCTAATTGATAGTTAGACAATTTGCATCTCTCAGTACTCACATCATCTAACAAATTTACCACCTCTTTGTTAAGTTTCTCAGTATTTAACCTACAACCCTTACTAAAAAAAGTATCATCGTATACCTCATTATCTGATGAAGATGAGGAGTGTGCCATGAGAGCATATTGAACATGCTCTTCTTCTTCAATTTCAGCAACCAAAGCTTTATCCTCTTCCACATCCTTAGCCAAATAGCTCTAGTCCCATCCCATACCATCAATTCCTTGAACTGCAACCATGGCCTTAGGGTCCTGAGCCTTAACAATTTGGCTTGAGGGTTTACCAACATCAGATCTTCTAGGAGATCTGCATTCCCTCATGAAGTGCCTAATACGATGACAGTTGTAGCACTCAACTTTGGATTTATCAAATCCAGCTGTGTCCTTTGCATTGAAGGTCATCTTCTTCTTAAACCTTCTATTCCACCTGTTTGCTCTTATACTAGCAAGAGCCATGTTCCACTTAATATCCATCTCTTCCAAGTGTTCATCACTTATCTGCTCAAGGTTGTTGAGTCTAACAGATATAGATCTTGCAGCCTGTCAGGACTGGTGAATGACTTCTGTAATCACAAGTCAAATCACAAAGAGACTCTATACACAATATGAATGTAGAATATAAATATAAACAAGAGAAACAGAATAACTATAAAGACTTGATCCTTTCTAAGGATTTCTAATATTGATGAAGACTAGAACTATGTTTTGTGAAGGTGTGTCTAACCCTTCTGCCTAAGGTTCCTTTTATACTACAAGGAAACCCTAATACAGCTTACAAGAAAACGTGTAAAACTGATATGCATATCTTCTCCTAATATAACTCATTCATATCCTAACAGAATATTAAGTAACTAATAATGTTTGACTTTGACTAGGACCAGGAGCAGGACTTGCTCCTACTACGACTAGGACCAGGAGGAACTACATACCTCCTAGTCTACCTATTACATATAACTATTACAATGGTCCAAACAATCCTCCCCTAAACTTGAATTTGACCTGTTGAGTTCAAGTTTCCTGGAAAACGTGCAAAGAAAGCGCGAGGATTGTATCAGCAAAACAAATAGCAGCATCAATAAGATAAGAACCAGAAGAACAACCGCACGAAACACTAGAAGCTTCTTCAAAGCTTGTAACAAATCAGCATCAGGTTGAATCTTTCAGCAACATGAGCAGATTTGATGAGCCTTTACCAAGTAGCTGCTCGCTCTTGGGCTAGCTAGTCATTCTGGTGGAATAAGCATCACCCTGGGAGACTAGAACACTGCCCAACTCTTAGAACGTGAATCAATGGTGAGTGGGGGTACCCTGATGATTTTAGGCAAACCATCACAGCCGTCAACTGATTTGATGCGTCTTTACCAGAAGCCGTACCCCTCTGGACTCGCCAACTCTTAGCAATAAAGCATCGGTGAGTTGAACACCCTATAGCTTTAAGCAAGCTATTACAGCTATCAACGGATTTGATAAGATCTTTACCAAGAGCCGTACCCCCTTGGATTAGCCACTTTTCAGTCCAATACTATGGCAAGTGAAAACCATCCAGTTTTAGGTAACCTGGCAACCATCAACGGATTTGAGAATCGCACCAGGAGCCGTACCCTCAAGGTGAATCAACTTTTTCTTGTCGATGAGACATGGTAAGTTGAGAACCATTTGTTGTGTGGACCACGTCCAACACCAAGTGAAACCAAGTACCAGACCAATCTCAAACCAGGAACCACATTTTGAACCAGCCAAGGGATATTATCTACAAGTAGAAAAGCTAAACTGTGTTAAAGTATAAGCAGATATTATATAAAATGTTTTTTTTTTTTTTTTTTTTTTATTTGTATTTTTTAGTGTGTGATATGTTTGTTGTTTTTTTTTTTTTTTTTTTTAACTATAAAGAATAAAAGTCACCAATCACTATACATATTGGTGAAAAGAATCAAAATAAGAACAAAAATCAAAGTATAACTACTTACAACCCATTCACCTTACACACCAGAAGCTGCCTTCTTATCCGCCAACAACCATGCTTGAATACCCTCGACCAAAGATGTGGCCATACTCGACTCATTCCCAGAAGGAGCAGTAGAAATCTGCAAATGACTTTCCAAGATTGCTTCCATGGAAGAAATAGTCAAAGGATACACAACATCTGTCAACATAAACACCACATGACCAGAACCCAACTCCAACACATGTACCCCACATCCAGCATAGAGCTTCCAGCGAACAATCTCCCATTGCATTTGATCCTTCCATACGCCCAAAGGAGTAGCAGATGGAGGAGGATCCAACATAAGCTTGAGATCAGCCCAAAGACGAATACCAGGCCAGGAAGACACCGCCATTGGGTCAAATGGCATACTAGAATCAACAAGCCCAAACAACGCCATAAGATCCATCCGGTCAGCCCACGATAACACACCCTGCAAACTCGTGACCAATCGCACAGTCCCATCACTCAAAGTAATCCGATGGGAGACGCCACCAGGAAGTGTTGTAGACCTCTCAACCGTATAACCCATAATGCTTCCATTGCCTAAAGGTAAGTCAGAATCACTATCCGAAGCTGCATCAATTAAGTTTTCAGGATCACGCTTCTCAAAAGGAACTGATTTACCGTGGCGAACACGACGAGTAAGTTTCTGGCGAGTGGAACGTCGAGGCGTGGGAGCCGAAGTAGTGGATTCAACCTTCACCGTAACTTCAGCAACAGCAGGGGCAGCAGTAGAAGTAGACTCATGAACATGTCTACCAAAAGAACCACTAGGTGCTGCATCAGAAGTAGGATTAGGTTGTGTGGCAGGAACTTGTGGTGATGAAGATGGCACATCAGATGGAGCAGCAGCAGGTATGGTGGAATCAACAAAAGTGCTTGTAGGAACAGGAGTGGTGGAAGTAACCGGTGTGGTGGGGGAAGCATGAGTGGTGGTGGTTGTCACAAAGATGGTAGTAGCAGGACCAGTAGTAGAACCAATAGGAGCAACCAAGGGTGAAGTAGAAGGACCAACAGAAACAGCACCAGAACCAGAAGAACTACCATTGGAACCAGGAATGGGCACGGATGAAGAAACAGTAGAAGCAGCAGGCATAGAAGCAGTCACACCACGAGGATGGTAAACAAATCTTTCCGGTATAGGTTGACTCGCACGCCTCACCATATTTTCATAAAGTTTCTTGAGCTCATCAAAAGTCAAAGCCCGCACCCGAGCCCAAGTCCAAGGAGCATTGAAATGAGCAGCAGATTGAAATTTGACATAACGTTGCATCTGCTGGCGCTGCTCAGCCTGAGAAAGAGGTCTGTTCCTACGCTGTTTCTTGAGTTCCTCAACAAGAGTCAACTGATGCTTACGCATCATTACCATAGCACGCGGAATACAGTTGTGTTCATCAACATCATCACCCAACAAATCTTTAAACTGAGCATAATCCCGAGTGAGAACAGTTAACACTTGCATCCATTCGCCATCAGTCCAGTGCATAGCATCATGCTGAATTTGCGCACGCCTTCGCTCACGGAGCTCTTCCTCAGCAGCAATGTCCTCCGCATCAAGCTCAGCCTGAACCCGACGAGCAGCCTCTTCACCAAGTCTGTCTTCTTCAAGCTGTCGACGAGAGCGCTTGCGGATGGGAGATGGAGGATCAGTCATTGGAGCTTTGCCCTTTGGATCATGAGAGGGATCAGCATGAGAACCAGCAGCAGCATCAGAAGCACCACCCATAGAAGGGGGAACAGCACTAGAAGAAGGAGCATTGGAGGACATTGGAGGACCAGGCAGATCATCATAAATCTTATCAGCAAAGGCAGCCTTTGCCAGCAACGTCAAGCCATCCTCAGCATTCTCCGAACCCTCATCCTCAGAATCTGAAAGGACCACATGCTTCTTTCGACGACGCTGTTGATTCTCCAAGACCTTTATACGATCGGCCAGAGGAAGAACAAACTCTCGTGTGAGCTTCCGATGTTGGTTCAAGTCAGCTTCCAAGCAAATCATCCTCTCATGGTACCTGTGTAAAAGATCTAGCAAAGATGTCAGAGTAGTAGGCTCCTCTGCCTGCCCACCAAGAGAACTTGGATCAGGGAAAGCATCACGGGAGCCCGAAGCAACATTGGGGTCAACGTGTGGAGAACTAGCAGCAAAGGGGATATCAGTCGAGTGTGGGGCAGGGCTAGGAGGTGGAGTCTCCACAAATGGAGACCTCTGTGGAGCAGAGGAAGGACCAGCCTTAGGAGGGGATGGTTGTTCAACCACCACCTCCTCAACTAGCTCCTCCTCTACCACAGGA
The DNA here is from genome assembly GCA_025667525.1 of Glebionis coronaria. Taxonomy (NCBI): domain Eukaryota; kingdom Viridiplantae; phylum Streptophyta; class Magnoliopsida; order Asterales; family Asteraceae; genus Glebionis; species Glebionis coronaria. The sequence goes on along the minus strand of CM046876.1, from coordinate 102,299,432 downwards.
GTGGCATCACCAGCAGGAGTCTCCTCCTCCTCCATGGGGTCATCATCTAACACAACCAACTCAGGAGCCTCCTCCTCCTGACCTATAGGACCCTGAGCCAAACCCATCATGGCTTCAGTCAGGGGCCTCCAACCCCCAGTAAACCCATGCATCATGTTATAATACACTTTCGCTGTTAGTTTAGATGGTATATGCTCAGCCCTATCACGTGGAATGCAAACAAGTTTTTGTTGAATAAACCTATGGTACATAAGAAATTTTTTCCTAGAACCAGCAGTTGACAAATTACTAGCCATCCCCTCAAAAATATAATGTGAAAAGTTAAACACTCTACCCTGGGCTAAACATATAAGACCAGTAGCCAAAGGAGTAGGGAACGCATCCCAACTCCCCGACTTGGGACTCAAACAATGGATTAAATAGTGAACCAGAAGCTTCCACTAAGGGGAAAACCTATTCTTTTGGAAGTTAAACTTCCCCCCATGTTCATAACCTATGGCAGCCATACCCTCTAAGACTTCCGAATTGGGAAGTGATACAACACCCCCCTCATCCTGAAGATGAAGAGAAGAGCGAATGGATGCTTCAGTGACCACATAAGCACGTCCATCTATGGTAGCATGGAGTGCCCGTGGACGTCCAGCCACATTCACAAGCTCAGCAGACGCCCAAAATTGACGTACCACACTATCATATATGATAGGACAAACAGTAAAAGCAAACCTCAAGTTTGAAGCTTCAATAAACTCCAAGATATCAGCAAAATGTTCACTATTCGGTCCATCACCAAGATAAGCAACACGATTATGAGCAGGTTGATAAGCAAGAGCAGCCATGGATCTAGATGAATGGATTGAAGAAGGATTTGGATTGGGATGAGAGGAGTAGAAGCGGTTTTTGTGTGTGTTTTAATTGTAATGAGTGTATGTTGACCATATAGGAAGAAAAGAGTAACTGTTCATTGACCCCTATTAATGGGGGGTTGCCCTTTCAAATTAAGCCATAATGGCATACTAACCACTTGCCCTTTTTAACATAATAACTTACCCCCAATTTATTTGATGAATTCAAACTTGTAAATATCAGTATTGGAAGCGTTGACCAAAAGTCAAAGTGCACAATAGTCGGACCAGGAGCAAAACGTGATTAATAAAGGACAAAAGGAATGAACAGTAGCCAGACCAGTACCAGTACCCATAGCCAAACACCACTAGAAGTGGAAGGATTTGAGACTACCAGAAGACATCCAATCATGACTAGAAGCTGACCAATTAGGACCAGAAGCCAGTCATGTAAGGCCTTATCCATCAGAAGAGAGCAAAAATCCGCCACCAGAAACACCACACACCACCATAACCAAGAAATTATGTTGTTAAATCCTACGAATACGTTAGACGGTCCTAATATATACACAAGGCCTCCCCTTAGGCTTTTCCTCCCCTCAATCCTAGACGTCAAGGATTGACCATCCCAATATGAACCACCAAGTGGTTAAACCGAGGACCATCAAAAGCTTTAGTCAGCAGATCAGCAACATTGTCATCCGTATGAACTTTAAGAACCTGTATCAGCTTCTTCTCATTGGCATCGCGTATAAAATGATGCCGAATCTCAATATGTTTCGTCCGCTGATGAAATACAGGATTCTTCACAATACAAATAGTGCTTTGATTGTCAATAAAAATTTTGGTATTCATAAAATTGAACCCATAGTCCAACATCTGATTTTGGATCCATAAAACTTGACCACAGAAACTAGCAGCAGCCACATATTCAGCTTCTGTTGAAGAAGTAGCTACTATTGTCTGTTTCTTACATTGCCATGAAATAAGCCGACGACCCAAAAATTGACAACCACCAGTAGTTGACTTCCTATCATTATTAGCACCAGCATAATCACTATCACTGTATGCTTCAAGTACAAATGGGGATTCTCTAGGATACCATAGACCCAATTTAGGTTGAGCCTTAATATACTTGAAAATCTTCTTAACTGCATTTAAGTTCGAAACCGTTGGAGCCACCTGGTGTCTAGAACAAGCACTTACTGCAAACATAATATCCGGACGTGATGCAGTCAAATACATGAGAGAGCCAATCATAGACCTGTACATATGAACATTTACGGGTGGATCTGGCTCATTCTTAAGTTTGATTTTAGCAACTTCATAAGGAGTTGCTGCTGGTCGAAGAGGATCCATGTCAAACTTTTGAAGAATCTCATGAACATACTTATCTTGACTGATGAAAATCCCATCCGATTGTTGCTTGACCTGAAGTCCAAGGAAAAATGACAGTTCTCCCATGGCACTCATCTGAAATTCGCCTTTCATCAAATGTTCAAACTCATCACACCACTCCTTCCTAGTAGAACCAAAGATAATGTCGTCCACATAAACCTGAACAAGAATAATATCCTTGGAGTTCCGCCGAAGAAATAGTGTTTTGTCAATTGTACCTCTTCTATAGCCATTCTTTAACAAGAAAGTGGAGAGTCGCTCATACCAAGCTCTAGGAGCCTGATGTAACCCATAAAGAGCCTTGACCACCTTGTAGACTTTCTTAGGATGAAGTGGATCAACAAACCCCTTAGGTTGAGTAACATACACTTCTTCGTCAATTTTTCCATAGAGAAATGCACTCTTGACATCCATCTGGAACACCGTAAAGCCAACATACGAAGCAAAAGCCAAAAACAGACGAATGGCTTCAATCCTTGCAACAGGCGCAAAGACTTCAGTATAATCAATGCCCTCAATTTGAGTGTGTCCTTGTCCGACAAGCCTAGCTTTATTCCTGACCACAATTCCCCGTGCATCCTTCTTGTTTTTGAGAATCCATTTGGTATTGATAGCTGTCTTCCCATCCGGTAAGTCAACCAGAACCCAAACATTCTGAAACAAGAATTGCTGCATTTCCTCCTGCATAGCCTCCACCCAACTTTGATCCTCAAGAGCATGTGAAACAGACCTAGGTTCCACCTGTGAAAGAAAACAAGCAAACAAACAGTGTTGAAAGTCCGTATGATTATTACGCTTTTGATCCTCAATATAGCCCACAAGAGCATGATGATCAGACGAGGCCTTCTGCTGCATTCTGCGTGTCTTGACGGTAGAAGCAGGATCGCCAATAATTTGAGTGGTAGGATGGTCTTTATGTGGTTGCAAGACTGGATTGGAAGAAACCTCCACTTCTGGTGCCAAGTTATTGAGATCACCAACAAAATCAGCATCATATGAAGCGTTTTGGAAAATCCCGTCTACTGGTTGTTTATGTATATCATCCAGCTTGGTAGAAGACTTCTTCTCATGGTTCCCCAAATCAGAAGGACTGGAGAAACGTGTATTGGAAGTAGACTCACTAGCCGGAGTACCAGTAGGTGAGTGACTAGCACTAGGAGCAGAAGCTGGAGTACCAGGAGCAACCTTATCAGAATGCTCAGCCAATGGAAACTCAAATCTACCTTGAGCAGCTGCTTTAGTAGCTTCTTGTTGTTGCTTGAGAAGAGTGTCAAGAGCTGCTTGGGAATCCTGTACATCCAATGGAGTTGCTTCACTAGGAGGAGAGGGAGAGACCGTGGTGGAATAGGATGGAACCACAAAAATGTCATCCTCATCATCTGAATCAGAGAGACTAGAAGGAACACCAGTACTAGAAGTTGCAAACACTTGTGGTCCTGCATCATGGTTAGTTTTGAAACAAAAATATCCTAACGAATCACTAAGATAATCAAGATCAAAATACCATTCTGGACCTGTTCCTTGTACGTTTGTTTTCTCCTCAAAATACCTGAGATTAATAGTTTCAACTATCCGTTTGGCTTGAAGATTGTAGACACGATACGCCCTAAAATGAGCTGAATATCCCACAATATATCCTTCATCAGCCTTTGCATCAAACTTCCCCAAATAGTCACTAGTATTTAGAATGGTGACTGGACACCCAAAAGGCTTCAAATGAGCAATATTTGGAACTTTGCCCGTGAGCAGCTCATAAGGTGTTTTCTTGTGTGGATTGGTAATAGACACCCTATTCAAAACATAGCTGGCCGTATTAACAGCTTCTGTTCAGAACATGGTCGGTAGCTTGGAATCGGCAAGCATAGTTCTGGCTGCTTCTATTAGTGTCCGGTTCTTTCTTTCTGCCACACCATTCTGTTGAGGAGTCCTAGTAGCACTATAATCTCTTTTGATGCCCTTAGCATTGCAAAGTGCGATGAGGTCTCTATTTTTAAACTCGGTTCCATTGTCGCATCGAATACCTTTAACTTTCTTGGACAACTGATTCTCTATCAGGGTAAGAAAATCTCGAATAATTGAGTAGGTCTCACTTTTGGCAGCCAAGAAAAATACCCACGCAAACCTGCTATAACCATCAGTCACCACCAGACAGAATTGCTTGTGGTCTATGCTTCTGATGGAAGTAGGACCAAATAAGTCCATGTGTAGAAGCTGCAATGGTTCAGTAATGAGACTTAAAGCAGTAATGGCCTTGAAGGATGCTTTGTGTTGTTTGCCTTTGCTGCAAGCAACACAATTTATATCATTTCGAAACGTCTTGGGAGGTAAACCAGAGACCATATTCAAATTGGCAAGTTTGTGAATGGTCTTGAAGTTCACATGTCCCATCCTTCGGTGCCATTTTGTGGCTTCATCTTCCGAGGCTTTTGCAACCAGACATGCTAGTTGACCAGTAGGGTTGACTTCATTCAACTTGATGCTATATAGATTGTGTCTTCTAGGGATTCTGAGTAAAACTTGTGAGTCATCCGGAAGCTTAAAATCTTTGGAGAGCACAAGTGCATCAGTATCGGTGAAGAGAACAAACTGCTTCTTGTCACAAATCTGAGAGACCGATATCAAGTTGAAGTGTTGAAGTGCTTCCACATAGTAGACCTGCTCAAAATTGAGATTTGGAGTCTTTATCGTTCCCTTGCCAGTGATTCTGCCTTCACCTCCACCAAAATAGACCTTGCCCCCATAAAATGGTACAAAGTTAGAGAGAAGGCCTTTATTGCCAGTCATGCTCCTGGAGCAGCCACTATCAACAATGCCTAGACTAGGATCCTGGTATGGAGTAACCTACAACAACACAATAATCACAATGCAAAAGTTAGTGTCTTAAGGGGACCCAAACCTTTTCAGGTTTGAGCCTGCCTTGTGGATCATTAGAAGAATGCCAAGAAGATTGATGAGATCCACCATTGTTCCTTGGTTGCCTATTCATCATATGGGTATTATTACTTGACCAGGAACAACCTGCTGAGGGCTTAACAGCAGTTCCCAAATTTCCCAAACCAAAATACGTGTGGTCAAAATGATGCGCATAGTTTGGATTATAATTTGGAAAATAATTACTAGTTGTTTGGAATCCATTTTCTCTCCAATAATCAGACATGAAAGGAGAGGATACTCGAGAAGTATGAAACATTGGAGCACTAGGATTAAGTCGTCTAGTAGCATACGGAGCAGCTCCTGGTGAACTAGAAGCAAGTAAAGCATGATTAACAGATGCATGTGTGTCATAATAATCACAATCTTTAATTAAATGAAAGGGACTGCCACAAACAAAACATGTTTTGAAAGACCTTTTATTAGAATGAGACTGTTTCATACTGCCTACTTTATTACACACAGTTCTAGGAAAAACATTCTTCCTAGGACTCAATAAACAAGGACCAGACACACTTGACTTGACAGCGACTTTTTCTTCATACTTCCTAGCACCTGTAGCAGCATGTTCATTCGACTTGGAACTCGTAGGTCTTGACTCTTCACTTGAACCATTAGATGCAGAGTCACCGGCTTTGTCACTGAAAGTACATGAGACAAAGTCGTTAGTATTAGTAGAACTTGTTGGGGACTCAAGCATCTGTGATCCATCCGAGTCATTATGCCATGAGGTGGGCATGAAAGTTCCAGTAAGAGGAGGAGAACAGCATGCATTTCTGCTGCTGGTTTAAACCTATTGTAACTAGGTTTGCCCTCATCCTCTTTGTCGGCATCAAAGACGCTTGAGAAAGATAAATCAAATACATCTTCAGAATCAATATATTTTTCAAATCCTAAGCCTCTTTTAGTTCTGCCAGACATGCTACTATCAATTAATTTTGAAAGATTTTTAGGTGCCTTTTGCCATTTGTCAAATCTTAACATTGTAGCATCTAATTTAGCTTGCATCTCCTCTTTTTCTTTGATACTAGCATCTCTTTCAGTTTCTGTATATTTAAGCATATTTGTAGTGTTTTCTAAATCAATGCTTAGTATCCTGATTTTATCCTCATACGCACGTTGTGTATCTTGTAACCACTTCTTTTGTTGTTCCAATGTGTTTAATGAAGCTTTATAGGCTTGTACCTCTAAGTAATACTTATCATTTTGTTCATTTACTTCATTAAATTGGGACAACAGTTCTGTGTATTTATCATGACAGCCAAGAGGACAATGTTGTACCTGAGGTGAGATGCCCATAAGAGCAAACTCTTCTGCTTCTTCTGCATCAGAGAGATTTCCAGCAATCATTGCCAACACATCAGTCGTGGATTCCGCTGATTCCAGAGTAGAAGCCTGATGATCATTCCAGTTGACCATAGAGTCAACCGATACTAATGCCTTCTTGTCATCTTTAACCTCCTGAACCTTGAAAGCTGAGTACCTGCTCTTCTCCTGATCATTCTTGCTAGGGCACTCTCTTGCAAAGTGACCCTGTTGCTGGCAGTTATAGCACCGTACCTTGCTTCTATCGAATCTTGCTGACTCCCGAGGGTTGTAATTAAACTTCCTTCCTGCTTTCTTCTCAAACTTGTGAACCCTAAGAGTAAGCATGGCCATCTGCCATTTAAGATCTATCTCATCCAGATCCAGCTTATCGATCTGTTTGAAGTCATCAAACGCAAGTTGTTGTTCAGCAGTAACATCAGCAACAAAAGAATGAAGTATAGCTTCTACCATACTACCAGACTTGGCAGGAGGATCAGAAGCAGAAGACATGGGACTAGATGCATATGACATGGGACCAGTATGCTGAATAGTATGCTGGATAGTATGCTGGGGAGATACATTATTGCTCTGGCTACTTGCATATGACATGGGACTAGATGCCATAGAGCTCACAAAGGCTGAATTAGCAGGAGTGGGAAAAGAGTCACTCGGATATCCTCTCACATGAGGTTCGAAAGTTCTGAGCCTATGAAACAAATCATCAAAACTGAGATAATCAAGCCCACCTTTGGCTTTAAGAGAGATTACCACCTGGTTCCAAGAGTAGGGTAAGGCTTTAAGAAACCTTGCATTGACATCACCATCATCAGGCTTGGACCGAAGTTGATTCAACTGGCTCAATATCTTCTGGAACCTATCATACCCTTGATTCAGGCCTTCAGTTTCTGAGATTTTGAACTCTGTGAATTCATCTCTCAGCATGGACCTTCGCATTTTCTTTGACTCCTCATTTCCGCCAAACCTTGCTTTTATGCCATTCCAGATCTCTCTGGCATCATCCAAATGGTAGAAGTCACCCATGTGATCTTCAGGAAGAGATTGAAGCAAAATTGTTTTTGCTTTTACCTCCTTCTGAATAGCGATGATTTCCTCATGAGTTTTAGGGTCAAGAAGAGTAATATTACCGTTCTTGTCTCGTCTAGTAAGCTTTCTGCTGTTTCCATTCAGAATGATCTTCCAAAGATCTTGATCAGTGTTGGTGATCCACCATTCCATATTCATTGCCCAGTTATCATATTCACCTTTCTTCAGAAGAGGGAATTTTCCATTCGTGTTGGAAACCGTAGCCAGGATCTGTTGAGGTTGCACAATTTTAGGAGTGCCTTCTTCTCCTGTTTGAGTAGAAGTTGAGGCAGACATGATAAACAGATTGTTAGTAATAAGAGAACTTGATTCTGGTTGTATAGAGACCCTCCCAGGCTCTGATACCACTTGTTGAGTCTAACAGATATAGATCTTGCAGCCTGTCAGGACCGGTGAATGACTTCTGTAATCACAAGTCAAATCACAAAGAGACTCTATACACAATATGAATGTAGAATATAAATATAAACAAGAGAAACAGAATAACTATAAAGACTTGATCCTTTCTAAGGATTTCTAATATTGATGAAGACTAGAACTATGTTTTGTGAAGGTGTGTCTAACCCTTCTGCCTAAGGTTCCTTTTATACTACAAGGAAACCCTAATACAGCTTACAAGAAAACGTGTAAAACTGATATGCATATCTTCTCCTAATATAACTCATGCATATCCTAACAGAATATTAAGTAACTAATAATGTTTGACTTTGACTAGGACCAGGAGCAGGACTTGCTCCTACTACGACTAGGACCAGGAGGAACTACATACCTCCTAGTCTACCTATTACATATAACTATTACAATGGTCCTAACAAAGGTCCTCATATGTAATCACTGAACCATTGGGCAAAGAAGCAATATAAGCACATACAATATCTAGGTCCAAACCAGCAGGTTTAACTCTTGGTGAGTCACTTTTGTATGTGTCAGCGTCTGAATAGGAGGCGTTGACAGGACATGTTCCAGCGTTGACACATGATGATCCAGTAACTGGATGCATGTAAGAGTCCTTCTGATTAAATTGACCTTCACTATGGGAGAAGAAGGCCATGTTACTGTTGGTAGACTTGCTTCCATGCTCCAAAAGAGTTTCATCTTCCAACAGACTCAGTTTGTTGTAGATATCATCAAAAGTAGAACTTTTCTGAGTGTTGTTGGCAAGTATAGATCTTGCCTCAATCTTCCACGCTTCACCAAGACTTTTAAGAAAAGTGGCATTAATGTCAACATCACCAAGTTGTGTCCCCATGAAGGACAATTTGCTTGTAATGTCAAGCAATCTGCTTCTCACACTGCTAAGCTTCTCATTGGGTTGAGCCTTGAAAATAGCATAATCATGCATGAGTTGCTTCTTCTTTTCTTCCCTGGTATCTTTATTGCCACCATATGAAACTTCAAGAGCTTCCCAAAGGTCTTTAGTAGAATCATAACCTCTGTATTTATGCTGGTTCTCTTGTCCCAAAGAGACTTTCAGAATATTTAGGGTTTTCATATCAAGCCTTCTCTTTGCCTTGTCTTCAGTAGACACAGCTCTACCATCCAGCAACAGCAGTTCTTGTAGCAATAGCTGAAGCAACCTTTTCAGCTCTATTGAATGTGTTTCCATACTCAATGATCTCCTAGAGAGTGTAGTCATAGATCCCCAGATATTGCTCAAAGTTGAATTTCCACAATTCAAAGTTGGTTGCATCAAGCATGGGAATCTTGATGTTTGGCAAAGGTGAGGAGGAAGAGGTTATTTCTGGATTTGACATGATGTTGTTTAGGGTTTTGAGAAAATTAGGGTTTTGGTGATTTTAGGGTTCTTGTGTTCTTTAAGATCAAAAGTTCCTCAACAAGCTCTGATACCACTTGTTGATCCCAAACTTAGATCGATTTAGCTTTATGTATACGAGATTAGATCAAGTAATACACTTAGAGAAACCTTTGTATATGTATATGACAATCTAAGTGTTATGCGGAATTAACACTTAAACAAGAAAACACATGATGTAAACAAACTTTCACTTTGATTAATGATATCAAACTTGCTTACAATGAAAGTGTTTAACATATGAAAACTTATATTGAACATTAACCTAAAGGTCTTCTTTTATAGACATAAGAAGCCTTGTACAATAATCTACGTATCAACTATTCTAGGTAAAGATAAATATAGAAAATATATTGTTGTTCCTATCTTTACTAGAAGTAATCTAGAATATAATAAACGTGTAGATCATATCCTTCCATCAGTGCTTGTCTTTAATGTGTCAACGCTTGACTTCTTCTTGTCAACGCTTGATCTGTAAGCGTTTGTTTTACTCCTGTCAACGCTTGTTTTACTCTTTTCAGCGCTCAAGTAGACTGGCTATATTTTATTCCCAACAGGAAAAATTGGTTCACAAATTTTGAAACGAGATCCTTCCACGTCAATATAGAATTGGGTGGCTCTTTCTCTAACCAAATTTTAGCGGGCCCCGCTAAGGACTACGGAAAAAGCATCATCTTAATCGAGTCATTAGCAACGTCCTTATACTTGCAAGTGGCGGTAAGACGATTGAATTGGCGGATATGGTTGTGCGGGTTATCCTTTTCATCACCATGGAATTTGTTGTTTTGGATCATCGGCAACAAACCTGTTTTCACTTCAAAATTCTCCGCAAGGATGGCGGGAATCACAATAGCCTCTCCATAACCCTTGGTGGGTGCTTGAAGTAACCCCATCATAGTTCGATTAGCCATGGTTGGTTCTTCTTCTACGATAGGTTCGTCAATAGGAGACTCCTCACTAAAAAGGTTAGGTGTGGTCTCCTTTCGGTTTTTTCGTTTACGTGCACGTCTTGCTTGATTATGAGTAAGCATAAACGTCACGTACAACGTGGGTATGAGCAAAGAAGATTCTTTTTGGTGTTTTTAATTTTTCTAATTTTTTGTGGTTTTTGATTGTTTTTACTTTTTTTGGATTTTGTGAATGTATTAAGTAGACAAAAATCTACAAATCTCTCCTCAAATCAAATCTCTTGATTAAAGGAGCCTTAAGGAATGAAAAAGATCACGTGAAGTGAACGCATTCGATGACTTTAGAACGTTGGTGGTACACCAAAACGTTCAAGAGGGTTTAATCAAATGAAACCAAGAAAATATATATGATACTTAGATAATACTTTGGTTGGCAAACCCTCGATTAGCCCTTTTTATCTAAACACGCACAAGCAAGCGGGGAAACGAGGCGGCGCGAAGCACTTAAGAGCCTTTTTCCTAAGGGTATATTTTATAACACCCGCCTTATACCCACCTTATAGTTTGTGTTTGTCAAAATTAACTTTCACGAAAGTAATTATCTATTTTGCCTTTTTTTCTTGTTTGAGATTCGAATACAATGATTTGAGTACTTGTGAATTTATTGTTCTACGTATACAATATAGTAATATTCACACAAAAAAAAACGAAAACCTATAATACGTATAAAAACAAAAATTGTTCAAATCAAAACACAACACGCCTCCCCGGCAGTGGCGCTAAAATGATAGTTGTAAGTTCACACTCGTTTAGGAAAGCGAGGTAATTAGGGTAAGTATTAACAAGTAGTTTAGGAAAACCACAAGTAAATGACCCAAAGTGGGGATCGTTCTCAAGGAGGCAAGTGTGTTGTGTAAAGAAATGATTAACATTATGATGATAGTTTATGAGAAAACAAAAAGAGAAAGGATGACGGTTACGATTATGAATTAAACTATGACGAAAAGTCGTGCACGTAAAACCGTAGAATATGACAAAATTTAAAAATTACCCTAAAAATTCCTAGAAAATTGCAATAAATCCTAAAAAATATAATTAGAGTTTACAAAAAAATGAAAAATCACTCAAACCTTTTATTTAATTAAATATTAATTTTTAATGCTAATTAAAGCCCAAAAAAATCAATTTAATTAAAAAAATCCCAAAATGAGATTTTTTAACTTTGTAAACATCTAAATGACTTAACTGAATTAAAAACTATTTTTAAAAATTTTAAAATTAATTAAAACTATTTAAAAATGATTAAAAACTATAAAAACTTAAAATAATTCTAAAAATTAATCAAATGGCATTAAAATTAATCTATAAATTTTAAAACTCCTAACTTAATGTATTTAAACTAGGAAAATGAAAAACTTGCAAAAATCTAAAATTTAGATTTTAATAATAAAATAATAATAAAATAATATTAAAAATCCAGAATTTATAAAAAATTCTGAAAAGTTGCAAACTAGTTTATTTTAACCTAAATAACACAGAAATAAACTTGAAATTACCAAAATACCCCTATTGGGCCTTAAAATGGGCTAAATGACAAAACATACCCTTAATAGGCTTAATTTAGGCCCAATAAGAAAAAGTCCACCAAATAAGCCCAAAATCACCTAATTGACTCAAAATTTAATTATAAGCACAAAACTCTGAAGACCCAAAAGCTGAAAGTGAGCTTATCACAGCTTAATTGTCAACAACTTATTCTTAATGGGCTTTTTAGCCCATTAAGCCATAAGCTAATGCCATAAGCTCTAATTTGACACACAAGCTTATTTTGGGATACTTAAGAGATCTGTGAAAATAATATTTGAAAAAGCACAAGAAATAAGCCTGAAATAAGCCAAAGCTCTCTATAGAAAACGACAAAATAGTCGTCTTTGAGTTCTAGGCTACCTCAAGTGCTGATTCAAGTTGCAAAAGGTTTTAAATGACTTAATTAAGAAAAATAATCAAAAATTTTTCCAATAAGCACACTGAATAAGCTTGAATAAGGAAATAAGCACTTATGTAAAAGTCAACTTGTTTGGTTTTCTAGTCAAACTTAAAAGTCAAACCCTAATAAGATCCAGTTTAGTTCAATGGGTCAAATAAGGAAGATTGATCACAAAAAATAAGTTGTTGCAAGTCTGGATAAGCCAAAATGGCTTATGAATAAGCTGATTATCAAATAACACTAGCAGTGGCTAGCAACAGGGGAAAGGAGTTCCCACTGCTTGACTATTTTGACTTTTTGTATTTTGTGACTTTTTGTTGGATTCAAGTTAAGGAAAAGCACCCTTGTAATTGGTGGATCACAAGGAGTCAATAACAACAATAAAATCACAATTCCTTTCAGCCGATTAGTACAGTTTAATCAAAAGATCCCCAGATATGCACCAAACATGAACAATAAGAAGATTTCAACAAATAAGCAGTTTTAGCAAGAATAAGCCAACCAAATTGAAGCAAATGCACACAACAGCTTAGATTAATTCAAATGAACATAAATTAACTAGTTTCATGTAATGATTCAAGGTTTATACAAATATTCAAGCACTTAAATGTTACTGATGAACAAAGAACAAGCAGATTAGGTACTTTGCTGATATACTTTACCACAAATCCAATTTCAAACCCTCAAATCTCTTTAACAGGTTATATAAACTTGATTTAATCACTTGTTAGCCCTGATCATGCATACAATCTATGTGTTACCAAGATCTTAGTCAAAACAGGCAAAAATCAACAATTTATAGCACAATCAAGAAAATGATGTTCAAAAGCCAAAGACTTTCATATATCAGTACAATACCAAGTATTTATTAGATACAAGCACAAACTAACACTTAACAATAACTCAAAATCACTTTGCAAGCTTAAACAGGTTAACCCAAACACCCCTTAACTTTTTCAATCAAAGATTTAACAAAGTAAATGTGTGATTCAGTGTTACCCAAGCCCAATCTAATACAATAACATACATATTATGCAGTATCAAGCAATTTTAAGCCACAAGTATAACAGCAGAACACAAATTCACAAAAATCAAGTATTTTATCAGATTTTTGGGAAAAGGACTCAAACCACATGAATGTACATCCACCACTCACGAATTTTTGAGCTAGTATGCCTAGCAAAACAAGGCACAAGCTTCCAATACAACCCTGCTGAGATTCAACAAGGTGAGTAGTAGTTTATATCAAAACAGAAAGATGGAAAAAAATGGAAAAAAGACTTGATTAATGCAAACTTGTTCCCACTTCCTTGGATATCCCCAAAACACAAGCTTACCACACCTTGATAAGCTTCTTATCAGGGTGCTATAACCACTTATAGCCCAAAAATTTTAGGGTTTGAACCAAGATTTAGCAAAATATCAAGTTTTGAACACTTGTAGAATTTCTTACACAAGGTTTGAAAACAGGTTTTAAAACTTTCAAATCACAATCATATATCAATAACAAGCAATTAATAAGGTTTGCACTTGGAATTCGTCACACAATATCAAACACTTTTCATTAACTTGAACAAGGATTTACAGATTTGTTGACCAAAGGAAAACCAAGAGCAAAAGCTAAATGTATGAGGTCCTATGCCTTATATAGGCTACAAAGAGTTCTAGGAAAGCTGGAAAATACATAAACCCTAGTTGGTGAAGTCCCCAATTTTCCCTTGAGGATTTGAAATTCTGCATATCATGTGAAGTTATCTTGGCAGTTTGTGGACTTGTGAGTTGTTTGGAATTTGATCTAAGGTTCATATTAAGCTTAGATATGAAGCTGCTTTGTTGGCGTTGGATGGCTTCCACCTTTTTGTCATCTTCTTCTAAACGTGTGCATGGTAGGTAACATGTGACTTGTGGGATGATGTCGCATGGGGTTTAAGGGTGGGGTTATGATTAGGGATAGGTAATCATAATTCTGGAGGTTTTAATTGTAAAATTACAAGTAATTAAGAAATCCCTAATTGTGTTCATAATGTGAATAGTGGAGGTTTTAATCCGGATCTATGTTTGAATAAAGTGTTAAGCGCCAAATTAATTAACTAATAAGATTAGTTAATTTCAGTTGTGGGTGGGATGTGATATGGCAAAACACTGAGTTGTGATTGGCTGAAAGTGGTGAGTGGGGCACGTGTCACACTCCCACTAGTTAAGGTAACTTTGTTGTCGTCCACATTTAGTCCCTTCTTTCTTTCCTTCTTCATTTTGAGTTTAATAAGCTAAAAACTGAAATCCTTTGTTAAATAAGTTTTAGTTTTCACACTTTTGCCCCAAATAGTTTTGTAAAAGTATTTCAAGGGTATTTCTTGTAAATTCATGATATTTGAAGGGGTGTTTTGGAATTTTCTTCATTCTTCAAGGTGTTGACTTGTATTGTTGACTTCTTGGAGACTAATATTGATAAGTCTTCAAATTTAAGGGGACCATTCTTGCTAATTCTTCAAAGTGGAGGGCCCTTTTTGTAATTTTGACAAACTTTAAGGACCAAACTTGTAATTATGAAAACAAGGGTTTAAAGTGTCAATTCTTAAATATTGGAGGACCCTTCTTGTACAATCTTCAAATCTTCAAGGGTTATTCTTGGAAAATCACCATTAGGGCTTGGTTCATTGTGCGACTTTGTTTCCCGTGTTCGTTTTTGCTTGTTTCTTGTGATCTTTTGTCATTTTCTCAATATACGTACCTAAAATACACATGTAACAAACACAAGCATATAATATTTCATGATATTTAATGCATTTTAAGCCCATTTTGGACGATGAGACTATGTATAAAAGCAGTCTCATCAACTATTATTTGTTAAATCTAAAAACATGTATTTACTGTATTTTAATTGCCAAGAGCTTATATAGGTCATGTGTTGTAACAACTGTTGCATGAATAACTGGAGGGGTGACCTCATCATACTGTAGAGGGGTGACCTCTAAATAATGTGCTGGGTGGAGGGATCAACTCCAATGTGAAGGATTTAGAGCACACACCACATTCACCTAATAACTGTAAACTGATAGCCTAGGATGCATCCATACGCCCCGCTGATAATACTGATAAATGGCCAAACTGAAATAAATGGGACGCTGCGAGAAATCACTCTCTCGCAGAGGAGTCATGACACTGGTGCCTCTAGTGTCATGGTTACGGTACCTCCGTAACTAGTACATAAACCGATCATGCTTGTATATAAAGCTCAATCAATTAATTTAGTTATTAAATGATTACTGATAAGCTTAAAACATATACCGGGGAAAACATTTGGCTGTAGACGGGGAATCCTAATTATGCATGGGAGGAAGTCCTTACTGAAGGACGGAAAATCCATACCTCGTGTCCAGTAATGAAATAAGAATGAAAGCTGAAAGATCTACTCCGACTTCACAGTTACCACATGATTAACGGACACGCAATAAGTCGTCTGATTACTGTTTACTGTTACTGATTTTTATCTGTTCTTAGTTTAATTTATTTTATTCTTCTATTACTATTTATGTATAATCTGATTAATCTGATAGTCCGTGTATTTCTGATAATCTGACTGTTCTTTAAATGTTTACTGATTAGTATATATATTTTATTTCTAGTTATTGTATATTACACTGTATCCTGATATGGTATTATACTGTAATAAGTAACCCGCTAAAATAGGAAGTTTTCTCAAAATAGAAAGTTTCTAAAACTAGAAGTTTCTAAAACTAGAAGTTTCTTAAAATAGAAAGGTCTCTTTAATTAGTTCCTAAACAGAAATAAATCATTTAATAAATGTCATACCCTTTTTATTTATTTATAAAATCTAGTTAAACTTTATTTATTTAATATATAATTAAAATAAATAACATTTGGTACGCGTAAAATTAAGGTATAAAAATTAAAATAAACTAAATGATTTAATGTTTATAAAAATACTCTTCTAAAAATTCTTATCGTAACACAACTCGACAACCCGAGTCAAAGGCTCCCCTGACATATTGTCTCGGGTCAACCGTGCACTAAAAACCCGCAGCCGCTCAGCTGTGGTCCTGCCGCCAAACCCACAGCAGCCACCGACCTTGTGTCGGTTGCCACTGGTGTGCCCAAGGTACCCCCTGCACGGGTCAAAGTTCCCACTTATGCAGTGGTTTCCACTGCTAATGTAGTGGTTCCCACTGCTAGTAAACCCAAACACCCCTGCTGGACGAATCTAAACCCAAACACCCCTGCTGTTGCGTCTTTTACCCACTGTTTCTATTACAGAAGCCCCCTGGTGGGTTTTATTTCTGCCGACACAAACTCAAACCAAACGTCCCTTGTGGGTCACGGTTGACCCAAGCAACAAGCACACCGAGACCATAATGGTCTCGGTTTTCGTTCAGTCAAACAACCCGACACCCATTTGATGATTAGTTCATGTTTTATTAATAAATTTTCATGTGTTTTCTGGATTAAACATAATGAATTCGTGAAAAAGAAAGGAATACCATTTAAACAATTTGTGAGTAACACAAAACAATCACTCGGATCACACCACACGAATCTCGATCCTCCCTTTTTTCTTTTGTCTTTTCTTGTCGGAAGCCCCAAAGGACCCTACGTCCTTTTTTTTGAGATTACTGTTGTGTGGCTGGAAAAGGGGTAACCCCATTTTTTGTTTATTAGAGCAATGGGCTCAAGGCCAACTTCCTTTTCTTTTCTTTAAATGTTGCCGCAGCCTAAAACACATGCATACATAATTTTCGTTTCGCTTCGTTTAAAAATATTTAACTTCCGTGTTCGTTTTTTAAACCCGTCATATATTTATTTATTTTGATTGAGATAAATACGTACGCAATACGGAATAATTATTTTCTGAATTGTTTTCTGAATAAATAATCACGTCACAATCTTAATTAAAACTGAGGCTGTATAATTACTATTAACGTTTAATTATTTTCAGTATAATAAATAATACATACGTAATATTTTCTGAATTTAATAATTATTTTTTGAATAATTATTTTATTGTAGTATTTAAGTAAACTGAGACTGTGTATTTACTGTTTACGTTTAATACGGGTTTTACAGGATAACCCGATCCACGGGAACTACCCATATCAATTATATATGGATCATATACAAACAACATTAAGCCCATGAGGCCCAATAAGCCGTTGTCGCACGGGGTTCCATCTCAACCGTGTCTTGGCCGCACACGGACAGGATCAAGCAGAATCATAATGTAAATCCGGTTATGATTCGCTGAAGTTAAGTGGATATACACCATCCTTATTTACGAGATAAGGATCCGGTTATATTTGGTATTTATCTCTTGCTTAGGTCGCAAGAATAAGGAAGCCCATTTAGGGTTTTACTAGGTATAAAAGGAACCTAGAGGTTCCATAAAGGTACGATACCCACAATACTCTAAACCCTAGCCTATATCTTAAACCGATTACTTACTCTCATGCTAGAGTATAATCGTGGGACACGCGCCCACGGTAAGTCTAACGGTGTCTGTTATTAAGTGTGCAGGGTCTTCAAACAAGTTCATTTGGTTCAAGAGTCGGAGTCCTCAAGCCCCGAATTAATCCTAATTTGGGTCAAGCGTGGTCCATCCAACTTTCGTATCAACACTGTTCAACTAAGTAGACTTAAGCAAATCTTGAAGTTGGACTGTGACTATGCTAGAAATTTGGAAAATGAAATCCAAGTAGTCATCAACTCTAGAGATGACAAGGTTAAAGCTGAGAGAATTATGAAGCTCAAACTTTGTTGCGTGTTCCACAAGTCTGAAATTTATATAACAAGGATTAACCAAATGATGGACTAGAACAAAAGCACAGGCAAGTATACCCTTTCGTGTATAGTATTGTTTGTAGTGGTAAGCTAAAATTGTTCGCAAAGACTTAGTTTCGTTTTGACAACCAAGTAGTAATCAAAGATAAACGTTTTGAAATGAAATGATATGATAACAAGTATGACTACTAATGGGATAGCTCATATAATTTCACGATGATGATAATAATGATAGAGATATGATAAGGTAGGTAAATAGTAATAAACCGTTTTCGTCAAAATGGCGTTTTACAATTTACTTGGCTTGATTCAAGACTTATGTCTTATAAGCAAATGATCTCTCCTAAGCATAAACAAGTTGCTATAATTTAATGTTTTATCAAATTATCTAAGCGGATCTCTCTAACCAAAGATTCAAAACCATAGACAAGTTCTTTAAAAACTCGTTATAACAGCTTGAACCTTTCGGACCCCAAGTTACCATAACAAACCTAGTTTGATAAAGCAAGGTGATATAACTTAGATAGTAACGTGGTTCTTTGACAATAGCTTTAAATCATTTAATAAAAGATCATATAATATCATCATCACTAGTCATATTACATACCCATGTAGTCATAAATAGGTTAGCCTAACATGGCAAGAAAGTATAATAACAAATGGAAAAGAGTAAATAGAAATCATACTTAGATTGAATTCGAATGAGGATTACGCAATTCACAAAGTAACGACGTTTCAATAACCAAAGAGTATAATACTCTTATTACAAATATTTCCCAAAAGGGAAAATATACCCAAAAAATGGTGTTAAGAAGCTAAGATATTCAGAGATAGATGCTTAGAGAAGTGTGTGATGGCCTCTATTTGTAGTGATGGCTGAGGGTCAAAGTGCGCAAAACCACTTCAAATGTGTGCCGCACAGTTGGGGTTGCATTTGTGCACCACACAACTAGGACAGTGCGCCGCACATTCGTGTGTCCAGAATCTTTTATTCTTCTTATTTTCACTTTATTACTTTGAAGTAGTGTAACTTTGGATTTCTTCACTTCTGGCCCTTCATTGTTTTAACCTGCATATAAAATACATAGTTAAGTATAGAAAGTCCTTATTTTCACATAGATAATGGGTCAATAATGATAGGTCGAATATATACAATTTGGGTGTTATAAAATTCACCCACACTCAGCTATTGCTTGCCTAATCAAAGCGAGAAAACAAGATTAAATTTTAAAAGCATAAGTATCGATGTGAAGCATGATAGAAAAATGATTCTAAGTAGCAAAAGTAAATGACACAATAATTTCAACACCTCACTTAGGAATAGTGTTTAGATTTGCATTCACATAATGTCACTCACAAGGGGAAAATATAAGATAACACTCAAATAGCTCAGACATAAAATAGATAGCTACCATATACTTGTATGAGATACATAATCATAAACGTTGCAACGTGAGCACCAAATAAGTTTTCAAAAAGGAAAAACATGATAAAGGTGAGGGTTTAGTAACACAATATGCCTTGTCAAAGTTGTAGAACAAACAATACTAGAATACTTTATTTCTTTTTTATTTTTTAAACAGAAATCATAACACGTACGACTTGACAACGAAAGGCATAAAAACAAGGATATAGCACATAAGTACGAGTGCAACATATTTTAGCAAGCCAATGTAGCTCGGCTAAAAGATATACAACGGGATTTATTTTGCCTCTTCTAAAAAATATCTATAGATTAACCTCCAAGGTGGCATTTTCTAGAGACTCCTTCAGAGAATCAAGAGACTTCTAAAGAGTAGAAGTAGTCATTAGTTCTTGAAGTGTTGGTTAAAGTGCAACCACAATCATTTGAGTGTTGACTTCAGCAGTAGGTGAGGATGACCTAGCATTTAACTTAACCATCTGAGCTTCAGCAACTTGTTTCTCCCCTTGAAGCTTTATCATTTGTGCGTGAAGAATAACACTTGGTTGGTTAATTCTTTTACCTGAAGGGTCTTGGGAGATAGTAGAGTGGGAACATGATCATCATTCTTTTCATTGTCTCCAGCAAGTTCCTCTTTAGGTTCACTTTCATCAAGATCAATAGGTGATCGTTCATCAAGACCAACCTCTTTGGCTATATCTACTGATGCCACCTTCAACATAACTGGAGGAAAGTGCCCTACCTTGGCTCTAGTGGTAGTAGGCACTTCCTCAACAACCTTTTAAGCTCTAGCATCCTCCATGTCAAGGCCAATTTCAACTTCTTCACCACCAGGCTTGGTTTGACCTGATAGAACTTGAGAAAAAGTATCTGATGAGTTGTGATCAATGAGTATGTTATTGGTCCCTTTAGCAGTACCTAGTTGTTAGGGCACCACATCACCAAGAACAGAAGAACCAAGGTCAGCTTCAGTTGTTATGTCTGCTGAAGCTTCACCTCCTGATGTAGACTTAGAGTGACAAATAAAAGAATTTGGTAATGAATTTATATTTAAAGTACTTACCAATGCTGACACTACTCTAGTGAGTTGAGGGTGGATCCTTTCTTCACTCTCATCCCCTAAAGAAGTTTGGATCGGAGTTGCTTGGAGGGCCTCTTTATGCATGCCAAATCCTATTGGAGCTGAATATGACGGTTGGCATAGGTTCTTGTCCTTGGCTAAGGAGGAATTCTGTTTCTTTAAAACTAGGAATTGGGAGGCATCAGATAAATACTTTGAGGGATTAACTATGTTGGATGCCCTCTTGCTGGACTCAAGCTTGGATCTTAAAGTATTCGTTGATAACAGCTTCTTTCTTGGTCGAGACTTAGCTTCAGGATTTTTGCCTTTTGAATCCTCTTCTCCATTTGGAGAAGTTTTTTTCGAGCTTTGGACACCACTGGCCCTTCTATTGAGCAAATGGCCAACATGGAAAGTGTAAAAGAGGGGTAAAAAGTACTAACTAGAATGTTCCAGTGCTTAATCCTAAAATCTGGTACTGAAATTCTAGTACCCTGGTGCTGGAGGTATAACTCCTCAAGGTGGTCAGCAAACAAGAGAGATAGAAATCTAGTGTACGAAACATTTTTCTCTCTTGTTCGTTTCTCCAGCTTCCAATGGAGATCTTCAAAAATCATTTTTCCAAAATCAACTTTGACCCCAGTTGCCAAACAATATAAAATGATTGCATCATTTTGATTGATTTGATCCAACCCTCTAGTTTTTTCCCCTTAGACATTCAATCGAAATGGTCATTAACAGTTTCCACTTATAGGGTAAACAACTTCTCTTTAAATAACTCTTAATAGGGATCTCTTCACTATACCAAATTGTCCCATAAAAAGTTTTAACCATATTGAAATCAGGGACAGGTTCATAATCTTCTGAACGAGATAAATAATTTAACCTCATTTCCTTTCTAAACAAATGTATCCCAAATTTCCCATGTAACTCAGCCAAAGGTGAAGCAAATTCAATTGATCTTTTCGTGGATAAGGGTTTGGCTGTGAACCAGAACTCCCTAAAAAACTCTTGATACATAATTTTTGAGGTTTTGAATAAGGATTCATGAAGAACACATCTGGACACAAAATTCATGAATTCATTAGGGGAAGAGGTTATGGTTTTGGGTTTAATTAACACATGGTTGTTAGGTTTTATGAAGATATATTCAATGGGGAATTTAACATGTCATGAAGGTGTTAGGGTTTGTTCTTGCGATGAAGATTCAACCATTTTTTATGTTCTTGATGTGAGAGAAAAAGTTATGTGTGTGTTTTGATTGAAAAATTTTTGGAAAAGTGAGATGGTTTGATGTTTGATAAGATTTAAATAAAATTTTGAAAGAATTTGGTTAGATTTAAAACTGTTTTGAGTAAAAAGTACTAAGTTTTAGGGTTTCTTTTGCACATTTGGTTTAAACTCGCTCATGAATGTTCTGGGTAAATGAGTGGTCTTCTGACACTTTGAACAGTGTAAAGCCGCAGTGTCAGTAGGTTTGTTGGTAAAGAGTGACACCGATGTTGACGTTTGAAATTTCCTTAATAAATTAATTGTACTTTTAAAGAATGTTTTTGAGAAAAATTCAATGCCAGTTAATTTATTATTCAAACATGTGATTGATTTGTTTTAAACTCTTTGGCCAGTGATGCTGAACATGATAGGTGATTTTCATGAGCTTCAGTACGTCAGATGAGGTGACAAAACCCTACATACATGTCCATTGAGGTGAGCAAGGCATATGACGTTGCACACTCCTCTACTCAGGCACAACTACTCATTTATGTCGCAAAAGTTTTTCTTTAGAAATGCTGGACCTTTAGTAATGCTAATGGATCATGTCTGATGATGTCTTGGAGATTTTTCATCAGCTTCAGTGCGTCAGACAAGGCGACAAAACACCATTTACACAATCACAGTTGTGAAATAGACACATGATATTGCACGTTCCTTTACTCAGACATAAAAACTGAATGAAATAAAAAATTAGTGAGAAATGATGAAGCTTTAGGACTCTTCAGTAATTTATGAAGGTTAATGTTTTGAATAATCAATCTCTAGCATACCTAGTTCTATTATCAATCTTTTGAAAGTTGGTTCATCTAGTGGTTTGGTGAAGATATCAGCCAATTGGTGTTGAGTGAGGATGAAATGTAATTCAATTTCCCCTTTTACAATGTGGTCTTTGATAAAGTGATATGTGAAATCAATGTGTTTTGTTCTTGAGTGAAGGACTGGATTGTTAGATATTGCAATAGCACTAGTGTTATCACAAAAGATTGGTTCCTTCTCATATTCTATGTCATAGTCTGCAAGTTGACTCTTTATCCATAAAATGTTGGGAATTATTTGTAAAGTACCAAGTACCGTTAGTTATGTACTAAGTACAGTTAGTTATAGTAAGTACTGTTAGTGTTAGCGCGGTACATGTAAGTACTGTTAGGCTAAATGGAAGTACTGCTAGTATAGATAAGGACAAAAATATCTTTAGTAAAGATATGTTCTAGGTATATTGAGAGTATATCGTCTGTGATATACTTATCTAAATAGAATATTCTAGTTCCTTACACTATAAAAGGAACGTAGGTGCATTGAGTTTATTGTACCTTTTCCACATTAGATTAATAAAAATCGAATAGTTATAGTATATTATTGTTCTTCTTTTCTTTTATAAGTTAGATTTCGCATAACTTATTAGAGTTTAGTAAGATTCTCTCAAGTGCTCTATTTTGTTTACAAGCTATTGTGCAATCCTTAACAGGATCTTGATCTATTCAAAGGGATCAACAAGTGGTATTAGAGCCTGGTTGAGCAACTATGAATAAGAAGAACCCCTAAACCTTCACCCACAAAAACTCACATAATGTCTCAAGCTGGTGAACATCCTTAGTTTGATGAATTCCAAATCCCTGATCCCATACATCAGGGGCAACCTAAAGTTGTGCAAGATGCACTTTTGGTACCACCTCCACCACCTGCACACACTACACAAGTTGTAGCTGCAACACCAACAACTACATCTTTTCCCCACACTCTGTCTGCTGTAAAACTTCCTATTATTAAAAGTGATAACTATGAGACATGGGCTATAAAGATGGAACACCATATGAATCACACAGATCACACTTTGTGGCAGGTCATTAAGAATGTGATCTCTCCTAAAAAGCTACACTGGTTACCAAACGGTACATGTGTTGCTTTGCCTGTTGTTATTGCTAAAGATATCCAGGTCGAGGTTAGGGAGAGAAAGGCAAGAAATGCCTTAGCTATGGCACTCTCAGAAGATATTCTTCCTAGCTTTCATCATTACAAAGATGCTAAGGTTATGTGGGATGTAATCAAACTTAGATTTAGAGGAAACGACAATCTAAAAAGATGAAGAAACGGGAGCTAAAGCAATAGTTTGATAACTTCATAATTTCAAGTGTAGAAGGGATCCATAAAGGATATGGAAGTGTTAATGCAATGATGCCTAAAAACGTTACTTGCCTTTTTCGGTCTCGCTTTGTTTTAATTACGACAATATATAAAAACAGGCATTTACGAAAACAACGAAAAACGAATTCTTGAGTTCAAGTATTTTTCATTTCAACCATTATCACTTAAGGTATGAACAAACAAGTTTTCAACCTAACTAAGTGATCAAGGATTTAATTTTTCTTAAAACTCACCTTTTATTAAATATGACAAAGTTTTTTTTATCAAACTTTGTTTTTAAGAAAATGTTTTATTAAATTAAATATTTGAAAATTTGAAAATGGCATATTCCATATGGTTTAGGAATATCCTTTGGGGATAAATATTCCACCAGACGTGACTAACCCACTAAAAGACAAAAGGGAGCGGAGTCTACTCTGGCGGTTCTGTAAATGGCTATGTTGTTCCTTATTAATAAGGAACCGCAGGCATAATTATGGAACCGCGCCCAGGGATAGCCGTTGGAGCTTTGTATTAAAAGTAGTGGACCATTCTCATATTTTCTCCTCACCTCATTTGCACATAAAATTACAGATTCAATCCAACTTCTTAAATCACTCAAATCTTTGATTATTTGGTTGATTACTACTTGTTTAGAAGTGAATCTTTCTCATCCTATCTCTTCCTCTCAAGTGCATAGAGAAGAACACTTTCATCCTTGAAGTGTTGTGTCTACCTCAAAGATCCATTGAAGATAAAACATTTATTATTCATTCTTGTGTTGTTGTTGTGAAGATCCAAGTAGTTTTGTCTATTAGGAAGTTGTGTATATTGTGTGGTTAATACTTAGTCCTTAAAGTATATTGGTGTAGATTGGTCTCAACTAAGATTAGGGCTCGACTTTTAGCTTAGAGTCGGAAATTGGTTAAGCGACGTGTACGGTTTTCTCCACCATAAGGAGCTTGTTGATTAGTGAACTCTCGATTAAGGAGTACTCGAGAAGTGGAGTAGGAAGGAGGAGTGAGTTTCGTTGTTGAACCACTATAAATCCTTGGTGTTTGGTTTGATGTTTCTTTTCCTTATCTCTTTACATTCATTATTCTTTACTTGCATATACTTGTGATTATTAGTTAGTTGCACTATCCCTTGTACATATTGTGTATAAGAAGATTTCACATATTTCCTTAAGTCTAAGTTTTTTGAAAAGGATTTTTGATAACCTATATTTAACAAGTAAATTTAAGAAACTATTCAACCCCCCCATTCTAGTTTCTACAGGAAGGTTCAATAAACTGCTTATTCAGTTAGCAGTTCATGGACTAACAATTCCTAATGAAGAAGCTAATCAAAAGTTTTTAAGAGGGGTCACCAGAATGGAAAATAATGGCTATGTACTTCATTACAAGAGATGATTTGGATATTACTCCATTTGATCATCTTTATAACAATCTCAGGGTATATGAGATGGATGTTAAAGGTACTGAGCCAACTAAAGCATCTGTATCAAATCCTAACTTGGCTTTTGTATCAGAAGAAAGCAGCGGTACATACTTCCAAAATATCGCTAATGGATTAAGTAGCGGTACTTACTTCCAAAGTAGCGCTGGTGGACCAACTAACATTACTTACTTTCAAAGTGCTGGAAATAGTCCATCTATGACTCAGAATCCACAAGGAAGATCTCAATCATTCTTCAATGAGAATGATGCCTTTTTCATTCTTTGCTGGTCAAGATAGAAGACCAAGGTTAACCCTTAATGATCTATTCCAAATGGATGATGCCGATATAGAAGAGATGGATCTAAAATGGCAAGCTGCTATGATCTCTGTTAGGTCTAGTAGACTCTACAAAAGGACTGGAAGGAAGATGACTGCCGATCCAAATGAACCATTAGGATATGACAAGTTAAAGGTTGTATGCTACAACTGTGGAATACTTGGACACTTTTCCAGGGAATGCAAGAGAGAGAAGGCTAAAGGAAGCAACCCGAAGTCCAAGAACAACAATAGATCCAACCCTAGAGTCAGTGGAAGTGTCCTAAAAGGAGATAACAGAAGTCTATGGACTCCAAAAAGCTCAAAAGCTATGGTTACAGTAGATGGAGTGGTCAACTGGGCTCAAGCACATGAAGAAGCAGAAGAGCATGGTCTAATGGCTCTTTCTCATAGAGACACTGAGATACATTCTTGTTCTAAAGATTATGTTCTTAAGTTTAATAGTCTTAAAGGAGAACTAAAAGAACAATATCAAAATGTTAACACGTGTACTGTAGAGGTAAATGATTTTAAACAAGGTGTTGCTAAGTTAGAAGCAAATATAGTTTTGTATCAAAAGGGACAGCAAAACTATGAAGAGAAAATTAGGATTTTGACTCTTCAAATGAGAGAAGATGTGACTATCAAAGCCTTTGAAAAAAAACTTTTAAAAGTTACAGCAGATAATAAAGTTTTAAAAGCTAGTTTATATAATGAAAGAGAAGTAATAAGTCACTGGCAAAAATCTTCAAAACGCATTGGTAAGCTGATTAATTCTCAGATGGGGTACTATGATAAAACTGGCCTAGGATATATAGAGGACCAACCTGGGATAACTCTGACCAACAAAGACTTATCAAAAGGGATCTTTGATCGTTCTAGTGATTCAGAAAATACTCCTGAGAATGATAGGTATGCTGAAGGAATGAAGGCAGTTCCTCCACCATTATCAGGAATATTCATGCCCCCAAATAACGATAATTGTGTAGAGTTAGATGAATCAAAAGCTGTCCATGGTAAAAGAATCTAATGATTCAGATTCAGACTCTAGCAACTACACTTCTTGCACCTCTAATTCTGGTATTTTGACCCAGGGTGAACATATAGTGACGAAAAATATTGTCTATCCACCTCTTATTAGCACCTTTGTGCCTGAGGGATATGTGCCTACACCTAGTTCTACTTCTAAGCAGGTGAAACCTCCAAGGAAGGCAATAGATAGCAATGCAAAACATCATGGTAGTATCAAGAGGGGTGGGCTAGGTTTTGAGAACACTAGGACAGACTTACCTTTTGGATCTTCTTTGAAAAGAAGAGGATGTTTTGTATTTGGTAGCCTAAATCATTTTATCAAAGATTGTACTGTGCACGAAGATATAATTTCTAAACAAAAGGCTGTAAAATAGGTCACTATGAAAAGTCATGTGAAGAATGTACAGGGTAAAGGGAGAATGGAACCAAGGGATTACAAACCCAAGTGGGGTTATGCTCAGAGGGTGAATAAGCGAAACAAGACCAACAAAGTGTGTCACCCTCACACAAATAGAGACTTTATACCAAGAGTAGTACTTATGAAACAAGTTCTAGTGCCTTTAAGGTCAAGCTCTCCAAGTACCGGCAAACCAAAATCTGCTAGTACCATTAGACCAAATACAAGTACTGCTGGTCAAAACTCTAGAAAACCAATGTCCCACACATTTTCTAGGAGTCTATTTGAGATTGTTAAGTCACCTAGAGATAAGCCTTATGTAAAACCAGTGCAGATGTGGGTTCCCAAGGGACAAAAATCATGTGTTCAGCCAAGTACTGCTAAAATGATAGTTAAGTAAAAAAGGTCTAAAGACAGTGAACCTACTTACGTTTCTGACTATATAACTAGAACCATGAAATACAAGAGTGTTTACAGTCTTACTAGAAAACCTACTTATCAGACACTTAAGTATGTTGGCCTACAAGATCCAAGCCAAATGTGGCTTAGGTCCCAGTTAAAACTAATGAGGTTTTTACATGTGCAGGAGCATCTAATCAATGAATTGAAGGACAAAAGAATAGTGGTCAGTGGATGATCAAGGCACATGACAGGGAACAAAGACTACATTGTTGAATTTGAAGAATTCAGGGGTGGACCAGTAGCCTTTGGTGGAAGTAAAGGCATAATAACTATAAAAGGAAGAATTAATACAGGAAAGTTGTAGTTTGAAGAAGTGTTCTTTGTTAAAGAGTTGAGTGAATTTAATCTCTACTTTGTATCACAAATGTGTGATAAAAAAAACAAGGTACTTTTCATATATACAGATTGTATGGTGCTCTCATCAGATTTTGAGATGCCTAAGGAGTCTTAAATACTGCTCAAAGTACCCAGGTAAGAAAATATGTATACCTTTTGTTGGGAATTATTTGTTAAGTGTCAAGTACCGTCAGTGTATTTAAGTACTGTTAGTATTTGCAAGTACCGTTAGTGTTAACGAGGTACATAGTAAGTACTGATACTTATAAAGTAAGTACTAATATATTGATTAGGACGAATATATCTTTGTATAAGATATGTCATAGTTATAGTTAGAGTATATCTTATGTGATATACTTAAATATTTAGAATATTGATAATATATCGTCTGTGATATAGTTATCTTTATAGAATATTCTAAGGTTTCTAGGGTTCCTTACTCTATAAAAGGAACATAGGTACAATGTCATTCATGTACCTCATTCAAGTCGATTAATAAGAGAATCGAATAGTTAAAAGTAATTCTGTTCTTCTGTGCTTTATAAGTTAGATTCCGCATAACTTATTTAGTTTGAGTAAGAGTTCTCAAAGTGTTTTAGTTTGATTACAAACTACTATACTAGTTCTTAACAGAATATAGATCCAATCAAAGGGATCAACAAGTGGTATCAGAGCTTGTTGAGAAACTCTGAAAAAGAAGAACACAACCCCAAGCACTCAACTCACACCAAAACTCAATGTCTCAACCACAAGGTGATGATGCTCACTTGGATGATGTTCAAAACCCTGATCCTATACCACAAGGACAACCACAAGTTGTGCATCCTGCACCAGCACAAGGTGTTCAAGCCATGAATGTTGTAGCTATCTCTACAACTACAACACCTTCTCATACTCTTTCTTCTGTCAAACTCCTAGTGCTCAAAGGTGACAATTATGAGACATGGGCTATGCAAATGGAACATTACTTGAATCACACAGATCATACTGTGTGGCAAGTTATTAAGAATGGGAATACACCTAAGAAGCTACACTGGTTGCTAGATGGTACATGCTATGCTCTACCTGCTGTGACTGCTGAGGAGGTACAAGCAGAGATCAGAGAGAGAAAAGCCAGAATTGCTTTGGCTATGGCTCTTTTAGAAGACATCTTACGAAGCTTTCATCATTATAAGGATGCTAAAGCTATGTGGGATGCCATAAAACTTAGATTTAGAGGTAATGACAAATATAAGAAGATAAAGAAGATTGTTCTTAAGAAAGAATTTGATAACTTCTCAATTTCCAGTATAGAGGGAATACATGGTGGCTATCGAAGTTTCAGTAAGCTGCTTATTCAATTGGCAGTTTATGGACAAGTAATTCCTAATGAAGAAGCTAATCTAAAATTCTTAAGAAGTGTTCCACCAAAATGGAAAGCAATGGCTATGCACTTCATCATAAGAGATGATCTGGAAACAATTCCTTTTGATCATCTATACAACAATCTTAGAGCATACGAGATGGATGTGAAAAGAATTGAGGTGACTAAGGCAACGACTACAACAAAGTCTAACTTAGCTTTTGTGTCAGATGGAAATAGCGGTACTTATTTTCATAATTCCTCTAGTGGATCAAGCATTTGTACATACTTCACAAATACCGCTGGAGGACTTACAAGCGGTACTTACCCACAAAGTACTGAAGGCAGCCTCATAGTCTCTTAAAATCCACATGGAAGGTCTCCACCATTGTTTAGTGACAATGATACCTTCTCATTCTTTGCTGGACAAGACAATAGGCCAAGATTAACACTCAATGACTTGTTCCAAATGGATGATGCTGATGTTGAAGAGATGGATCTTAACTAGCAAGCTGCTATGGTGTCATTAAGATCTAACAGGTTCTTCAAGAAGACTGGAAGAAAGATGACTGTTGATCCTAATGAGCCATTAGGATATGACAAGTCCAAAGTTGAATGCTATAACTGTGGAAGGAATGGACACTTTGCAAGAGAATGCACTAGAGACAAAGATGAGAGTAGCAGTCAGAAGTCCAAGAACAGTTATAGAACCAGTCCAAGAATAACTGAAAGCTTTCCAAAAGGAAACAGCAGGAGTCCTAAAGGAACCAAAGCATTGGTGACTGTAGATGGAGTGGTGAACTGGGCTGAAGATGAAGAAGAAGAAGAGCTTGGTCTAATGGCTCTCTCACATGAAGATACTAAGGGGCATCTAATTTATGAATTGAAAGACAAAGGTATAGTAGATAGTGGATGCTCAAGACACATGACATGAAACAAAGATTTTCTTGCTGAATTTAAAGAATTCAGATGAGGACCAGTAGCCTTTGGAGGTAGCAAAGGTAGAATCAATGGCAAAGAAAATATCAACACAAGGAAGTTGGAATTTGAAGATGTGTTCTTTGTGAAAGAATTGAATGAGTTCAATCTCTTTTATGTATAAAAAATGTGTGATAAGAAGAACAAGGTGCTGTTCACATACAACGACTGCTTGGTGTTGTCTAAAGACTTTGAGATGCCTAAGGAATGTCAAGTACTGCTTAAAGTACCCAAGCAAGAAAATATGTACACCTTTAATCTTCATACTATTACTCCAACAGGTGGTATTACATGTTTGCTAGCTAAGGCTTCTTTTGATGAGTCTAATTTATGGCATAGAAGGTTAGGTCATGTGAATTTCAAGAATCTTAACAGATTAGTGAATAGGAATTTGGTTAGAGGTTTACCTAACAAATCTTTTCAAAATGATTCCACATGTGCTGCTTGTAAAAAAGGTAAACAAAATAGAGCCTCTTGTAAGACCAAGACCGTCAACACTGTGATAAAACCTTTGCAACTCTTGCATATGGATTTGTTTGGTCTAGTTTCTCTAAGAAGCATTAGTCATAATACCTTTTGTCTAGTCATAACTGATGATTATAGTAGATTCAGTTGGGTTTTCTTTTTAGCTCTTAAAAATGAAACCAATGAATTACTTAAGGATTTTATCACTTTAGTTGAAAATCAGTTCACTAAACAGGTTTTAAATTAGGACTGATAATGGGACAGAATTCAAGAATGCTGAATTTGATGAATTCTGTAGGTCTAAAGGAATTAAGAGACAATTTAGTAATCCTAGGAATCCACAACAAAATGGAGTAGCTGAAAGGAAGAATAGGACACTAATTAAGGCTGCCAGAACTATGCTGGCTGATTCTCTTTTGCCAAATACCTCTTGGGCAGAAGCAATCAACACTGCATGTTATGTGTTAAATAGAGTCTTAGTGACCAAGCCTCAAAGCAAAACACCTTATGAACTTTTGACTGGTGTGAAGCCTACCATAAGTCATTTAAGACCTTTTGGGTGTCATGTGTCTATACTAAATACTCTTGATTATTTGGGAAAGTTTGATGGAAAGTCTGATCCAGGATATCCTGTAGGATATTTAGTGTAAAGTAAAGCATATAGGGTTTATAATTTGGCATCTAAAAAGGTTGAAGAAAATGTCCATGTTAATTTCTTAGAAAATAAACCCAATGTCCCAGGAATAGGTTATGCATGGATGTTTGATTTAGATTATCTAACTAACTCCATGGATTACTATTCTGTGCAAAAGGATTGTCAAACTAACAATGTAGGTTAGGAGTCAAGTGCAACTAATGCAGGTACTCAAGAAGATGTTTCTTCATCAGATGATGATGTTCATATATATGTACCCAATATGCCTATTGTTACTCCCATGTCTGCTACTCCCAAGACGCAAACCATGCCATCAAAAGATGATCAAGCCTCCCAAGAGCTTCAGAGTCTTCAAGATCAAGAAAAGAATGCTATATATATGCTAATAAGCATTCAGGAGAAGAATCTTTTGTGTCACAACACTCAGCAGTACCTACTACACCTAGCGGTACTTCATTTGCAAGTAATGCTAAGTCAAAATCTGCTAAATCTGTTGACTCACTAGAAGAGATTTTACAAGCTATGGACGATGAAGACGTGTATGCTAGTCCGGCCGAAGGAATATTCTCCAAAGCTTCCTATGATGAGCAGGGTGTAGTAACCGATTTCAACAATTTGGAAACAGAAATTCCAGTCAGTTCTATTCCCACTCATAAAGTCAACAACAACCATCCTACTACACAGATCATCGGGGATCCCAAGTCTGTTGTACAAACCAGAAGATAACTTCAAACCAATAATGAAACTCATGCACTTGTGAGTTATGTCAAACAACAGCAGATAACTAATCATAAAGATACTCGTCATTGTTTGTTTGCCTATTTCTTATCACAAGTAGAGCCCAAAAACATTTCTCATGCTCTTGATGAAGAAAGTTGGGTAGATGCCATGCAAGAAGAATTAACACAATTTGAGCTACAAATAGTTTGGATTCTTGTGGATCATCCCTCAGGTAAGAGAGTAATTGGTACTAGATGGGTTTTCAGGAACAAGAAGGATGAGAGAGGAGTTGTTGTGAGGAACAAAGCAAGACTTATTGCTCAAGGCTATAGACAGGAAGAAGGGATAGACTATGTTGAGGTTTTTGCACCAGTAGCAAGGATAGAAGCCATTAGGTTATTTTTGGCCTTTGCATCATATATGGGTTTTATAGTCTATCAAATGGATGTGAAAAATGCCTTTCTTTATGGTACTATTTCAGAGAAGGTATATGTCTCACAACCTCTAGGTTTTGTAGATCCTAAATTCCCCAATAGAGTCTACAAGGTTATCAAAGCACTGTATGGTCTGCATCAAGCTCCAAGAGTCTGGTATGCAACTTTATCCACTTTTCTGCTAGAGCATGGATATAGGAGAAGGACCATTGACAAAAATCTATTCATCAAGAAGAATGCTAAGGATATCATTCTAGTTCAAGTCTATGTTGATGACATCATTTTTGGTTCTACCAAGAAGTCATGGTGTGAAGAGTTTGAGGCTTTGATGAAAGGAAGATTTCAGATGAGTTCTATGGGAGAACTAACTTTCTTTTTGGGACTTCAAGTCAAACAAAGGAAAGATGGAATATTTATCAGCCAAGATAAGTATGTTGCTGAAATCTTGAAGAAATTTTCATGTATGGATACAAGAAGTACAAGCACACCTTTTGAAGCTAAGAAGTCTTTGTCAAAAGATGGACATGGAGAAAATGTTGATATTCATCTATGCAGATCAATGATTGGTTCATTGATGTATCTTACTGCTTCAAGGCCAGATATTATGTTTGCTGTGTATGCCTGTTCCAGGTTCCAAGTCCATCTAAAGGTGTCACATCTACATGCTGTGAAGAAGATTTTTAAGTATCTTAAAAGTCAACCAAATTTAGTATTATTGTATCCTAGAGATTCCACCTTTGAATTGGAAGCTTACTCAGACAGTGGTTATGCTGGAGCTAATCATGATAAGAAGTCCACAATAGGAGGTTGTCAATTCCTAGGCAGAAGACTCATATCATGGCAGTGTAAGAAGTAAACCATTGTTGCTACTTCTACAACTGAAGCTGAATATGTAGTTGCTGCTCATTGTTGTGGACAAGTACTTAGGATTCAGAATCAATTGTTAGATTATGGGTTTAACTTCATGAATACCAAGATTTACATTGATAATGAAAGTACTATATGCATTATCAAGAATCCAGCATTTCACTCCCAGACCAAGCATATTGAAATAAGACATCACTTTATAAGAGATGCCTATGACAAGAAGCTTATTCAAGTCTTGAAGATTCATACAGACAACAATGTAGCTGATTTGTTGACCAAGGCATTTGATGCAAAGAGATGAATTCTTGGTAACACATATTGGTATGCTCAACCAATAGACTGCTGCATATGTTGAGGGGAGGTAATAGTTGTTGATGAGACTGCTTTTATACATAGTCTCATCGTCCAAAACGAGCTTTAAATGCATTAAATATCATCAAAAATGCCAAATATATGCTTGTGTTTGTTACCTGTGTATTTTAGGTACGGATATTGAGAAAATGACAAAAGATCACAAGAAACATGCAAAAACGAACACGGAAAACAAAGCCGCACAATGAACTAAGCCCTAAGTGTTTATTTTCTAAGAAAAACCCTTGAAGAAATGAAGATTGTGCAAGAAGGGTCCTCCAATATTGAAGAATTGACACTTTAAACCCTTTTATATTCATAATTACAAGTTTGGTCCTTAAAGTTTGTCAAATTTACAAAAAGGGCCCTCCACTTTGAAGAATTGGAAAGAATGGTCCTTCAAAAATGAAGACTTGTCATTATTTGTCCTCTAAGAAGTCAACAAACAAGTCAACACCTTGAAGAATGAAGATATGCCAAAATCAGTCCTTCAAATATCAAAACATGGCAAGAAATACCCTTTAAAACATTTTGGAAAAAGTTTGGTGGCCAAAGTATGAAAAACCAAACTTATTTATAAAGGGGAATACGTTTTTGGCTGATTAAAACTTGAATGAAAGAAAGAAGGAAAATGAAGGACCAAAGTGGGAAGACATGGAAACTTACCTTAACCACTCACACATTGCCACCTCACCCCACTCACTCTCTCATCCAATCAGAATCCACCAACCTGCCACCTCACACCCCACTCACAACTAATTTAACTAATCTCTGATTAGTTAAATAAAACACGCCTAACACCTTTTCCAAACACAAAAATGGATTAAACCATCTACTATTCATGTTCTTATCAAAATTAGGTTTTCCTAATTGGCTTGAAATTAAACCACCAAAGTATCCAGAAACATGATTAAGGTCGTCTTAATCACATCCCAAATTTAAAAACCATGCCACATCACCCCATTGTCCCACACATGATTCCCCTGCTACACGTTTGAAGAAGATGCCAAAAACCCTGCCAGCATCCAACGTCCAAGATCCTAGCTTCATATCCAAGCTTAATATGGACCCTTGATGCAATTGCAACAGCTCACACCTCAACAAACTACCAAAACAAGTTCACATGTTCAAGAATTTTCAAAATCCTCAAGGTCAAAATGGGACTTCTACACCTTTAGGGTTTACGTTTTTTATGTTCCTAGATAGTCATTTGTAGCCTATATAAGGCATTAGGGTATCCACATTGAGCCCTACTCTTGGTTTTTTATTCACAATTCTGTTAAGCCTTTGTGATTTTGAATGAAAAGTGTTTGAAATTGATGATGAAATCCAAGGGCCAATCTTTCTAGTTACTTGTTATTGATACTTGTTTGTGCTTATTGA
The DNA here is from genome assembly GCA_025667525.1 of Glebionis coronaria. Classification (NCBI taxonomy): domain Eukaryota; kingdom Viridiplantae; phylum Streptophyta; class Magnoliopsida; order Asterales; family Asteraceae; genus Glebionis; species Glebionis coronaria. The sequence continues at coordinate 102,264,292 of CM046876.1, read as the reverse complement.
ATCTTAAAACGTGTTTTCAAACCTTGTGCAAGAAATTGTACAAGAGTTCAAAATCTGATATTTTGCTAAGACTTGGTTTAAACCTTGGAATTCTTGGGGTATAAGTGGATCATATCACCCTGATAAAGAGTTATCAAGGTGTTGTGAGGTTTATAACTTGGGGATGATTAAGTGTGGGAACAATGTTGCATTAATCAGATTTTATTTTCCATTTGTCACCTTTTTGTTTTTCATTTTATTGTTCTAACCTTGTTGAATCTTAGCAGCTTGTTTGTGGAAGCTTGTACCTTGTTTTGCTAGGCACATCAGCTCAAAAATTCGTGAGTATTTACATTTATGAGGTTTGAGTTCTTGAACCCAAAAATCTGAAAAATACTTGATTTTTATGATTTGGTGTTCTGCTTGTGTTCTTGTTGATTTTGTGGCTTAATCTTGCTTGATACTGCATAATATGTCTGTTATTTTGTTTGATTGGGCTTGGGTAACACTAATTCACACTTATACTTGTTTAAATCTTGATTTGAAAAAGATAAGAGGTGTTTGGGTTAACCTGTTTAAGTGCATAACTTGTTATTGTGTTATTGGAAGGTGTTGTTTGTTGTTTGTACCTGCTAAAAACTTGGTTTTATGCTAATATCTACAAGTTTTCAGACTTAAAACATCAAATTAAAGATTGTGCTATATCTCACTTGATTTTGCTGTTGTTGACCTAAGATTATGGAAACACCTAGAGTGTATGCATGTTTAGGGCTATAAAGTGTTAAATCAAAGTTTGTGTAAACTGTTAACAAGATTTGAGTGTTTGAATCTTGCCTTGTGGTCAAGTATATCAGCAAGTGTTAAAATCTGCTTGTTCTTGTTCATCAGAAACTTTTGTGTGCTTGAATCTTGATCTAGACCTTGAACCATTGCATGTAACTTGTTAATTTATGTTCATTTGAATTAAATATAGCTTGTGTGTGCTTTTGGTGAAATTTGGTTGGCTGATTTTTTCTAAAAGTGCTTATTAAGTCAAAACTGCTTATTGTTCATGTCTGATGCTTATCTGGTGATGTTTTGATTAAACTGTATTAATTGGCTGATTGGATTTTGTTTTTGTTATTGATATTGACCCTTTATGTTTAACTGATCATTTGGGTGCCTTTGCTTAACTTGAATCCACAAAAAAGTCACATAAGACAAAAAGTCAATTTGGTCAAGCAATGGAAACTTTTCCCACTGCTCAACCTCCAAAACTAGCCCCTGCTAGTGTAAAACATCAAACAGCTTATTCATAAGCCATTTTTGCTTTCCAGACTTGCAACAACTTATTTTTTGTGATAGATCTTCCTTATTTGACCCATTGATTTGATCTGGAGCTTATTAGGGTTTGACTTTGACTTTTTACTAGAAAACTCAATAAGTTGACTTTTACATAAGTGCTTATCTGCTTATTCTGGCTTATTGCTTGTGCTTATTTGAAAACGTTTTGATTAGTTTGCTTAATTAAGTCATTTAAAACCTTTTGAAAGTTGAATCAGCACTCGAGGTGGTCTAGAACTCAAAAACGACTATTTTGTCATTTTGTGAAGAGAGTCTTGGCTTATTTCAGGCTTATTTCTTATGCTTTTTCAAATTTTCTTTTTATAGATCTCTTAAGCAACTTAAAAGAAGCTTGTGTGTCAAATTTTAGCTTATGGCATCAGCTTATAGCTTAATGGGCCAAAAAGCCCATTAAGAATAAGCTGTTTTGAAATAAACTAGCTTAAACACATTTTCAGCTTTTGGGCCTTCAGAGTTTTGTTCTTAAAATCAAATTTTAAGTCAGATAGAAGATTTCAGGCTTATTTGGACAATATTTTTCTTATTGGGCCATTAAAAGCCCATTAAGGGGTCTGTTTGGACTTTTGGCCCATTTCAAGGCCCAATAGGGGTATTTTATAATTTCAACTTCATTTCTATTTTATTTAGGTTTAAATAAACTTGTTTGTAACTTTTTAGAATTTTTTATAAATTTTGGATTTTTATTAATATTTTATTATTATTTTATTATTAAAAAATTAAAATTTATATTTTTCAAAGTTTTTCATTTTTCTTAGTTCAAACACATTAAGTTAGGTATTTTACAATTTTTAGAATATTTTTATTATCATTATTATAATTTTTAGAATTATTTTAAATTTTAATAGGGTTTTAATTGTTTTTAAATAGTTTTTATTAATTTTAAAATTTTCAAAAATATTATAAATTTAGTTAAGGTATTTTAGAGGTTTACAAGTTAAAAAATCTCATTTTGGGCTTTTTATTAATTATTTTGATTTTTTGGGCTTTAATTAGCATTAAAAAATTATTATTTAATTAAATAAAAGGTTTGAGTGATTTTTGATTTTTTGTAAACTCTAATTAAATTTTTTAGGATTTAATTCAATTTTCTAGGAATTTTTAGGGTAAAATTTTAATTTGGTCACTTTTTACGGTTTTACGTGCACGACTATTCGTCTTAGTTTAATTCATAATCGTAACCGTCATTCTCTTCTAATCTCTTTTCTATTTTTCTTTTCTCATAAATTATAATCACACCATTAATCATTTCTTAACACAATACACAAGCCTCCTTGAGAACGATCCCTACCTTGGGTCATTTACTTGTGGTTTTCCTAAATCACTTGTTAATACTTGCCCTAATTACGTTCTTTTTCCTACAAGACGTTTACTACGACTATCATTTTGGGGCCTCTGCCAGGGAGGCGTGTTGTGTTTTGATTTGAACCATTGTTGTTTTTATAGCCATAATATCCATTTGTATTAGTAGCACTCTACTAATACGTATTATCAGTTTTCGTTTTTTGTGTGGATATTACTATATTGTATACGTACAACAATAAATTCACAAGTACTCCAAAAGTGTGAAAACACAACCTTGATTGGGAGGTCATTACTCAATCATTGTATTCGAATCTCAAACAAGAAAGAAAAGGCAAAATAGATAAATACTTTCGTGAAACTTAATTTTGACAAACACAAACTATAAGGTGGGTATAAGGCGGGTATTATAAAATATACCCTAAGGAAAAAGGCTCTTAAGTGCTTCGCACCGCCTCGTTTCCTCGCTTGCTTGTGAGTGTTTAGATAAAAAGGGCTAATCGAGGGTTTGCCAACCAAAGTATTATCTAAGTATCATATATATTTTCTTGGTTTCAATTGATTAAACCCTCTTGAACGTTTTGGTGCTCCACCAATGTTCTAAAGTCATCGAAGGCGTCCACTTCACGTGATCGTTTTCATTCCTTTAGGCTTCTTTAATCAAGAGATTTGATTAAGGAGGAGATTTGTAGATTTTTGTCTACCTAATACAATCACAAAATCCAAAAAGAGTAAAAACAATCAAAAAGCACAAAAAATTGGAAAAATTAAAAACACCAAAAAGAATCTTCTTTGCTCATCCCCACGTTGTACGTGACGTTTATGCTTACTCTTAATCAAGCAAGACGTGCAGTAAACGAAAAAACCGAAAGGAGTCCACACCTACTCCTAATCTTTCTAGTGAGTAGTCTCCTATTGACGAACCTATCGTAGAAGAAGAACCAACCATGGCGTATCGTACTATGATGGAGTTACTTCAAGCACCCACCGAGGGTTATGGAGAGGCTATTGTGATTCCCGCTATCCTTGCGGAGAATTTTGAAGTAAAAACAGGTTTGTTGTCGATGATCCAAAACAACAAATTCCGTGGTGATGAAAAGGACAACCCGCACAACCATATCCGCCAATTCAATCGTCTTACCGCCACTTGCAAATTTAAGGATGTTGCTAATGACTCGATTAAGATGATGGCTTTTTTCCGTATTCCTTAGCGGGGCCCGCTAAAATTTGGTTAGAGAAAGAGCCACCCAATTCTATATTGACGTGGAAAGATCTCGTTTCAAAATTTGTGAACCAATTTTTTCCGCCCTCTAAGACTACGCATTTAAAAAACGAGATTTCAAAATTTTCACAAGAATTTAATGAGAGTTTTTCAACGGCTTGGAATAGGTTTATGGAATGTTACATGAGTGTCCTCATCACGGGTTTTCCGACTTGCATCAAATTGACACGTTTTACAATGGTTTAAATGATCATGAGAGGGATTATCTAAATGCCGCCGCGGGTGGTATTTTTTTGTGTAAAACAGTGGAGGAAGCGTTGTTGATAATTGAGAATAAATCTAAGGTGTATAGTCCTCGTACACATCGAGTGTTCGTAAGGCTTCGTCTTCGGCTTCACCTTCTTTGTCCAATACCATCGATGCTTGCCAAATTGAGGCGAACTTGGAAAACAAAATCTTTGATAAGCTTAAAGGACTTTTAATTGAATTCAAAGTTGGTGAACAAAGTGCTCCCGCTACGGCTAAAGCGGTTGAGGTTTCATGTATGTATTGTGGTGGAGGTCATGATTTCTTCGAGTGCATTACCAACGGTGGTAACACTTCGAGTGCCTACGCGGCTACGGGAACTTACAACCAAAACGGTCAAGTTATCCGCTCCAATCAATTGACTCCACCGAGTTTTGCTCCCAATCAAAATGCTAACAACAACTATCGAAACAATCAAGTTGGTTTCAAAAACAATTACAAAGGAAACTATGGGAATCAAGGGGCTAATAACAATCAAGTTTCAAACAAAAATCAAAACAATGATTTTCAAAACAACAACAAGGGTTTGCAAACTTTGAAAGATCTTCCAAATGAATTTTTTGAATACGCAAATGGAAACGATGCTAGGTTTGATAATATTCAAAGAGAGATCATTAGCCTAAGATCCGAGTTTAAGAATGACTTGAAAAAGGAGTTGAAAAACGAGTTAGCAAATGAGCCTAAAATCCATACAAACAAAATGGAGGGAAATGTAACTAGGTTACAACAAAACCAACAAAAAATGGAACAAGGGCAACATGAAATAAAACAGGAAATGAATAAGGCAGAGAAGAGGCAATCTATGTTTGAGGATAAAATTTCATCTAGGTTTGAGGCTATAATGTGCAAACCGTCTTCGAGTGGTCTTCCTAGCAATACCATATCAAACCCTAAGGGAGAGATGAAAGTGCTTACCACACGAAGTGGTAAGAAACTTCAAGGAACCGACTCCTCAACCAATTGCTCCTATGGAGGATGCAATTGAGGAAGAACCCGAGGTGGTGGTCGAAAAGGAGCATGTCCAAATCCCACGAAGTACCTCTCATGCCACACCTACGGTTGACCCATTGCCACATTTGGAACCCGAGATTCCAAAGGCTATGCCTATTCCTCAACCCACACCACCTTTCCCCTATCCATCGAGACTTAGAAAGCAGAAACGTCAAGAGCGCGATAATTACCAATTTGAGATTTTTATGAAAATGTTTCGTGACGTTCATTTTAATGTGAGTTTTGCCGATGCTTTGGTCATGATGCCTCGATTTGCCGCTAACTTTAAGATTATGTTGAACAATAAGGAGAAATTGCAACAATTGTCTAGTTGTTCATCGGTTTATCTTAACCGCATACCTCAAAAAGTCAGTGATCCCGGTAAACTCTTGATTCCTTGTGCAATCCAAGATATGGAAGAATGCTATGCCTTGGCCGATCTTGGTGCTAGTATTAACTTGATGCCACTTGCAATCTGCAAGTCGCTCAATCTTCCTAATCTTACTCCTTCACTAATGTCTATCGAGTTGGCCGATCATTCCACGATTCCCGCATGTGGATTAGCGGAAGACGTTTTTGTGAAAGTGGGAAAGTTCTATTATCCGGTAGACTTTATCGTTGTCGATATTCCCATGGATCCTCAAGTTCCTCTCAGTTTAGGTCGTTCGTTTTTAGATACGTCTATGGCTTTAGTTGATGTGCATGCTAGAATTTCAACGATGAGGAACTTGTTATAAACGCAACTCAAAATTCTCCAATTTCTCATGTTTATTCCGTTGCAACCGTAAACCTCGTTGATATGATTGACGTTGTTTGCGAGGAATTTTCACAAGAAGTTTTAGGTTTTGGTGATGATGAAAATAGTGGCAATCCCACTATGCTAGATCCCATTCTTGATAACTCGACACCAACCTTCACTCCATTTGAAGGTGGTGGTTTTATGTTGGAAGAATTCGATGTTCCACGTACTTGTGACGAAGACCTCGAAAATGATGAGGACTTCTCGATTATCAAGGATTTTCTTAACGATTTCCCATTCCCTCTACCCGAGGAGGTTATGAGTATCGAGCCCAAATCTTCAATTGAGGAACCACCAATCCTCGAGTTGAAAGATTTACCTCCTCACCTTGAATATGTATTTTTGGAGGAGGACGACAAGTTGCCGGTTATTATTGCGAAAGATCTTTCGAATGATGAAAAACCGCACTTGTCGATGTTCTAAAGGATTACAAAGGTGCAATTGTGTGGAAGTTATCCGACATTAAGGGGATCGATCCCAAATTTTGTACCCACAAAATCTTAATGGAAGAAGATTACAAACCCGCAATCCAATGTCAAAGGAGGGTGAACCCCAAAATTCACGACGTCATCAAAAAGGAAGTCCTAAAACTCCTTGACGCGGGAATGATTTACCCTATTTCCCATAGCCCTTGGGTGAGTCCTATTCATTGTGTCCCTAAGAAGGGAGGAATGACCGTTGTGCCGAACGATGCCAACGAGTTAATTCCAACTAGACTCGTGACCGGATGGAGAGTGTGCATCGACTATCGTAAGTTGAATGACGCTACTCGAAAAGACCATTTTCCCTTGCCCTTCATGGACCAAATGTTGGAGCGTCTTGCGGGAAACGATTTCTATTGCTTTTTAGATGGTTTTTCCGGTTACTTCCAAATCCCCATCGATCCTCGTGATCAAGAAAAAACTACGTTTACTGTCCATATGGAACGTTTGCCAATCGTTGAATGCCATTCGGACTTTGTAATGCATCGGGAACCTTTCAAAGGTGGATGATGGCTATTTTTCATGATATGATCGAGAAGACGATGGAAGTCTTCATGGATGACTTTTCCGTGTTTGGTAGTTCATTCACTTCATGTTTGTCGAATCTTAAGAGAATGTTGAAGCGTTGTGAGGAAACCAACCTTGTGCTTAATTGGGAAAAATGTCATTTTATGGTTAAAAGTGGAAAAGTCTTAGGGCACTAGGTTTTGAAAGCGGGGATTGAGGTAGATCAAGCTAAGGTAGACGTCATCGCCAAATTACCTCATCCCAAAACCGTTAAGGGAGTTAGGAGTTTCCTAGGCCACACGGGCTTTTATCGTCGATTCATCAAGGATTTTTCAAAGATATCTCGATCTATTACACATCTCCTCGAAAAAGATGCACGTTTTGTCTTTAACGAAGAGTGTGTACGAGCCTTTGAAATCCTTAAGAGGAAACTTACCGAAGCTCCTATTCTTGTTGCTCCCAATTGGAACCTCCCCATTGAGCTCATGTGTGATGCTAGTGACTACACTATTGGGGTCGTATTGGGGCAACGTCATGATAAGCACTTCTTACCTATCCACTATGCAAGCAAAACGATGACCGAGGCTCAACTAAAATACACTACAACGGAGAAGGAATTCCTTGCCGTGGTGTATGCATTTGAGAAATTTCGACCTTATCTCGTCTTGACTAAATGCATAGTGTATACGGATCATTCGGCTATCAAGTATCTTATGCTAAACAAGATGCAAAGCCAAGATTACTTCGTTGAATTCTCCTCCTTCAAGAATTTGATCACAAAATCGCTGACAAAAAAGGAGCCGAGAATCTAGCGGCCGATCATCTTTCTCGTTTGGAAGATCCTCACCAGAGTGTTTACGAGCCAAAGGAAATCACCTAAACATTTCCGCTCGAGACACTTGGTGTAGTGAATTCTAAGCTTGATTCATCTACCCCATGGTTTGCGGACATCGCAAATTACCATGCGGGGAACTTCATCATCAAGGGCATGACGACTCAAGAAAAACGAAAATTCTTTCGTGACGTCAAGTTCTATTTTTAGAACGACCCTTACTTGTTTTGAACTTGTGCGGATCAAATTATTCGACGTTGTGTCTTTGGTACCGAAGCTTCTAACATCCTTAGAGCTTGTAACGAGGGACCCACGGGTGGTCACCACGGTGCTAATCTCACGGCTAAGAAGGTCTTTCATGCCGGTTTCTTTTGGCCTACTATTTACCGAGATGCACATGCACTTGTGAAGTCGTGTGACTCATGCCAAAGCCAAGGAAAAGCCTCACAAAACGATGAAATGCCACAAAATATCATCCAAGTGTGTGAGATCTTTGACGTTTGGGGCATTGACTTTATGGGGCCATTCCCATCATCTCGTGGTAATAAGTACATCCTTGTCACCGTTGACTACCTATCTAAGTGGGTGGAAGGTAAGGCTTTGCCCACCAACGATGCTCGTGTGGTAGTCAAGTTTTTGAAAAGCTTGTTTTCTCGGTTTGGAACCCCTCGTGCGATCATAAGCGATCGTGGAACCCATTTTTGTAACGACCAATTCGAAAGGGTCCTAAGGAAATATGGGGTTACACATCGGCTTTCTACGGCTTGTCACCCACAAACGAGTAGGCAAGTCGAGGTTTCAAACCGAGCGTTGAAAAGGATCTTGGAGAGATCTATTGGAGAGAACCGACAATCTTGGTCGGATAAGTTGGACGATGCTTTATGGGCCTTTAGGACCGCACATAAGTCGCCCATCGGGTGCACTCCTTATAAGCTTGTGTATGGGAAGAATTGTCACTTGCCAATTGAACTTGACCACAAAGCTTATTGGGCCCTTAAGCATTGTAATGATGATATGGAGACCGCGGGAAAACACCAGAAAATGCAATTAAATGAATTGGATGAATTGAGAGACATTGCTTATGAAAATTCATTGATTTATAAAGAAAAGACTAAAAAGTTTCATGATTTAAAAATTAAAAACCGGGTTTTTAGCATTGGAGATCAAGTGTTGCTTTTTAACTCTCGTTTGAAAATATTATCCGGCAAGTTGAAATCCCTTTGGTCCGGTCCATTCACCGTGACTCAAGTTTTTCCTTATGGGACCATCGAGCTAGCTCAAAATGATGGCCCCAATTTCAAGGTGAATGGATATAGGTTGAAGCACTACTTTGGCGGGGAAGTTCCATCCTTGAACTACCTCGACCAAATCACCTTCCCCAATGATAATTAGTATTGAGGGGATCGAGTCGAGCTCATGACTCGGTAATAAAAAACAAGGTGCCTCGTGGGGGAGTCCCATGCTTATCCTTTGTACATATTATCTCTTTTTAATGTAGTAACGTGTGGGGATTTGTGCCCTTCCAACCTTTGTTCCGTGGTTGTTTGTGATATGCGGTTTTTAGATGATCATGATCTTCACGATTGGAGCCTTTCGTGTTCGTTTTATGGGAACACTCGATCGTTTGCTTGGAAGACTTTCTCAATATCCATGATATATCCTTGATTGTTCTAACCTTAGGTTTTTAGCACACTTCATAAACGGCTTTAAATTTAACAGTTACACCCTTTCCATGCTAGATTAAGCATTCAACTACGTCTCTAGTATGGGGGGTTTCCAACCCTTAGACTCGAAACATTGAGGACAATGTTTAAGTTTAGTATGTGGGGGGGGGGGTGAATAGATACTTGCCTTGCCAAACCTTCACGCTTTCCAAAATTTATCTTTTTGTTGCAAAATAAGGCTAAAAATGGCCAAATTTTAAAAATTTTCTCATGTTTTATAAGTGTTTGAAGACACAAATGTAGGTTTTCCGATGGCTAGAATAAGAGTAATTTTGGACACGACCGTGCGTGTTGAGCACTTAGCTTCGGTTCCTTAACTTTTATATTAGGCTAAGTTTCTTAAATGAGGACGAGAAATGATAGAATTAATTATAAGTTACTATGCTAAACGTAGAGTACTCGTATTCTTTAAAAAACTCATGTGTTCTCGTTGTTTGCTTATTCTCCCTTCGCTTGTAAATATTTTTGCTTAATATATATTGACTTAGCGGTTTAGTCTTGATTGTCGGTTTCTAGTCTTTTCTAGTAGCTTCCATATAATTGAATTGGGAAGACATTAAGGTATCGCCAACGTCACGGTTTTGAAGTATGGGCAACCCGAATAATCGAAAGCTTCACCTAATAATAAGATTTCAAGTACTCACCTAAATCAAGCAAACAATTTGAAGCTCACAAGGCCGAAAAATCTATGCGAAATTGAAGTGAATCAAGTCTTAATCTTTGAAGTTTTAAAGATCCACAATTCTCCTTAGCGTGAGGATATACGTCTTTGGCCATAATAAACACCTCATGGCGAGGTTAAATAAAAGTCAAGGCAAGACCAAAGTCATAATAAAAGCTTCATGGCGAAGTTGAATAAAAGATGGAGGTAAACCTATGATAATAAGGCCCTTCCGTTAGGGGGCGTATAAAAGTCTTGGTAATAAGTCTCATGTTCAAAACCATTATAAAACCGTGTTTATCGATCCTTCTTGTTGACTTAAATTTTTGACACCGTTGTCTATTATTAGGGGTTATTAATTCGAAGGTCTTGGTCACACCGTTAGGACTTTATTTTTAGACCTAAATCTCTATCATCGCATAAGTCAAACAATGTATCCTCGTGAAACATTCAAGACAAAATAAAATATAAGAGATACAACTTAGGAAAATGGGAGGATAAGTACGTAATTAGGGCATATGAGTAGTGTTAGCATTACTAACTTATAATGACAATGATCTCGTTGCACGCTTAGCATGGAATTGGGATGAAAATCGAGGACGATGAAATTATTTCTAACAAAGCATTCACGTGTTCTTATTCTATGAACCTAAACGTCCCATTTTGCGATGAAAATCATACATTATGTCTAAAACGTAAGTAGAAGTAATAGTAGTAATGTAGCTAGTTTATCATTCAATAAAAATGAATTGTGGAGGTTCTACGATACTTTGTTCTAGCATTACGTGAGGGCACGATAATGGTTTAATATGGGGGAGTGATGTGACTGCTTTTATACATAGTCTCATTGTCCAAAACGAGCTTTAAATGCACTAAATATCATCAAAAATGCCAAATATATTGTTTTGTTTGTTACTTGTGTATTTTAGGTACGGATATTGAGGAAATTACAAAAGATCACAAGAAACATGCAAAAACGAACACGAGAAACGAAGCCGCACAATGAACCAAGCCCTAAGTGTTGATTTCCAAGAAAAACCCTTGAAGAAATGAAGATTGTGCAAGAAGGGTCCTCCAATATTGAAGAATTGACACTTTAAACCCTTGTATATTCATAATTACAAGTTTGGTCCTTAAAGTTTGTCAAATTTACAAAAAGGGCCCTCCACTTTGAAGAATTAGCAAGAATGGTCCCTAAAAATGAAGACTTGTCATTATTAGTCCTCCAAGAAGTCAACAAACAAGTCAACACCTTGAAGAATGAAGATATGCCAAAATCAGTCCTTCAAATATCAAAACATGGCAAGAAATACCCTTTACAACATTTTGGAAAACGTTTGGTGGCCAAAGTATGAAAAACCAAACTTATTTATAAAGGGGAATACGTTTTTGGCTGATTAAAACTTGAATGAAAGAAAGAAGGAAAATGAAGGACCAAAGTGGCAGACATGGAAACTTACCTTAACCACTCAAACATTTCCACCTCACCCCACTCACTCTCTCATCCAATCAGAATCCACCAACTTGCCACCTCACACCCCACTCATAACTAATTTAACTAATCACTGATTAGTTAAATAAAACGCGCCTAACACCTTTTTCAAACATAAAAATGGATTAAACCGTCTACTATTAATGTTCTTATCAAAATTATATTTTCCTAATTGGCTTGATATTAAACCACCAAAGTATCAAGAAACATGATTAAGGTCATCTTAATCACATCCCAACATTAAAAAACCATGCCACATCACCCCATTGCCCCACACAAGATTTCCCTGCTACACGTTTGAAGAAGATGCCAAAAACCCTGCCAACATCCAACGTCCAAGATCCTAGCCTCATATCTACGCTTATTATGGACCCTTGATGCAATTGCAACAGCTCACACCTCAACAAACTTCCAAAACAAGTTCACATGTTCAAGAATTTTAAAAATCCTCAAGGGAAAAATGGGACTTCTACAGCTTTAGGGTTTACATTTTTTATGTTCCTAGATAGTCATTTGTAGCCTATATAAGGCATTAGGGTATCCACATTGAGCCTTGCTCTTGGTTTTTCCTTTATTCATAATTCTGTAAAGCCTTTGTCATTTTGAATGAAAAGTGTTTGAAATTGATGATGAAATCCAAGTGCCAATCTTTCTAGTTACTTATTATTGATACTTGTTTGTGCTTATTGAATCTTAAAACGTGTTTTCAAACCTTGTGCAAGAAATTGTACAAGAGTTCAAAATCTGATATTTTGCTAAGACTTAGTTGAAACCTTGGAATTCTTGGGCTATAAGTGGATCATAGCACCCTGATAAAGAGTTATCAAGGTGTTGTGAGGCTTATAACTTGGGGATAATCAAGTGTGGGAACAAGGTTGCACTAATCAGATTTTATTTTCCATTTTGTCACCTTTCTGTTTTTCATTTTATTGTTCTAACCTTGTTGAATCTTAGCAGCTTGTTTGTGGAAGCTTGTGCCTTGTTTTGCTAGGCACATCAGCTCAAAAATTCGTGAGTGTGGATGTACATTCATGAGGTTTGAGTTCTTGAACCCAAAAATCTAAAAAATACTTGATTATGATTTTGTGTTCTGCTTGTGTTCTTGTTGATTTTTTGGCTTAATCTTGCTTGATACTGCATAATATATATGCTATTTTGTTTGATTGGGCTTGGGTAACACTAATTCACACTTATACTTGTTTAAATCTTGATTTGAAAAAGATAAGGTGTTTTGGGTTAACCTGTTTAAGTGCATAACTTGTTATTGTGTTATTGGAAGGTGTTTTTTGTTGTTTGTACCTGCTAAACACTTGGTTGTATGCTAATATCTGCAAGTTTTCAGACTTAAAACATCAAATTAAAGATTGTGCTATATCTCACTTGATTTTGCTGTTTTTAACCTAAGATTTTGGAAACACCTAGAGTGTATGCATGTTTAGGGCTATAAAGTGTTAAATCATAGTTTGTGTAACCTGTTAACAAGATTTGAGTGTTTGAATCTGGCCTTGTGGTCAAGTATATCAGCAAGTGTTAAAATCTGCATGTTCTTGTTCATCAGAAACTTTTTTGTGCTTGAATATTGATCTAGACCTTGAACCATTTCATGTAACTTGTTAATTTATATCCATTTGAATTAAATATAGCTTGTGTGTGCTTTTGGTGAAATTTGGTTGGCTGATTTTTGCTAGAAGTGCTTATTAAGTCAAAACTGCTTATTGTTCATGTCTGATGCTTATCTAGTGATGTTTTGATTAAACTGTATTAATTGGCTGATTGGATTTGTATTTTTTGTTGTTGATATTGACTCCTTATGATTAACTGATCATTTGGGTGCCTTTGCTTAACTTGAATCCACAAAAAAGTCACATAAGACAAAAAGTCAATTTGGTCAAGCAGTGGAAACTTTTCCCGCTGCTCAACCTCCAAAACTAGCCCCTGCTAGTGTAAAACATCAAACAGCTTATTCATAAGCCATTTTGGCTTATCCAGACTTGCAACAACTTATTTTTTGTGATAGATCTTCCTTATTTGACCCATTAATTTGATCTGGTGCTTATTAGGGTTTGACTTTGACGTTTTACTAGAAAACTCATTAAGTTGACTTTTACATAAGTGCTTATCTGCTTATTATGGCTTATTGCTTGTACTTATTTGAAAACTCTTTGATTTTTTTGCTTAATTAAGTCATTTAAAAACCTTTTGAAAGTTGCATCAGCACTCGCGGTGGTCTAGAACTCAAAAACGACTATTTTGTCGTTTTGTGAAGAGAGTCTTGGCTTATTTCAGGCTTATTTCTTGTGCTTTTTCAAATTTTCTTTTTACAGATCTCTTAAGTAACTTAAAAGAAGCTTTTGTGTCAAATTTTAGCTTATGGCGTCAGCTTATAGCTTAATGGGCCAAAAAGCCCATTAAGAATAAGCTGCTTTGAAATAAGCTAGCTTAAACACATTTTCAGCTTTTGGGCCTTCAAAGTTTTGTTCTTGAAATCAAATTTTAAGACAGATAGGAGATTTTGGGCTTATTTGGACAACATTTTTCTTATTGGGCCGTTAAAAGCACATTAAGGGGTCTGTTTGGACTTTTGGCACATTTCAAGGCCTAATAGGGGTATTTTTGTAATTTCAACTTTATTTCTGTTTTATTTAGGTTAAAATAAACTTGTTTGCAACTTTTTAGAATATTTTATAAATTTTGGATTTTTATTAATATTTTATTATTATATAATTTTCAAAGTTTTTCATTTTTCTTAGTTCAAACACATTAAGTTAGGAATTTTACAATTTTTAGAATATTTTTATTATCATTAGATTAATTTTTATAATTATTTTAAGTTTTAACAGGTTTTTAATTATTTTTAAATAGTTTTTATTAATTTTAACATTTTCAAAAATAGTTTTAAATTTAGTTAAGGTATTTTAGAGGTTTACAAGTTAAAAATCTCATTTTGGGCTTTTTATTAATTAATTTGATTTTTTGGGCTTTAATTAGCATTAAAAAATTATTATTTAATTAAATAAAAGGTTTGAGTGATTTTTGATATTTTGTAAACTCTAATTACACTTTTTAGGATTTATTGCAATTTTCTAGGAATTTTTAGGGTAAATTTTAATTTGGTCACTTTTTACGGTTTTACGTGCACGACTATTCGTCTTAGTTTAATTCATAATCATAACCGTTATTCTCTTCTAATCTCTTTTCTATTTTTCTTTTCTCATAAATTATAATCACAACATTAATCATTTCTTAACACAATACACAAGCCTCCTTGAAATCGATCCCCACTTTGGGTCATTTACTTGTGGTTTTCCTAAATCACTTGTTAATACTTGTCCTAATTACGTTCTGTTTCCTAAAAGACGTATTACTACGACAATCAGCTGTACAAATTTTTATACTAATTTTTATTCTATAGTCTATGTTTTATGTTTTTGATGTGATTGCAGGTTGATAGAAAAAGATAAAAGAGGTAATTATGATAGTGGAATGCATGAACTGGTCAAAATTGTGAGGTACCGTTATAACTCCAAGTACCGCTAGCACAAATACAAGTACCGAGTATGTTCCATGTACCGCTCCATGTCCGTTGTACCGTTAAGGGTCTCTTTTGTAAATTTGGTGGTTTCTTCGCGCTTGGGTTTGTTATTTACTTAACTACTTACTCCAATTACACAATTGATTCACCTAATCTTTTATTTTTATCTCTTGATTCTATAACCTTCTCTCTAATTTTTCGATCATCAAAAATACTAATGGCTGCTTTACATGTGATCTCTAAGCATAATTTGGTTGCGAATCTTGCTATGAATGATGACTCTCATGGATTCCATGAGATTCTTGGTTTCTTATCTCGAAGTCATGTTCGTTTTGCACCCACTATAAGTCCCATTGTCTCTATTTCCATTGTTGAACAATTTTGGAACACTATTATGTTAGGTACTTGGTTTGATCAACCTTGCATCAGGGCTAGAGTGAATCATCAAAATATATATGTAACTGAGGTACTACTAAGGGCAAGTTTGAGATTAAATGATGAAAATGGACTTAGTATGCTTAATAACACAGAGATTCATGATGGCCTTGCAACCATGGGCTATGAGGGTGGTAGGGAAAGTCTTACTTTCTTTAAAGCTTTATTTTCACCTCAATGGAAATTGCTTTTTCATGCTATTATTCACCGTTTAAGCTCTAAAAGTACATCTTTTGATCAAATTCCTACTGCATTGGCATCAGCTGGTATTTGTCTAGCAAATAACAGAGTTTTTAATTTTTCAAAATTGATTTTTGAAGGCATGACTAGGCATTTGGAAGGAATTAAAAAGTTTTTCAGGTATCCTAGATTCATTCAGACTTTAGTTAGTGACCAAATACCTAACCTACCAGAGTTAACTGATACATGGGATGTTCCTACTTTCACAAAGAGATTCTTCTCTTTCTTGACCAAACAAGGCAATGCCTTTACAGAATAGTTATACCATTGTTTGCTCATATGTTAGCCCAACCTGCCAATCAAGAAGGTGAGGAACCTAGCAATGCTAGTGCTTCTCAGCAAACTCCTCACCAAAGATCCCATTCCCTAAGAAGATTCACAATCTTCTTCTCACAATGTTGGTGCTCCACCAAATAATGATGAGATGATCCATACACCTGCTGCTTCTATTGCTGCTAGTGGTTCACCACAAGCACAAGCACCAAAGGTGGTGGATGTTGCAAATTTAACTTCTTTGTGTACTAGTTTGTCCCAACAGGTACAGGTGTTGCAGAAAGAAAAACCGGTTCAAGACAAGAAAATTATTGAATTGGAAGCTAGCCTAATCAAGTTGAGGAACAAAGTATCACCTTGGATGAGGCAACATAGATCTATTCAGAAGGTTGCACTCAATAAGCAAAGATTCAGGAACCACAAGAAAAGGCAACTAAATGCAACCAAACAGGGGAGAAATTATGAAGAACAACCACCTTCTTTTGATAATCAAACAAGGGTCTCTGGAAATGACATCAATTTTGAGCTGGATGAAGATGTCATGGGAACTTATGAAGATGGAACTGGTTTAGAGACTGGTGTGGATGAACCTTCAAATATGGAGATTCAACAAGAAGAACCACAACCTACTCATGAGGAGCCACAAGTTGAAGAAATTATGGTAACTCAGCCAGCACCAACACCTCAGTCACCACTTCAAGTGAATTGGAGTACTTTCTATGAGAAGTGGGAGGAAATTAACATTCAATTTCCTGTATCTTCAACTCCATCACCATAAAGACAAATATGGTTTCAAAGGAAACAGACTTTGCTAGTACTGTCTAGATCAAGAATGAGCAATAGATCAGACAAGACTTAAGAGGTGCAAGTTGAAATGATGGCTTCCATGGAAGAAAGGGTATCTAGGGATACACAAGTGACTGAAGAAACAAGTGTGTGTAATACTGGTGAAGTCAACATTGTTGAAGATCCAAGTACTGCTAAGACAAATAAGCCGACTGCAAGTACTTCTGACATTGTTGAAGACCCAAGTGATGCTAAGCCAACTAAGCCGATTGCAAGTACCGCTGGTGATCATCCTTCACTAGAAAGTCAAACTCCTTTTGGAGAAGATGAGACTTTAGCCCAATTACTGCTTGACTTATGACAGAAGAATTCAGCTGAGAAATCAAAACAAGCAGAGGCAGAGAAAAAGACACAACAAGAAGTTCTTGCAAAAAAGGATCAAACTAAAGGTAAGAAAGTTCAAGCTTTACACCCCACTAAAGGTATAGTTATTCAACAGCAAGCTGATGAGGAAAGACCTTCCAAGCTGAAGAAGAAGCTACCTAAGATTAATCCAAAAGATAAGGGGAAGAAGCAAATACTATCATAATCTGAAAATGAAAGTGATTCTGATGATGACATAAGCAAAGTCATGTACAGATTTAATCAATTGGACCATGATGAGGAATATGCTCTTAGGATGCAAGCTCAGATTCGTGAAGAAGACTTACAAGAAGAACTTGAAGCTAAACAGCATTTGCTAGAAGCTAAGAGAATACAACAAGAATGGAACATACAAGAGTATGATAGGATTCAAGCTAAATTACATGCAAGTGAGCTGCTTACAGACTCCTTGATAGCTGAAGGAGAGATGCTTATGATGAAGAAGAGAAATCAAAGTTGATTGATGATCTGGTAAGGGAGCAACAAAGGTTCTTTGCTGAAAAGAGAAGAAGAGAAAAGATTAAGCCTCCAACTACTATGCAGATTAGGAATCAAATGATGAACTTTCTTAAGAAGGTTAAAGCTTTGAATCATATTCAGCTGGTCAAGAAGTTTTTTGAAGAAATCAGGACTTTGTATGAGCAAAATAAGAGAACTAAATTGAATTTTGTTGAGATTGGATCTGAAGCAGATAGAATGGCTGTTGAAAGACATAGAAGACATCTACAACAACAAAGATAATTTAGAAGCACTCCTAGAATTGAGCCAAGTACTGCTGAACCTACAAATATATCTCCACCTATCAAGACCACTTATGTGAGGAAGAATAGAAAGGAGAAGGTAATTTCAAGGGAGGAAGAGACTGCTCAAAGAATGAATGAAGGAGATGAAGCACAAGATATTGCTCAGACTGAAAATGTACATGCAGTAAATACACAATCAACAGTACATACTGAAGAGATGGCACATACAAACTTGGAAGAAGGTTCAACAGAACTTGAGGGAACCTCCAAGGGTGTTAAAAGAAAAAGATCAACAAAGACAAAGAAGAAAGCCAAGAGGGCTAAGTCAACAGCAGAAGATAGTGATGATGATGAGAGATTGAAGAAGTACTTGAAGATAGTAAAATTTGAAGATCAATGTATTGATTCAGAGATTTTTGGAAATAGATCATCTATTGCTAGATGGATTTACTCTATGGATCAAGGACTTGAAGCTCATGGAATTCAAATAACTAATGGCACAACAAGGATATTCAAACTTTTGGAGGATATTCTTCACATTCTTGACAGACAAGATATTCAAGATCTTTTCAGGTTAGTTTAAGAAGCCAGTGCAGGTAAAACTGAAGTATCACTATTATATAGGGAATTTATCTTTATGTATGAACCACGCAAGTGTGATCAAGAAATGTTGAAGGTATTAGAGAATCAGGTTCCTAGTTACTGGAGATATTACAGGTCATGTGGATTACATATTTTGGATATAGATGATGTTACATACTATATGCTGCAAGAGACGACCTACCCATTTAAAAGAAGATGGTTGGAAAGAATGTTGGAACAAAAATTGGAAGTTACAGAAAAATCTGTTGATGCTTTGGAGTTGATCAGAATGGTTAAACAACAAATCAAGGATTTGAAAGATGAGGAAGAAGCTGAGAAAGAGCCTTAAGTGTTTGACTTTCAGTCACACTTCGCAAATGGTTCTCAGTTCACCATGTCTAACACACATAAGAACTGGCTAGTCCATAAGCAAACGTTTTGTGGTAAAGACTTCTCAAATCCGTTGAAAGCTGGTAGTTTGCTAAAAACTGTATGGTTCTGACTCACCTTGTTTTGAGATAAAGAGTTGGCTAGTCCTAGACAAACGATACTAGGTAAAGACTTCAAATCCGTTGATGGTTGACAATTTACCAAAAATTGTAAGGTTATCAGTACACCTTATTCTTCATGAATAAAGTATTGGCTATTCTAGAGTGTACGACTAACTGGTAGAGAATATATCAAATCCGTGGATAGATGGTGATTTGCTAAAAATCATGAAGCCAATACAGATTGGTTTTTGTTGTTAACTGTTTTATTTCAGGTATGAAGATTGCAAGCAAAGAAGTATTCAAGAAGAAAATACTTAGAAGGTTTTGTCTTATTCAATCAAGACTGAAGTTCATGATTCATAGTTCATAGATTTAACTCAAGAAGACAATTACTGATGCTGTAAAGATAAATGAATGTTTACAAGACACAAAAAGATCATAGTTTGAAGATAAAGATGATATTCATGTTGTTTGAAGATGATCTTATCAAAAGAATATCTATATTGAAGTGTTTGGCTACATTCAGTTGGATACAAATACAGATTACCAAGTTCAATCCAAGGATGAAGGAAAGACTGAAGACATGTATTCTAAATACATTCAGTACAAGAGAAACAAGAAGACAACAAGTTATCATTCTTGTTTAGGGGAGGATTGTTGTGATTTATTTGTTAAGTGTCAAGTACCGTCAGTGTAATTTAAGTACTGTTAGTATTATGCAAGTACCGTTAGTGTTAACGCGGTACATAGTAAGTACTGCTACATATAAAGTAAGTACTGCTATATTGATTAGGACAAATATATCTCTGTATAAGATATGTCATAGTTATAGTTAGAGTATATCTTATGTGATATACTTAAATAGTTAGAATATTGATAATATATTGTCTGTGATATAGTTATCTTTATAGAATATTCTAAGGTTTCTAGGGTTCCTTACTCTATAAAAGGAACATAGGTACAACGTCATTCATGTACCTCATTCAAGTCGATTAATAAGAGAATCGAATAGTTAAAAGTAATTATGTTCTTCTGTGCTTTATAAGTTAGTTTCCGCATAACTTATTTAGTTTGAGTAAGAGTTCTCAAAGTGTTTTAGTTTGATTACAAACTACTATACTAGTTCTTAACATAATATAGATCCAATCAAAGGGATCAACACCTTTAATCTTCATACTATTACTTCAACAGGTGGTATTACATGTTTGATAGCTAAAGCTTCTAGTTATGAGTCTAATTTATGGCATAGGAGGTTAGGTCATGTGAACTTTAAGAACTTGAACAAACTTGTTAAGGGAAAATTAGGTTAGAGGGTTACCTACCAAATCTTTTCAAATGACCTTACATGTATTGCTTGTCAAAAAGGTAAACAACATATAACCTCTTGTAAAACCAAGACTGTCAATTTAGTGACTAAGCCTTTGCAACTCTTACATATGGATTTATTTGGCCCAGTTTCTGTTAGGATTATTAGTCACAAGACCTTTTGCCTAGTTATAACTGATGATTTTAGTTGATTCAATTGGGTTTTCTTTTTGCTACATAAGAATGAAACCGATGAATTACTTAAAGACTTTGTTACATTAGTTGAAAAGCAATTCACTAAGCAAGTTTTAATCATTAGGACAGATAATGGGACATATTTCAAGAATGCTGAATTTGATGAATTCTCTAGGTCTAAGGGTATCAAGAGTCAATTTAGCAATCTTAGGACTCCACAACAAAATGGAGTAGCTGATAGGAAGAATATGACACTAATTGAGGCTGCTGGGACCATGTTGGCTAATTCACTTTTGCCTAATACATTTTGGGCAGAGGCAATCAACACTGCATGCTATGTGCTTAAAAAGGTTTTAGTAACTAAGCCTCATAACAAAACACCTTATGAACTTTTGATTGGCACTAAGCCAACCATAAGTCACTTAAGACTTTTGGGTGTCATGTTTCAATTTTGAATACTCTTGATCAGTTGGGAGAGTTTTATGGAAAGTATGGTTCAGGATAACTAGTGGGGTATTCTGTGCAAAGTAGAGCATATAGGGTTTACAATTTGACATCAAGAAAAGTAGAAGAGATTTCCCACGTCATCTTTTTAAAGAATAAGCCCAATGTCACAGGAATAGGTTATGCTTGGATGTTTGATTTGGATTATCTAACCAACTCTATGAATTACTATTCTATGCAATAAGATTGTCAAACTAACAATGCAGGTGAAGAGACCAATACAACAAGCACATGTACTCAAGAAGGGAATTCTTCTACATCAGACACTTAGGATGATGATGATGATGCTCATATCTATGTACCAGTTTTATCTCCAGTCTCACCTACATTACCAAGTCTACAACAGAAGCAACTAGTAATACCAAATCAAGATCAAGCCTCACATGATGAACTTCAGAGGCTTATGGATCAAGAAAAGGATGCTACAGCTAATGCTGAGCACACTAGGGAAGAACCCTTGAAATCACAAAGTTCAGCAGTACATATGCAAACTAGTGATACTTGACTTTCAAGTACTGCTGATCAAAATTCTACAAATATTGTTGATTCACTAGAAGACATTCTTCAATCTATGGATGATGAAGATGCTTATGCTAGTCCAAAGGAAGGAATCTTCTCAAACTCTTCCTATGATGAGCAAGGTGTTGTGAATGATTTCAATAAATTGGAAACAATTATACCAGTCATTCCTATTCCCACTCACAGAGTAAACAACAATCATCCTATAGCTCAGATAATTGGAGATCCAAAGTCTGTTGTGCAAACCAGAAGACAAGTTAAAGCTAGTATTGAATCCCATGCACTTGTGAGTTATGTTAAGAAACAACAAAGAACAAATCATAAAGATACTCATCATTGTTTGTTTGCTTGTTTTCTATCCCAAGTAGAGCCTAAGAATATTTCTCAAGCTCTTAGAGAAGAAAGTTGGGTGGATGCTATGCAAGAAGAGCTTTTGCAGTTTGAACTACAAAAGGTTTGGATTCTTTTTTACCTACCTTATGGAAAGAGAGAAATTGGGACAAGGTGGGTGTTTAGAAACAAGAAGGATGAAAGGGGTGTTGTTGTCAGGAATAAGGCTAGCCTTGTTGCCCAAGGATACAGATAAGAAGAAGGGATAGAGTATGATCAGGTTTTTACACCAGTGGCAAGGATAGAAGCCATTAGGTTATTTTTTGCCTCTGCATCATATATGTGTTTTATAGTCTACCAAATGGATGTGAAAAGTGCTTTTCTCTGTGGCAATATTTATGAGGAGGTATATGTATCACAACCTCCAGGTTTTGTAGATCCTAAATTCCCCAATAGAGTCTACAAAGTTATCAAAGCTCTTTATGGTCTTCACCAAGCTCCTATGGCATGGTATGTAACTCTTTCAAATTTTCTTTTGGAACATGGATATAGGAGAGGGACTATTGATAAGACTCTTTTCATCAAGAAGGATGCCAAGGACATCATCTTAGTCTAAGTATATGTGGATGACATTATTTTTGGTTCAATCAAGAAGTCACGGTGTGAAGAGTTTGAAGTTTTGATGAAAGGAAGATTTCAGATGAATTCTATGGGAGAGCTTACTTTCTTTTTAGGACTTCAAGTCAAGCAAAGGAAAGATGGAATATTTATCAGTCAAGATAAATATGTTGATGAAATCTTGAAGAAATTTTCAGGTATGGATACAAGAAGAACAAGTACACCTTTTGAACCCAAGAAGTCTTTCTCAAAAGATGAACATGGTGCATATGTGGATCTTCACTGATATAGGTATATGATTGGGTCACTGATGTATCTTACTACTTCTAGGCCATATATTATGTTTGTTGTGTGTGCTTGTTCAAGGTTTCAAGTCAATCCAAAGGTTTCACATCTACTTGTTGTGAAAAGGATCTATAAATATCTCAAAGGACAACCTAACTTAGGTTTAGAGATTCTACCTTTGACTTAGAAGCTTACTCAGATAGTGATTATGCTGGAGCTAAACGTGATAGGAAGTCCACAACAGGAGGTTGTCAATTCCTAGGAAGAAGACTTATTTCTTGGCAGTGTAAAAATCAAACCATTGTTGCTACTTCTACTACTAAAGCTGAATATGTGGCTGTTGCTCATTTCTTTGGACAAGTACGTTGGAATCAGAATCAAATTTTATATTATGGTTTCAATTTTATGAATACCAAAATCTACATTGATAATGAAAGTACTATATGCATTGTCAAAAATCCAATCTTTCACTCTAAAACCAAGCATATTGAAATAAGACATCAATTCATTGGAGATGATTATGACAAAAAGCTTATTCAGGTTTTGAAGATCAATACAGATAACAATGTAGCTGACTTATTGACCAAGGCGTTCGAAACAAAGAGGTTTGAGTTCTTGGTAACACATATTGGTATGCTCAACCAATAATTGCTGCATATGTTAAGGGGAGGATATAATTGTACAATTATTCTGTTGATTATATTGTATAGTGTTTTGTAGTTGTTTGTGATGTGATTAAAGCTTTTTGGATCAAGGTAAAAGAGGATACAATGATAGTAGACTACATGTACCGGTAACTATCTTTGAGGTACCGTTTTGGAAACCAAGTCTGCTAGATATAATTGAAGTACCACGTACATTCCATGTACTACTATTTGACCGTTGTACCGTTGGAGGGTCTCTTTTGTAGATTTGGCGGTTTCTTCGTGCTTGGGTTTGCTTCCAATATATAAACCAACCCCAATTACATAATTGTTTCACCTAATCTTTTATTTTTACACCTCGATTCTATAACCCTAATTCTTTTCTTCGATCATCAAAAACAACAATAGCTGCTCTACAAGTGATCTCTAAACACAACCAAGTTGCTAAGTTTATTCGAAACACTGATTCGCAAGGTTTTCATGAGATACTTGACTTTCTTTTTAGAACTCACATACAATATGCACTCACTGTAAGTCCTACTGTGTCTATTCCTATTGTTGAGCACTTTTGGAGGACTGCCTCTATTGGTACTCGACATAATCAACCTTGCATTAAGGCTAGGGTTAATGATAGGAACATATATGTTACAGAAGTTCTTTTAAGAGCATCATTGAGACTTAATGACGCTAATGGAATTAGTATGTTCACAGACTCAGAGATACATGATGGGCTTGCAGCCATGGGATATGAGGGTAGTAGGGAAATACTTACGTTCTTTAAAGGGTTATTTTCACCTCAATGGAGATTACTTTTTCATACTATTATCCACTGTTTAAGTTCTAAGAGTACTTCTTTTGATCAACTTCCTGCTGCTTTGGCATCAATTGGTATTTGTTTGGCAACTAATAGAGTTTTTAACTTTTCAAAATTAATTTTTGAAGGAATAATAGGAACTTCTATGCCTCTAAGAAATTCTTAATGTACCCTGGGTTTATTCACGCAATAATAAATGACCAACTCCCTAATCTACCCACATCATCAGAAACATAAGATGTTCCTACTTTTACTAAGAGGACCTTTTCTTTTTTATCAAAGAAGGGTACAACCTTTACAGGGACTGTAACACCATTGTTTGCCCATATGTTAGCTGATAAGGCTAACACAGAGGATGAGGATCCTAGCTCAGATGGTGAACCTCAGCAAACTCCCTCTCACCAAAGTCCCCAACCCTCTGGAGAAGTTCAAACTTCTTCTTCTCATAATGAGACTGACCAACCCATCTCTGATGAGATGATCCATACACCTACTGCTTCACATGATTCTAGTGGTTCACCAACAACCAGCGCAACAGAGGTGTTAGATATTGCAAATACTGCTTTATGTACTAGTTTATCTAAACAGGTCAAAGATTTGCATGATGCTAAGCTTTTACAAGATGAAAGGATTGAAGAGCTATATGCCAAAATCAAAAAGCTAAGGAGGAGAGCAAATCCATAAATCAGGCATCACAGGTCCATTCAAAAGGCTCAGTTGAAGGAGCAAAAGCAAAAGTTAAGAGCCTTCAGAAGAAATCAACTGAAAGCATCCAAACATGGGAGGAAATTAGAGGAAGCAATATCTTCTTCTGATATTCCAGCTAATTTTGGAAAGGAACTAATTTTTAGGAAAAGAATGACTTTAAAGATGGTTTTGAATATTTTTTGAATCACACCAACATGGAAGATCAGCCACAGAATCCATTATCAGTTGAAGAAAATGTGGTTACAATAATGTCAATTCCATAACAAAATGTTGAAGCAATGGAAGAAGTAGCAGATCAACCCCAACAACAATCACCACCACCACCACCACATCATAAGTTGATTCTAGAAGCTATTTGGGAAAGATTTTATGAGAAGATTTAAGATATTGATCAAACTTTTCCAGTTATTACAACCCCACAACAACAAAAGACAAAATTAACTTCAAAGGATGAAACAAAGAAGGGTGATGGGTCTGACAAAACTGAAGAGTTGGAGGCTAAGAAGACAGCTTCTGAGGAGAAGAAGGTATCTAAAAATACCTTGGTGATTGATGATAAAGAAGTGTCTAACACTGGTGAAGTAAATACTGCTGACCCAAGTACCGTCAAGCCTAGTGCAAGTACCGCTTCAAGTGTAGGTACTGCTGGTCAAATATCTTCACAACCAACTTCTAAAGAAAGCTCTACTTCATATTTTGGAGAGGATAAGACATTAGCAAACCTTTTTCTTAGTATTAAGGAGAAAAGTTCAACGGAGAAAGATAGACAAGCAGAAGTTAAAAGAAAGGCACAAGAAGAAGTTGTGAAAGCTCAAGTAACTTCAACAACTGAGACACAACAAGAAAACGTTGAGGATCCACAAGTATAACAAGATCAACCTGTGAAACAATCAAAAGTTTCTAGTGAAGTCCAAGATAAAAGAAAGAAAGTTCAGACTTCATAGCCTGCTATAAAAGGCATTGTCATACCAGGTCAACAACCCAATAAGGGAGGAGTAACAGATCTTCAAGGTTCACAAGGAAACAACCAAAGATTGACGCAAAAGACAAAGGAAAGAAGAAGTTACAGTCTGAATCAGAAGAAAAAGAAGATAGTGATTCAGATGATGTAGATAATGCCATGAATAAATTTCATCAAATGGAGAATGATGAAGAAGTGGCTTGGAGATTACAAGCTATACTTCATGAAGAACAACAACAAGAAGAACTTGCAGCTCAACAAGCATTGCTTGAAGCACAAAGAATACAGCAAGAGTGGAATGTTAAGGAATATGACAAAATACAAGCTGAATTAAAAGCAAGTGAGCTTCTAGCTGAGTCTATGATAGCTGAAGAGAGAGATGCTTATAATGAGGAGAAAAGGCAAAATTGATTGATGACTTAGTCAGAGAGCAACAAAGGTTCTTTGTAGAGAAAAAAAGATTGGAGAGAGTTAAGCCTCCAAAAACTAATCAACTAAGAAATCAAATGATGGCCTATCTAAAGAAAGTGAAGCATTTTACTCATGCTCAGCTAGTTAGAAAGAATTTTGATGAAATCAAGGCTCTCTATAAATAACACAAGAAGAGAAACCTAAACTTTGTTAAATTGGATTTGAAGCAAATATAGAGCTATTGAAGAGGCTAAGAAATGTTTGCAACAACAAAGACAGTTTTGAAGTACCTACAGACTTGATACAGAAGGAAGTTCTCCACCAATTAAGGCTACTTATGCTAGGAAGAATAAGAAAGATAAGGAGACTCCAAAGGAAGCAGAAACTCAAGTATTGGATGAGGGTAAGAAAGCTCAAAGTGTTGAAATGACTGAAAATGTACAGGCGGTACAGACACAGTCAACGGTACATGGAGAAATGGTACATAAATAAGAACTTTTGGAGGAAGATACTGTTGAAATAGAACAAGAAGTGGGGACCTCTAGAGGTACTAAAAGAAAAAGATCAACTAAAAGGAAGCACCTAGCTAAGAAAACGGGAAAATCTATAACTGATGAAGAAAGTGATAGTGATGAGAGCTGTAGAAAGTACTTGAAGGTAGTTGGATTTGTAGATCAATGCATGGATACAGAGATCTTAGGAAAGGAATATTCCATTGTAAGATGGACTTGTGCTACAAATCAAGGACTTGAAGCTCATGAGATAACCAGAACAAATGGAACATTCAGCATGTTTAGGTTATTAGAAGAAATTCTTCATATAGTTGATAGATAAGATATTCAGGATCTATACAAGTATGTCCCAGGAGGAAGTGAAGGAAAAGAAGAAGTCTCACTATTGCTTCATGAGTTAAAATTTATGTATGAGCCACATAATGTTGATTAAGAAATATTAAAGGAGTTGGAAAACAAGATTCCTACCGACTGGAGATACTTTAGATCTTGTGGAGTGTATACATTGGATGTAGATGATGTTACCTATTATATGCTTCAAGAGAATAGACACCCTTTTGGAAGGAGAATGCTAGAAAGGATGTTGGATCTTCAACCGGAAGTTTCAGAAGAATCCACCAGTGTTTTAGAGTTGATAAGGATGACCAAACAGCAAATTAAGGATTTGGAGAGAGAAAGGGAAGCTGATAAGGAACTTTAAGTGTTTGACTTTCAGTTACACTTCACAAATGGTTATCAGTTCACCATGTATAATACACATAAGAACTGGCAAGTCCATAAGCAAACGGTTTATAGTAAAGACTTATCAAATCCGTTGATAGCTGGTAGTTTGCTAAAAACTACATGGTCATTAACTCACCATGCTTAATTACAAAGAGTTGGTTAGTCCTAGGGCAAACGGTTCTAGGTAAAGACTCTATCAAATCTGTTATATGGCTGACAGTTTACCAAAAATTGTAGGGTTATCAGTACACCTTATTCTTGATGAATAAAGTATTAGTTATTCCATAGTGTACGGCTAACTGGTAAAGAGTAAATTAAATCCGTTGATAGCTGATGAT
This sequence comes from Glebionis coronaria, assembly GCA_025667525.1. Taxonomy (NCBI): domain Eukaryota; kingdom Viridiplantae; phylum Streptophyta; class Magnoliopsida; order Asterales; family Asteraceae; genus Glebionis; species Glebionis coronaria. Next base: position 102,236,283 of record CM046876.1, on the reverse strand, counting down.
TTGCTAAATATCATGATGCCAATATAGATTGGTTTGTTGTTAACTATTTTATTTCAGGTGAGTAGATACAAGCACAAGATGTTGATTTATAAATTATCTCAACGACATGTTCAAGGAGATTCATGTATGTTCAAGATCAAGAAGATCACAAGGAAGTTTTGTCATCATCAAAGAGGGGAAGATTATTGGGCTAAAAGCTTAAAGATGATAAGCTATGGTGGTCTGCTATATGAAGTCAATATTATTCCTATCAAGTGTAAAGAATATCAAGACACAAAAGATCATACTTTGAAGACAATGATGAAGATCATAAAGAATTAAAGTTCATTATATCAGAAGAAGATCTACAGCAGTGTTTGGATACATTCAGTTGGTACAAATATCAGAATAACCAAGTTCAATCTAGATTTGAAGTGAAGTTTGAAGACATGTATTCTTATACATTCAACACACAAAGAAACAAGAAGACAACAAGTTATCATTCTTGTTTAGGGGAGGATTTTTGGGAATTATTTGTAAAGTACTAAGTACCGTTAGTTATGTACTAAGTATCGTTAGTTATGTACTAAGTACCATTAGTTATGTACTAAGTACCGTTAGTTATAGTAAGTATTGTTAGGGTTAGCACGGTACATGAAAGTATTGTTAGGTTAAATGTAATTACTGCTATTATAGATAAGGAAAGGAATATCATTAGTAAAGATATGTTCTAGGTATATTGAGAGTATATCGTCTGTGATATACTTAACTAAAGAGAATATTCTAGGGTTCCTTACACTATAAAAGGAATGTAGGTGCATTGAGTTTATTGTACCTTTTCCACAGTCGATTAATAGAATCGAATAGTTAGAGTATATTGTTGTTCTTCTTTGCTTTCATAAGTTAGGTTCCGCATAACTTATTAGAGTTTAGTAAGAGTCTCTCAAGTGATCTAGTTTGTTTGCAAGCTATTGTGCAACCCTTAACAGGATCTCAATCTATTCAAAGGGATCAACATAAAATATTGGCACAACATCTAGCAGCTGCCACATATTCAGCTTCTGCTGAAGACATGGCAACTGATTGTTGCTTTTTAGCACTCCAACACACAAGTTTGCCACCCAGCAATTGGTAAGCACCAGATGTGCTTTTTTGTCCAAATTGCATCCAACATAGTCAGAGTCTGAATACCCTTTAAGGTTAAATCCTGAGGACTTGGGGTACCAAAGACCAAGACTGGGGGTACCTTTTAGATTCCTGAAGATTCTCTTCACCGCAATAAGGTAAGATTACTTTGGATTTGCTTGATACATTACATAAATGCAAGTAGAGAATTGAATGTCAGGTATGCTGGCTGTTAAGTACATTAGAGATCCAATCATACCTTTGTATTGATTCTCATTGACTGATTGTCCATTGAGATCAGCTCCTAAGTTGTTAGAGGGTACCATTGGAGTCTTTCCTGAAGTACTGTTGATGTCATACTTCTTTAGTAGATCCTTGAAATATTTTTATTGATTGATGGAGATGCCTTAGTTAGATTGTTTTATCTGAAGACCAAGGAAGTAGGTGAGTTCACCCATCATACTCATCTCAAATTTGATGGTCATAAGCTAGACAAATTTTTTGCAAAGTTTCAAGCTTGTTGAATCAAAGATTATGTCATCCACATAAATTTGCACTAGGATGGTGTTAGTTTTAGTCTTATAGATGAACAAGGTGTTACCTATTTTACCTTTGACAATTTTATGTTCAATAAGGAAGGTTGAGAAAGTTTCATACTATTCCCTTGGGGCTTGATTTAGGCCATACAAGGCTTTGTAAAGCTTGTAGACATGGTTGGGGTATTCACTACTCTCAAAACCCAGAGGCTGAGTAACATAAAATTATTCCTTTAGATCACCAATTAGGAATGCACTTTTGACATCCATATGGTATATTGTGAAGTTCATGTATGTGGCGTAAGCAAGGAATATTCGTATGGCTTCCATACGAGCGACTGGAGCAAAGGTTTTATCAAAATCAACACCATACTCTTGATTGTATCCATGAGCCACAAGCCTAGCCTTATTTTTTTTTATGTTAACGGGTATCAAAAGTTTCAAAAATTATAACAATATATATATATATATATATATATATATATATATATATATATATATATATATATATATATATATATATATATATATATATATATATATATATATATAGAGAGAGAGAGAGAGAGAGAGATGGGATCAATAGAAAACTTCATCTCAAAAGAAAACCTAAAAAACCTACTCCCAACCTTTGGATCAAAGCTCCTTCCCCTCCTTTTTTTATATTCTAAAGTTCATGGGTCTCTTTGTCATTTCTTAATTTTCTAGGGGCTGTTTGTGTATTTCTTTAAATTTCATTTAAGTCTGGTGGATGTTTTTCACTTTCTTTTTGCTGATAACGTTTCTTTAACTTTTTTATCCGTAACATTTTTTAGTCACCCTTTTTTTTAGGTTTTAGCACATGTGTGGTTATATCCGTCAGATTTATAGACTGGAATATTTTTCCCGGATTTTTTATTAAAAACGACTTTTTTAACCGTATTTGCTTTTAAAAAACTGACTCTAAATTCACTAACACACTGTTTTAGTCTAACTCAATCCACAACAAGGACATTAATTCATACGAACAAGAGGTCTACAAATACTATCATGCACTCAGAAGATAAAAAACACTATCATGAACTCAAGATTTAGGACTAAAGCTGATCCAAAACCACCCTGGACCGGGAATAGTCTTTCAATATACAGTGCCAAAGGCCCCCATTGTACACGGGTACCTCTTAATCTCATCCAAATATAACACGAGGAACTTTGACCAAATAAAGATCACCTTTAATGTATATGATACCATCTTCAAGCAACTTTGTGATGCTGAAGACGAGACCAAGACAGTAGTTGCTTCCGACCAGAAGATACCGCTTTGTCTTCATCTTCTCTGCAACTCCAAAAAGGCCAATCAGTACAATAGTCGGCAACAATTAATGTAACTTTGACACCACCATTTCTGTTGAGGTTTTTTATGAGCACTTTAACCTTTAGGATGACTTACAAAGATAGAATCTGATAGCTTAACCTTTAGGCATGACCTTCGGCTGGATAAGGTACAAGAAGAGCGTGTGGCTTTCCCATCTCAATTCATCAAATAAACCGCCACCCATAAGCAGCTTATACTGCCAAACAAGAAACACTAGCATACTTATAAATATTAGCACATACGACGCGCCAAAAGTTTTTAGCCTAGCTAGAAATACCAGCATACATTTCCGTATCATCACCTTTGAGAGAATATCAACAAACACAAGATACCCGTGAGTATCTAGTCATTGTTATCAATGTACTTCATCCAGCCTAACGTCAAGCCTAAAGGTGATGATATGGAAATGTATGCCGGTATTTACAGATAATAAAAGTCTTCCCTTTAAGATAAACTACAATTACCTGGAATATTATCAAATGACCATAGTTTTGTCGGTGAATTGTAGGACACGTCACTACTAGTGACTTTTCCATTCAATATATCACCAAGAATATAATTAATGAATTTACTGAATGACACTAACTTATCACGTGAAGAAATAAAAACCGTTTATTATTCTTTGAACACGTAGTGTTCCCGGTCAACCTCGATTGACGCGTTATATACCCAACCATCATGATTCTCTGAATAATAATAAGATGAATACTTTCGAGTAAAGTATCGGTACCAATGAACTACCAATGAACTGAGTTATGTATAATCTAACACTACAGATGCCCTACTCTAACAAACAGATACTGTAAGATGCATAATCGTTAAACTTTAAAGCTTTTCATTTTCAGAGTAAACCATATATAATATACTCACGGAAATTTATTTACCAGCGATAAAACTAATATTTAGTAGTGACTTACTTTTGTTGCACAATGAACTGATACTGCATTGGAATACCGTGCTCCAAGGTGAGCGAGTGACCTTCATCAAAGCAAAATTCTGCACATATTGCACAATGAGTAATCCAATAACAACAAAACATAAAATTTTGCACATATATGATCCTTTTGTTAACATAGAAAGCTCCCACTTAAAATCTTTCATCAATCTTCGACAATTAGTAGACGTTTGTGCTTTAATGTAACAAGCTTATTAACAAAACCCTTAAAGAATAATATCATGTAAAAAAACACTGGATATTTACTGTTTACAAGTACAGAAACAAGCAAAGTTCGTATATAGCATATTTAATGTATGTATGATGCATGTTGCACAAGCACGCCATCAATTCTCATAAGAAAAATCATCAGAATTTAGAGCAATAAGAAAAATAACTTCACAAAAAATTACTTATGAAAATCTTAATCTCATTTCTTTCTATGTTTTGTCTCGTCTTTCTAGAATGTATAAGTGTGCCCGGTAATGAGTAGATCCCGCGCCATCTTCCTTGTGGAAGCTGACCCTGACCACAGACCTGTTATATGTGTATCATAACATATAGTCACCTACATTCCATGTCAACTAAATAAGACCGCCCCTGCACCTTACGTCAAACACCCAAGTAGAATAGTCACCTCAACCAACCACCCTAAAAAATCAGCAAGGCACAAATCCTAATACTTCTAGAAGTGAACGTTCTACCAATCACCCAAGAAGACACATAGTCTAATGCCATACCCTGAACATCAGAAGCTATTGTTCAATATTTATCAAAGTCCATAAAAACCGAAAGCTGTGTATAGGTGCATAAGAATGTCAAATTTTTCAAAAAGAAAACATTAAACGTACAAACGGATGCACTAATAGTTTTAATGATACACTAATAATATTAATTGATGCCCTAATAATATACATTGTTTCCCTAATTTTAATGTCACAGGTTGGATTTGAACTTGAATTATCAAACATAACGATTAAGTATAGAAATATGTGGGAATAATATATACCTACTAAATTGATAAAAGAGAAGATAACCTTGTGGCAAATTGAAGTGCGAATTGTAATTTTTGCATAGTTTACACGGATGGGGGGCATTGTTGCTTCCAAATGCTACCTTCCATGTTCTGCCCTCAGCTGGGGACCTTTTTGGGCGGTTGATAGGCCAAGCCATAACACTTAGAGCAGTTGGAAGCATAGACAAGAGATCTGCATATCTCAGATTGCTTATAATCTTGCTACAAAAATATATGAACATGGTCAACATGTATATCAGAGATAAGTTTGTATATCATTCCCTAATAACACTCATTGAATCCCTAATTCGATAATCCTCTATTCTGTGATATTTGTATGCCCTACTATGATATAAACAGATGAGCTAAAGTACCTCAAATGGATGCACCAAAAACTATTGATTTTTGAAGGACCTACTTTGAAATTACACTAATAGTAGCAATGAGACAATCAATGGTAATAAAAAGCGTAAAAAATTAGAAGTTCCAAAGTCCAATTTCATAATATTCACTCAAAGCATTTATCATAAAGTAATGTAGATCAAAAGGAAACACATAAACATTTTTACCAACCTGGTTTAAAGTGCTACTATGAGCTTTAAATTGTATGTGCTCACGGTCCCTTAGTTAGCTGATGTTTTCTCTCACTCTCTTATATGTCACCGGTAATATAGAAGCGGACACACTAATAGCAAATATACGATTCGGATAAGTTTCATTTTCCTCAATAGACCGAAAAAACTCAAGTATATATTAAAGACCCTAGCTTCTTGAAGAAGTGCTCCTTTATCGATTCAAGCAAAGGGGAAGTAATCGACTGCATATCACAACAAGACCTTAATCAAATATACACGTCGTCTGATTGCAATAAAGTTCCAAAAATATCATGATCATTAACGGAAGATTCACTAACAGGATGTTTGGAACTGCTTATTTAAACTAATTATATGCTTGAAAAATTATCATTTTGGTACCTCTTAGCTTTTTAGCTACTTGTTTGCCAAGTAATAAGTATATATGCAGATTAGTAAACTATGTTAAAAATGTGACATTTCGCAAAGTAGACTACAAAGAGGCTTACATTGACAGAAGCGACGCCCTGATCTTGTAGAAAAATTTCTGCAGGGACATGTACAGGTCTGGAAAGGCAAGTGACTACTAATCACAACACCTCACTTTTTTCCATAACTTCCCAAGATATTGTGCTTCCAGGTTTTGAGTTTCTTGTTGTGTGATTTTACTAGGGATAAACTTCTCAAAAAGTGTACCTATGGTGTTCAAGAGAGGGAAGTTAATACACGACTATCTGTTTGAGGGTACTGACATAAACAAATCTCTCTTCTGCAGCAGCTGCGCATATATCAGAGAGGATAAGTGTCTTAACTAGCTAAAGATACTCACTAGCTACGTTTTGAGCAGAGGTCTGCTATGCCAGTTTATTGTTTTATACTAGTATTCAATTTAGTTTTGTAGTTTTTTCAAGAATATCATTGGTCGAAATTAAGTGATGACTTATCAAGTATCTACTTCAATGGTCAAAATTAATCTACATTTACATATACACAATTATGCAATTCACGCATCCATCCGAGGATAAGTGTCTTAACTAGCTTAAGATACTCACTGGCTACATTTTAGCACATGTCTGCTATGTCTGTTTCTGGTTTTGTATCCAATTTAGTTGTTTAGTCTTTTCAAGAATATCATTGAGATAGATAAATATATGACTAGCATTTAAATAGATTTATCAAGTATCCACTTCAATGGTTAAAACCGATGTGCATTTAAAGATACAAAATTATGCAACTCACGTAGTACTAAACATCATCAGCAATTACTTAATAAGTATAAAATCAACTATCATAAAATTTACACTAATTAAGCACAATCTCTACTATCCAAAAGTAAGAACTAATATGCATTCATCACTATGAGAACTTCATGTATGTATTATCGACTATTCTACACCTCAAATCAAATATTTTAAAATCGATCTCCGTGTGTGGAACAAATAAAGTACACTATTAACTAAAACACTAATCACTAATATCACTAACTATCTTACACTACAAACCAACTTAGCACAAAATGTAATACTTTAAGTAGGTCATACCTCTCTTTTATGCAGTACAGAGCTTTCACCGCTTCTTCTTTTGTGTGCCCAGCTCAAAACCAGAAAGCACAACTGTAAATTCAGAACAACTACTTTAGTTTCATGATGAAACAGTTTTCCTTATTTCATGACATGTATCATCACCACCTCCTAGTTGGTGGGCTCCAACAGGTCCATCCAGTGCCTCTTTTCAATTTTGACTACACATGAATGCAAACCGTTAGATAACACTCTCATCAGTATGCTTCAATATACGAAAATATGCCCTAATATAGACTTAAAGTAATGCTCTAATACAGTCTTAAACTGATGCCGTAATAAATTCATAAATTGATGCCGTAATAAATTCATAAATTGATGTCGTAATAAATTCTAAAACTGATGCTGTAATAAATTTTAAAACTGATGCCGTAATAATTTCTAAAATTGATGCCGTAATAATTTCTAAAATTTATGCCGTAATAATTTCTAAAATTGATGCCCAAAATATTTGGCTGTTACCGACTTGCAACAGTTCTTCATCTATCCATTGTGTGTTTAGGACATCTCTTAGAATATGTAGACACTTCTGTAAATCCTCCAATACAAGACCTACCTTCTGCAACGTTTAGTGATTCATCCAACGTTTCGTGATAGATGATTTATCATCGGTAAACACCTTCTGCAAATCCAATTACTAGGGGTCAAAATAATCATATTTTACTACCTATAAGAAAACTAGTTATTGAGATTGACGGAAAATTTACATAACTATGTGTAGCTCTCGAGCAACTAATGACCTGAATATCCCATTCATTTGAGATTTTAAGTACAAGTAATCAATTTGTAAACGCACATTCTTAACCCCTCATATAAAAGTGATTGAAAAGTAATAATGACTACTGATAATAGCATACGACAAATTATATAAGAGATCTCTTGTCTCTTCATATGTTAATTTCGCAACGTCAAAGATCCTTCAACTCTTTTAAGGTGTCTTTAATCTTCTCCCTAAATAATCAAAGATTTTCAATGAATATTTCATATCGTACTTTATATTATAGAAAAGCAGCATCTGGTATACAAGTTAAACCTCTTTCATTTTTTACACTCTAAAAATGCACATTATTAATAATTTATTAATAAATATGTAGCTGCAACATTATCTAATATAAGTCGACCGCTACTCACCCGACCAAATGACGATATTATCTAATAAATATGTAGCAAAAATATGTGAGATGTCTTTGAGAACAAATGATAATTATCGTTGCATATTTGACAACAGTGCAGAGTACATGTTTGCATTGTTTGGTAATATTGTATGTGCATTGATGAGTGCTTATGTTATATCCCTTAACAGATCCGAGGAACAAAAAGATAAAAACCGCAAAAGAAACCATGAACACACCAATATAGGTATTCGTTAAATAGGAATGCACGCGCTAAAAAATGAGCAAACATCGAGATTTAAGACCAACCAATAAAAAAATTTGTAAATCAAAATCATCATTTTGACTTTCATTACATTTTATTAATGTCTTAGAGCTAATAAAAACACAAAATCAATCCTAACACTCCCGATTTCGAAATTCAAAAGCTGCAAAAGCTAACTAAAAACCAAAATAAGATTATTCGAATTTAATACTACCTGAAGTGCAAGTTCAAGTTTATTTCAAAGCTGAGACAACGAGAAACAACATTGAATCCTCTTTCAATTGATTATTCGAAAGCAAGAAACTGAATCAAACCCCCTCAACAAAAACATCGATTCCTCTTTCAACTGATTCACCCAATCCTCCCATCACTATCCTACAGAACACAAAAACACCAAATTTCAAAACCCTCAAATTGTTCGAAGAAGCCAATTGGAGGAAGGATAGCGACGGTACTGGTGGCTTGACCGATGGTGACGGCGTACATCTAGTAGTCACAGGAACAAAGGTGTGGTGGTGGACGGCGTACATCTGGTGGTGACGGAGGCTTGACCGGTGGCCACCTGAACAAAGGTATGGTTAGGCGGAGAATATGATACGGACCGTGTTTTATAAGGAAGGTGTCTGTGTGTTAAACCGTGTTTGATCAAGTGGGAATGAGAAGTTAGCAGATCAAACCCTCCTTCTTTTGTCAATTTTCGTTTTTTACCCTGAAGTTTTATATATTCCAAAACGTTCCATGTAATTTGTTTTCTAAGTTTTCTATCAACATAAGATTTTCTCTAGAACCCATCCCTATATATATATATATATATATATATATATATATATATATATATATATATATATATATATATATATATATATATATATATATATATATATATATATATATATATATATATATATATATATATATATATATATATATATATATATATATATATATATATATATATATATATATATATACATATATATATATATATATATACATATATATATATATATATATATACATATATATATATATATATATATATATATATATATATATATATATATATATATATATATATATATATATATATATATATATATATATATATATATATATATATATATATATATATATATATATATATATATATATATATATATATATATATATATATATATATATATATATATTTATATATATATATATATATATATATATATATATATATATATATATATATATATATATGTATACATATATATATATATACATATATATATATATATATATATATATATATATATATATATATATATATATATATATATATATATATATATATATATATATATATATATATATATATATATATATATATATATATATATATATATATATATATGTATATATATATATATATATATATATATATATATATATATATATATATATATATATATATATATATATATATATATATATATATATATAGAATTTGGATCACGTGAGAACTTTTTAAAATTGAAAAATTAAGAACTATTAAAGAACCAATAACCTTAAAACAAGTGGCAAAAAAATTAAAAACAGAAAAAAACTAATTAATATAATTAAAAGGGTAAATTTGATATTTAACACCCCTTATCCCTTCAACCCTAATAAATTTCTACTCATCTCTCTCCTATTGTTAATACACCCGCCTCCATTCTTTTTCTCCCTTCAAATCTCCATTTGCAAACATTAACACAAAACTCTTGTTTTATTTTACCATAAATTCAGCCACTATCATTAAAGAATAAACACCATAAACCACAGACACAAAACCGTCCGGTATAGTGATCTGCTTATCAGTCGTCTTAGTGTCGGGTGTTGCTCGTGTATCGAGTATTGGGTTTTATCGGGTATCAGTGGACTGCGCTTTTACAATGACGGGCTTTGTTTATACAGCGACTGGTTGCGTTTTCCGGCGAGGCCATAACTTAAATCCGGTGCGTTGCGTTCTTACAACGAGTGCAACTGGGTTAATGAGTCCATCAATGTGATTTGGTATGTGTCTGACGTTGGTGGTCTTTTGCTTTCTTATAATTCAAATCTTTATTTAATTTCAAATGGTAATAATGATGGTTTGACTAAGTACTTACATGGTGGAAGTTGTTGTGAAAATGTCAGATAAGAACAAAAGAGGATTTGGTTTAATTAGTTGAAAACAAGATGCGTGAGTTTGGTACTGTTTTTCCTTTGTTGTTTTTGTTTTGGTATGTCTATTCATATAGAATTAGGACTTTTGTTATCAGCGATGCATTGCGGTTCATGAGTTTATAATTTTTGATTGTACCAGGATGTGCCAGTTACAAATGTTTCGTACAGCAATGCATTATTTATTTCAGAGATGATGCGTCGGTTATTTTCGAAATGACGCATCACGAAGCATCAATTATTTTCGAGATGACGCATCACGATGCATTAGCTATTTTCGAGATGACGCACCACCATGCATCAGTTATTTTTGAAATGACGCACCACAATGCATCATTTATTTTTCGAGATGAGGCACCACTATGAATCAGTACACGATGCAATCAGTTATTTTGAGATGATGCATATCCATGTAAATGTGTATTAGTTCGATTTTATTAGTAAAATAATAATCTGTTTAATATTTTTTGGAAATGATATATCAATCTATATTAGTTTATAATAAGTGTTTTCACTTATAGTGTTCATTGTATCAAATTAGTGTATATTTTTTTTGTGTATCAAATTCTAGGAAATTACTAATTGATAAAAAGACACAGAATATGTTTATCAGGAATTTAAAACAAACTAGAAATTAAAAGAAAACAGAAAATAAAGTTGACAAGCTTTTAATTTAATTTCCCAAAATGTCCTCATGACCATATTTATTTATTACACCACTATTGACCAATTACTAATCTCATTAAATACTAAATATTAGATCTAACGGTTGTTATTAGTTCTTATTTTTACAACATTAATTTTGATCTCACGTTAACCTCCCTCTATATATATATATATATATATATAATGTAGAGATTTTGCTAGGTTGAAAAGTTCGTTTCTCGGAATCTTCTCGAATTGATCACGGTTCAATGTGTGACTCAGTTGTTCTTGGTAAATCGAATGAAAGGTTTGTCGTTGTCTAAAACTAATGAAAAAATAAAGACTTGAAACAATTAAGAATAAAATAAAGACGGTAAAAAGAAATACTGAAAGATAAAAACTTAACGAAAAGTAAATGACGAGAAATTAAAAGCAATAAAGGTAAATAACTCAAACTTACACTTAAACTAAAAGGAAAGCAAGTAAAACTACAACGAAAGAAAAAGGCGGGAAAAATAAAGCTTAAGAATTAAAACTGGAAAACACTCATTCGGAATAAAACTATTCATCCGGAATATGTCACTTATCCGGAATAAACTATTTGATTCGGAATAAAGTGTTGATCATTAATAAAAAAAGAGGGAAAATGGTTGATTCGGAATAAACAGTTTGATCCGGAATATTTGAACATTCCGGATGAAACTCTTGATTCGGAATACTAGGTATTCCGGATGAAGTCCTTGATTCGGAATATTAGATATTCCGGATGAAGTCCTTTATTCGGAATATTAGATATTCCGGATGAAGTCCTTTATTCGGAATACTAGATATTCCGGATGAAGTCCTTTATTCGGAATACTAGATATTCCGGATGAAGTCCTTTATTCGGAATACTAGATATTCCGGATGAAGTCCTTTATTCGGAATAATAGATATTCTGGATGAAGTCCTTTATTCGGAATACTAGATATTCCAGATGAAGTCCTTTATTCGGAATAATAGATATTCCGGATGAAGTCCTTTATTAGGAATACTAGACATTCCGGATGAAATCAGTTGATTCGGAATATCTAGGCAAGTATGAAGAAACAGTAACTAGAAGATGAAGAAACAGGGAATGAAAACCAAGCACGAATTTAATCAAAACTAATCAAGATTAACAAAAAGATTAAACCAAAACAACCATAAATGATCTACTAACAATAACCAATCAAAACAAATCAATAACACCAACAATCATAACCAAAATGATCAAAACCCACTTAATCAAAACTATGAAAAATCAAGAACATGAACAATAAAGATGAAGAACAAATCAAACAAGAAAGGTAGAAGGAGATTAACAATAAAATGAAGATTCAAGAACAATAAAATGGTGGAAGAATGGGTTGTCAAGCCACCAACCCCCTCAAAATGAAGGAAAATCTAAAATATATAGGGAGATTAGGGAGGAGCTTAGGAAGCTTCCTCCCTCTTTCTTCTTTCTCTAATTGCATGCCTAAGTCCTTAATCTTCTTTAATCTTTTGACTTCAATGACTTTTTCTTGGGATTTCTTTAAACTCGTCTTGAATTTTCTTCATAAATAAGACTCGAGTTCTTCGGCTTTTAGTAAACTTCTGACTTTTGACTTTTTCTTCGATAAATCTTCAGAATTGGTCTTAGACTTCCGTTCTTTTCGCACTCTTGATCTTTCGACTTCGTCTTTTGTCTTTTTCTTCGATAAAAGCCCGTGAAAGCCGTGTTTTCTCCACTTTTCACCTTTTCGTCCTAAATCACAACAAAAACACAAACCACGCATAATTCCGACATAAATGACATAAAGTACACGTTTTGGATCGGTTATTATTGTAATTAAATGGTAAAAAGGATGGGTGTTTTCACACCTATCAAATCCCCTACACTTAACCATTAAAATGTCCTCATGCAATGCATTAGTTACAAAGCACGATTACACTTTTCATCATAATCAATTCATATTGGCCTTTATTAAAGAGATAGAAAATAACAAAACAAGTAAAGAAATCAAAAGCATACCTTGGGTTTTGGAAATGTTGTGAATGATCATCATCCTCAAGTTTTCACTTTCTCCAAACCAAGCTTAAAAACGAGATCATTGTTATTTAAGTTAGCAAACTAACACGAACTCATGTGGGCCAATTATTCACTTAGACTCCCTTATTCCTAGGTGTATCTCTTATATTTTATTGTTGTCTTGAATGATCACGAGGATGCATTGTTGACTTATTTTGATAGTTATTTAGGCTGAAAATAAAGTGAACGATTTAATCAATAGTTAGCTAAAGGACAAAATCTTTTAAAACTGCTTCTCGGGCCTCATAAAGTTCATATCTTGGCATAACTCGCTTCGCGATTTGAGACCTTTCTCGGACCGATATTTGGCAGCGACTTCATACTTCAAACCTTGAGAGACGTTCATGAAATAATGGCCTTCTCTTCATAATAGGAATTTCTTCACTTGAAGTTTTGAGAGATTCTTCATACTTGGACCACGACTTCTTCATTTTTCTCCAATCATTATTTTGGACTTTGATATACAACGATCCGCCTCCTTTTTGGACTTGGATTTATTTATCCTCATACCTTGTTAGGGCCTTTTCGGATAGACTTCTCCATGACTTTTTGGGAGTTTTTGCTTTTCATCGTGTGTCTCGATCCTTCATATTGATTTTTGATAAATGATTCTTCACATCACTTTTGGATCTTTAGCAACAAAATGTAGCCCTCATGTCTTGTTAGGACCTTTTTGGACTCGCCAATCTTCGCATCCCGCTTCAATAAGTTATGCCTTGGCTATGAACTCTAATCCATACCGAGCAACTTTTAAACGATCTTGGGCTAGAAGCTAAGTAACTTTTGAAATCGTACAACCTTATTTATTGTAGATAAATTTATTAACAAGCGATGGGAGAATAGGCTTATAATTAACTCACATAAATTCACGAAAGAATACCAAACTTATAATTGACTCTATCATCTCTCGTTCTCCACAGTTTAAAATCTCAAGGAATGAGACTCGTGGATGCTTAGCCTATTAAATCAAAGTTTTGGGTTTTCGAGTCGCCTATAGGATCTTGCAAACTCTTAGACTTTTTCAAGTTTAGAAATCGCATTTTAAAGATCCCTTGATAAACGACTCTCTAGGATCAATTATAGGAACTTGCGAAAAGTTCTTGTTCTTAACCCGTGAGAGTTAAGACTTTCGCGTTTTAAAGCTCCCTATATAAAAGCCTAGCAAAACTTGACTTAAACACGTTAAGGATACTAGCTAGAGTAAACTTAAATAAGTAAACTCGGGTTGAGTCAAAAGATTCACAACGTTTGAAAATTAAAACCACTTTATTAAAAATTTTATTCTAGCAAAGAAGGAAAATAACTATACAAAGGAAAAACTAATAGGCCAAAATAGATTAAAAATTTTGAAAAATGTCGAAAAATTGATTTTCTGGTTAAAATGAGGACAAATACAAGGAAAAGGCCACTTAACTTCGATAGAAGTCCCCCCTACACTTAATATAAACACTGTCCTCAATGTTTAACCATTTGGGAGTAAACTCCCCTACACTTAGGACATTTTGCACGTTGTTTAAATCTTGCTAAGGAAGAGACAACTAAAGAGATTCCTATTTAATATTGAGAAATATAAAATAGTGAATCGAAAAGAGTTTAGGATAGAACCGGGAAGAAAGGAACACGGAATCACGTTTCGTCAAAAGTCATCAAGAGTGTGTCTTTGAAGCTCTAATCCCTACACATGATAAGAAGAAAGCAAGAAACACCACGGGGCTCCCCCTACACTTATGGTAAAGATAGATAGATAATTGGGTTGCCTCCCAAAAAGCGCTTGTTTTTGTTAACCGAGTCACGAGCCTGACTCGTCTCCGAATTAAATGGTCCATGGGGAAGCCTCGAATGTAATACCGGGATCAAAGACTTTGTCCTCGTTCCCGGAGGACATCAAAGAAGGAGAGGCGGGGTGTTAAGTCTTAAATGGGAGAAAGGTTCTTTCAACATACTTATAGTATGTGAAATCATTATCCACGGGAGGTGGGGTGGGTGAAGTAAGCACATTGTCTTCCCCCAAATACAATGGATGCTGAGCATTCGGCAAAGCCGTAATGTTATCAATGATAGCATAATCAATGTCACCTCCCGGGTCAAAGCACGCATCCTCCGTGATAGTGGCTAAAGGGGAGGATGCAAGGTGCTCGGGAGGGGGACTTGGGTCAATACCTTCCTGCAGCAAATTATCAAGAATAATATCCCCCTCCGTATCATAATCATCAATACCTGGAGGCATGGAGTGAATGTCGATTTCTTCCAGCAATGGATCATTATCTTCAACGGGGGGAATAGATGGAGGTAAAGACTCGGAAATAGGAGGAGAAGTCAACTCTTCGATTTGAGCAATAAGAAGGTGCACTTTCCGTAATCTATCGCGAAAAAGCACGTCTTCCACCTCATCCACAAGATCAAGTTCATCGGTGAACTTCTCGTAAGCCGGAGAGAATAAATCGTCATCGCCCGCATCTCCCGGTGGAGATTGAGAAATTTCAAAAGTGAAATTCTCATAGCGGGGAGAAGAATCGTCATAACTAGGATCGACCTCTTCCGTAAGAGCAACGTCGTCCTCAAGCTCCATAGCAGGTAAGTCACAAACCTCATCATCTAATAATTTATCGAGACCAACATCACTAAGCTCATTCAACGAATCAAGATCCTTAGACGCAGTAGGAACATCGAGAGTAGGAGCAGCAACTTCAGAAGATGTGTTGAAAGTGCATACATCATCATCGTCATCATCATCATAATAGTATTGACGCACAAGAGGAGGGGTAGAATCACTAAGATTAGATACTTGCTCTTGTTGCAGTCGCTTTTCCTCCGCCCATGCTTCTTTTGTTAAAGCAACGGCTTCTTGAAGTTGCAAAACAATGGAGTGTGTTTCGTCTTTCAAAGTAGTGAGTTGTTGGGCAAGACGAATTCTCTGAGAGGATTGATGATTGAGGGTGTGATGTGGGGGCTCAAAGTATTGAAAACCTGAATTATAGCATGGGTGTGGCTCATAGTAGTTCATCTGTTGAGAAGAATTAGAACACGGATTTGGTTCATAATAATCCATAGGTGAAGAAAACTGAGGACACGGATTTTGCTCATAATAATTCATTGGTTGACAATAAGAAGTATCGTGAGGACCCCCACAGTTGTTGCAAAACGGGTAAGGAGAAAGACTGGTTGCGTCTTGTGGATAGCTATTATCATTATCATAATTGTACCCCGGTTCTTGCCCGTGACCATACGGGTATCGAACCGGGCACAAAACATGCCAATAAGAATCGCTTCGACAATAGATGCACGGGGGAACAGGAGGTGGATTCAAAAAGGACGAATTAGTCGAGTTGCACAAGGGACAAAATCCGAATTGTGTGTTGTCGATATCGTTTCCGCACCGTTCACATGTACACCATTGACAAGAGTCGTTCCCGTATAAATCTCTCCCACACCCGACGCAATGGACATAAGCATCCATAAAGAAAAATAGATAAGCAAGAAGAATATTTTTGGTGCAAAACTTTGAAAAAGAAATGCTTTTTATGATTTTTCAAATGTTTTTGGATTTTTGAAAATTTTGAACACAAAAAATAACGTTCACGAGTGAACGGATCCCAAAAGACAACGCGTCTCTCACAAAAAACCGTTAATCCTCACGAAAAGAGTCGGCAGCGGCGCCATTTTAATGTAGAGATTTTGCTAGGTTGAAAAGTTCGTTTCTCAGAATCTTCTCGAATTGATCACGGTTCAATGTGAGACTCAGTTGTTCTTGGTAAATCAAATGAAAGGGTTGTCGTTGTCTAAAACTAATGAAAAAATAAAGACTTGAAACAATTAAGAATAAAATAAAGACGGTAAAAAGAAATACTGAAAGATAAAAACTTAACGAAAAGTAAATGACGAGAAATTAAAAGCAATAAAGGTAAATAACTCAAACTTACACTTAAACTAAAAGGAAAGCAAGTAAAAGTGAAACTAAAGAAAAAGGCGGGAAAAATAAAGCTTAAGAATTAAAACTGGAAAACACTCATTTGGAATAAAACAATTCATCCGGAATATGTCACTTATCCGGAATAAACTATTTGATTCAGAATAAAGTGTTGATCCGGAATAAAAAAAGAGGGAAAATGGTTGATTCGGAATAAACAGTTTGATCCGGAATATTTGAACATTCCGGATGAAACTCTTGATTCGGAATACTAGGTATTCCGGATGAAGTCCTTGATTCGGAATATTAGATATTCCGGATGAAGTCCTTTATTCAGAATACTAGATATTCCAGATGAAGTCCTTTATTCTGAATACTAGACATTCTGGATGAAGTCCTTTATTCAGAATATTAGATATTCCGGATCAAGAGTTTCATCCGGAATATTCAAATATTCCGGATCAAACTGTTTATTCCGAATCAACCATTTTCCCTCTTTTTTATTCCGGATCAACACTTTATTCCGAATCAAATAGTTTATTCCTGATAAGTGACATATTCCGAATGAATTATTTTATTCCGAATGAGTGTTTTCCAGTTTTCAGTTTTAAGCTTTACTTTTCCCGCCTTTTTCTTTATTTGCATTTTTATTTTCTCTCCTTTTAGTTTAAGTTTAAGTTTGTGTCATTTACTTTATTTCCCTTTTCGTTTTCTCGTCATTTACTTTTCGTCAAGTTTTTATCTTTCAGTATTTCTTTTTACCGTCTTTATTTTATTTGTTTCAAGTCTTTATTTTTAATTAGTTTTAGACAACGACCACCATTCCCTTTTTATTCCACCAAGAACAACTAATCTCTTGCACTTAACCGGAAATCAATTCGAAGATATACCGAGAAACGAAATTTTTAACCTAGCAAAATCTAGTTATTAGAATGGCGCCGCATAATTCTGACATAAATGACATAAAGTACACGTTCTGGCTCGGTTATTATTGTAATTAAATGGTAAAAAGAATGGGTGTTTTCACACCTATCAATATATATATATATATATATATATATATATATATATATATATATATATATATATATATATATATATATATATATATATATATATATATATATATATATATATATATCTTAGGTTGATAGTAAAATAAAATTAAGTACATTAATATTATGCATAATATTTTACAAAACATTTGCCGACATAACCAACGTTAACACATACGTCATTAGCTATCTTAACATAAGTATATATAACACCATATTTAACACATACGTTCATTAGCTATCTTAACAGCAATATATATCGCAACATATTTTAGTATTAGTTAGAGGAGAAGAGATCCACAACATCCCCTTATTTATCAAAGTCCTAATGGATCACTTACATCCATTCTAATTTTGATCTGATGGTCATCATCAAACCCATCTCCTACTTAACCAACCATATTTTTTACACAAAAAAGGAAAAAAAATTAATTGATCGGGATCCTAACAATCCACCTCTGATTTCCTGCGACCACCACAATAAACTCACCGATTTCTAGTCACCATCACAATAAACCCACTCATTTCCGACGACCTCCACAAGGATCCACCATTTTCTAGCGACCTCCACAAGGATCCACCACTTTTCGGAGACCTTCACAAGAATCAATGATTTTCTGGCGACATCCACAACAAACACATTTTTCCGGCGACATCCACAAAAAACACACCATTTTACGATGACCTCCATAACAAAACCACTATTATCCAGTGACACAAC
The DNA here is from genome assembly GCA_025667525.1 of Glebionis coronaria. NCBI lineage: Eukaryota > Viridiplantae > Streptophyta > Magnoliopsida > Asterales > Asteraceae > Glebionis > Glebionis coronaria. Next base: position 102,217,198 of record CM046876.1, on the reverse strand, counting down.
AACCCACCATCTTCCGACGACCTCCAAAACAATCCACCATATTCTGACGACCTCCACAACAACCCACCATCTTCTAAATACCTCCACAAAAAGCCACCATCTTTCAACGACCTCCACAACAACCCACCATCTTCTGGTGACCTCTACAACAACCCACCATCTTACGACGACCTACACAACAAACCACCATCTTCCAGATACCTCCACAAAAAACCACCATCTTTCGGCGAACTCTGATGAAATCGTACATATGGATACTAATGCCATAAATGAAGCTGATGTCGATGTTGATGTTATCGAAGATGTAGCTGTTTGTAATACATGTAATAATATAGCTTCTTTTATAACAAAATCATGATGACTCATTATATGAGTCACCATGAAACATATATGAGTTATGATGAGTCATATATCAGTCATTATGAAGCATATATGAGTCAGTATGAAACATATATGAGTTACTATGGATCATATATGAGTTATAGTAACTCAATATGTTTCATCGCATATTTAGTTGGCATTCCCATAAACAGATAGATATTCATACTGACTCATATATGTTTTATACTATATGGAGACTCATATATGAGTCACTATGACTCATACATATATTTCATACTAACTCATATATGAGTCACTGTGAAACATATATGATGTTGGAGTATGCTCGTGTCATAATAAATAATTATACGGCTAGACGCGTGTGAGCCTATGGGGTCACACACATATACACAAAGGTACCACCTAATATATCGTGTCTATAGTACTTACGATATATACATAACCTACGTAACTCGGGATTAATATCGGGCTTCTAATTATTTAAGATAGTACTTAATAATTAGATTATATTAATAAACAACCCATTAAGATGCTACTAATAACCGAGTAACCGGCCTTAAATGAAATATAAAGACATACGTTTTATGATGGGATTGATATGATTTTATATATGCTTACCAATATTGAGAACCATGACAACCAATGAAAACGTATGTTTTATTTTGTATGGCTAGGAGTTACGGAATAGAAGCATAAGAAAAAATGGTTTTTTTATTCATAAAACTAACGATCTTGAATCATGATTATTCAAGATTTGTTGACGAGTTACGATTATCGGACTAGCATTCATTTGGTAAACGATGACGTGTAGTGTGGATCATATTCATAGAGATGATCTATTTTGATCATTCGGTTTCTTCGCTAGATCATGTGTTGGTGATTGTTTCACTTTGATGCTATCGAATCACGCTACAAAGGTATACTTTTATCTCCCTTTTATTGATTAATCATATGACTCTATGGATCCGTTAATAGGTGATCTTTCTGCTGTGTTTATTATTTATTCATATCATGTTTATATGGGTAATCACCTATAGTGGTATCACGAGCCATCATACGATGTCATATGATTATCGGGTATGCGTAAAAATGGCTAAAAATTAGTGTTTTTGATGGTTTTGTTAAACCAATTTAAAAACAGCCCATGGGGCCATATTTTCGAATCATATTAGTTCATGAGAAAGTCTTATAATCTGTTTTTGATTATATCATAGCCACGGGTTACGCATACCTTAATGGGTTTGTTATCAGGTATGTGTAAAATGACCTAAAATGCGTTTTTTTGAACGATTCTTGAAACGAGTTTTAAACAGCCTATATAATTATTATTTCTGTAATTATATGATAATTATAAGGTTTTTAAAATGTGGTTTTAATATCCTAAGGCCATTGGTTACACGTACCAATCGGGGGTTTAATTAATTGTTGATTATTTCTTCGATTTCGTTGTCTCACAAGTGTTTCTTGTTGTTTAATTTTGTTTCCATGGCAAATACATGCATGTTTGGCCATAGACTTAGCCAAAACCTTATTATATTCATAATCTTATGGTATTATTATGTTTAGTATGCAAAGTCGATGAAAACCTAGACCAATTGTGACATGTTGTGTGTTGATTTGCATTTAATTTCAATTATGGGGATTTGCCATTGTTTCAGCTTCATTAATATGTTTTTGATGTTGTTTATAGCCATTGTTTGGGTATTTTATAGTAGGTTAATGATATGTTAATTATTTTTAGTCATATATCAATTGTATCCGATGCTTGGATGGGAATGGCTAAAAGTATTAAAGACATATTGTGAAATTCGGAGTTGCTGAGTGACCTGCACTAAAACGTGATTTCCCGGAGTTATAAGGAGATAGAAGCCCAAATTTGGTGTGCTGATTCACAACTCATAGTCCTTCAAAAGTCTCAACTGGAGCTCAGGCTAGGGAAGACTCCTTCTATGGGTTTTGGGCCCTATAAGTCGACTGAAATATTTAGGCAGATTTGGGCCTGATGTTCATTTTGGGTTCTACTTGCTCTTGATGGTCTTGGAGCAAGTGGGAGTCCACTTTGTGGTTATGTTGACTTACCCTAGTTGACTTCTTGGTCCTCGTGATGGCTCACGAGATCAAGCATAGGTTTTTCATCGGTTTGAGGCTTTGCATACTTGTGGTTGTGTGGTTGCTTATTTGCTTGATATCTTGCTATAACTTGCAAATGTTTTTATAAAACTTGATACCAATCACAAACCATTTATAAAACTAAATATTTGATTTAGGTTTAAAGTTTAAATACGATTTAAAACAAAATCTCGTTTTCATAATAATTCGTAACATGTTATGAATGTTATTTATTTTATCCATTGTCTAATCTAACAATACATCCACTTAGGATTTATATTAGTGTTTAACTTGGACAACTTGACACGCATAAATTAAAACAAGATTAGACTTAAGTTAATAAAAGTTTTTAACTTGTGCTACGATGGATGAATGCATGCTTCCTCGTACACACTTTTGATTTGTAAATCAAACTTGTATACCCGTCTCAAATTTAAGTAATGTCGTCCAATCGTTTAAGATCACTTGCAATTACTTTTTGCATCTTGTGAGACGGATGTGAATTGTAACCAAAAGTGATTATTATATATGCGTGAGACCTAGACTTATTCTCGCATGTTCTCAAATTGGATGACTTAATCGGTACAACGGTGAGACCTTTACCGAGGCAAGGCTGGGACTAAACATGTCAGATTGACATTTAGTGAAATGTTTTCTTGTGTCATGATTCCCATAAGGATCTAAGAATTGCACAAGATTTGCAATTGATGAACGTCATCTACCTGTTGAATCTATCATTGCTAGCAGATCAACTGATGTGGTGGTGGAACCTCAATGAGGATCTTAGCCTTTTCGTAAAATTAATTGTTTTTATAAACTTGGGTAGTTAATTTTAAAAGGATAATTATCGAAAATACTAAATATGAACTTTGTATTTCTATTAATGATTTTGTGCAACACAAACCGTAAACAAAGTTTGTTTCCTTTTGTGCTAGAGGAAAACAAACTAAGTCTTCTTTCCTTGTAAGAATAAGACTCGTTCCCATCCTTTCTCCTTATATAAGAAAGCTGTAATAGGAACACTTGAATCTTCTCAATTCTAATCAATCTTAATACACACCTACTCAAGAAATCACATTGTCTTGTAAGTCAAAACGATTAAGTACGGTTGCACATCTTTAAGTGTTCAGATATTGTATGAGTCTTGATTAGAAATTGAAGTCTCATTAAACCGTGAGAGGAAAGGAAATTACTAGCATGTTTTTATAGTATATTTTCCTTACACAAACAAGTTCCATAGGATTCTACACACCTTTGAGGTAAATTAGAAAGAGGAATTGCATGCAAAACTTTCAAGTTAATGGCATCGATGGAAATCTCATCACAAATATAGTAGAACTTGATACTTTTCTTTGAATATCTATGTACATGTTTACTATTCTACGAGACTCACATTGGCTATGATGTGTAGACATTCAAAGAAGCAGAAAGTATACAAATTGCTACTTGCTTTTTCACTAGTATAGATACATTCAAAATGTTGTCTAAACTAATGGGAGCAATGCATTTTTTAACCATAGGACACACTTGTAAAGTTGTCTTATTCAGTGGGAGCTATGAGCTTATCACCTTGTAAGTGACCCACTTAATTTCTAGATTGTCTTGAAATAACATCATAGTTTTCTAAGCCTTATTGGATATTATTTTAAAAGATAACTAGTCGCTTTTCTGATGTCGCTTCCCAAAGTGTTATCTAAAAATAGTTATGCATGATTTCTTATTAAACGATGAAGTTCTACATAACCCTTCTATACAAGCTTGATTTAAGTATGACTTAAATCTTATTATATCTGTGATATTTTAATATTATTCATATATGATGTTGTGCCATGCTCAAGTGGGAGAATTATTAGATTGTGCAAGGTACAACACAATATGGCTTATAGTATTCTATTAGGACTTATACATATTGATGTATGTTGTCTAATAGAGAACTAATGTCAAGAAATAATAAAAATTACTTCATCGCATTACCTAAATGTTTTAGCTAATAAGCATATGTCTTCTTGTAAAGACATAAATATGAAGTATGTAAATTAACTTGAAAATACTATTGAAGCCAAAAGTAGGCATTCAATAATACTTTATTTTTTGTATATTTATGTCTTCAAGTAAAGACATAAACATGAAATTCCTTGAATTTTTCAAATACTTGTAAAATAAAGTAAGTACTTGACTTGTTGTGTCTTCCTGTTAGGGCATATACAATGAAGTTATTAGATTGTTCAATATCTTATAAAGTATATTTAGCGACCAACATGTTATGTTTTCTTGTTAAAACATGAACATGAAGTTCTTGAACTACTAAAATAATCATACTTTATAGCATGCAGTCAGCTTAAATATATTGTTTATGCAATTTGGTTTGGCCAAATTATAAAATATGTGAGCCAAAGAGTATTATGTTATCAAAGGAACTGTGATACTGTCTCATAATTTCAACACTATGTCTCATGTGTAAAATCAAATACTATTGTTATTATTTGATCCTTGATAACATTAACTACGTTCTCTCTTGTATCTTATTAAGGTTAACAAAAAATTGAATATGCCCGTGCTTATTCAATATGGTTCCAAACAAGAAGGTAAGTAAGAAACCATCAATTTATGGAATGGGACGACTCCCGGTAAGTCTTAGTTGAAGTCTTGAATTTGTTAAAATCATGTTAGACGTGTTATTAACCAAACTTGAATCAAGAAATATCAGTGTATTTTATACATCCCAAACGAGAAAAATTCATTGTTGCTCGATATGCTATGTACTTGGAGAAAGTAATTCTCTTAAAAGAAGCAAGTGGGAGCCTTTGTGCATCTTTGTAGAAAGTAAGAAATAAAATACAACCTTCTGAATACACTAGTGAACGACATAATGAGGCTCAACATGTAAACACAAAAGCCAAAATTGTTGTAACTCCCATTCGCATATCCGCAAGGATACCTCAAGCACCTGAAAGATATGAGTTTCATGTCAATGTTGAGGAATATGAGTTAGAGGATCATAGTGAACCTATAACTATCGAGACTCGTTTTTAGATTTAGAATCTAATGAATGACTCAAAACTATGAATGGTTAGATGTAGTCCATAAAATAAAATCTATTTGTGACAATCCGTCAATTTATGGTTTATATTTTATTCTCAATATTTATTTGGAAACATTATTTTAATGTTATAGTATGAACTCTCTTATTTTTGGGAAGAAATTAGGATTTACGTCTTGAAGTAACATCGACTACGTCTAAACCGGAGGATTCTACGTTACGTGCTCACGTTTACATACACCGTTTTGGTGACAGTCCGACATTTTAGAAAATAAATTTGTCCGTGAATATTATTTTCAGATTTTAAATTTGTGTTGGTTCATAAACTCACAAATTTACGAGAAGAGATTAGGACTTGCGATTACAATTTAACGTCCTTTACAACTAAACCGGAAACCTTAGGATTACGTATTTACGTTTTTGAACTCCGTTTTTGATGAGACAATTTTTATTAGATTCGTTTGTGCCGTTGATTCATAATTTATAAATTTTTTTTTCGTAAAACGACCCGAGGGCACGCAAATCGAGGAAACTAGAATCGAGGAATACCCGTAAACTAGTGGAGATGAGACAAGTGGGACACATGTCACACCCCTACTAAAAACCGGCCATAACTAGCTACAACACCCATGAGGTGTCAAAGCTTCACAAAGAAGCTTATACACTTGTAACTAGCCTAACAAGTAAGCTACTACACCACCAAAACCATCTACTCAAACCACTATCTTCATTTTCTCTCAGGCAAACACACTCCTCTCTCTCCCTTGGCTCTCCTTGTGCCATCCACTTCCACCACGACCACCACCATATTGATAAAAAATTTACCATAACCAAGGGCTACAATCTACATATGATGATGTCCTATTGAAGACTTGAAGATTGGAGGTGATTCTAACATTCATGGAGGTGATCTAATGATGTTCAAGGGCTGATCTCTATATGAAATTTACAAGTATTGGTGGCCATGAAGATTGGTGTTGATCTACCACAAGTTCTTCCATCAAAATCCATGCTTTAATCACAACCACATCATCTTGGTGGTATAAAGATTGTTCTTCCCATCCTCTTGTTATTTTGATTATGTAATCATGTATTTTATTTCTTATTGTATATGTATATGATGAATATATGATGATAAAAATGTTGTGTGGGGATCAAGTGTTGATAAACATGGGTAAAAAGATGAAAAACTATATGTAAAAGTGGTTAATCTTGCTTAATTTAGTAGGCTGTAAAAAAACAGTAAATAACCATATGATGAACTGATAAAATGGTATAGATGAATTGATATATAGTGAGTATTGAGACTTGTACACATGTGAGAGTTGCCCATGCAATGGAATCATAAAAATGAGTGAGATATGATCAAAACAAGTTTAGAGTGCAAATCTGAGTACACTGTTTTGGACGAATTTTATAAAATACTTAGAGGTTGATTCATCAGTAGCTATAAAGGAATAAATGAAGCACATATTATATAGTTTCTATGATAAAAATTTGGGGTTCTATCTCCATGTAGAACTCTAGATATGACCATTTTAGTAAACTAGATTTTTAGGACTGATTTTGTATAAATAATATATAATGTAAGCACTCAAAAATTTATATAAAATATATAAATATATAAAACCCACTAGTGGGTAATAGTTATAATAAAAGAGTTATATAAATATTGATATTAAAAAAGGACATGTTATATAAATTACAAGTATATATGTTTTTCCAAGTTATAAAACTATATCCTAAGTTTTACGTCTTTTCGGCTAAAACCGAAAGATTAACGTTTTTGTCAAATAAAACTTAGACGGTCGGACCCGTCTAATATAAACTTTTATATACTCACATACTGATATATAAACTTATATAACAAGTAAAAACCGATAAAACCCGAGCTTTACAACATATAGACATTAACGGGCCAAAGTAGCCTTATTGGACTATAAACCCGACTAGTTAGTAAAACACTTATAAAATTACTTATTGGGCTTAACCCATTTGGGCCCAACATGTAAAGTATAATACTGATAATAAAAGTGTAAAATGGACTAATATAAGTTATTGGGCTTATAATAGGCTTATTGGGCCTAAAACATGTAAATAAGTAAAACTAGTAAACTAGTATAAAAGTTACCAATACATAACACTAAAATGAGTAAATGAGAATGTATAAACCCACTTGATCATATATATATATATATATATATATATATATATATATATATATATATATATATATATATATATATATATATATATATATATATATAATCATTATATGTATACATAATTGTTATTTTGATAAAGTCATTGGACAAAAGTCTAAGACGAGTATTATTTGTCTAGGTTTCCGTGATTGAAGCACGTACCGTACATCCAAATCGCCGATAACCCGCTTTCCCACATCAACGTGAGTTCATAGCCTCGCACTCTTTTAAATGTTTTATGAAATGTTTTATAAACCCGCGAGGGAGATAACATGTTAGTTTTGATAAAATACGACATCATTTGTCCCGATTGTTTGTTTATTGATTTGGACCCGAATGATGTTATGACCCGATGAATGATTATATGACCTGATGTATGAAATAAAATGGATTATTAAAGTTAGGTTATGTCACTAAAAGTCCCATTAGCATGAATTGTGAACTACCAGGATTTGGTAGACGCTTACGCATATAATAGTACTATTTGGGGACGATCACCACAGTTCGCGCCTTGACGATTGATCCCCGTCGTGCCACATTGATTGGTAAGCGAATTTATGTATGAGAAGATTTACACAAGCGTGATTATTGTGACGACACGCTAATTTAGATGGGCAAATGAGTTTCGGGTTAGCTACTCGTTGTTTGTTGTAGTAAGGTAACAATGTCATGCGGCTTATAATAATCCAAAATAACGAAAATAATGCTTTATGCATTGAATTACGATATGTTGCCTGACTAGCAATACAGGGTCTTATTATTGATATTATGTTAGTGTTTTGGTTTTACATAATCATATTCATATAATGGTTTTTATTTAACTTTATACAACGTCATAAGACGTATTGTATGATGTTTTTACGACATTGGCTCGTATAATGATTTTGAAGGCAAATGCCTATATTATGATTTTTGATAAGGATTTGTATAAAATGACTTTGGCTATTTTATGGCCTATTACAATGATTTGTATAAAAATGATTTTCGGTAATAATTTTATACCGATGTTATATTGATGGATTTTATTAAACTCTATGAATTCACTCGGCGTTATCGCTGACCTTTTCTTTTAACACGTTTTATCTCAGGTACTTGAAGGTAATTCTCGGGAAGACAAAAAGAATTCATGGCCAGCACTTAAACAATAATTTCCATTCAAATGCTTTGTAAAACTTGTATGAAATACAATAACTTGGGACCTATGTAAATTTGATATTTATGAATGGAAATGCTTTATTATTAAACGACGCGATTTTTAAGCGTTGTCTATGATGTGAGTGATGTGCTATCCCGTAACACCAACGAGTCTTCCGCTGTATTGAATTGTGTAAATTTGGGGGTGTTACAGTTTGGTACCAGAGCTCTCGTTATAGAGAATGAAATATTTTTAAAACCAAGGTTTTGAATAAAACATTTCAAAATATTTTAACTATAAACATTTTTCTAAAAATGTCTAAAAATCTTTTGACTATAACGGTGCCGAAGAATTCCTGAGTTACCGACAAGCCCAGACTGAGAAGTGTTATTTTAATATATATATATATATATATATATATATATATATATATATATATATATATATATATATATATATATATATATATATATATATATATATATATATATATATATATATATATATATATATATATATATATATATATATATATATATATATATATATATATATATATATATATATATATATATATATATATAACTTGGATTATATATATATATGATGTAATTTTATTACATGATTGTTTGATGATTATTTTTATATTTATACGAGGTATTTATACGACGTAGATTGTGACAAGGAACCCTAAATCCCCTAGTAAATTAATCGAAGCTATTCTCGTAGGAATTCTAGCTATCCTAGATCTAAACCAAGTTGTGGATATTTATGATCCCAACAAAATGGTTGATATTCGTAGAAATGTTTATAGTAGTTGATTATGATATTAAAGAAGAACTGGCAAGATTAAATCTCATATCGATGTCATGACAATCTTTCCTTATAGAGTGGAGTTTGACAAAACGTTACCACCTAGAAAGATGCCATCTGATTCGTTGTCATCCAATTCTTAAATTGAAATCGAAAGGGTGAATGTTGCACTTGAGGCTGTCATTGGAACCATTACCCAAAAGCCTCATGCCATTAGTACCTTTCTGAGAAGTCTAAATTGATTGTGTGAGTCATTTCATACTAGTGACTCATTTGATAATTGTTGTTGTAAGAGTTATAGGATTGGAGATTAAGTGTTGATCATATCGAGCTTTTATTGCCCTATTAAGGTCTAAGAATAAGGTTGAAAGTATTGGAAAATGAGGTAGGATATCTAATTGAGTATAAGTTGATTGAAACTTGAACAAAGTAAAATTTAACTCGTATGGAATATTAAATTGTTAAGAGGAAGTTGTTGAGTTCTGTGATTGAATTATAAGGTTTTAAATGATTGTTGGTTCGTGTTAAGGGTTGTTCCTAGGCCATTGTCCAATAATGAGGATGCCCAGTGTCCAGGAAATAAATTGAAGAAATCTTCTTCTGAATAGGGACCGATGGATCTTCCGGGACAGGTGGAACCCCCATGACTCTTGTAGATTAGTATTCATTGTGGTATCTTTTAAAAATAATCCCTAACTTAACTGAGACATCAGTTGGTAGGATGAGTTCTTGGAATTGTATGACATAGTGACAGTATCGATGTTATCTATCCTTTATCGCTTCATCTTAATGTTCGCATTAGTGATGCAACCATTGAACAAGTACTCATCTCGAATTGAGTTACGTTGTGGATTATTCTTTTTGAGTGCCCTCGAGGTCATGAACCTCATGATTATTTGGCTAAGCTCATTTCCTATTATATTGTAGTTAGTTCTTGGTGAACAACTTCTCATCACTCTTTTGCAGATCACTCATTGTTTTTATAAGATAAAACAGTATCCCTTGAGAAAAATTGAATTTTCATCACTATAAGGATTATTCAAAGTGAGATTTATAAGTGATCGTTATCGAAATGAAGTTGTTTATAAAACACCTTGGAAAACTTAATTGTTTTCATAACAAAGAACATCTTTGTAAATTTATTTTTGATTTTTATTTAAGAATTAAGCATGAAAATGTTTTTATCATAAACATGATGATAAAATTTTGACGAACTGAGTATTGCATCGTTAATCTTGAAACTGTATATAGTTGCGCGCCTACATACAATTTGGAAGTGACCATGCAAGGCTGATTAGTAGTCACCATGAAATTATTAATAAACACTAAATTTTCTTTGAAGATTGTGAAAGATTAAATTTTATGAGATCTGCAAGAAGTGAAATATAGGGACATATTGATAGGGACACCTACATATGTGCCCGTACCATTTATACTTTTGAGTCAAATTTACTCATCTATAGATATTGTCTTAATTGACAGTTGATATTCCCTTCTTGTCCAATTCTCCCGTGGTGAGATTCTTAGGAAAAGTATATGGTTACCGAGTGTTGATACCCGACTGGATATATCAACGTTCCTATCATTTCTTTTGATTAGATTTCATTTGAATGACCTGGGTAACGATCCGAGGAGCTTTCGAATGCGTACTCAAATTATGAAAACATGGGATATATTCATATTTGTTAAATCTTTTCATCTATATCTGATTTGAAATTCTCTCGCGTAGATTATGCGTTGACCTTACTCTTATAATGGTAGTTGTGTCTCCATATATCCTTGAATTTGTGAAGGATTATGAGTTATTATTAGTCTTTTGAGAAGTTCACATCTTATCGACGGCAATAAAACTGAAAAGTTGATAGTGCCAGTAGAATGGATTGATTGATTATGACATGACGACATTGTCTTAATTGATGGGAACTCGAACAGAATTCCCCTAAATGATAAGATGTTGATTATCAAAAGTGATCTAAATAATTCTTGATGGATGACCATATCCTGCATTTAGACTTGAAATTATATCGTGAATGGTTATGAACTAGTCATAGATCTTGTAATCTAGAAAGAACCTAATATGAATTTATTAAAAGATGTTTCTGTTATTTGAAACTTTAGGAGGTATTTGTTGGTAAATTACCTAGACTTTTGCCATTAAGGAAGGTTGAATTTGGTATTGATTAGATTCCTGGTGCTGCACCTGTGGCATGTGCACTGTACGTCAGCACCATTTGAATCGAAAGAATTACCGTGCAACTAAGAGAGTTGTCGGTGAAAGCTTTTATTCTACCAAGCTCGTCATCATGAAGAGCTATGGTGTTATCATTCCTTATATTTGTTGATTACCGTGAACTAGGTAAATTGACGATTAAAAATCTATATCCACTACCCAAGATGATAGATTTGTTCGATCATTTACAAGGTTCTAGCGTATATTCAAGATTTGATCCACGACATGGTTATCATCAACTTCGCGTCCGCGAAGAAGATTATCTATTCCAATCACTACATCTAGAACTTGTAATGAACATTATGAGTTTCACGTGATGTCGTTTGGATTGACTAATACACATGTAGCATTCATAAATTTGGTGAATCACGTGTGTAGGCTGTAATTTGATAAATTCATGCTTGTGATCATTAAGGACCATTTGTTTGTTTCTAAGAATAGGAAGGAGTTAATAATCGTTTATAGACTTCCCTGAATTGGCCGAGTAGTGAAAACCTGTACCTTGAGTATTTAACATTTGATTAAAGACTTAATCCTTTACATGATTTGACCGTGTAATTAATAAGATAATGGAATCTAAATTGACTCTTCAAAGATTAGAGCCATTAAGGCTTTGGGATATACCAAAAAGAAAAGTGAAAATATGTTTTGACAAATGTTTTAACAAAGGACTTTTAAGGGATTATTCCCTTATACCCAAATCATTTAACTAAACTTCTGTTTAGGGGTAAATGTTTGTGTATACCTCAAGACAACCTAAGTGGGATTAAGGAAACCTTTTAGACCATGACTTGAAATTTGAAACGATAATTTTTGATTTTCAACTAAGAAAATTTTGAACAAAGTATAACCAAAGATTTTTCGAACGTTTACGAATCTTATTAGTCATTTTCAATAAATCAACAAAAATCGTGTTAATTAAATTCAAATTTACTTTGAACATTTTTACATAATTGGCTGAACTGAGAAAATTTAAAACTTTTTACGTTTACGTTTCATAAAAATTAAATATTTATTATTTAATTAATTGTAATATTTATCGACGCTTTAAATGTCGAATTGAGCAAAAACTGATAAAAATGATAGTTGAGACGAAACTAAAACTTAGAAAATATGAAGAAAGAAATTTTGAATGAATATGGTCATGATAATTATTTCGTCAGGGAAGATGAATGTAGATACTGACACGTAATATAGAAAGGATAAAGAATCAATTAGGATGTGTTCCTTAGTAATGATTGTGCAAAATAAATTGCCTGAGAAATTTAAAAATAGCCGATACTGGTAAAAAGGATAATATAAATAATAAAAAGGGGTTCGCGGCTAATATGAACCATTAGAATTGAGAAGCCGATGGCGTTAAATGTATTAAAGGCCACTTGTGGTTGCCTAAATATGGAGGATTTTGAGATTTAATCATATTCGAATCTCATAAGAGTAAGTATTCTATTCATGTCATTTCTGATTTAATGTATCTTTATCTGGAGAAGTTGTACTGATGGCAAATTATGAAGGCAGACACCGCCTCATACATTACTAAACGTCTAACTATTGCAAAGGTCATCATCTAAATTTGATTCGATTTGGTTCATCGTCGACAGACTGACCAAATCTGCTAATATCATTCCTGTTAATGATAGATTCTCGATGAAGAAATTGACTCTTTTATATTTAAAGGAGTTGTGTTAACATGGTGTGCCTGTATCGATCATCTCAATCAAGATCCTCGCTTCGCATAGAGATTTGCTCAGAAGTCATTGAGAACGAATCTTGATGAGATTACTGTACCACCCCAATCGAAGGGACGAGGTAAAGTAACTATACAAAATACTATAAGTGTTGTTTTATGCTTGAATGATTGACCTTTGGTAATAAACTGTATAATCGCTTTCCTTTGGAAAGATTATCATTGATAATTATCGTATCAGGATCGATATCGAATCTTGTTAGGATCTAAATATAAGAGTATCTATAAGTAAGGATTGGGATGAAGACTCCTGACATACACCCATTGTGAGTTGGACATGTCTTTTAGGTTTACTGTTGCCTATGACGACAGACCTAACCTTACGAAATACCCGACCCACGAGACTTGAAATGATTTTTGAAATTAGGATTTGATTATTGACTGCCGGTAGTGGGCAGAAGGTTATGAAGTGTAGATCTTGAAGTGCCAGATGGGTAGCGAAGTTATGCCAAAAATTGTTACTTTGGAAAAACGAATAGATGATCTGAAAGATCATGAGAAATAAGTCCCCGTAGTATGGGACCATTGAGATGATGTAAAAGATTGGCTTAAAAGGCATATAAGCTGGACCTACCCTAGGACTTCAAGACCTGCGTGAATTATGTTTCGTATATCGAACTTGATGAAATGTTTATCAAGTGAGAATCTGATCACTTCTTAATGAAGTTTAAATCGGCGAAAAGTTGCATTCATCAAAAACCCGTGAACATCATGGATAGAGAAAGTAAGTCAACAATAAGCCTGATCTTATTCCCGTAGTTATGTTTGATGAAACTCGCGTATTGTAATGAATTATACTTGTGAGAAAAGACCGAATGTGGAGGAAATACCCACATGGCTTTAACTCTATAAGAAGCGAGTAGTAAGATAAGATGATCTTTGAGGACAAAGATCCTGTTTAGGGGTAAATGCTGTGACAATCCGTCAATTTATGGTTTATATATTATTCTCAATATTTATTTTGAAACATTATTTTAATGTTATAATATGAACTCACTTATTTTTGGGAAGAAATTTGGATTTACGTCTTGAGGTAACATCGACTACGTCTAAACTGGAGGATTCTACGTTACGTGCTTACGTTTACATACACCGTTTTGGTGACAGTCTGACATTTCAGAAAATAAATTTGTCCGTGAATATTATTTTGAGATTTTAAATTTGTGTTGGTTCATAAACTCACAAATTTACGAGAAGAGATTAGGACTTGCGATTATAATTTAACGTCCTTTACGACTAAACCGGCAACCTTAGGATTACGTATTTACGTTTTTGAACTTCGTTTTTGATGAGACAATTTTTATTAGATTCGTTTTGTGCCGTTGATTCATAATTTATAAAAACATTTTTCGTAAAACGACCCGAGGGCACGCAAATCAAGGAAAATAGAATCGAGGAATACCCGTAAACTAGTGGAGATGAGACAAGTGGGACACTTGTCCCACCCCCACTAAACACCGGCCATAACTAGCTACAACACCCATGAGGTGTCAAAGCTTCACAAAGAAGCTTATACACTTGTAACTAGCCTAACAAGTAAGCTAATACACCATCAAAACCATCTACTCAAACCACTATCTTCATTTTCTCTCATGCAAACACAATCCTCTCTCTCCCTTGGCTCTCCTTGTGCCGTCCACTTCCACCACCACCACCACCATATTGATCAAAAATTTACCATAACCAAGGGCTACAATCTACATATGATGATGTCCTATTGAAGACTTGAAGATTGGAGGTGATTCTAACATCCATTGAGGTGATCTAATGATGTTCAAGGGCTGATCTCTACATGAAATTTACAAGTATTGGTGGCCATGAAGATTGGTGTTGATCTACCACAAGTTCTTCCATCAAAATCTAGGTCTTAATCACAACCTACATCATCTTGGTGGTATAAAGATTGTTCTTCCCATCCTCTTGTTATTTTGATTATGTAATCATGTATTTTCTTTCTTATTGTATATGTATATGATGAATATATGATGATAAAAATGTTGTGTGGGGATCAAGTGTTGATAAACATGGGTAAAAAGATGAAAAACTATATGTAAAAGTGGTGAATCTTGCTTAATTTAGTAGGCTGTATAAAAACAGTAAATAACCATATGATGAACTGATAAAATGGTATAGATGAATTGATATACAATGAGTATTGATACTTGTACACATGTGAGAGTTGGCCATGCAATTGAATCATAAAAATGAGTGAGATATGATCAAAACAAGTTTAGAGTGCAAATCTAAGTACACTGTTTTGGATGAATTTTATAAAATACTTAGAGTTTGATTCATCAGTAGCTATAAAGGAATAAAATGTATCACATATCATTTAGTTTCTGTGATAAAATTTTGGGGTTCTATCTCCATGTAGAACTCTAGATATGACCATTTTAGTAAACTAGATTTTTAGGACTGATTTTGTATAAATAATATATAATGTAAGCACTCAAAAATTTATATAAAATATTTAAATATATAAAACCCACTAGTGGATAATAATTATAATAAAATAGTTATATAAATATTGATATTAAAATAGGACATGTTATATAAATTACAAGTATAAATGTTTTTCCAAGTTATAAAACTATATCCTAATTTTACGTCTTTTCGGCTAAAATCGAAAGATTAACGTTTTTGTCAAATAAAACTTAGACGGTCAGACCCGTCTAATATAAACTTTTATAAACTCACATACTGATATATAAACTTATATAACAATTAAAAACAGATAAAACCCGAGCTTTACAACATATAGACATTAACGGGCCAAAGTAGCCTTATTGGACTATAAACCCGACTAGTTAGTAAAACACTTATAAACTTACTTATTGGGATTAACCCATTTGGGCACAACATGTAAAGTATAATACTGATAATAAAAGTGTAAAATAGACTAATATAAGTTATTGGGCTGATAATAGGCTTATTGGGCCTAAAACATGTAAATAAGTAAAACTAGTAAACTAGTATAAAAGTTACCAATACATAACACTAAAATGAGTAAATGAGAATGTATAAACCCACTTGATCATCATAATATATATATATATATAATCATTATATGTATACATAATTGATATTTTGATAAAGTCATTGGACAAAAGTCTAAGACGAGTATTATTTATCTAGGTTTCCGTGATTGAAGCACGTACCGTACATCCAAATCGCCGATAACCCGTTTTCCCACATCAACGTGAGTTCATAGCCTCACACTCTTTTAAATGTTTTATGAAATGTTTTATAAACCCGCGAGGGAGATTACATGTTAGTTTTGATAAAATAGGACATCATTTGTCCCGATTGTTTGTTTATTGATTTGGACCCGAATGTTTGTATGACCCGATGAATGATTATATGACCTGATGTATGAAATAAAATGGATTATTAAAGTTAGGTTATGTCACTAAAAGTCCCATTAGTATGAATTGTGAACTACCAGGATTTGGTAGACGCTTATGCATATAATAGTACTATTTGGGGACGATCACCCTAGTTTGCGCCTTGACGGTTGATCCTCGTCGTGCCACATTGATTGGTAAGCGAATTTATGTATGAGAAGATTTACACAAGCGTGATTATTGTGACGACACGCTAATTTAGATGGGCAAATGAGTTTCGGGTTAGCTACCCGTTGTTTGTTGTAGTAAGGTAACAATGTCATGCGGCTTATAATAATCCAAAATAACGAAAATACTGCTTTATGCATTGAATTACGATATATTGCCTGACTAGCAATACATGGCCTTATTATTGATATTATGTTCGTGTTTTGGTTTTACATAACCATATTCATATAACGGTTTTTATTTAACTTTATACAACGTCATAAAACGTATTATATGATGTTTTTACGATATTGGCTCGTATAATGATTTTGAAGGCAAATGCCTATATTATGATTTTTGATAAGGATTTGTATAAAATGACTTTGGATATTTTATGGCCTATTACAATGATTTGTATAAAAATGATTTTCGGTAATAATTTTATACCGATGTTATATTGATGGATTTTATTAAACTCTATGAATTCACTCGGCGTTATCGCTGACCTTTATTTTTAACATGTTTTATCTCAGGTACTTGAAGGTAATTCTCGGGAAGACAACAAGAATTCATGGCCCGCACTTAAACAATAATTTCCATTCAAATGCTTTGTAAAACTTGTATGAAATACAATGACTTGGTACCTATGTAAATTTGATATTTATGAATGGAAATGCTTTATTATTAAACGACGCGATTTTTAAGCGTTGTCTATGATGTGAGTGATGTGCTATCCCGTAACACCAACGAGTCTTCCGCTGTATTGAATTGTGTAAATTTGGGGGTGTTATACTATTTTGCGAATTTGATTAGCTTTCACTAATCAGTAAGACTGATAGGTTATAAATGGTCTTCTATGAGGAGATAGATATGGACACAATTGTACACATTTATCAAAACTCTCTTTGAATAAAGGTTAAGGCATGCTCAAGCAATTGATCATGATTTAAGGCTTTCTTTTCTTTACGAGTGTTAAATTAATAAAGATATTAATTACCATACTTGATTTCATAAATATGAAATATGGTAATTGGTGTACAAACTCTAGAAATCCAAGTGTGGATTAGAGTATGCATCTAGGAACTGGAATCTTAAGTCTGAATCAAGGATATGATCATGATTAAAACAAAGATAACTCTCGAGTACCCTTAAAGCTAGTAGGAGCATATTATTTTGTTTGTTTTAAATCTCATATGTTGTTAACATATTGGAAATATTATTCCATCAAAGCTATTTTTTAATCCTTGACTTGGAATATATTTCTATTGAGAGATATAAGAACTAAAACATATAACCTTGGGACATATGCTTATTATAATAAGACATAGGCGGTTAATAAGTCTAAATATGACACATCATTGAGAAAGTCTCAAAGTTCAATCTGACGTGATAAGATTGATTATGTACATGGAAACCTTTAGTTTACCTAGTGGATTCATTATATATGATATGTGATGTATTAAGACTAATGTTGATACTTGCATGAATGCAAGATGAACTTATCATAAAGTATCTAAGTGAAATTCATTAGAATACTATATACTTGATCATCATTTACGGATTTTAGCTAAGAAGATTAGTGTTGAGTTTATACACTAATGCTTACTTTGATTGAGATGGTACTCAATACTAGTGATAGTAGATTTCATCTTAAATGGTAATACTACTACCTAGACGTGCTTGAAGAAAAGCACTGTTTCACTACTCATTAGTAAAATAAGAATACTTAACAGTTTGGGAATCTGTTAAGAAGATTTTCTTAAATTGGTTTTCTACTTGCTTCAAAGAACCTAAGTAATGTACTATGGCGATGCTAGTATTGTTGTATTAGCACTTGAGCGCACATATACAGAATGACAATCATCATATTATTCAAAATCTTTACTATTTGTGAGTTTCTGAAATAAGCATTCTCAAAGTTCACTCAGATGACAACTCAATAGGTCCTTGTGTAAATTCAATGTCTTGTAGCCAAACATGTTCATCATGCTTGGAACATTGGACTTTGACTTTAGATTTGTCTCATGAATATCTGTTTTTTTTAGTATTTGGATAATGGAACGTTAAGCAGTTTTACTAAATAATGAATTGATGTACTTGGTAGATCGTCTTCATTTGTACTACTGTGTTCTATATTAGCATGTTTAATCCATGAATAATTTAGTTATTCTAAATTATCCATTGTCAGTTGAAGATACGGGAGTATTGTCGAATTAAGACAAATGTGGGTTGGTCATATTCATTAGGAATGAATATTAATAGATGATGCCGCCAAACTCATATGTGTTCATTGGATGAACACTGGATTTACCCAACCTATGAGAATTCACTACATGGATCATCGTCAATAGTGAATCTCGCAAGTGGTTGAATCTCTCATCCTAAGACTTGAGATGTAAGTAGGTTTTGTATGTGTGGAATGTCAATCTTTGATATGGTTCAACTTTGTCCTGAACAAGGCTGCTATAAAGACCATTTTCAGGTGCGATATGAAACACATGAACGACACATGCAGTCAAAA
Organism: Glebionis coronaria; assembly: GCA_025667525.1. Classification (NCBI taxonomy): domain Eukaryota; kingdom Viridiplantae; phylum Streptophyta; class Magnoliopsida; order Asterales; family Asteraceae; genus Glebionis; species Glebionis coronaria. The sequence goes on along the minus strand of CM046876.1, from coordinate 102,197,506 downwards.
TAGGATTTGTTCCTCTACATGTATTGGAGTTAGATACTGCTGGGCCCCTCGATGAATTGTATAGATGTATATGTGGCCACACCCAAATGTAATTAAGATGATACTTGATTAATTTGGTAATCTAGTTCAATATTAATATCGAGAAACAGAATAGTTAAACTTAAGAATGACTTGATCCATGTCTAAAGTTTAACAGAGTATTTGAAACAAAAGGATGACTGATATCTAAACCATTTAAATGAGATGTATAAGAAACTATCCTCACATGTTTCTAGGGGCATTGGCGTGTTGCTAGAAGCTAACCTTTGCTTGTATAATTACTTGATTATTATGACGTACACAAAGGTACCACCTAATATATCGTGTCTATAGTATTTACGATATATACTTAAGCTGCGTAACTCGGGATTAATATCGGGCTTCTAAATATTTAAGATAGTACTTAATAATTAGATTATATTAATAAACAACCCATTAAGATGCTACTAATAACCGAGTAACCGGCCTTAAATGAAATATAAAGACATACGTTTTATGATGGGATTGATATGATTTTATATATGCTTGCCAATATTGAGAACCATAACAACCAATGAAAACGTATGTATTATTTTGTATGGCTAGGAGTTACGGAATAGAAGCATAAGAAAAAATGGTTTTTTATTCATAAAACTAACGATCTTGAATCATGATTATTCAAGATTTGTTGACGAGTTACTATCATCGGACTAGCATTCATTTGGTATACGATGACGTGTAGTGTGGATCATATTCATAGAGATGATCTATTTTGATCATTCGGTTTCTTCGCTAGATCATGTGTTGGTGATTGTTTCACTTTGATGCTATCGAATCACGCTACAAAGGTATACTTTTATCTCCCTTTTATTGATTAATCATATGACTCTATGGATCCGTTAATAGGTGATCTTTCCGTTGCGTTTATTATTTATTCATATCATGTTTATATTGGTAATCACCTATATACGAGTCATATGACTCATACATATTTCATGGTAACTCATATATGTTTCACATGACTCATATATGAGTCATCATTACTTATGATTCCTAAACTACTGATCAAATAAGATTGTGTAACAAACACTAATAATACACCAAGGCCTAGTTTATACATTCATTTTGAGTCACCCGAAGGATCAACATATTGGGAACCAAATGTTGATGAGTGGTACGTACCTATGCAGGGTATACGTTATAACACGATAGAGGAGTGTATTGACTTTTATGATGCTTATGCTGAAAAAGCGGCTTTGAAGTTAAAAAAATCCACACAAAAAAGAAATAGAATTGGTACAGTAAAAAGTAAATACATCATGTCTAACCGACAAAGGAATCTAAAAGATATCAGTTTTAACACATGGTTAACACTAGAAAACAAATTAGAAACAGAGACACTGTATAACAGGTTGTATGGTGCAAATAAAGGTTGATTTGGATTATGTTCAGAAAAGGTATGTTGTGACTAAGTTTGTTGCTAAACATAACCACCCAATGATTCTTAAATAATATAAGCATCTAACGAAGAAAAAAAGAAAGATGAGTCAAGGGGGAAGGTTGTTTGTTATTAAAGCTTCAACAATAAAACTTGGCGCAACAAAGGCGGTGCTCACTTTGTTCATGGCACTAGTGATGATTTTAAGAATAGCATAAGGGATTTTAATGAAACTATAGAAGAAAGCGATGCACAAATGCTTATAAACAAGATGGAAAACATGAAGAAGTTTGTTCCAGGCTTTACGTTTCAGTATATGGTTGAAAATAGCAAATTAGTTGCTATGTTGTGGGCAGATGAAGTTGATAAACGCAACTACGAGGAGCTTGGAGATATTATATCTTTTGATTCAAATTTCTGAACTAACAAGTATTTGTTTTATGAATCATTAATATTATGAATCATATATGAGCCAGAGTGACTCATATATGTTTCAACCGACTCATATATGAGTCATGTGAAACATATATGAGTCACTATGACTCATATATGATTAACTATGCTCATATATTAGTCATCATGACTCATATATGTTGCATGCTGACTCATATATGTTTCACTCTGAAGCATATATGAGTAAGTATGAAAGCATACAAACTTATGATTCATGTGTCCTTTATTTCCAAATTTGTGAAAAAATTTTTACAAGGAAACAGATTTTAAAGAGCGTTTCAACAAACTTGTATGGAATACGTTCATCGAGCCACAAGAGTTTGAATAAATATGGTATAAACTTGTTCAAGACTTTGTATTTCAAGAACACAAGTGGATGACGAAGATGTATAACCTTCGGGAGTTGTTGTTACTGGCTTATTTTATTGACTCGCCATTGTTTGGACTAATGAGAACTACTTCAAGATCTAAAAGTAAAAATGCATTCTTTAAGAGCTTCATACATCATGGGTCGACATTAGAAAATTCATGATGTGCATCGAAACAACAATCGAAAGGCAAACGCATAAGCAAGAACTGTTGGTCTTTAAAACATGGGACTCTGCTCCAAAATATCAAATGAAGTTAAAAATCAAAGAACATGCGTCTAAAGTTTATACTAGAACATTATTATCCTTGTTTTAACTGAAATAGCATAATCGATTTGGGCATGCCAAATATAAGACTTTAAAATGGAAGAGGGTGTTAAGTGGTTAAGGTTAGAGACACGAGAGCATGTACTTATAGAACACTCCATACAGAATAAGGCAAAGATATGGTTGTACATGAAGAAGACAAACTAATAACCTACAAGGTTAGTGAATCATTTAACTGATAGTCTCTTATATGACTCATATATGAGTCATCATGACTCATATATGAGTCACTTGACTCATATATGAGTCATTGTGAAACATATATGATTCATGCTCATTAATTAACTTTTTTGTGTTTATATTTTATAATAAGGTTCTCTATAATCCTGAACATAGATCAGTTGAGTGTACTTGTAGGCATTATATGCATTATGGATTTCTTTGTCGCCAGATATTCTATGTTTTGAAGAACCGTTATATTGAAGTGATTTCGAAGAAGTACATTTTTAGGCATTGGAGAAGGGATTTGATACTGCTTTCATTAAGATGAAACATAAACAGATATGGGGAGAAAACGAAGCAATTGAGTGATTAACAAATGTGGTTAATATCCATGTAGATGAATGCTTGTTTTTGTTGAGTAAAGATGAAGAACATTTGTCGCAATATGTGGAAAATCTGGATAATATAAAGAAAGAATTTCAATTTCTAGTGCCTAAGCCTCCTTCAAAGAAAACAAAGGACGTTATTGAAGATATATATGAAATTGAGAAACCAAAGAAGAATATTGTTAAAAATCCACATGTGGATAAAATCAGAGGCGGTCGTAGAGGAGCGCGTATAAAAAGTGAATGAGAAATCGCTATAAAGGCTAATGAAGAAGAGTCAAAAGTGTGGTTACTATGGAGAGAAGACAAACGAGCATACAAAAATGACATGTCCGCGAAATCCAACCTATATCACAAAACTAGCGAGGATCGCTGTAGCTCGCGAAAAAGAAGCACAAGAAACTGGAGATTCAAATATAACAACTACTTGATTTTTTTGTGTTTTATTTTTACTATGTTTAGATTTAATTTTCTTTTTTTCTTTTTTCGAACTGTTGAAAACATGTATTGAATATCTAATTTGAAACATATATGTTTCATAGTAAACTAACACTATTACTATTGAAAATATGTATTGAGTATCTGATTTGAATATCATGACTCACATGCTTCAATATGAAACATATATGAGTTATGATGACTCATATATAAGTCACTATGACTCATAAATAAGTCATGATGACTCGTATATGTTTCATAGTGAATCATATATGAGTCAGTATGAAACATATGTGTTTCGTAAAAATGATTCATAATATTCCATAAAAATGACTAGAAAATTGTAAATATCTGATGACTATGAAACATGACTTATATATGTTTTGAAAATATATCATATGTGTAAAATAGTAAACATCAGATGAGTAACTCTAAATGATAGTAAAGCAGTAAATATCATATGGATTTTGAAAATATATCATAAGAATATTCTATAAAAATGACTAGTTGTTCACAAATATATAAGTGTTCAAAAACATTTATACATATATGAGTCACCTGACTCATATTCTGTAAAAATGACTAGTCAGGTGACTCGTATATGAGTCAGGTAAATCATATATGAGTCATGTGACTCGTATATGAGTTATGTGACTCATATGTGAGTTATATGACTCATATATGAGTCATATAAATATGAGAGTAAAGATACTACTTAATATCATAACTATGATTCACAAAAAAACTTGTTTCTTTATAGCTAATATTAGTTATATTACCCAAAAACTACCATTAGAATTAAGTACTAGTACTAGTTCTATTACAAGCTACTTCAATGTTTCTTAACTTTGTCCTTCTCAACTGCTTGTTTATCGACCTCTTGTTTCACGATCTCTGGTTTCTTAACATTTCCCTTCTACAACTACTTTTTTCCTGGCTCTGGTTTGTCGGACTGATATAACTGGGAGAGAAGTTGTTTCATCTTAGCAATTGGTTTCTTCTTAACCGCATCCTTCCCCAGCCACTTTTTTCTCGACCTCTTGTTTCTTAGTCGTTGCTTTATCAACCTTTGCTCTCTCATCTGCTGCTTTCTCGACTGGTGCTTTCTCGACATCTTCTCTCTCGGTTGTTTCTTTCTCGGCATCTTCATTCTCGGCCTCTACATTCTCGGCCTCTGCTTTATTTGAAGGAGGACCACGCTCTTCCCTATTCCTAATGGCCATTAGAATAATTAGCACCCTTGATTTCTCATCCTTCGCCATGTCAAAGCTGTATGCCGAATCAAACATCTTATGTCTTTCAGCATTAAGCTCGTGCAACAGAATCTTCGTTGCAACCATGTACCTCATGCGTAACAACAACGCATTGTGTAACTTCAACTGTTCACAAAACCCAACATCCAAATTTAAAGCAACTTGATACTCGTAAGATTCTAAATGTATCATGGTAAACACTCCACAATCTACATGCTTATCGCTAGTACTTCATTTCAAACGTGGATTGCGTTCTTTGAGTTTAGCAACATTAGCCTACTTTGGATGCTTATGAGCTTTGAGATATCTGGAGAATAATTTTTTCTACAAAACAAACAAACACGAAAAAGCATGTTATTTTCATAATAGTATAAGTCATGTGAAACATATATGAGTAATGCGACTCATATATGAGTCATGCGACTCCTATATGAGTCACATGACACATATATGAGTCACATGACTCATATATGAGTCACATGAAACATATATGATTCACAGTGGAACATGTATGAGAATAAGTTAGTAATTCAAGTATTTAAATAAAAAGTATTGACAATAATCAATTAAAATCTAAATTATATGTGATTTTTATAGAACTTCATGAAAATATTTGTAAAGGAATGTAAATTACCAAATCAATATCGGCGAGAGAAAGTGAAGCAGTATCTGTTATAAATTGAGTAGAAAGTACTTGTGAAAATATATTCAACTGCTCTTCTTCATCCATTGTGTTGTCTATCATATCTTATGTTTAACAATAATACAGTATTATGAAATATATACTTCACTATGACTCATATATGAGTCATAATATCTCATATATGAATCATATTGACTCATATATGAGTCATGTGACTCGTATATGAGTCACATGACTCGTATATGAGTCACATGGCTCATATATGAGTCACATGACTCGTTTTTGTAATACGGGTAATAATATAGCCCCATTTGTAACTAAATCATGGTGACTCATATATGAGTCAATATGACTCATATGTGAGTCACTATGAAACATATATGATTGATGCTTAGTTATTAACTTGTTTTGTGTTTATGTTTTATAATAAGGTTCTCTGTAATCCTGAAGATGGGTCAGTTGAGTGTACATGTAGGCATTATATGCGATATGGATTTCTTTGTCGCCAAATATTCTGTGTTTTGAAGAACCATGATATTGAAGCCATTTCGAAGAAGTACGTTTTGAGGCACAGGAGAAGGGATTTGATGTTGATCCCAAACTTAGATCGATTTAGCTTGTGTAAACGAGATTAGATCAAGTTATACACGTAGAGAAACTTTGTTTATGTATAAAGTAATTTAAAGGTTATGCGGAATTAACACTTAAACAAGAACACACAAAGGATGTAAAACAAACTTTCACTTGATTGATAATAACGAACTTGCTTACAATGAAAGTGTTTAACGTATGAAAACTTATATGAAACATAACCTAAAGGTCTTCTTTTATAGACATAAGAAGCCTTGTACAAGAGTCTACGTATCAACTATTCTAGGTAAAGATAATTATAGAAAATACAATGTTGATTCTATCTTTACTAGAAACAAACTAGAAACATAATACGCGTAGACCATATCTTTCTATCAGTGCTTGTCTTCAACCTATCAACGCTTGACTTCTTCTTGTCAACGCTTGATCTGTCAGCGTTTGTTTTCTTCTTATCAACGCTTGTTTTTCTTCTTGTCAGCGCTCAAGTGGACTAGCTACATTTTATTCCCAATATTTGATACCTCTTTCATTAAGAAAAACACAAAAAGATAGGGAGAGAATAAAGATGCAATTGAGAGAATAACAAATTATATACGAAAAAGATGCACAAGAAACATGACAATCTAATACAACAGCTACTTGATTATTTTTGCGTTTTTTACTATGTTTAGATTTAATTTATTTTTTTATTATGATGTCGAACTGTTGAAAACATGTATTGAATATCTTATTTGTTATTTTATTTATTAGATCATATTTAACGCACAACATAAGTAGTAAATACGTAACACAAATTTGTAAATTGCTTAAATAAAGAAATATCTAAAAACATATTTCGTACAATGAAAAGAAACCATCAAATAATTATGTTCCGATTAAAATCAATTCAAAATAACTTATCATTCACACAAGACTACATAACTACAATTATCATTAATTTTGACCATCCAACTACAATCATCAAGACTATGATTCACAAGACTCCTCGTCATTAGAATCACCAGACCCCTTCAACTCCTCATCATCACCATACCCCTCCTCCTTATTAACACCCTCATCAGATTCCTCCACCTCACGATGGGAGGCGGATAATAGTTTTTTTATAGGAGTTGGCGGCCCTTATAGGAACTGCAAACAACAAAAATATTTGTAAAGTACTATAAGTTTCAATACAAAATCTATATATTTAAGTTTCATAGATGAGTCATCATAGTGACTCATATATGAGTCACCATGACTCATGTATGAGTCACCATGACTCATGTATGAGTCACCATGACTCATATATGAGTCACCATGACTCATCTATGAGTCACCATGATTTTGTTACGAAAGAGTCCATATTATTACTCGTGTTACAAGAAGGACTTACATATGTACAATTTCATATATGAGTCACGGCGACTCATATATGAGTCACAGTGACTCATATATGAGTCATAGTCCAGTTCTATAATCACAAGTCTCACTTAATCAGTTTATCAACTAAAAAAATTGACTAGACTTCAATGAAAATGCTCATTCATTAATAAGAACTTGCTAAATCACATGTGGTTATCATTGTGAAATTTCATCCAACACATGGCGTGCATCAACAATCATAACATGTGTTTTACCTAGAGTAGCTATAAAATTTTCTAAGCATAATCAAAATGAAAAAAAAAACATAAAAATAATGTGAATAACATATAAAAGAATGACGATGGTGTGTGGTGGACAGTACCCTCACCCTCGTCATTCTCTATACGACAGTCTTATGGTAATGGTGGGTTTTTGTAGATCTCGCCAGAAATAGATGTTGCTGTGGTTGATCGGATCGAAATATACGGTGGTGGTTGATGGTGGTTGGTGTGTGAGATCGGTGGTGGGTGGATGAGAAAGAAAAATAAACCCGTTGTGGGATATAAGAGGGGGTTTATTTAATTTATTATGTTTTAATCTGGACCCTTAAATGTAAATTGGTTGGATGGTGTAGCTTAGTCCATGAAGACTTTGCAAAAATATGGGACTTCAAGGAACTTTTGGCGATATTATGTAGTTATATTGCTTGAAACATTGTTTACCAATGATTTTTAGGTAGTGATCTAGACTATTATGTACATTTACTTGTACTTAGCTTTGTATGATTTGTTCTTACCATTATTAGGTATTATTATGTCTTCAAAGTATAGTTTACAACTTGTTTATAATCCATAATTACTTATTCATATGTATTGTCCATTCGTAGTTTACCACTCTTTAGTTTATAACTCATTTAAGGGATTCTAGGGTTTCTAAGAGAATTTAGAGCATCATAGTTACATTTGAGATGTTCTTATTCATAATGTACTTATTAGATTACTTTTAGTACTTATACTTGATATATACATTGTGTTTACAACATATTCGAATATGTTGAAGTGACAGTTTAGGTTATAAGAACTATCTTAGCAAGTAAGGCACAAAAGCAAAAATTTCCAGCCAAATTTTCATATTTATTCAAGCATAGCACATATGTGAAATTTGAGGATTGTCACATTTGTGCTTTTCTTGTTTCATCTACAAACCCGACTACTTAAGGTGAGTTCATAGCCCCATTTTACTTCTTATACAATATTCCTAAACGCAGGGTTAGATTTTCATGTTGGAACACAATCTTTTAGAATTGTATGCTATCCTAAACTGTATGCTTACCAAATGAGTACCAATTACTATTGCTTTTAGTATCTAAAGCCACTAACTCCCCCTCAATATCATGAACCGTTAATCACAATTTGCAAGCGCGAATGTTGTGGATGGATCCATCAGGATTGACAATCCCCGTCCCGTATTACATTGACGCACTTATTTGTTTATTACTTGAGTATTTAGGCTGAATACTCACTAGGGGCACTTTTATACGTTAAGCTTTGGTGTCATGAGCTAAATAGCAATAATGAATATTATGACTATGGATAATGTACATAGTCACCCCCCATTACTGGTTTTACAAATTATACTTGTGTACCATTACTTAATTTACTAAACCTATAAATATCACTCAACTTTTTGTTGACATATTTACATGTCTAAATATCAGGTAATTGCTTGGATGAGAGCCTGCAGGATATTAGCAGCTTCGAAATTATGTGTTGTGTTTAAAACTTTTGATGTTGGTAAAAGTTGTCAAAGTTATCTTGTATTTCTTTTTGGTAACTATAAGTTACAAAACCATGTTATAATGGTACTTTTATCATGTTATAAAACTTTGGGACCTATGTTTAAAAACTCTGATATTTATGATGTAATGTAAATCTTTTATTATGTCAGTTTTGTGTCACCTATACTTTATAGTTTCTTGTACCATGACGTGGCACCCCCATGCTGCCTACTTGGTCCTTATCTGATTTCGGGGGTGTTATAGATTGGTATCAGAGTGATGGGTATAGGGAACTGAGTCGTTTTTAAAACATGGTCTATAACTAAAATTTCAAATATTTCATGCTTCTTATGTCAATCACGGAATGTACCAATGTTGTTTGATATCTACACGGGTAACTTTCTTGTTCTTATTATTTACTTTAATTATCCTTATAATATGTCATTCCTTGATTTTATTTTAAAATATTATATTGCTTACATTACGATACTTATTATCTCCTTCCAAACCCTTCGTGCTTATTATATATTTAAATATATTTTCCTTTCCAAATGTGGATAAATTCGTCGCCTTCGGGACACCTAGTGGCTCCCAGTAGATTTCTTTTCAGCACTTATGTTTATGTAATTTCTGTGATGTATCTTTTGTACATTTCCATTATACTATTGTAACAGTTAGTACTACAAATATCTTGGAAATAATTTTGTTCTCTTTTGTATACGTCCTTATAACCAAAACCTCCTTAACTTGGTATGTATAGTAAAGCATGCGCTTAATGAATTATCATTTGGGTATCATTGTGATTACATCTGCCTTTACCTCATTTCTCGAATTCTTGTTCTTGTGAGTTTGATCATGTTACAATAATTTTAAGTTGTTATGACCCTACATACTTTTACTCGGGGCGCGTATGCTATCGACTTCTCATGCTCATTTTTCTGAGTATAATTGATATTCAGTTTATGTGTGAAATGACTGACCTCATATACTCGTTCGTTTTGAACCATTTGTTTTTCTCGACTCACTGTTATATGTTGTGCGTACTCTCGTGATACTATTACTTGAGATTAAGAGTGTTGTGTCTAATGAAACTTCCGATTATCATTTTACAACCGTGCGTGATACTTTCATTGTTAAACTCCTTTAAGATATATATTTAGATATGAAAATTACTTTAGGACCATTTGTGATTTGGATGTCTTGAAAATTAGTCTATATACCATTGTGTAGCTCAATGAGTCCCCGAAAAAGACTAAAGGACATCGTGTGAGTCACACATCTTGAAACATTCCTTGAAATCGTGTTGAATAATATCATGGGTTTTCATAATCTTTTGTTGATTTTTTTTATATATACCATCGTTTTGCATGGCATTCGAAGATTTCTTTCATTGACTGTTATAGGTATCGACTCCGGATTGTAATGTTCGCTTATACCTCAGAAACACCATCGTCATCTTTTTATTCATCTTCTATAATGTGGCGGTTGATTGGAATGCTATTTTACTAGTATTAACTTTTATCATCCTCTTTCTTTAAATTTTCCGCTCCAGGAGTGCGACTCGTTAAAGTTTCAATCTTTTCTCGATATATTTTGGTTTTTGGAGGATCCTGTCGCCAAGGATATTTGACTACCTTGCATTTTTAAATCTATGTCATGGACGTCATGCACCATTTTATTTCCTAGCTTTCTCGTTGGTATTCATGAAGCATTTTTATGCTATATGTTCTTTTATATAATTTATATTTCTTCGTTATGGAAATCCACAAGGTATGTGTATATCTAAGTTTTTCTTAATTAGAAGGTGTTGGTATAATATATTAGATGATGGAGAATAGGATTTACGTAATATATGAGAATTTTAAAGAAGTCTGATTAAATTTCGAGGCGTGTCGAAAGATATATTTTCTGCAGAAGATTTAAAGGTAATTTAAGGGTATCGAGAAAATATATTTATATAATTTAGACATAAAAATATGTTTCTACTTGTCGAGATGATCGTTTGAACATAAAATTCGATCGTAACTCTTAAACGAGCAAGTTACGCTCATTTAAATTTTGTAAAATTTTAGAGTTTATTTTCTGTGAATAAGAAAATTTAGTGCTGGTGTAGAACTGCAGGGGGTAAAATAGTCATTTTCTGGTTCGTTCGGCCTTCGGCCGAACTATGAAAGTTGTATGGAATCTCGTTTTACGTCTACAGCGTAAGAACTAGTGTCGAATCTGAATGTTTATGGGTCTTTTAGCTAATAAAGTCTGTGGTTTTTCTAAAATATTATTTTATAAATAGATCTGATGCGAGGACATTTCCGTCCATTTCTGCTCTGATTCGAGTCTCGAGTAAAACTAAAAAGTTGTTTAAAATGTCGTTTTAACTTTACCTAGTAGATAACCAAGTCCAAAAACTAGTCTATACGGGTCAAAACTTAAAATTCAAACATGCGTTTTAAAGGTAAAAACTCGAAGCTGATAGAATGTAAAAATTATGATTTTTAGGCGTGTTTGAGTTCGCTTGAGCTCGTAAAACTTTATCGAATGATATTTTACAACTAAAAAACATGGGTTGCGTTTGAAGACATTTAAAAATAGTAACTTTGGGTCCGGGTCATACATACATATACCATGAACTTTTTGAAATGGAGTGTTTGATAAAACTTTAAGTGAACTACTTTATCGAAAAAGGTGTGCATTTTTATGACCTAAGATTAACGTCTTAAATTTCTAAGCTTTCTAGAATGAGAAACTTTTCTAATATAAAAACTTTCTTAATATAAAAACCTTCCAAAAATATAAACTTTCTAAAAATAGAAATATATTAGTTAGTGGTGTTATTCGAAAAATGGGTATATGTTTATGTCGAATAATTTACGATGTGCACACATATAGGTTCCTTTATCCTTTATTTTATACATGACTTATTTGTTATTCTATTTTATCATTCTTTTACTTTTAAGGTACCATTGATCTGGGTCAAGATTTGGAGTTCTTATTTTCACATCTTTCGTCATCATTGATAACACGTGTCTCATGACGATTTCGGCTATTTTTTTAAACTTTATCATCTTGTAATGTTGTACCCATATATTAATCACTTCACCATGATAAATCTATAGAAAATAGATAAAAAAAGAGGAAGAAAGGAGATGAATATTAGAGAGAGAAAGGAAACAGAAGTGTGTGAAGTTCAAGGAATATTAGATTAAGAGAAAATGAAAACGGCTAACCCTTCCTAACATGCTAGAAAGAGGTATATAGAGCAGAGCCTTGCATGTGGGCTTGTATGGGCAATATTGTTTGGACCGGGCTTGAATAAATGATTAGTACCTTGGAAGAGGCCTTTTAAGCTAACCATCAAGCCCGTATTAATTCGTCTAACATACTACTAATGACAACATTCCTATGACCGATACATAATAAACTTATGGCCGACTCATTCTTGTTCGACTCAATATTTTGAGGCTAACAATGTCCCCCAATGAGAGGTCATTCCTCTACGACATTTGGAGATTTATATAGATTGCCAATCTCGCCATAAGTGAGACATGAACGTATAATAGTAGTCTTGTTCCTTTATGTTGTGATCTTTGAGCCTTTGTCGTTGTCTTTCGACTTTGTCTTTAATCTTGAGATCTTCAAACCTATGACCGAGTCATTCTTGAATGATACAACATTTTAAGACTAACATCTCCCTCAATGAGAGGTCATTCCTCTACGACATGCGAGGATTTATTAAGATTATTAATCCTTAGTGTTGAGATTTTCAAATGAATGACTAAATCATTCTTGTTGGTCACCATCCTTGATTTGCCTTTGCCATCTTGCGATCTTGTTTCTTTATCCATATGCTCACACTTTTCATCATCTTTGAAAGCTTGCTAACAATCTCCTTTGATGGGAGGTCATTCCTCTACATTAATAATTAAAGAAGATTTTGCACATCAAAGTTGCGGAAGTCTTCATTTGATCTTTAGCTTTCTTGATTCTTCAATCTTGATGCATTGAGAATGTCTTTGGGCATGAGTATGTGGTTATGAATCTCCGACTTTGCTTAGTACACCGTAACGCCACCTTCTCGATACAAAACAGAGACACGGACTAAATAGATTTGATATTTGTCCTAGTAGCGTTTTACCTCCGGTCGGTGAAGACCGTTAGACGGTATTAAATACCATACATGTGATTAGGTAGATTCAATTAAGAACCTCTTTGACAGGGTTTCGCGGTCGTACTAGCTGTTCTCTTTACTCGACCGTCTCAAAGCAAGACTACGAATGTACAGAGTGAATCATCTAGATAAAATAATCCATTTGATTAAATTCGTCAATTCAAGTTCCTGGAACAAGTTTGATTCATAAAGGATCTTACCATTGTTGTTTTCTAGTTAACACAATCTTGATTAACAAGGAATCTCGTAAGTCACCTACCGTAGCGTTGTTTGATGATAACGCTAGAAGGATTTCCATTCGTCACTGTGAATACTGAAGAGTATCACTCTGAATGTTCTGGCAAGACCATAAAGATATTGTGCAGAATCCTGGAACGAGTTTGAATCAATTAAGAATCAAACCACTTTTTCATTCCAGTTTTACACATGTTTAATTCATAAAGAATCTTACACATGACCTACCGTAGTGTTGTTTGATATTAACACTGGAGGGATTTCCACTCATCATTGTGAATACTAAGTTGTATTACTCTGAGTGTTCTAGCAATATCACAAGGATATAGCGTAGAACTCTCTTCTTTATCATGCGGTGTGTCCTAATGAGATTTTATTGATCTCTTGGCTCTAGACTCGATTTGTGCACTTTTGGTGATCGGATGCTGGAGTAGATGCCACCTATTCAGTATCAACTATCCCGGACTGATAAAGTCAATAGAATTCGTGTTGATCTACGTGATAATAAAATAAACTTCTTTTGGGAGAAGCATGAGTTAGCTAGGAAAGGGTTGTGCGTTACATCACTAGGTCCATGATGTCTTGTCTTCATGATGTGTTGACCCGGTTTCTACCTAAGTTGTATGAAGGGCTATTTTCTTTTCACCCTTTATCCTTACATTTATTTTTCATTCTTCAACCCATTCAATGCTTACCAAGACATCATCACTAGTACCTTGTTGTGATTGTTCCAGTGCTAGCTTAAGTACTTAGTCAGAATTTTTCCCTTTTCACATTCTACTCCATCTTTCCTAAGGACTTCTAATAATCTATTGGATTGTCCTTGGGAAGATCCCTTCGGTTCTAGTTGGATCATTGGACATATACCTAACCACCTTTTGACACCAATAACATGGTAAATTAAAGAGGTTGTGGGTATAAGAAAGTAACCATAAACCACTTGACAGTCAATCAAAATGTTTGAAAAACCTTTTAACGCCTTGATAGTTTTGACGTTTCAGAAAAGCTCCCCCTTCACAGGTGCATTGATAATCGAAATATTTTCGCACATGTGGGTAAGAGTTAAAGTGCTTGAGTCTTACTTATATGTTTCATATATTGGATCACATTTTAACCACATTTTCTCCCCTATCTCTAATAAATAAATCGTTTGATATTAGAGATACCAAATTTGATTAAAATATATCATGAAAATAGTCTTGAAATGTTTTGGGGGAAGAATGTGTCTACTTAGCATGAATTATTGGAACATTTTATGTAGTGTCGAGTTCACATTTTTTGAATGATTTTGAATAATCATTGAAAAATTCTTGAAAAAATTATACCCGCACACTACATGTTCATGAACGCATAAAAGATTTTCGTTGAAGAATGTGCTCACGAACATCAAAGCTTTTTCATATGAATAATACGAAATGATAATTACACACAATGTGCTGGATAAATAAAAGGTTTCTTGACATAATTTATCCAACAACATTAAAAAATTGATTTTGAAATCTCCCCCTCAAAAATTGATCCAATTGAATTGTTGTTACAAGGATATGATCTGCATTAAAATTTTGAGGATAGGAGTTGTTGAACACACAATTTTTGAAATATTTTGAATAATCATTGAGAAATTCTTGAAAAAATTATGTTCAACGCTTTTTGAAAAACCATTCTTTTTGGCGACATGGTGTTTCTAAAGCATAGACTTGAGTTCATATACTTTGAATGTCTTGATGAATCTACTCAAGTGTAAGAAGATTTCTCTTCTTTTGTTGAGGGTAAGTGCACTAAATCGTACACTCCCCCATGAATATAGATCCGGGTTACAATCTGAAAGTGATTACAAGCCATTCTATTGAGCTCAAAACTTTGAATGTTTTGTGACAAGCTCAACCCGTGATAGATTGCTTTACATGTACTTAGGATAAGTTATCTTTAAAGATACACTTTCCTTTATTTGAAGTTCGAGTTACAGTCTGATATTTGATTATAAGTCATTTACATTAGCTTAAAACCTTGGAATGCTTTTATTGATAGCTCATGACCGAGAAATTTTAGTTTCTCCTTGTTAAGGATAAGCTATCATCGGTGATCAACTTTCCTTTCTTTGAGGCACGAGTTAAAATCTGAAGTAATTGCAAATCATTTGAAGAAAAATAGAAATGACATGTTTTAAAAACATATTTACAACTTTCATTCGAAATTTATGTACACACACATGTCGTTATTGAGCGACATTTCTAGGCACGCCCATATTATTGATACTGAAAGACATGTCAAAAAGATTCTTTTTGGTATTTTGAAAGATTTTTCCATTTTTTTATTTTGGTTTTCTATTGATATTTACATTTTATTTTATTTTTATATTTACATTTTCAAGTTTTTCAAAAATAATCAAAAATGGACTTTTGTACAAGAGAAGAAGGTGATATAAAATGTACAGGATTGGAACCCTTTGAAGAAGAAGTGGGTTCAGAATCCGATGAAGTACCTGTAGTTAATGAAGAAGAATTCGCACAAATACTAGTGTTAGGAGTAACAAGTTCCTTTTCTAGAAGCAGAACACTCGCATTGGTGCTAGCGCAGGTTTCAACACTCTTCTATATGGGAATCCACTTAAGGCCAACTTCCTTGAATATCCAACCCATTGTTTTCCATTGAAGACTAGATCTAGGAATAGCTATTTCATGCACACCGGAAGACTTATTTGGGGAGAAAATATGTCCTATAATAATCCGCCTTGCAGATTGCTTGTCAATGCTTTTCTTTTCGACGGGTGAGTATCTCCTTGTTGTCTTATGGGATTTTGAATTCTTTCTATGTGCAAAGGCACGAGATTTGACCTCACAGAGGTATTGCAGAATGCAACGATCATCCCATGTTGAATGTTTGCTTTTGGGGCATAAGGGGAAGTTGGGATTCATGAAAGTCCTTATATTCCTAGGTTTCGTAAATCGTTCAGTCGTAGTGTTCGGTACACGACTACTCATTGATGGTTGCCAATTCCTACGTTGCTAATAAAGGATCCTAGGTTTTGGTTTACTACCATTAGTAGTGGGTTGAACTCTAGCGGTTGTTGGTGTACTAGGTTTTGAATACACGGTGTTTTCTTTATGAATCTTCCCTTTGTGCCTAACATCCTTTAGGTTGTTGGTATGAACTAAGTCATTTGAACCTACAGACTCCTTTGTGGACACAAATGTCACACGTTTAGAGGTATTCCTAGAAGTGGTAGGTGCATTCACATGGTTGGGAGTGGCAAAAGTGGATTTTTTTAATGGAGGAACATATGGTGTAATGGCTGGTTTTGAAAAATTTGGTTGTACATCAGTCTTAGGAGGTAACCTAAATTTTACATGAGAAGAATTTGAGAAACGAGTTGGTTTTCCTGAGATAGATGGCTTTGGAACCTTGTATGCTTTGGGTTGTCAAACAACGGGTTTTACAACTTTAGTTTCCACAGTTTCCCCACCTATTTTTCCAACAAGTTTCTTTAACTCACTTATTGATATGTCTTTGTCTTGCAACTGAGATTTCAAATCCATAATTTCCAAACTCTTTTCATTCATTGCTCGAAACGATTCGGAAAGTTATACTTGTAAGTTATTATCATTTTGAAAACTGTCGATTTTGTTTTGTAAAGCAAGTTCAAGAGAATTACAATGTGTTTGAAGGAAATCACATCGGTGTTGAATTAATGTAAACGCTTTTTGGTCAACATTTTCTTTGTGTTTCGAAAGATCAATTTTAAGACGTTCACACTCTTTGATCTTATCAAGATATTTGCATGCAACAGCAGAATATTCCTCTATATGAGCACAAGATGTAACAGGTACAGACAAAACATCTTTGGAGAGACATTCTTGTAAGAGTAGATCATATTCTTTTGAAAGCTCTTCTTTTTTAGGTTGAAATACGTCAATTTATTTTTCAAGAGACTAAAAGAGTTTTCACAAGAACAGTTATACCGTGAGGAATTTCCTTATTTCCTTTAGATCGTTCACGTCATTCCCAGTCCTCATCCACAATTATTTTGACATTTTCATTGTTTTCTTGAAGAATACTAAGTGCTTGCTTACTCTTGCTTATAGAAGCTTGATACGGTAAGTAACCAATATATCTTGAGACGTTAGTTTTCTTAGTGGCGAAAGCTTTCCTCCATTGTATTCTTTTTTGTTCACATTCAAAAAATAATTCCTCACTAGACTTCTGTGTTTGTGGTTTGAAAAGGTCATAAAGACTGTTATCATAAGCGTAGTTATATTGTTTAACAAAATCTTTATTAACTTGTGATCTAGTCTCTTCTTCCAAATAATTTGTTTCTTCACTATCGGGCCTAACAACAAGGCAATCAAGATCGGTCCATTGGGACTCATCAAGATATAGGTGCGGGTTTTCAGATTGAGCTTGCCCAATGTACTTAGGTCATGCAAAACTAGTTTTACCCTTGAAAAAGGAACGAGGTGCCAAAATTCTCATGGTTTAGATAGATTGATTAGTTTTATAAACCATTTTCTTATAAAAAAATCATTTGTGTTTCAAGTTCCACGACTTTGTCAATATCTTTCGCTTGTCTAGTTTTGAAATATTTTTCCAACTTTTCTACTACTTTTTCTTTTCATTAACAAATTTAGTTTTATCCTCTTGAAGAAAACCAGTCACTTGTAGCTCATTCACTTTAGTGGTAGCAAGATATGTTTGTTGACGTTCATTACTTAAAAAAGTGTGATAATTATGTTTCTCTTGTTCAAGTAACTTAAAAGACTCGTTGTATTTATTTTCAAAAACGTCCTTTTCAGTATTAATGACATGCCTTTTGTACCCCTCAAGCTCTTTGTCTCTCTGAAGAAGCTCAGCTCTGCAACTTGCTAGAAGCTCAATAGATTTAATAAGTGCACCTTTGCTATCTTCAAAGTTTTGAGTGAGTGTTGCGTTTGCCTTCTTTAATTTCATTTGACTCTTTCTAGTTTCACTGAAATATTTTTGTAAACTAGCAATTAAATTTGCAAGCGCAACACACTCCTCATCATCATACTCATTTGAATGTTGATCATCCTTAGACACATTATTGCACATGTTTAATGAATCGGGTGTGGTATTGTTGTCAACCTTTTCCATCATATATATGTCAATAAAGGTTTGAGTTTGATCACTATGCTTATGCGTATTGCATTGGCAAACACATTATATTCATCATTGTGTACCTCTTCCAATGGCTCAGATTCGAAGATAGGGCCATTGTCATAGGAAGGTGTATTGCTGATGACATTCTCGGAGTCGATGTCTTGTTTGCCAAAACTGTTGTTTGCATTCCCAGATATGCTACTATCATTCTGCGTACCATTCTTTGTGTTCTCTGATCTGCAGCTTTCATTCGCATTACCCGATACTGTACCATAACTAGCATTGATCCTGGTGTCTATCTCTTGTTCGTCAAGTATGGTTTTGTTCACATAGGTTGTAATGAATGCGATGTTTCGGGTCATCAGATCTTTGTATGATAGAGCATCCATTCCATTATTTCTCTTGAAGCATTACTTTGTATGCGAAGAATTGATGAATTTAGAATTAAAGGTTTTTTCAAATTTTGTCTTGAGTTCAGTGAAGGTGGTCGTGCATTCACTACCAAGAAGTCTTTCTTTGACAATATGTGCTTCAAGTTTCTCAATGGCTTTGGTGAATGTTCTTTGAATGTGCTCGTGGATTCACCTAAGTTTTGCAAAGCTTTTGAGAGGCACTCAAAAGAGGATTGAAGTCCTCGAAGACCGTCCATGGAGGTTTCTCTCAAGAAACATATTCGTTGCTGTAGTCATTCCATCTTGAGGTGTGTCACGTCTGATCTCTTAGTAACCGTATTACTCGTTTCCATGATGATGGTTTCTCGGTTGATGAAGTGACTTTGGGATCTTAAATATATATGGTGCGATGAGGCTGTGGTTGAATTTCTGAAAATTCCGATTTTGCTCAGCCCGACAATAAATTCTTCAATCGGATATAAAATAGACCGAAAAATTTTCAATTACCAAATTTTGAAATCTAGGTAGAAATAACCTAAAACTAGTGTGGAAAAAAAATGAATTAAGGTGACCTAAAAATTTTAACTCCTTTTTTTTGGTAAACTATGTTTCGAAACTAGTCTTGATGGTGGCTAAGTCTAAAATAAATAGAACAAAAATTTGGCTAAACCACTATCTCAGAATAACGCCTTAGGACATGATCTCTATATAAAAAAATTCACCAACTCGGAATATTTTTAATACACCAATTCGGAAAAAGATTTCACCATTTCGGAATAATTAGGGTTTTCACTATTTCGGAATATTTTGAAAATTTCTGAAATTAGCAACTAAGACAATGATTTATCAAAAGGCAACGATTTCAAGGTTTTCTGATAAAACGACTTGTACTTCCTTGATGTATAGCATCATAGGGACCATAAAAACACAACCTTTTTTATTTTTAAGTCGAAAAGTTTAAAATCAAGAAAATAGTACAAAAACTAACTTTTGATCAAAAAACCTTAAAAAATGATGATTATGAATGAAAATCAAGGTTTTCCTTATACTTCTAGATTATTCAAGATGAAATAAACTAAAAAGTATAAAAAAATTTCAAATCAAAACCTAAAACAAAATAAAATTCGTATGGTTTAAAAAGCTTCAAAATCCCACGAAATCTTTGTGAAAACCACAACTCGAATCACTATCTAGTTTATGCTCTGATACCAATTTTTGTACATTTATATTAATCACTTCACCATGATAGATCTATAGAAAATAGATAGAAAGTAGATAGAAAAGAGGAAGAAAAGAGATGAAGTTTAGAGAGAGAAAGTAAAGAGAGAAAGGAAAGAGAAGTGTGTGAAATTGAAAGAATATTAGATTAAGAGAAAAAGAAAATGGCTAATGTTTCCTAACATTATAGGAAGGGGTATATATAGCCGAGCCTTACATGTGGGCTTGTATGGGCTATATTGTTTAGGTCGGGCTTGAATAAATGCTTAGTACCTTGAAAGAGGCCTTTTAAGCTAACCATCAAGCCCGTATTAATTCGTCTAACCTACTACTAGTTACAACGTTCCTATGATCGATACATAATAAACCTATGACCAACTCATTCTTGTTCGACTCCATATTTTGAGGCTAACATGTAACCATTTCATTGATTTCCTTATTCATTATTCTTTACTACGAACCACCCGCTATTTTGTAAGTTATCATAATGTCACCATATAGATAAAATTGTTATTGTTTTACTAATAATTTTACAAATTGTTCTATTTTGGTCTTATAAATTATTTTTTGTAACATTAAAGTTGCTTATTAAGAATATATAGCAAATTACTTACTCTCGAAAAAAAAAGTTTCATAAATTATTTCGAGTCCTATTTTAAAAATGGTATTATATATATTTTTAAATATAGGGCACGTAATACTTAGTTTGCGAAAACTGAGCATCGCATTGCTAGCCGTAAATTATGCATGGCTTGATCACCTATGTATAATCTAGAAGGAGCCATGCGAGGCTGAATAGTAGTCACCTTAAATATTTTGACAAGAACCAACTTTTTACTTGTGTTTCTGAAAAAGTTAGATAAAATAAAGTGTGAAAACTTTTACATATTATGCAAGTAGCACTCGTTCATGACATATGCATATGTTTTCTTATCTTTTCTTGAACGAGTTATGAGTCTGCGAGTACATTTTTCTTTACTCAACGATCATGGTTTTCTACTTATTACCTCATTTTCTCTCATAGTATAATTCTCTTTGCCACTCATTTAATTACTGACTATTGATATCGTACTTGGAAGTTTCAACGTTTTTATATTCTCTCCTCGACCAACCTTTTTTATATTTTTTGGTAGACCTCCAAAATATCTCCGGACACGAATAACGATTTATGGCTGGACGTGAATAATGATTTTGTATATCTGTCATGATGTGTGTCAGACTCTGTTGCCTCAAAATCTGCTCGTGTGAACATGAGTTGAGTTCGCTCTCTTATCGATAACGTTGTTCATTTTATTGATTTTATTTACAAGTTATTATTTCAGAATTTTCTTCGAATTGAAAATTTGTTAATGTTAATTTTCTTTTTCGATCGTGTAACGACTGCCGAGAACTAATGAGCCGATGTTGGTGACACTAACCGTTCTCAAGAATTGATGACTTGCTAAATCCTTTGTTTCTTATTGTCTTATCTTCGACGCCTCTATTTTATCCTTTTTCGTTAAGAATTCTTACAACATTTGCTTTGTTCCCTTATACCATTGCTTACATATTATTTGTTAACTATTAATTATTATATATTTGTTTACTATCTTGTCACCTTTTGAAAACCGAATATGTCGAACGCTTCCCATTTGATGCATTAAACACCTTTATGGAATTATGTAGATTATTATAAATTCTTAACAAATTTTACACATTTTACCAAGCATTTAAATTACCAAAATAACCGTCTCAAGTTAAAGTGTCGAATTTATAAATTTTCTTTGTAAAATTTTTAACTTATGTTTAAAATGACGCAATATTTAACTATTTTAATTCTTCATCATATTTTAATTCCAACTGAATGAAATTACCGTCTTAAACTTCCTTCATATTAATAAATTTAAATAAATTGAAACATATATTTTTTTTTATCATAAATATAAACTCAAGTTTTAACAATAATTTCATACAATCATCCAAAAGTTCTTACGCTGATTAAACAAAATTTTGAACTATTTTATTTCTACTTTAAACACCATCTTTATCAATAAAAAAGACTTAGCGATTGTTTACTCACTAAATATCCCAATGTAATGTAGTTACAAATTTTCCTTACTAGTAGTTTTGATTTCAAATCATTAAACACCTTGATAAGAAACTATAAGCATATTGACACCAGTTTGAAAGTGACGTAATATTTTAACACCATATACGAATAAACTTTGTGTTTTTATAATCAAGAAGGTACTTAATCCGAGTTTTAAAGTAATATCAAATCCGAGACGGAAAATGGTGACAATCGTACTTGAAATATCTACATGTGATTCATATTTCTCCACTATTTCTCTAGTAAAGTAGATTGTCATGTTTTACAGTTTGTGCGATTTGCGATTATCAATTTTAAATCGTTTTAGAGCATCTTGTCCGTTTAAGCAATTATCGTGTCCTAACTACCTCTTAATATTTTTGCTCGTATTGAAAGGTCATTATGTTATTCCGATTGAAATTGTGAATCAACAAGATAAGAAGGTGAAGCCTAGTTGGATTCCTATCATTAAGGTTCGTTGGGATTCACGTCGGGGTGCCGAGTTTACTTGGGAAAGCGAAGATCAGTTCAAGGCTAGGTATCCTCATTTGTTCGCGTCTTCTTCCGTCTCTAGTTGAACTCTGGGGAACCAGAGTTCCTTTAGGGGGCTCGACTGTGAGAACTCATATTTTTCCCGGTAATTGACTTGTTATTTTATTCGTCCTACTCAATTTAACAATATTTTACTTGTTTCTTTTACTTTAAAAATACGTAAATTCTAAGATTTTTAAATTTCATATTTCCCCACGACGTATTATACATTTTATATAAGTAATACATTTTATATATTTAGTACCTCCTTTATCAGAGTTATGATCCAAACTAGCACTAAATACTACTTCGTAAATTTAAGTTATATCAAAAGTCGATTTTTCGGGTTTATGTCCAATCTAATAAACCATTTTGTAAATTTTTTATAAAATGTAAATAAATTTATTAGTTTTATTCTGTTTTTAAAAACATTTATATAATTGAAGGACCAAAAGGTTTAAGTGTTGAAACTTTACACTATAAAAATCACAAACACATTCATTTGTAAAAAAAGATCAAAAACCAATATTTTTTCTCTCTTTGGGTTGATTTCTATTAAACAAGAACACCATGATCAAAGTTTTTTCTAGCTAAATTATCTTGGTTTTTAGTAAGTTTAATCATTCCTAAACACATCCTCATGATTTATTTTGACATGCAAGCTCATTTACAGAATATCATAATTTCATTAAAATTCATAAGAAATGATTATGTTTATGTATTAATTAGTGTATTTTAGAGTAACCCACATGATTTTACATTTTTTATTTTTGATAATTCTTAGGTTTTGATCATAACTTGAGGCTATTTTGATACTTTTACTTGGATGGAAAGGATTAAGCTTCAAATCTTATAATTACTAGGCATAATTTACTTATGTAAAGGTATGTTGAAAACCCTATTTGATTATATCTACAATTGAAGTATTACATGGTGATTTTGTTAGTTGAATGGAGTGATCATGAAATTTGGTACATATAAATTTCCTACTTATTTTCTTATTAATATGAACACGGTTTGAGTGTATGATCCCACAGTAGGCTTTGCCATAAATTTTGATTGATTTTGGGGTCGGTTGGACCAAATTTAGGTGTTAGAAATGATAAAATTAGTTGGTTGATGTTAAACAGGTCATGGCAAAAATTTACAGGTTTAAAGTATATGTTGAGACTAAAAATAGATTCCTTAAGTTTTATATTTATTTTGGAGAGTTGGGTAGGCAATGGAAGTTACCGGATTCAAAAGTTACGTTCGTTTTGTTAGAATGGGTCAAAACCGAGTAACGGGTCAAAATGTGTAAGGAGTCCTAAGTCATTTTTTTGTAATGGGTGTTTTTATAGTTAGTTACAGTAAATCACTATATTATAAACGTCTAGACCTTAAAAGTTTCTTAAATGCTTTTACGATTAGTGATTTTTGGCTAAAACGACAATTTTGAATGTATCGTGTAAATTCATGTTTCTAAAATTTGTAGCCAGTCACTAAAATTGGATTTCCCGATGATTGATAAACTCTTAGAACTAAAATTTTCCCATTTCGAAAAGGTATTGAAAAGGGAATTCTGATGCCAAAAGGCCCATACCTGTATCATTTATAGATTTTAACTTGTGCACTGTTTAGTGCAGATCATTTATAAAACCTTAGTCAGTCATTAAAAGTGAAATTCCCGTTGATTTACAAACTTTTAGAAGTTTATTCTGTCCATTTTGAAAAGGTATTGAAAAGAGCTTTATGATTCCAAAAGGCCCATACCTTTAGCATTTATAGATTTTTACTTGTGCGTTGTTTAGTGCAGGTCATTTATAAAACTTTAGGCAGTCATTTAAAGTGACATTCCCGTTGATTTATAAACTCTTAGAAGTTGAGTTTGTCCATTTTGAAAAGCTATTAAAAGAAATTTCTGATGCCAAAAAGCTCATACCTGTAGCATATATAGATTTTCACTTGTGCACTATTTAGTGTAGGTCATTTATAAAACTTAAGGCATTCATTAAAAGTGACATTCTCTTTGATTTATAAACTCTTATAAGTTGAATTTATTCATTTTAAAAAGGTACTGAAAGGAGCTTTCTAATGCCAAAATGTTCAAGTATTTAGCATTTATAGATGTTTGGTTGTGCACTGTGTAACACCCCCAAATTTATACAACTCAGTACAGCGGAAGACTAGTTGGTGTTACGGGATAGCACATTACTCACATCATAGACAACGCTTAAAAGTCGCATCGATTTAATAATAAAGCATTTCCATTAATAATTATCAAAGTTACATAGGTCCCAAGTCATTGTATTTCATACATGTTTTACAAAGCATTTGAATGGAAATTATAATTTAAGTGCGGGCCATGAATTCTTGTTGTCTTCCCGAGAAGTACCTTCAAGTACCTGAGATAAAACATGTTAAAAGAAAAGGTCAGCGATAACGCCGAGTGAATTCATAGAGTTTAATAAACCATCAATATAACATCGGTATAAAATTATTACCGAAAATCATTTTGTACAAATCATTTTAATAGGCCATAAAATAGCCAGAGTCATTTTATACAAATCATTATCGAAAATCATAATATAGGCATTTGCCTTCAAAATCATTATACGAGCCAATGTCGTAAAAACATCATACAATACGTTTTAAAACGTTGCATAGATTAAATAAAAACCGTTATATGAATATGGTTATATAAAACCACGAACACAAAATCAATAGTAAGACCCCGTATTGCTAGTCAAGCAATATATCGTAATTCAATGCGTATAGCAGTATTTCGTTATTTGGATTATTATAAGCCGCGTGACATTGTTACCTTACTATAACCAACAACGGGTAGCTAGCCCGAAACTCAATTTGCCCATCTAAATTAGCGTGTCGTCACAAAGTTCACGCTATGGAAATCTTCTCATACATAAATTCGCTTACCAATCAATGTGGCACGACGGGGATCAACCGTCAAGGCGCGAACTGGGGTGATCGTCCCCAAATAGTACTATTATATTCATAAGCGTCTACCAAATCCCGGTAGTTCACAATTCATGCTAATGGGACTTTTAGTGACATAATCTAACTTTTAATAATCCATTTCATTTCATCTATCGGGTCATATAATCATTCATCAGGTCATACAATCATTCGGGTCCAAATCAATAAACAAACAATCGGGACAAATGGTGTCTTATTTTATCAAAACTAACATGTTATCTCCCTCGCGGGTTTATAAAACATTTCATAAAAACATTTAAAAGAGTGCGAGGCTATGAACTCACGTTGATGTGGGAAAGCGGGTTATCGGCAATTCGGATGTACGGTACGTGCTTCAATCATGGAAACCTAGACAAATAATACTCGTCTTTGACTCTTGTCCAATGACTTTATAAAAATAACAGTTATGTATACATATGATGATTATATATATATGATGATCAAGTGGGTTTACATATTCTCTTTTACTCATTTTAGTGTTTATGTTTTGGTAACTTCTTACTAGTTTACTAGTTTTACCTATTTACGTATTTTAGGTCCAACAAGCCTATTATAAGTTCATTTACTTGTATTAATCCATTTCTTACTTGTATTATCAGTATTTATACTTTACATGTTGGGTCCAAATGGGTTAAGCCCAATAAGTACTTTTTATAAGTGTTTTAGCCCATTTTGTTGTATTATTAGTCCAATATGCTAACTTAGCTCGTTAATGTCCGTATGTCCTATAGTTCGGGTTTTATCGGTTTTTACTTGTATTAGATACTTATATATCAGTATATGACTTTTAAAAACTTTACATTAGACGGGTTTGATCGTCTAAGTTTTAATTGGAGAAAACGTTAATTTTAAGGTAATAGCCGAAAAAGTCCTAAAAATCATGTTTATAGTTTTATAACTTATAAAACTTATCAAACTAACATTTTTATAAAATGTCCATTTATTTATCCTTATACATATTTATATAAATGTATTATATAAGTTAGTGGGTTTTAATTCACATTTTATACTATTTTTATTTGAGTGCTTATATAATACTATTATACTTTAATTTCCCAAAATCTGATTTTTACTTTCACTTCACCATTTTTACCATATCTTGCGTTCTACAAGGAGATAGAAGCTCATTTTTGGACACCATAAACTACATGATATGTGATACAATTAACTTAGGTTTAGCTACTGCTCAATCCAACTCTAAATATCCTTAACAGTCCGTCCAAAACTGACTATTCAGATTGGTACTCTAAACTTGTTTTGATCATATCTCACTCATTATAATGATTCCATTGCATGGCCAACTCTCACATGTGTACAAGACCTAACACTTACTGTATATTGATTCCACTTTGCCATTTTATCAGTCTAACATGTGGATAGTTACTGTTTTTATACAGCCTACCATTTAAGCAAGATTTAACCATTATTACATGTAGTTTGTCCATCTTTTTACCCATGTTTATCAAATCTATCAACACCAAATCCCCACATAATATTTTTATCATCATATATCATCATACATATATACATTTAAGAAAAAAATACATGATTACATAATCAAAATTAACAAAAGGATGGGGAGGACAATCTTTATACCACCATGATGATGTAGGTTATGATCAAGACATGGATTTTGATGGAGAAACTTGTGATAAACCAAGACCATATTCAAGACCACCATTCTTCAAGAACTCCTTGTGGAAAATCAGCCCCAAGACTCCATAGAAACTCCTCCTTGGATGTTATAATCACCACCAATCCATAGAGCTTCAAAAGGGCTTCAACTTATGTATGAATAACATGAGATTTTGTGGTTAAATTTGATCTAATGGGTATTTATGGTGTAGGTTGGGACGGCACAAAGAAAGAAGGAGAGAGTTGTGTGTGTGGTATTGCATGTGTAAAATGGAAGGATTAGTTTAGCTAGTGGTTTTTGTGGAAGAATGGCTTGTTTATTAAACTAAGATGACAAGTGTAAGACTTGTTAAGAAAACTTGACACCTCATGGGTGTAAGTTGCTAGTTTTGCCATCCCATATTGGGGGTGGGACAAAAGTGGTTTTGTCTCATCCCCAATTATTTACGGGTACTCCTCGATTCTAGTTTCCTCGATTTACGTGCCCTCGGGTCGTTTTACGAAAAACGTTTTTATAAATTATGAATGAACGGCACAAAACAAATCTAATAAAAATTGTCTCATAAAAAACGGAGTTCGAAAACGTAAATACGTAATCCTAAGGTTTCCGGTTTAGTCGTAAAGGACGTTAAAATAAAATCGTAAGTCCTAATCTCTTCTCGTAAATTTGTGAGTTTATGAACCAACACAAATTTAAAACTCCAAAATAATATTCACGGATAAATTTATTTTCTGAAATGTTGGACTGTCACCAAAGACGGTGTATGTAAATGTGAGCACGTAACGCAGAATCCTCCGGTTTAGGCATAGTCGATGCTGCTTCAAGACGTGAATCCAAATTACTTCCCAAAAATAAGTGAGTTCATAATATAACATTAAAATAATATTTTCAAATAAATATTGTGAATAAAATATCAATCATAAATTGACGAATTGTCACACACTGTTTAGTGCATGGCATTACGAAAATGCCATTTTAGTCTTGTCTTTTAAGTACGATTGGTCAAAAAAATGTTATGCTTAGCATAGTAAGATTACTAAAACCATAGGATTAGCCCAATAACACCATATATACCATAGGTAAGTGGGGATATAGAGTATACCTAAGTGGTTTAACTAAATAGGGTAATAGGCAAATCATACAATTACCGGGGCTCACTTTTTCAGATAAACTTAAAAAGTTACAAGGTTTCTAAAACTTTTAATCCATGTTCATTCCATTTAAATAAATCTTATTTTACAATATATATATATATAGTATTATACTCATAAACTTTCCTTTACTTAGGTTCGGGTAAATTTTGGTGTCGTTTTGTGCTTTTCTTGTTTCATCTACAACCCGACTACTTAAGGTGAGTTCATAGCCCCATTTTACTTATTATACAATGTTTCTAAATACGGGGTGAGATTTTCATGATGGAACACAATAGTTTAAAATTGTATGCTATCCTGAACTGTATGCTTACCATATGAGTACCAATTATGAAC
Organism: Glebionis coronaria; assembly: GCA_025667525.1. Classification (NCBI taxonomy): domain Eukaryota; kingdom Viridiplantae; phylum Streptophyta; class Magnoliopsida; order Asterales; family Asteraceae; genus Glebionis; species Glebionis coronaria. Next base: position 102,168,489 of record CM046876.1, on the reverse strand, counting down.
CGTTAATTATTCAAAGTTTACAAGCGGAATGTTGTGCATGGATCCATCAGGATTGACAATCCCCGTCCCGTATTAGATTGACGCACTTACATTTGTTTATTACTTTAGTATTTAGGCTGAATACTCACTAGGGGCACTTTTATACGTTAAGTGATTGTAGAGTTTTTACCCCTTTAGGAAAAGGAAGGCAAAAGTGGCAAGTATTAAGTGTCGGTTTAGGAAAACCAAGCACTAATGACCAAATAAGTCCAAGTTCGTTTCCCAAGGAGGCAAGTGTGTTGTGTTAAGAGATGATTTTTGATTTGTGATTATATGATTGAAAAAGAAAGAAAGAAATGAGATTAGAAAAGGAAGACGGTTACGACGACGGATTAAACTAAGACGAAAAGGTCGATCACGTAAAACCGTAAAAACTACCAAAATTAAAATTTTAACCTAAAAATTCCTAAAAATTACTAAAAATCCACAATAATATTCTAAGAGTTTACAAAAAATCCAAACTTGCTAAAACCTTTTAATTAATTAGATAATGACTTTTTAATGCTAATTAAAGCCCTAAAAATCACAATTAATTATTAAAAAGCCCTAAACAAGATTCTAAAGTTTGTAAACCTCAAAATAACCTAATTAAGCTAAAAGTATTTTTTAAAATTTTAAAACCAAATAAAACTATTTTTAAACACTTAAAAACTATTAAAATCAATTAAAACTAAATTAATTCTAGAAAATAATTGAAAAGCCCTAAAAATATTTGGAGAGTTACAAAACTCCTAATTAAGTGACTACAATCTAGGAAAAATGTAAAAACTTAAAAAATCAAGCTTTCAATTTTTAATAATAAAATAATATTAAAATATTCAAAAAAATTCAAAGTTTATAAAAAATTCTAAAAAATTACCAAAAATCTAGAATAATGTAACTAAGACAGAAATGCAATCAAAAGTTTCCAAAACCTTTTAAATAATTTTATATTAAATTTCAAAGTTGGTTAAAAACCCTAAAATCATATAAAATAAAAAATAAGTTAAATTGAAAAATTAAATAGCTGTAAACCTCAAAAATATCGTTAAAACCCTAAAAACTATTTTTTCAGATTTTTAAAATACTTTTTCCTATTTTAATTTACTTTTCAAAATTTAAACTTAAAATAATCCTAGAAAATTAAATAAGCACGTGAAAAATAAACTTTTTGAAATAAAAAATCCTAAACCCTAATAAGAACACAAGAAAAATGCTAACTTGCAAAAACCTAAAAGAAATAAGCTGGAATGAGCTTATTTCTAAGCTGTTAAGTTATATAAGCTAAAAACAAGGATTACTTAAATATTAAACAAACCAAGTGATAACCAGTCAAAGACCCTAGGGCAACTGGTTATCACGTTGGTGTGTGAGAGGAGTGGCGCAGGTTCGAGTCCTGGCCACGTTCTTTTTGTAAAACTTTTTTTGTTCTTTTTAAACTTAACAAACTCAAAACCAGTAACCTAAACTACACTGAAACACAAATTTAATCAAAAACAAGCTATAATCAACCCTATAGAATCAAAACAAGTGCCCAGATTGCAAGATGACTGATGAACACAAAGAGTGATATCTTCACTTGTGAAGATATGAACAAGATGAGCTTGTTCTTGGTTTTTGATGGTTTTTGATGGAAAATAGGGGCACCCCTACACTCAGTTGAGTGTAGGGAGTCAAGTGAATCACAAAAAACACACAAGTCTTCACACAAATTGCACACAAATCACCGAAAAAAAAGTTACTGATTAACTTGGTATAGGTCTGAGATGATTTTGCTGGTTCAATTGGCACACAAATGGATTTCAATGGCTTAAAACCTGTGCATAAGCTACCCAAATCACATATAAGCAATAAACAACCCTAGATCATACCAATCTTTACCAACCTTAACAATCTTATGAACCAAATCCAACAAATTCAGTCCACAAAAGGGCTTACTGAAATTAGCTAATTTGGCCAAATTTTTAGCATGCAAATGTGATTACAACTCTTCCAAACTGAAAACTAACCACTTATATTCACATACTAACAACCTATTGAGTGTGTCTAACCAGTCTTTAACAAATATTATATCACCTAGCAAGCAAATACACCCTAAACCAAACACTCCTTTATAAACTGAAAAATGATTTTTTCAAACAAAATCAAAACAAGATCAAACCAAATCAATTCAAACTCATCCTAACATGCATATAAAGCATAATCCAGCATAATCAAACCATATAACAAACATTTGAACAATTTTCATACAAAATCACATAATCTCAAAAATCATACACTTTGAAACTACAAACAAGGAACTAGGAAGTTACCTTGTGGGACCCACATCCAGGTCCCACCAAGGCTGCTATGCCTTCTCCAAACAGACTCGGGTCTGTGCAGATCCTTGGACAAAACAAGCTCCAAGTGAAAACTGCTAAGAACAATGCACAAACACATTAATAATATAATCTGATTTTGAAACTTTTCAAACCCTTTTCACAAACTTTTCTCAACTTCTTTTCCTTTCAAAAACACTTACACTAACCAGCTTATAACTTGGAAACAAAACTTTGGAACAAGATTCTACCAAAAATCCTATTTTTCAGAAACTTGAAAAAAAACTGATTTTTGAAAACTCAAAAATAAATAATAACTGGAACACAATCAAACACCATAAAGTAAAATGGAGCCTGAATCTTTTTCATCAACAACACTTAACCAAGTTTCATTCAATAATAAAACGGGCATTACAAGTTTGTGACCAAGGAAAAAAAAAATCAGGAACAAGAAAAAATGAAATGATAAGCTGCCTTATATAATGGCTACAAGAAGATACTAAAATGCTGAAACCCTATTACATGAATTTCCTAAGCTGCCCTTGGGTCTTCTTGTTTGAATTTGGTCAAAAGATTCACATGTGCTTGTTGATGAAGAAAGTGACATGCCAGCTGTTACTTTTGATCTTGGGACGTTTATTTTGTCTTGGGGACCAAGGAAAACTATCTTGGACGTTCATTTTGTCTGGTATTGGGTTTGGGGGAAAGTGACGGGTGCAGGGGACCCCTGGGGATGTCACATGGGTTGGTTGGGGTCATGGTTTTTGTGTGGGATGGGATGACAATGAGGTTAATCAAAGGTCTGGAGAGTTATAACAAAAAACCCTTTGTTTAAATCTTTGTTCATCCTGGGGATTAGCTAGGGTTTATGGGGGTGATTAAGGTGGGTTTAATCCAGTTTTGGGGGTTTAATATTTAAATAAGGTGTTTGGAGGGAAGTTTAAAACTGATTAATTAAACCAGTTTAATTCGTGAGTGGAGGGTGACATGGAAGGGGGTTGTGAGGTGGTGGGTGCTGGTTGGCTGGCGGTGATGATGTGGATGGATGATAGGCTGGTGTGAGTTAGAGTGTTTGACAGTTTTGGCCCCCAAGGTTTCCTTTTTTGTTTACTTTGTAAATAACAGCCATCAACTTCTTTTCCTTTATAAACAACTTTGGGCAGTTGGCAATTTTGGCACAACAAGTTTTAAACTTGTTTTAAGGACTAAACATGCAAATTTATGATATTTGAAGGATTAGATTTTGGCATTTTCTTCATTCTTCAAGGTTTGACTTGTTTGTTGACTTCTTGGAGGACCAATATTGACAATTTATTTTTGTTGAGGGACTAAATTTGCCAATTCTTCAAAGTTAAGGGTCCTTTTTGTAATTTTGACAAACTTTAGGGACCAATCTTGTAATTATGAAGATACAAGGGTATAAAGTATCAATTCTTCCATATTGGAGGACCCTTCTTCATAATTCTTCAAATCTTCAAGGGTTTTCTTTGGAAAATTCTTCATTAGGGCTTGGTTCATTGTGCGGCTTCGTTTCCCATGTTCGTTTTTGCTTGATTCTTGTGATCTTTTGTCATTTTCTCAATATCCGTACCTAAAATACACAAGAAACAAACACAAGAATATATTTGGGTATTTTGATGATATTTAATTCATTTTAAGCCCTATTTGGAAGATGAGACTATGTATAAAAGCAGTCTCATCACTCCCCCATACTAAACCATTGCCGTGCCCTCACGCAATGCTAGAATAAAGTATCGTAGCATCTCCAAAATTCATTTTTATTCACTTTATTGAATGATAAACTAGCTATACTACTACTATTGCTACTACTACTTGCGTTTTAGACATAATGTATGATTTTCATCGAAAAATGGGACGTTTAGGTTCATAGAATAAGAACACGTGAATGCTTCGTTAGAAATAATTTCATCGTCCTCGATTTTCACTCCAATTCCATGCCAAGCGTGCAACGAGATCATTGTCATTATAAGTTAGTAATGCTAACACTACTCATATGCCCTAATCACGTACTTATCCTCCCATTATTCCTAAGTTGTATCTCTTATATTTTATATTGTCTTGAATGTTTCACGAGGATAAATTGTTTGACTTATGCGATAATAGAGATTTAGGTCTAAAAATAGAGTCCTAACGGTGTAACCAAGACCATCAAATCAATAACCCCTCCTAATAGACAACGATGTTAAAAAATTAAGTTGACAAGAAGAATCGATAAACACGGTTTTATAACGGTTTTGAACATGAGACTTATTACCAAGACTTTTATACGCCCCCTAACGGAAGGGCCTTATTATCTTTGGTTTACCTCCATCTTTTATTCAACTTTGCCATGAAGCTTTTATTATGACTTCGGTCTTGCCTTGCCTTTTATTATCCGCCTCATCGGTGGTTTTATTAGCCAAAGACGTATATCCTCACGCAAAAGCGAAATTTGGATCTTTAAAGCTTCGAAGATTAAGGCTTGATTCACTTTCAATTTTGCATAGATTTTAGGCCTTGTGGGGCTTCAAATTGTTTGCTTGATTTAGGTGAGCACTTGAAATCTTATTATTGGGTGAAGCTTTCGATTATTCGGGTGCCAATACTTCAAAACCGTGACGCTGGCGATACCTTAATGTCTTCCCAATTTAATTATACGGAAGCTACTAGAAAAGACTAGAAACCCAACAATCCTAACTAAACCGCTAACTCAATATTTATTAAGCAAAAAATATTTACATGCGAAGGGAGAATAAGCAAACAACGAGAACACATGAGTTTTTGAAAGAATACGAGTACTCTACGTTTAGCATAGTAACTTATAATTAACTCTATCATTTCTCGTCCTCATTTAAGAGACTTAGCCTAATGTGTAGTTAAGGAATCAAAGCTAAGTGCTCAACACGCACGGTCGAGTCAAAAATTACTCTTATTCTCGCCATCAGAAAACCTACATTCGTGTCTTCAAACACTTATAAAACATGAGAAAATTTTAAAATTTGGCCATTTTAGCCTTATTTTGCAACAAAAACGATAAACAAAACATAAACTTTGGAAAGCGTGAAGGTTTGGCAAGGCAAGTACCTATTCACCCCCCCATACTAAAGTTAAACATTGTCCTCAATGTTTCGAGTCTAGGGGTGCAAACACCCCCATACTAGAGACGTAGTCGAATGCCTAATCTAGCATGGAAAGGGTGTAACCAATAAATTAATAGCCGTTTATGAAGTGTGCTAAAACCCTAAGGTTAGAACAATCAAGGATATATCATGGATATTGAGAAAGTCTTCAAAGCAAACGATCGAGTGCTCCCATAAAACGAAAACGAGAGGCTCCAATCGTGAAGATCATGATCATCTAAAGTTCACAATTCACAAACAACCACGGAACAAAGGTTGGAAGGGCACAAATCCCCTCACATTAACTACATTAGAAAGCGATAATATGTACATAGGATAAGCATGGGACTCCCCCACGAGGCACCTCGTTTTTGATTACCGAGTCATGAGCTCGACTCGATCCCCTCAATACTAATTATCATTGGGGAAGGTGACTTGGTCGAGGTAGTTCAAGGATGGAACTTCCCCGCCAAAGTAGTGCTTCAACCTATGTCCATTCACCTTGAAGTTAGGACCATCATCTTGAGCTAGCTCGATGGTCCCATATGGAAACACTTGAGTCACGGTGAATGGACCAGACCAACGGGATTTCAACTTACCGGAAAAGATTTTTAATCTTGAATTAAAAAGCAAAACTTGATCCCCAATTTTAAAAACCCGGTTTTTAATTTTAGAATCATGCAACTTTTTAGTTTTTTCTTTATAAATCAATGAATTTTCATAAGCAATATCCCTCAATTAATCTAATTCATTCAATTGCATTTTCCGTTGTTTTCCCGCGGTCTCCATATCATCATTACAATGATTTAGGACCCAATAAGCCTTGTGTTCTAACTCGATAGGCAAATGACAATTCTTTCCATACACAAGCTAATAGGGAGTTCACCCAATGGGCGTCTTATGAGCGGTCCTAAAGGCCCATAAAGAATCGTCCAACTTATCCGACCAAGTTTGTCGGTTTTCCCCAACAGATCTCTCCAAGATCCTCTTCAACGCTCGGTTTGAAACCTCGACTTGCCCACTCGTTTGTGGGTGATAAGCCGTAGAAAGCCGATGTGTAACCCCATATTTCCTTAGGACCCTTTCGAATTGGTCGTTACAAAAATGGGTTCCACGATCGCTTATGATCGCACGAGGGGTTCCAAACCGAGAAAACAATTGCTTCAAAAACTTGACTACCACACGAGCATCATTGGTGGGCAAAGCCTTAGCTTCCCCCACTTAGATAGGTAGTCAACCGCAACGAGAATGTACTTATTACCACGAGATGATGGGAATGGCCCCATAAAGTCTATACCCCAAACATCAAAGATCTCACGCACTTGGATGATATTTTGTGGCATTTCATCTTTTTGTGAGGCTTTTCCTTGTCGTTGGCATGAATCACATGACTTCACAAGATCTTGTGCATCTCGGTAAATAGTAGGCCAAAAGAAGCCGGCATCAAACACCTTTTTAGTCGTGAGATTAGCACCGTGGTGACCACCCGTGGGTCCCTCATGGCAAGCTCTAAGGATGTTAGAAGCTTCGGTGCAAAATACACAACGTTGGATGATTTGATCCACACAAGTTCGAAACAAGTAAGGGTCGTTCCAAAAGTAGAACTTGACGTCACGAAAGAATTTTCGTTTTTCTTGAGTCGTCATACCCTTAATGATGAAGTTACCCGCATGGTAATTTGCAAAATCCGCAAACCATGGGGTGGAAGAATCAAGCTTAGAATTCACTACACCAAGTGTCTCGAGCGGAAATGTTTCGGTGATTTCCTTGGGCTCGTAAACACTTTGGTGAGGATCTTCCAAACGAGAAAGATGATCGGCCGCTAGATTCTCAGATCCTTTTTTGTCAACGATGGTGTGATCAAATTCTTGAAGGAGGAGAATCCAACAAAGTAATCTAGGCTTAGCATCTTGCTTTGCCATGAGATACTTGATAGCCGAATGGTCTGTATACACTATGCATTTTGTCAAGACGAGATAAGGTCAGAATTTCTCAAATGCATACACCACGGCAAGGAACTCCTTTTCCGCTGTACTGTATTTTAGTTGAGCCTCGGTCATCGTCTTGCTAGCATAGTGAATAGGCAAGAAGTGCTTATCATGACGTTGCCCTAAAACGTCCCCAATGGCGTAATCACTAGCATCACACATGAGCTCAAAGGGGAGGTTCCAATTGGGAGCAACAAGAATGGGAGCTTCGGTAAGTTTCCTCTTAAGGATTTCAAAGGCTCGTACACAATCTTCGTCAAAGACAAAACGTGCCTCTTTTTCAAGAAGATGTGTAATGGGTCGAGAAATCTTTGAAAATCCTTGATGAATCGACGATAAAAGCCCGCATGGCCTAGGAAACTCCTAACTCCCTTAACGGTTTTGGGATTAGGTAATTTGGCGATGACGTCCACCTTAGCTTGATCTACCTCAATCCCCGCTTTCGAGACCTTGTGCCCTAAGACGATTCCACTCCTAACCATAAAATGACATTTTTCCCAATTGAGCACAAGGTTGGTTTCCTCACAACGTTTCAACATTCTCTCTAGATTCGACAAACACGAAGTGAACGAATTACCAAACATGGAAAAGTCATCCATGAAGACTTCCATCGTCTTCTCGATCATATCATGAAAAATAGCCATCATACACCTTTGAAAGGTTCCCGGTGCATTACAAATGCCGAATGGCATTCTACGATAGGCAAACGTTCCATATGGACACGTAAACGTAGTTTTTTCTTGATCACGAGGATCGATGGGAATTTGGAAGTAACCGGAAAAACCATCTAAAAAGCAATAGAAATCGTTTCCCGCAAGACGCTCCAAAATTTGGTCCATGAAGGGCAAGGGAAAATGGTCTTTTCGAGTGGCTTCATTCAACTTTCGATAGTCAATGCACACTCTCCATCCGGTCACGAGTCTAGTGGGAATTAACTCGCTGGCATCGTTTGGCACAACGGTCATCCCTCCTTTTTTAGGGACACAATGAATAGGACTCACCCAAGGGCTATCGGAAATAGGGTAAATCATTCCTACGTCAAGGAGTTTAAGGACTTCCTTTTTGATGACGTCGTGAATTTTAGTGTTCACCCTCCTTTGACTTTGGATTGTGGGCTTGAAATCCTCCTCCATTAAGATTTTGTGGGTACAAAATTTGGGATTGATGAGATGGCATTTATACATGATCTCATCGTTCTTTTCGGGCTTTAAATGCACTAAAATGTCATAAAATACCATATATATGCTTGTGTTTGTTTACTTGTGTGTTTTAGGTATGGATATCATGAAAAAGACAAAAGATCACAAGATACAAGGAAAAACGGACACGAGAAACGAAGCCGTGCAATGAACCGGGCCCTAATCACGGAATTTTCATCAAATACCCTTGAAGACTTGAAGACAATACAAGATTGATCCTCCAAGAATGAAGAAATGACACTTAAAACCCTTGTATATTCATAATTACAAGTTTGGTCCCTTAAGTTTGTCAAAATTGCAAAAAGGTCCTTCAACTTTGAAGAAATGGCAAGTTTGGTCCCTCAACAAATTCAAATTGCCAATAATGGTCCCTCAACAAGTGAAAGACTCATTGAAGACCTTTGAAGATCAACATTGTCCAAGATTAGTCCTTAAAGAATCACCAAATGTCAAATTACATCCTTGATAACCTTTTATCAAAAGTTGGTGCCAAAATTGTCAAAGTGGGAAAGTTAATAACAAAGGAAAGGAGATTTTAGGCTGAAAATCCTTAAAAGCCAAAAATAACAAAAACCAAGGACCAAAAGTGACAAAGCTGAAACATTTAAATAAAAATGCGCCTAACATGTTCCCTTCCCCCATTTTCGGATCAAAGACCACTGTTCATCTTATTTTTACTTCCCAGAAATTACCACCATAATTACTTGGGTAAAACTCAATTAAACTTGCACACACTTAATTCACACACTCACAAACCTATCCCACTCCTAAAAACCTGCATCCCACTCATGTGCACCAAACCCCCAATTCCCCAATCCACCAATCACATCATTCCTTAGCCCCCAAGCATCATGACGTGGCATAAATCAATGGCCAAGATTATTTGCTTCCTCCCAAAGCAAAATAAACGTTCAAGATCAAGAGAGGACAAAATGCACTCAAAATCATTCAAGGGCACATTTGGGATTTTCTATGTATTAGGGTTTTAGTTTTTTATGCTTCTAGGATGTTCTATAGACTCTATAAAAGGAGCTCACAACTTGTGTGAAGCCCTTGTTCCAGTTTCTAGTCTCTCACATGTAATTCCTTTTTAAAGAAATAAAAAGTTTGGTTTTTGAAATATTCAAGTGTAATTCCTTTTTTATTGTTTTTAAAAGTTTGTGTGTTGTGAGGAGATTGATTCTGAGTTCCACTTTGTTTATTGGTTAAGCAACTTTGATTTTCAAAGTTGTTTAAGGTTTTGAGATTTTGAGAGATTTTGGTAAAATCTTCTCAAAAGGTTTTTGTTGTTAGGAGTTCATGTTTGTTGGTGATTTAAGTGTTATAGAGACATTTTAAGAAGATTAAAAAGGTTTTGGAAGAGTTTTAAAAAAAAGAAAAAAAAAGAATCATATTATATCAAATTATTTTTGTTCTTGTTTTCTTTGTTTTGTGTTCAAATAGGTTGAAGGCTTGTTGATTTAGTTCAGCTCCAACCCGGGTTGGATTGGAGGAGGATTTTCATCCTCTAGGTTCTTGGATGTAAGAACCTAAGGTATCTTCCTTTTACCTTGAAAAAGTTCAAAAATAGCTAGTTGTATGATCTTAAGTGATTTGGTGATTAAGTGTGTTTATATTGCATGATTTGTGTTCTAGTGTGTATGTTTACATGTTAGATGCACTTGGAATCAATTTGGTAGCTTTTGTAAGCATGTTGGTATGTTAAAAGTTGGTTTTTAGATTTTTAAAGGGTGTTTGGCAACAGGTTTAAGCAGGACATCTAGATTTGTTTTGATAACTAAAAGGTGTTAGATTGCTTGTTTAGGGTTGATTAAGGTTATTAGTAAGTAGTTAATTAGTTTGGAACAAGATTTGAACAAGTTTGTTGAGTTTAAAAGGTAAAAAGGGTGTTAAAAATCTGCATATTGCTATATTGCTTGGTTTTTCATGATCTTTGATGCATTTGATTTCTTGAATTTGAGTGCTAAGTGATTTGTGCTTGATTGTCTTGACTTCTTGTGATCAAAGGATCACAAGAGTGCCCTTTTGTCCAAAATATTCATCCAAATAAGCTCAATAAGCCCAAGTCCTCTTGGCTTAAAATCTCAAGCAAAACGCAAGTTCAACCTGCTGGTGCAATAGTTCATAACCAGGTTCGTCACACTAGTTGCGGCGCAAGACAACATGTTGCGGCGCAACTGAAGTACCTGCAGATTTTGGTATTCCCGTTTTACAAGTTGCGGCGCAAGACAGAAGCATTGCGGCGCAACTGAAGGTTCTGCTGATCTTGGGTATCTCGTTTCACACGTTGCGCCGCAAGACCCAAGCACTGCGGCGCAAGACAGTGTTTTAATATTATTTTATTAATTAATTTTCAAAATTTTATTTTTCTTTCTTTTTTCATTTTTCCTAGGTTCTTTGTCATTGATTAGGACTATTTCCATTTTTAGATTATTTTTATAACTTTTAGATTTATTTTTATAATTATTTTAAGTTTAATTAGTTTTTAATTAGTTTTAATCATTTTTAGAGTTTTAAAAATAGTTTTAATAGGATTTAATTTTTAGAAAATTACTTTTTAGTCTTCTAATAATATAAGTTAAGTAATTGTTCAATAAAATCATATTTTTGACTTTTGAATTAGTTAAATTTAATTTTAGGGCTTTAATTAGCATTTAAAATTAATTATTTAATTAACAAAAGGTTTTAAAATATCTTTGTGGATTTTTAACTTTATTTATATTATTTTAGACTTGTTTTTATCCTTGTTGATATTTTGTTTTTGGTTTTAATAATTTTTAATTTTTGTGGTTTTTCTACGGTTTTACGTTTTCGTTTTTTACGTCATAGTGTAATTTCCAAGAAACCGTCATTCATTCTCATCAATATTAATCTCAAATATATACAAGTTAATTCACAACACCATACCTCCTTGGGAAACGAATCTTTCATCTTTTTTAAGTGATTGTGGGTCATTAGTGTTGATTTTTCCTAAAATCATCACTCGATACTTACCGCTCATATACGTTCTTTTTGTTTTCCTAAACAAGAGACGTGTTTTTACTACTATCATTTTTGGCGCCGCTGCCGGGGAGGTGTGTCGTGTCTTAATTTGGAAAATTTTGTTTTTGATATTATCCATAATAATATTTGTGTTAAGTGGAACTCCCTTAACACGTATTATCGGTTTTCTCGGTTTTTCTTTGTGAATATTATTAATATATTGTATTAAGTATCACAATCAATATACAATATCTCCAAAAGTGTGAAAACACAACCTTGATTCGGGATTTCATCACTCGATCATTGTATTCGAATCTCAAACAAAAAGAAAAGGCAAAAATAGATAAATACTTTCGAGAAGCTCGATTTTGAAAGATACGAACTATAAGGTGGGTATAAGGCGGGTATTATAAAATATACCCTAAGGAAAAAGGCTCTTAAGTGCTTCGCGCCGCCTCGTTTCCCCGCTTGCTTGTGAGTATTTTGATTTTGAAGGCTAATCGAGGGTTTTGCCGCCCAAAGTATTAATACGTATACTATATTTGCTTGGTTTTCTTTGTGATTAAACCCTCGTGAACAATTTGGTTTTCACCAAAGTTCTAAAGTCATTCGAAGGCGTTCACTCCACGTGATCGTTTTCATTCCTTTGAGGCTTCTTTAATCAAGAGTTTGATTCGAGGAGAGATTTTGTAGATTGTTGTCTACGAAGATACACCAAAAAAAAAACCAAAAAATTAAATATCATCAAAAACACAAAAAAATTGAAAATCCACAAAACAACCAAAAAGAATCTTCTTTGCTCACCTCCCATTCTTCGTGAAGTTTATGATCACTCGTAATCAAGCAAAACGAGCTCGTAAACGACTTCAAAAGCAAGCAAATCAAGGATCGTTGATTGTTGAAGAACCTCCAATTGTTGAACTTATTATAGAACAAGAAGTCGTAATGGCTAATCGTACTATGATGGAGTTGCTACAAGCACCCACCGAGGGTTTTGGAGAGGCCATTGTTATTCCCGCCATCCTTGCGGAGAATTTCGAGATTAAGACGGGTTTAATGTCGATGCTACAAGCAAACAAATTTCGAGGTCACGAGAAAGACAACCCGCATTACCATATTAGGAATTTCAACCGTCTCACCGCCACTAGCAAATTCAAAGATGTTCCGCATGACGCCATTAAGATGATGTTGTTTCCATATTCGTTGGATGGACCCGCTAAAATTTGGCTCGAGAAAGAACCGCCAAATTCGATTTTGACATGGGCCGATCTCGTTTCTAAGTTTGTGAACAAGTTTTTTCCACCATCGAAAACAACACACTTAAAAAATGAGATTTCACGATTTGTGCAACGTAACAATGAAAGTTTTTCTATGGCATGGGAACGATTTAAGGAGATGTTACATGAATGTCCTCATCATGATTTTTCGGAATTGCATCAAATAGATACTTTTTATAATGGGCTTAATGATCATGAACGAGATTATTTGAATGCCGCCGCGGGTGGTAATTTTTTGTGCAAGACGACAAATGAGGCTTTACAAATCATTGAAAATCGATCTAAGGTTTATAGCCCTCGTAACACACCGAGTGTTGCCAACATGGGTTCATCATCGTCATCACAATCGTCTCGTAGCATTAACGCCTTACATGATGAAGCTAATGAGGAAAATCGGTTTTTTGATAGATTTGCTAATCTAATGTCCCATTGGAAGGCTCAAGAAGCTTCCAATTCCGCTTCGGTTAAAGCGGTTGCTAAGAGTTGTTTATCGTGTGGAGGAGCTCATGATTTATCCGAGTGCATTACCGCGGATGGTAACACTTCGAGTGCTTACGTAGCAACGGGAACTTACAACCAAAACGGCCAAGGTTCCCGCCAAAATCAAGCTCCACCAAACCAAAATGCTAACAATTATCGAAACAACAACCAAGGTAATTACCAAGGCAACACACGCAATTACAACAAAGGGAATTATCAAAGTGGGAATGGACAAATCTCTAATCAAAACCAAAACCGTGATTTTCAAAATACTACACAAGGTTTTCAAAATGCTCACACGAAAAATTTGCAAGGAGAATTTTTAGATTATGCAAAAGCAAATGATGCAAAATTTGATAATATGCAACGTGAGATGATTAGCTTAAGGTCCGAGTTGAAAAACGAGCTTAAAAATGAACTTGCTAATGAACTTAAAACTCATGCAAATAAAATGGAAGGAAATGTCCAACGTCTTCAACAAAACCAACAAAAGATGGAATTAGGACAACATGAGATTAAGCAAGAGTTATTGAAAGCGGATGCTAGGCAATCAAAATTTGAGGACCGAATGGCTAAGATGTTCGAAGCAATCATGTGTAAGCCCTCTTCTTCGGGTGGTCTTCCTAGTGATACCATTGCAAACCCGAGGGGAGAATTGAAGGTTGTTGCTACTCGTAGTGGTAAAACTTTCAAGGAACCAATCTCTCGTCCAAGTACTTCTACGGAGAAGGAAATCGAGAAAGAACCCGAGGTGATGGTCGAAAAGGAGCACATTACAATCCCACGAAGTACCGCTCATACCACACCTACGGTTGAACCAATACCAATTATGGAACCCGAGATTCCAAGGCCGTTGCCTAATGACCTACCCACACCACCTTTACCCTACCCTTCAAGACGAAACAAAGAGAAAGCACAAGAAAGGAACAATTATCAATTTGAGCTATTTATGAAAATGTTTCGTGATTTTCACTTTAACATAAGTTTTGCCGATGCTTTAATCATGATGCCTCGATTCGCCGCAAACTTCAAAAGTATGCTAAACAACAAAGAGAAGTTACAACAAACGTCTAGTTGTTCATCGGTTTTTCTAAGCCGCATACCACAAAAAGTCGGTGATCCCGGTAAATTTTTGATTCCGTGTGCTATACAAGATATGGAGGAATGCTACGCCTTGGCCGATCTTGGTGCTAGTATTAATTTAATGCCTCTCGAGATTTTCAAATCGCTTTCGCTTCCGGCTCTTACTCCTTCGAACATGTCCATCGAGATGGCCGATCATTCTACGATCATGGCATGTGGAGTAGCCGAGGACGTTTTCGTTAAAGTCGGAAAGTTTTACTATCCCGTTGACTTTATCGTTGTAGATATTCCCATCGATCGAAAAGTTCCTCTCATTTTGGGTCGTTCATTTTTGGATACATCACGAGCACTTATCGATGTTCATGCTCGAAAAATCACCCTTCGTTTCAATGAAGAAGAACTTGTCATCAATGCAACACAAAACTCCAATCTTTCTCATGTATATTCTATTGCAACTTTAAACCATGGTGACTCGACCAATGTCATTTGCAAAGAATTTTCACCAAGAGTTTTAGGGAATGTCTCCAAAAACAATTTACCATTCCCTCCGCCGGTGGAGGTTATGAGTGCTAAGCCTACAAAGAAGAAACCATCAATACTTGAATCGAAAAATCCTTCACCTTCATTCTTGAAAAGTGTTGATAAGTTGCCGGTTTCTACGGAAGATCTTTCGGATGATGAATATGTTGACCCCGATGGGGAGGTTTTCTTCGTCGATAAACGTTTTGAGAACTTGCCACCACCAAAACCAAAACGGTTTCAAAATGTGAGAATTTTTAGTGTGACTAACATCGTCTTAGAAACACCGAATATTTTCGACATAATTAAAAAGGGTTTTCATAAGGAGAGTTTAAAAGATAACAAAGAAAAAGATCTTGATTTTTCTACAAATCTAACTCCGTCATCACCGCGTGATTTGAGTACTACAAACGCGTCTACTCCTTTTGACGACGTTTTGTGTGGTTCTAGTATGGGGGAAGCCCCTTATGTTCCCTCATCCTTGTCCACCGAGGATGAGATTTTCGATCCCGGAATTTCATGTAAAGGGAAATCTCGGTCTTCCACCGATGCAATAAATGGAAACTATATCTATTTGCTTGGTGCGAGTCTACCTCGAGTAGCTCAAACGTTTGTCTTACCAATGGTCCCACCTTTCTACTTCTCATCTATTTTCTTCAAACTCTTTGAGTTTATAGCACATGTCCAAGTGGTGTTAATTTGTTTTCCCAATGGAAACGAGAACGCCATCTTCGACCCCGGTATTTTGCATCATCTAAGGACTTAGTCCTTTTTACCGGTTGCTTTTTGGGCCTTGTTTATCATGTAAGCCCCATCAAAAATTTGACCACACCATGATATCCCTAAATGTTCACATTTTGAGGGGATCGAGTCGAGCTCATGACTCGGTAATCAAAAACGAGGTGCCTCGTGGGGGAGATCCCATGCTTATCTTTATGCTTATTATTCACTAATAAGGGGACTTGTACCCTTCCAACTCGTTGTCTCGTGGTTGTTTGTGATTGTGTTATCTAGATCATCATCATCGTCTACGATTGAAGACTCTCGTGTTCGTTTACGTGAGCCTCCATCGTTCGTTTGAAGAAGTTTTTCACGAATCCATGACATATCCTTTATTGTTCTAACAATTATCTTTTAGCATAATTAATAAACGGCTTTAGATATATTGTTGATCACCCTTTCCATGCTAGATCCTAAGCATTCGATTCTTCGTCTCTAGTATGGGGGTGCTCCACCTTTAGACTCGAAACATTGAGGACAATGTTTACTTTTAGTATGGGGGGGTGAATAGGTACTTGCTTTGCTACGCCCTCACGTGTTCCATCTTTCAATGTTTTGTTTTATTAATAAGGCTAAAAATGGCCAAATTTTAAAATTTTTCTTAGTTTTCATAAGTGTTTTTAAGACACGAATGTATATTTTCCGATGGGTAGAATAAGAGTTAATTTTTGACTTGATGGGCATTTGGAGCCATTTACATTCCTTAACCCGCTCAATTCAAGTTTTGCTAGACTTTTATATAGGGAGCTTTAAAACGCGAAAGTCTTAATTCATTCGGGTTAAGAACAAGAACTTTTCGCAAGTTCCTATAATTGATTCTAGAAAGTCACTTATCAAGGGAACTTTAAAATGCATTCTCTAAACTTGAAAAAGTCCAAGAAAGTGCAAGATCCTATAGGTGGCTTGAAAACCCAAAACTTTGATTTGATATAGTCTTAATGAAAGCCAATTCAAATTTGGCTTAATTTTGACTTGCATGGCTAAGTATTCACGAGTCTCTTTAATTAGAGGTCTTTATATAGTGAAGAACGAGAAATGATAGAGTTAGACAAGTGATCATGCTAAACGTAGAACATGAAAGTGTTCTTTCAAAAACTCATGTGTTTTTAATTGTGGCTTTTTCTTCCCATAAGATCAATGCATTAGGAATAAATCATAATTGCAATAAGTAAGGTCGTACGATTTGAAAAGTTACTTAGCCTCTAGCGCAAGATCGTTTAAAAGTTGCTCGGGGTTGAATAGAGTTCATAGCCAAGGCATAACTTATTGAAACGGGACGCGAAGATTGGCGATTATCCAAAAAGGCCCTAACAAGGCATGAGGAGCTCTATTTTTGCTAAAGATCCAAAGATGATGTGAAGTATCATTGTTCCAAAATCAATATGAAGGATCGAGACACACGACGAGAAGCAATTACTCCCCTAAAGAATGGAGAAAGTCTATCCAAAAAGACCCTAACAAGGTATGAGGATGAATATATCCAAGTCCGAAAAGGAGGCGGATCGTTGTATATCAAAATCCAAAGTAAAGATTGAAGAAAAATGATGAAGTCGTGGTCCTATATGAAGAATCTCTCAAAAACGTCAAGTGAAGAAATTCCAAATATATGAAGAGAAGACCATAATTTCAAGAACGTCTTCCCAAGATTTGAAGTATGAAGTACATGCCAAATATCGGTCCGAGAAAGGTCTCAAATCGTGAAACGAGTTATGCCAAGATATGAACTTAAGGAGATACACGAGAAGCCGTTTTAAAAGATTTTGTCCTTCGGCTAACTATTGATCAAATCGTGCTACTTTGCTTTCGGACTAATAACTACTCAAATAAGTCAATATGAATCACTTGTGATCCATGACAAATAGATAAAAAATGCTAGTAACCCATTTCCTTTTATAATAACTAGGATTGCGGGGAGAAAAAGTATTACACAATTTGGACGTATGAGTAGTGTTAGCATTGTGACTTGTACCAACAATGATCTTGTTTTTGCACTTAGCATGGAATGTATGACAATCAAGGATGACGAAATTTACTCTAAGGGACATTAACTTGTTTCTATTCTTAGACCCTAAAAGTCACATTTTGGTGATGAAAATCATACATTATGTCTTTACACATTCTCGTAGTATGTTGCAAGTGTTTCACTTTTCAAATAAAGGTTAATAAAATTGAACTTTGGTGATGCTTAGATACTTTATTCTAGCATTGCGTGAGGGCACGGCAATGGCTTAGTATGGGGGAGTGATGAGATGGCATTTATACATGATCTCATCGTTCTTTTCGGGCTTTAAATGCACTAAAATGTCATAAAATACCATATATATGCTTGTGTTTGTTTACTTGTGTGTTTTAGGTATGGATATCGTGAAAAAGACAAAAGATCACAAGATACAAGGAAAAACGGACACGAGAAACGAAGCCGTGCAATGAACCGGGCCCTAATCACGGAATTTTCATCAAATACCCTTGAAGACTTGAAGACAATACAAGATTGATCCTCCAAGAATGAAGAAATGACACTTAAAACCCTTGTATATTCATAATTACAAGTTTGGTCCCTTAAGTTTGTCAAAATTGCAAAAAGGTCCTTTAACTTTGAAGAAATGGCAAGTTTGGTCCCTCAACAAATTCAAATTGCCAATAATGGTCCCTCAACAAGTGAAAGACTCATTGAAGACCTTTGAAGATCAACATTGTCCAAGATTAGTCCTTAAAGAATCACCAAATGTCAAATTACATCCTTGATAACCTTTTATCAAAAGTTGGTGCCAAAATTGTCAAAGTGGGAAAGTTAATAACAAAGGAAAGGAGATTTTAGGCTGAAAATCCTTAAAAGCCAAAAATAACAAAAACCAAGGACCAAAAGTGACAAAGCTGAAACATTTAAATAAAAATGCGCCTAACATGTTCCCTTCCCCCATTTTCGGATCAAAGACCACTGTTCATCTTATTTTTACTTCCCAGAAATTACCACCATAATTACTTGGGTAAAACTCAATTAAACTTGCACACACTTAATTCACACACTCACAAACCTATCCCACTCCTAAAAACCTGCATCCCACTCATGTGCACCAAACCCCCAATTCCCCAATCCACCAATCACATCATTCCTTAGCCCCCAAGCATCATGACGTGGCATAAATCAATGGCCAAGATTATTTGCTTCCTCCCAAAGCAAAATAAACGTTCAAGATCAAGAGAGGACAAAATGCACTCAAAATCATTCAAGGGCACATTTGGGATTTTCTATGTATTAGGGTTTTAGTTTTTTATGCTTCTAGGATGTTCTATAGACTCTATAAAAGGAGCTCACAACTTGTGTGAAGCCCTTGTTCCAGTTTCTAGTCTCTCACATGTAATTCCTTTTTAAAGAAATAAAAAGTTTGGTTTTTGAAATATTCAAGTGTAATTCCTTTTTTATTGTTTTTAAAAGTTTGTGTGTTGTGAGGAGATTGATTCTGAGTTCCACTTTGTTTATTGGTTAAGCAACTTTGATTTTCAAAGTTGTTTAAGGTTTTGAGATTTTGAGAGATTTTGGTAAAATCTTCTCAAAAGGTTTTTGTTGTTAGGAGTTCATGTTTGTTGGTGATTTAAGTGTTATAGAGACATTTTAAGAAGATTAAAAAGGTTTTGGAAGAGTTTTAAAAAAAAGAAAAAAAAAGAATCATATTATATCAAATTATTTTTGTTCTTGTTTTCTTTGTTTTGTGTTCAAATAGGTTGAAGGCTTGTTGATTTAGTTCAGCTCCAACCCGGGTTGGATTGGAGGAGGATTTTCATCCTCTAGGTTCTTGGATGTAAGAACCTAAGGTATCTTCCTTTTACCTTGAAAAAGTTCAAAAATAGCTAGTTGTATGATCTTAAGTGATTTGGTGATTAAGTGTGTTTATATTGCATGATTTGTGTTCTAGTGTGTATGTTTACATGTTAGATGCACTTGGAATCAATTTGGTAGCTTTTGTAAGCATGTTGGTATGTTAAAAGTTGGTTTTTAGATTTTTAAAGGGTGTTTGGCAACAGGTTTAAGCAGGACATCTAGATTTGTTTTGATAACTAAAAGGTGTTAGATTGCTTGTTTAGGGTTGATTAAGGTTATTAGTAAGTAGTTAATTAGTTTGGAACAAGATTTGAACAAGTTTGTTGAGTTTAAAAGGTAAAAAGGGTGTTAAAAATCTGCATATTGCTATATTGCTTGGTTTTTCATGATCTTTGATGCATTTGATTTCTTGAATTTGAGTGCTAAGTGATTTGTGCTTGATTGTCTTGACTTCTTGTGATCAAAGGATCACAAGAGTGCCCTTTTGTCCAAAATATTCATCCAAATAAGCTCAATAAGCCCAAGTCCTCTTGGCTTAAAATCTCAAGCAAAACGCAAGTTCAACCTGCTGGTGCAATAGTTCATAACCAGGTTCGTCACACTAGTTGCGGCGCAAGACAACATGTTGCGGCGCAACTGAAGTACCTGCAGATTTTGGTATTCCCGTTTTACAAGTTGCGGCGCAAGACAGAAGCATTGCGGCGCAACTGAAGGTTCTGCTGATCTTGGGTATCTCGTTTCACACGTTGCGCCGCAAGACCCAAGCACTGCGGCGCAAGACAGTGTTTTAATATTATTTTATTAATTAATTTTCAAAATTTTATTTTTCTTTCTTTTTTCATTTTTCCTAGGTTCTTTGTCATTGATTAGGACTATTTCCATTTTTAGATTATTTTTATAACTTTTAGATTTATTTTTATAATTATTTTAAGTTTAATTAGTTTTTAATTAGTTTTAATCATTTTTAGAGTTTTAAAAATAGTTTTAATAGGATTTAATTTTTAGAAAATTACTTTTTAGTCTTCTAATAATATAAGTTAAGTAATTGTTCAATAAAATCATATTTTTGACTTTTGAATTAGTTAAATTTAATTTTAGGGCTTTAATTAGCATTTAAAATTAATTATTTAATTAACAAAAGGTTTTAAAATATCTTTGTGGATTTTTAACTTTATTTATATTATTTTAGACTTGTTTTTATCCTTGTTGATATTTTGTTTTTGGTTTTAATAATTTTTAATTTTTGTGGTTTTTCTACGGTTTTACGTTTTCGTTTTTTACGTCATAGTGTAATTTCCAAGAAACCGTCATTCATTCTCATCAATATTAATCTCAAATATATACAAGTTAATTCACAACACCATACCTCCTTGGGAAACGAATCTTTCATCTTTTTTAAGTGATTGTGGGTCATTAGTGTTGATTTTTCCTAAAATCATCACTCGATACTTACCGCTCATATACGTTCTTTTTGTTTTCCTAAACAAGAGACGTGTTTTTACTACTATCAGGGATCGATTCCCTTAATGTCGGATAACTTCCACGCAATCGCCCCTTTGTGATCCTTTAGAACATCGACAAGTGCGGTTTTTTCATCATTCGAAAGTTCCTTCGCAATGATAACCGGCAACTTGTCGTCCTCCTCCAAATAGACATATTTGAGGTGAGGAGGTAAATCTTTCAACTCAAGGATAGGTGGTTCCTCGAGTGAAGATTTGGGCTCGATACTCATAACCTCCTCGGGTGGAGGAAATGGGAAATCGTTAAGAAAATCCTTGATAATCGAGAAGTCCTCATCGTTGTCGAGGTCTTCGTTACAAGTACGTGGAACATTGCATTCTTCCAACGTAAAACCACCACCTTCAAATGGAGTGAAGGTTGGTGTCGAATTATCAAGAATTGGATCTAACATAGTGGGATTGCCACTAGTTTCTTCATCACCAAACCCTAAAACTTCTTGTGAAAATTCCTCGCAAACCACGTCGATCATATCAACGAGGTTTATGGTAGCAACGGAATAAACATGAGAAAGTTGAGAATTTTGAGTTGCGTTTATAACAAGTTCCTCGTCGTTGAAACGTAAGGTGATCTTTCTAGCATGCACATCAATTAAAGCCATAGACGTATCTAAAAACGAACGACCTAAAATAAGAGGAACTTGAGGATCCGTGGGGATATCGACAACGATAAAGTCTACGGGATAGTAGAACTTCCCCACTTTCACAAAAACGTCTTCCGCCAAACCACATGCACGAATCATGGAATGATCGGCCATCTCGATAGACATTAGTGAAGGAGTAAGATTAGGAAGATTGAGCGACTTGAAGATTGCAAGTGGCATCAAATTAATGCTAGCACCAAGATCGGCCAAGGCATAGCATTCTTACATATCTTGGATTGCACAAGGGATCAAAAATTTACCGGGATCACCGACTTTTTGAGGTATGCGATTAAGATAAACTGACGAACAACTAGACAATTGATGCAATTTCTCCTTGTTGTTCAACATACTCTTAAAGTTAGCGTCAAATCGAGGCATCATGACCAAAGCATCGGCGAAACTCACATTAAGGTGCAACTCACGAAACATTTTCATAAAAAACTCAAATTGATAATTGTCGCGCTCTTGTCGTTTCTCCTTCCTAAGTCTCGATGGGTAAGGCAAGGGTGGTGTGGGTTGGGGCATAGGCATAACCTTTGGAATCTCGGGTTCCAATGTTGGTAAAGGGTCGATCGTAGGTGTGGCATGAGCGGTACTTTGTGGGCTTGAGATATGCTCCTTTTCAACCACCACCTCGGGTTCTTCCTCAATTTCCTCCACCGTTGGAGTAATTGGTTGAGGAGTTGGTTCTTTAAGTGCCTTACCACTTCGTGTGGTAATCACTTTCATCTCTCCCTTCGGGTTTGATACGGTGTTACTAGGCAAACTACCCGAAGTAGAGGCTTTGTTCCCCATGACGGCTTCTAAAATGGCATTAAGCTTAACATCTTGACTAGCGGCTTTTTGGTCAATTCTTTGTTCAAGCCTAGCATGACTTTGTTCAATTTTATTGTTTTGACCTCTAATTTTATTAGCAAAATCATTTTTCAACTCATTTCTCATGTTAAGATTTTCCTTCACAAAATTAGCTAACTCCTTGGTGTTTTTAGCCGTGTCCCTAGCTTGACTAGCCAATTGCTCTTGAATGTTTTCCAAAATCTTATCATTTGCCGTAGCGTAATTCAAAAAGTCCATTGGAAGTTCTTTAGTGTAAACATTTTGAAGACCTTGACTTGTGTTTTGAAAATTACGGTTTTGGTTTTGATTTTGCAATTGGCTACTACTTCCTTGATTCCCATAGTTGTTATTACCCTTGTAATTGTTTCTTTGATTGTTTTGGTAACCAACTTGATTGTTTCGATAATTGTTAGCATTTTGATTTGGTGGAAAACCCGGTGGAGTCAATTGATTAGTGCGGGGAACTTGACCGTTTTGGTTATAAGTTCCCGCGGCCGCGAAGGCACTCTAAGTGTTACCACCGTTGGTAATGCACTCGGAGTAATCGTGAGCTCCACCACAATACATACAAGAAACCTCAACCGCTTTAGCCGTAGCTGGAGTGGGTTGTTCACCAACTTTAAACTCAATTAACAATCCCTTAAGCTTATCAAAAATCTTATTCTCCAAATTAGCCTCGATTTGGCAAGCATCAACGGTGTGTGCCAATGAAGGCGAAGGCGAAGACGAAGTCTTACGAACACTCGACGTGCTATGAGGACTATAGACCTTAGACCTATTCTCAATGATTAACAATGCTTCCTCGACCGTCTTACACAAAAAATTACCACCCGCGGCGGCATTAAGATAATCACGCTCATGATCGTTCAAGCCATTGTAAAACGTGTCAATTTGATGCAAGTCGGAAAAACCATGATGAGGACATTCGTGCAACATTTCCTTAAACCTATTCCAAGCCGTTGAAAAACTCTCATTATACTCTTGTGAAAACTTTGAAATCTCGTTTTTCAAATGCGTAGTCTTAGAGGGCGGAAAAAATTGGTTCACGAATTTTGAAACGAGATCCTTCCACGTCAATATAGAATTGGGTGGCTCTTTCTCTAACCAAATTTTTGCGGGCCCCGCTAAGGAATACGGAAAAAGCATCATCTTAATCGAGTCGTTAGAGACGTCCTTAAACTTGCAAGTGGCGGTGAGACGATTAAATTGGCGAATGTGGTTATGAGGGTTGTCCTTTTCGTCACCTCGAAACTTGTTGTTTTGAATCATGGACAACAAACCCGTCTTAACCTCAAAATTCTCCGCAAGGATAGCGGGAATCACAATCGCTTCTCCATAACTCTCGGTGGGTGCTTGAAGCAACTCCATCATAGTTCGATTAGCCATGGGTGCTTCTTTCACTACGATGGGTTCGTCAATAGGAGACTCCTCACTAGAAGGAGTGGTTGATTTGTTTCTTCGTTTACGAGCACGTCTTGCTTTGGAGCGAGTTTGCATAAACGTCACGTACAACGAGAAGGTGAGCAAAGAAGATTCTTTTTGGTGTTTTTACTTTTTCAATTTTTTTGTGGTTTTTGATTGTTTTTACTTTTTTTTTGGATTTTGTGGAATGTATTAGGTAGACACAAATCTACAAATCTCCTCCTTAATCAAATCTCTCGATTAAAGAAGCCTCAAGGAATGAAAACGATCACGTGAAGTGAACGCCTTCGATGACTTTAGAATGATGGTGGAACACCAAAACGTTCAAGAGGGTTTAATCAATAGAAACCAAGAAAATATATATGATATGTAATAATACTTTGGGCGGCAAAACCCTCGATTAGCTCTCAAAATCAAATACGCACAAGCAAGCGGAGGAAACGAGGCGGCGCGAAGCACTTAAGAGCCTTTTTCCTTTAGGTCGTGAAATACAACCGCCTTATACCCACCTTATAGTTTGTATTTTTCAAAATCGAGCTTCATGAAAGTATTTATCTATTTTTGCCTTTTTTTTCTTTGGTTTGAGATTCGAATACAATGATTGGGTAATGACCTCCCAAGTCAAGGTTGTGATTTCTCACGTATTTGGAGTACTTGCCAATTTATTGTTCTACGTATACAATATATTAATAGTATTCACAAAAAACGAAAAACCGATAATACGTATTAGTAGAGTGCTACTAATACAATTAGCTATTATGGCTATATATAAAAACAACAATGTTCAAATCAAAACACAACACGCCTCCCCGGCAGCGGCGCCAAAATGATTGTAGAGTTTTTACCCCTTTAGGAAAAGGAAGGCAAAAGTGGCAAGTATTAAGTGTCGGTTTAGGAAAACCGAGCACTAATGACCAAATAAGTCCAAGTTCGTTTCCCAAGGAGGCAAGTGCGTTGTGTTAAGAGATGATTTTTGATTTGTGATTATATGATTGAAAAAGAAAGAAAGAAATGAGATTAGAAAAGGAAGACGGTTACGACGACGGATTAAACTAAGACGAAAAGGTCGATCACGTAAAACCGTAAAAACTATCAAAATTAAAATTTTAACCTAAAAATTCCTAAAAATACTAAAAATCCATAATAATATTCTAAGAGTTTACAAAAAATCCAAACTTGCTAAAACCTTTTAATTAATTAGATAATGACTTTTTAATGCTAATTAAAGCCCTAAAAATCACAATTAATTATTAAAAAGCCCTAAACAAGATTTTAAAGTTTGTAAACCTCAAAAATAACCTAATTAAGCTAAAAAGTATTTTTTTTTTAATTTAAACCAAATAAAACTATTTTTAAACACTTAAAAACTATTAAAATCAATTAAAACTTAAATTAATTTTAGAAAATAATTGAAAAGCCCTAAAAATATTTGGAAAGTTACAAAACTCCTAATTAAGTGACTACAATCTAGGAAAAATGTAAAAACTTAAAAAAATCAAACTTTCAATTTTTAATAATAAAATAATATTAAAATATTCAAAAAAATTCAAAGTTTATAAAAAATTCTAAAAAATTACCAAAAATCTAGAATAATGTAACTAAGACAGAAATGTAATCAAAAGTTTCCAAATCTTTTAAATAATTTTATATTAAATTCAAAGTTGGTTAAAAACCCTAAAATCATATAAAATCAAAAATAAGTTAAATTGAAAACTTAAATAGCTGTAAACCTCAAAAATATCATTAAAAACCTAAAAACTATTTTTTCAGATTTTTAAAATACTTTTTCCTATTTTTAATTTACTTTTGAAAATTTAAACTTAAAATAATCCTAGAAAATTAAATAAGCACGTGAAAAATAAACTGTTTGAACTAAAAAATCCTAAACCCTAATAAGAACATAAGAAAAATGCTAACTTGCAAAAACCTAAAAGAAATAAGCTGGAATGAGCTTATTTCTAAGCTGTTAAGTTATATAAGCTAAAAACAAGGATTACTTAAATATTAAACAAACCAAGTGATAACCAGTCAAAGACCCTAGGGCAACTGGTTATCACGTTGGTGTGTGAGAGGAGTGGCGCAGGTTCGAGTCCTGACCACGTCCTTTTTGTAAAACTTGTTTTTTTCTTTTTAAACTTAACAAACTCAAAACCAATAACCTAAACTACTCTGAAACACAAATTTAATCAAAAACAAGCTATAATCAACCCTATAGAATCAAAACAAGTGTCCGGATTGCAAGATGACTGATGAACACAAAGAGTGATATCTTCACTTGTGAAGATATAAACAAGATGAGCTTGTTCTTGGTTTTTGATGGTTTTCTATGGACAATAGGGGCACCCCTACACTCAGTTGAGTGTAGGGAGTCAAGTGAATCACAAAAAACACACAAGTCTTCACACAAATTGCACACAAATCACCAAAAAAAGTTACTGATTAACTTGGTATAGGTCTGAGATGATTTTGCTGGTTCAATTGGCACACAAATGGATTTCAATGGCTTAAAACTTGTGCATAAGCTACCCAAATCACATATAAGCAATAAACAACCCTAGATCATACCAATCTTTACCAACCTTAACAATCTTATGAACCAAATCCAACAAATTCAGTCCACAAAAGGGCTTACTGAAATTAGCTACTTTGGCCAAATTTTTAGCATGCAATGTGATTACAACTCTTCCAAACTGAAAACTAACCACTTATATTCACATACTAACAACCTATTGAGTGTGTCTAACCAGTCTTTAACCAATATTATATCACCTGGCAAGCAAATACACCCTAAACCAAACACTCCTTTATAAAGTGAAAAATGAGTTTTTCAAACAAAATCAAAACAAGATCAAACCAAATCAATTCAAACTCATCCTAACATGCATATAAAGCATAATCCAGCATAATCAAACCATATAACAAACATTTGAACAATTTTCATACAAAATCACATACACTTTGAAACTACAAACAAGGAACTAGGAAGTTACCTTGTGGGACCCACATCCAGGTCCCACCAAGGCTGCTATGCCTTCTCCAAACAGACCCGGGTCTGTGCAGATCCTTGGAAAAAACAAGCTCCAAGTGAAACCTGCTAAAAACAATGCACAAACACAATAATACAATAATCTGATTTTGAAACTTTTCAAACCCTTTTCACAAACTTTTCTCAACTTCTTTTCCTTACAAAAACACTTACACTAACCAGCTTATAACTTGGAAACAAAATTTGGAACAAGATTCTACCAAAAATCCTATTTTTCAGAAACTTGAAAAAAAACTGATTTTTGAAAACTCAAAAACAAATAATAACTGGAACACAATCAAACAGCATATAGTAAAATGGAGCCTGAATCTTTTTCATCAACAACACTTAACCAAGTTTCATTCAATAATAAAACGGGCATTACAAGTTTGTGACCAAGGAAAAAAAATCAGGAACAAGAAAAAATGAAATGATAAGCTGCCTTATATAATGGCTACAAGAAGATACTAGAATGCTGAAACCCTATTACATGAATTTCCTAAGCTGCCCTTGGGTCTTCTTGTTTGAATTTGGTCAAAAGGCTCACATGTGCTTGTTGATGAAGAAAGTGATATGCCAGCTGTTACTTTTGATCTTGGGACGTTTATTTGGTCTTGGGGACCAAGGAAAACCATCATGGACGTTCATTTTGTCTGGTATTGGGTTTGGGGGAAAGTGACGGGTGCAGGGGACCCCTGGGAATGTCACATGGTTTGGTTGGGGTCATGGTTTTTGTATGGGATGGGATGACAATGAGGTTAATCAAAGGTCTAGAGAGTTATAACAAAAAACCCTTTGTTTTAATCTTTGTTCATCCTGGGGATTAGCTAGGGTTTATGGGGGTGATTAAGGTGGGTTTAATCCAATTTTGGGGGTTTAATATTTAAATAAGGTGTTTGGAGGGAAGTTTAAAACTGATTAATTAAACCAGTTTAATTCGTGAGTGGAGGGTGACATGGAAGGGGGTTGTGAGGTGGTGGGTGCTGATTGGCTGGTGGTGATGATGTGGATGGATGATAGGCTGGTGTGAGTTAGAGTGTTTGACAGTTTTGGCCCCCAAGGTTTCCTTTTTTGTTTACTTTGTAAATAACAGCCATCAACTTCTTTTTCTTTATAAACAACTTTGGGCAGTTGGCAATTTTGGCACAACAAGTTTTTAAACTTGTTTTAAGGACTAAACATGCAAATTTATGATATTTGAATGACTCATTTTGGCATTTTCTTCATTCTTCAAGGTTTGACTTGTTTGTTGACTTCTTGGAGGACCAATATTGACAATTTAGTTTTGTTGAGGGACTAAATTTGCCAATTCTTCAAAGTTAAGGGTCCTTTTTGTAATTTTGACAAACTTTAGGGACCAATCTTGTAATTATGAAGATACAAGGGTATAAAGTGTCAATTCTTCCATATTGGAGGACCCTTCTTCATAATTCTTCAAATCTTCAAGGGTTTTCTTTGGAAAATTCTTCATTAGGGCTTGGTTCATTGTGCGGCTTCGTTTCCCATGTTCGTTTTTGCTTGATTCTTGTGATATTTTGTCATTTTCTCAATATCCATACCTAAAATACACAAGCAACAAACACAAGCATATATTTGGGTATTTTGATGATATTTAATGCATTTTAAGCCCTATTTGGAAGATGAGACTATGTATAAAAGCAGTCTCATCATTAAGCTTTGGTGTCATGAGCTAAATAGAAATAATAAGTATTATGACTATGTATAATGTACATAACTATTCTCCCCATTACTTGTTTTACAAATTATACTTGTGTTCCATTATTTAATTTACTAAACCTATGAATATCACTTAACTTTTTGTTGACGTATTTATATGTTTAAATCTCAGGTAATAATGTTTAATATGCTTGAATGGGAGCCCGCGGGATATTAGCAGCTTGGAAATTTTGTGATGTGTTTAAAACTTTTGATGTTGGTAAAACCTTTTAAAGTTATCATGTATTTTTTGGTAACTATAAGTTACAAAACCATGTTATAATGGTACTTTTATCATGTTATAAAACTTTGGGACCTATGTTTCAAAACTCTGATATTTATGATGTAATGTAAATATTTTATTATGTCATTTGTGTGTCACCTATACTTTATTGTTTCTTGTACCATGATGTGGCACCCCCATGTTGCCTAGTTGTTCTTTATTTGATTTGGAGGTGTTACAAATGAGGGTGAATGATGAATTAAATATTAAAGTTAAAATACAGTTTGTCACAGTTATCCGTCCCGGATTTGGTATTACCTTAAAACTAGGCTGAGGTACTTTTTTGATTATAAAAATGCAAGGTTTGTTCGTTTATAGTGTTGAAATGTTAGGAAATATTCAAAATAATGACCATATGGTTATATTTGCTTATCAATCTGTTCGTTGATTTACAATCAAAACTACTAGTAAAAATTTTAACTACATTATATTAGGATTAAGGCGAATTTGTATATCTAGTGAGTCACTGTTTTTCTAAAACAACTACTAACTCTTTCGTTATTAAATGGTGTTCAAAAAATAGAAGTAAAACAAGTTCAAAAAATTATTTTGGTCGTCTTAAGGAACTTTGAATGATTGTATGAAATTTTCATTGAAACTCGAGCTTATGGTTACAAAAAGAGGAAAATCTATATTGTTATAACTGTTCATATTATTTTTCCAGATTATTTTAAATCATCTATAGGAATAAAATTCAAATCGATCACTTCAAATATGAAGAAAATCAAGTAGTTTCAAAGGTTAGGGTAGTGTGTGATTTTTAAACATAAGTCACAATATAAAGAATCTATATAAATCCGACATTTTTAACTTGAGACAGTTATTTCGGTAATTCCAAAGCTTGGTAAAATGTGTAAAATTTTCGTAAAAGTTTATAATAAATTATAGAATCCATAAAGGTGTTTAATTCATCAAAGGTAAACATGAGACATATTCAGGTTTCAAACGGTGACAAGATAACAAATGAATATGAAGCAAATAATATTTAACAATTTGTATGTAAGCTATGGTATAAAGGGGACGAAGCAAATGTCGTAAGAATTCTTAAAGAAAAGGATATAATATAGGCGTTGATGTTGGGAATAAAATGTAGCCAAAACACTTGGACGCTGACAAGAGCAATTTGGACGTTGATAAGAAGAAATCAAACGTTGACAGGACAAGCGTTTACAGGAAGAAGTCAAGCGTTGATAAGAAGAAGTCAAGAACTGATATAAGACTTAGTCTACACGTTTTATGTTTCTAGTATGTTTCTAGTAAAGATCTGTTCGACAATATATTTCTTATGTTTATCTTTACTAAGAATAGCTGATACGTAGACTCTTGTACAAGGTTCCTTATTCTATAAAAGGAGGCCTTTAGGTTTTAGTTTAATATATGTTTTTAGACTTTCATTGTAAGCAAGTTCGATTTATTAATCAAAGTGAAAGTTTGGTTTAACTTGTTTGAGTGTTCTTGTTTAAGTATTAATTCCGCATAATACTTGAATTGTTACATATACAACAAAGTTTTCTACGTGTTTAACTTGATTTAATCTCGTTTACACAAGCTAAATCGATCTAAGTTTGGGATCAACAAGTGGTATCAGAGCTTGTTGAGAAACTTTGATCTAAAGAACACAAAAACCCTAAATCGCCAAAAACCCTAATTTTCAAGAAACACTAAAATTCAAACAACATGTCTACTCTAGAGTTAACCTCCTCCTCATCAAGCCCTAACATCAAGATTCCCATTCTAGACTCAGGCAACTTTGAGCTGTAGAAGTTTAACTTCGAGCTGTATCTTCAAATCCATGATCACACCCTATGGGAAATTATTGAATATGGAAACAGATTCAATAAGGCCGGCAAGATTGTAGCTGCTATCTTGGCAAGATCAAATCCAGGCTCTTCTAAAGAGTATCGAAAAGAAAAACCTGAAGATGGAAGAGCTTTCTCAGCTGAGGACATAGCATCCTCAAACTCTCTTTGGGACAAGCCAATCAACACAAGTATAGAGGCTATGATTCTGCAAAAAGATATTTGGGCAGCCCTTGAAGTTGCTTATGGTGGTAATGCTTATACTGTACAAGAGAAAAAGAAGCAACTCTTGCATGAGTATGCTATGTTCAAAGCTCAACCCAATGAAAAGCTAAGTGGAGTGAGAGCAGACTTCTTGACATTACAAGCAAGTTGTCCTTTATGGGAACAGTGCATGATGATGCTGATATCATACCACTTTTCTTAAAAGTCTTGGTGATACATGGAAGATTGAAGCAAGGTCTGTGATTGCTAATAATACTCACAAAAGTTCCACCTTTGACGATGTTTATAACAAACTGAGGCTTGTAGAAAGTGAAATCCTTTTAGATCAAGGAAGTAAGTCTACCAATGGTAATATGGCCTTATTCTCACATAGTGAAGGTCAATTTGATCAAAGGGATTCTTACATGCACCCTGTTACTGGATCACCTTGTGTCAACGGTGGATCAAGCTTTGTCAGTGCTTCACATTCAAACGCTGACACATACAATGTTGACTCGCCAAGAGTTAAACCTGCTGGTATTGATCTAGATACTGTGTGTGCATACATTGCTTCATTGCCCAATGGTTCAGTGATTACATATGAGGACCTTGATAAAATTAGTGATGAGAATTTGGAGGAGATGGACATAAAGTGGAATATGGCTCTTGCAAGCATAAGGGAAAATAGATGGAATCAAAGATTTAAGAAGAAGATGACTTTTAATGCTAAGGACACTGATGGATTTGATAAATCCAAGGTTGAGTGTTATAATTGTCATCGAATGGGACACTTTATTAGAGAATGCAGATCTCCAAGAAGATTTGATGCTGGAAAACCCTCAAGCCAAATCATCAAGGTTCAGGATCCCAAAGCTATGGTTGCTATGCAAGACATTCATGGTGTTGGCTGGGATTGGAGCTATTTGGCCAAGTATGAGGAAGAGAACAAGGCTTTGGTTGTAGAAAAGGAGGAAGAGGATCCTGTTCACTATGCTCTTATGGCACATTCTTCATCTTCATCAGACAATGAGGTATATGATGATGCATTTTGTAGTAAGGGTTGTCGTCTAAATACTGAAAAGCTTAACAAAGAAGTCTTAAAATTAACAACAGATGTCGTTAATGAAAGATGCAAGTTATCTAATTATCAACTTGCTCTTACTCAAAAAGAAAAGACTGGCTGAATATAAGAAAATGGAGTTTGACCTAAAAGATCAAATCAATATTTTAACTCATGATTTAAATGCTAGTGTTGAGGTTAGAAATATTTTGGAGAGAGCCAATGGTGCTTTACAAGCTAAGTTAGATGAGGCTATCAAAAACAAAGATAATGTAGATCTTAAAATCCAGAGATTTGATAAAGCTTCACAAACCCTAGAAAAATGTGTTAGTGAACAAAGAGATTCTAGGGATATGACTGGGATTGGGATGAAAGAGTATGCTGGTGTTCCACCACCTGCTGGGAACTTTTATGGTGTCCTTAAAAAGGATTTATCTTGGACTGGTATTCCAGAACTCCAAGAAGAGGAATTTATTCCTCCACCAAGAGTTCTTACCCTAGTAGAGGAATACAAGAAGAAATTGACAGATTTGGACCAATGGAAGAAAGCCAACCCTACTATGTTTGTCAAGGGTGGCATGCTTAGTGACAGCCCAAATGAGTCTACACCCATAAAGGTGACCAATCCTACCACTTGCAAGACTGTTGACCTGGGCTTAAACGTTGATAGAAAACCTAATATTAAATATGCAGAAATGTATAGATAACCTAGGTCACCAAAAAGTCAAATTAGTGATAATGGGAAATGTTTCTTTTCATCTAGACCTAGAGCTATGTCTAGAAAAGCCTGTTATACTTGTGGAAGTTTTTCACATTTACTTATAAGTGTGTCAACGCTTCAAAGGTCAACGCTGATAGAAAGTCAAACATTGTCAAACCCAAACCTTTTGTCCAGCAAAGTCCACAAGTTGTTAGACCAGCCCCATTCTTTACTAAAGGGTCTAATACTTATGGACAAAGACCTTTTCAGAAGACCAATACATGGTCTAACAGACAATGGGTTCCTGTAGCAAACCCTAGGTTCAACGCTGATAAGGGTAATTTCAACATTGACAAGAACAAATTAAACGCTGATAGGAATGTTGCTAGACCAAGTAATGTCAAATATTTGCAACCAAAGGGAAAGGGGTCTAAAGCTTCTTCTAGCTTGACATGGAGACCTAAACAAGACCAAAACCCTAATCCAGATGGGATTTTTATGACCTGTAACAGATTTCATTATATTTCAAGGGTCATAACTAAACCAATTGGGGTTAACTGGGTGTTTAATCCAAAAAGGGATGAACAAGGGGTTGTCATAAGGAATAAGTCTGTTCTTGTTGAACAACCAAATGAATCCAAGTCTACTCAGGCTTGGGTTCCCAAAGAAAACTAATTTGTTTTCTTTATGTGCAGGGCATTCAAAAGCAGGTTAATGATTATGGCTATTGGGATAGTGGATGCTCTAGGCACATGACAGGGAAGGAAGATTATCTGACAAACTTTATCCCCATTAAAGATGGTGACAAAGTGTACTTTGGAGGAGTATATGGGACTATCACTGGCAAAGGCACTCTTCTCACCAACAATTTGCGTTTTGAAAATGTGTTTCTGGTAAAAGAACTTGACTATAATCTGTTTAGTGTATCACAGGTGTGTGATAACAAAAATAAGGTTCTTTTCACTGATACTGAATGCTTGGTGTTGAGCAGAGATTTTAAAATACCAGATGAGAAATTCATTGATTATAGAACACCTAGGCATAAGGACATTTATAATGTGAATCTTAATGGAATAAGGATGAATAATAATTTGTCATGTCTATATGCTAAGGCTTCAGTTGATGAGAGTAATCTTTGGCACAGAAGATTAGGGCACATTAATTTTAAGAATATAAATAGACTTGTGAGACATGGTTTAGTTGATGGTTTGCCTGAGAAGGCCTTCCACAATGACCATTCTTGTGTTGCATGCCTTAAAGGCAAACAACACAAAGTCTCCTTTAAGTCTAAACCTGTGCATTCTAGTTCTAAACCACTTCACTTACTGCATATGGACTTGTTTGGTACAACTAATACAGAAAGCTTAAATGGTAAATCTTATTGTTTTGTCATCACTGATGATTTTTCTAGATTTACTTGGACTTTCTTTTTAGCTTTAAAAAGTGAAACTGCTGATACTTTGATTAACTTTATTACCCAAATAGAAA
Source organism: Glebionis coronaria (assembly GCA_025667525.1). Lineage (NCBI taxonomy): Eukaryota > Viridiplantae > Streptophyta > Magnoliopsida > Asterales > Asteraceae > Glebionis > Glebionis coronaria. The sequence goes on along the minus strand of CM046876.1, from coordinate 102,134,211 downwards.
AGAAGTCTGGTAATGAGGTTAAGATTCTTAGAAGTGATAATGGTGGTGAGTTTAGAAATAAGTTGTTAGATGACTTTTGTGCCAAGAAAGGGATTACTAGACAGTTTAGTGTAGCTAAAACCCCACAACAAAATGGGGTAGCTGAGAGAAAGAATAGAACACTCATAGAAGTAGCTAGGACTATGTTGGCTGATGCTCACTTTCCTATAGCATTTTGGGCTGAGGCTGTGAATACAGCTTGTTATGTTCAGAATAAGGCATTAATTAACAAGATTCACAACAAAACACCTTATGAGCTATTTTAGGGCAGGAAACCTAATATTGGTTTTCTTAGACCTTTTGGATGTCATGTAGTTGTTTTGGACACTAGTGATGACTTAGGTAAGTTTAGTGCTAAAGGTGATGAAGGCTACTTTATGGGTTATTATGTGCAGAGTAGAGGATATAGAGTTTACATTAAGAAAGAAAAACGTATACTTGAAAAGGTACATGTTAGATTTCTAGAGAGTAAACCTAGTGATCCTGAAAGTGGTCCAAATTGGTTATTTGACTTGGAACCTTTATCTAGGACATTGAATTATATGCCTGTTACTAATCCAGACATTGTTAAGGTAACTTCAAATGTTGTGGAAGAACTAGTTGTTGAAATTTCAGGTAAACAGGTTGATAAAGAGGTTGGATCACAAGCAGACAAATCAGCACCCATAATTGAGTATGTTACCATTCCTATATGGATAGATGCATTTGCTGCTGCTGCTACTGCTGCTGGAAAGGAAAATGATGGTCCACCAGTATCACCAGTTGAAAACATGCATGATTCTTCAAACGCTGACAGAGGAAAATCTGGCGCTGACAAGACAAATTCAGGCGTTGATGGCTCAAACGTTGACAACTCTAACTCAGGCGTTGACAACTCTTTTGACCATCTATTCTCTTCTAATAATTTTGAACAAGGTGAACCTTCAAACAGAAATGGAGAGGTTCAATCAGATTATGATGGAAGAGCATTTGAAGAAGATATTGGAAATATGGATAGTGAAATTGATGATAACACAATCATTGAAGGAGGAGTACTTACATCTACCATGAAGAATCATACTTCTTCTTTGATCATAGGTGATGTGATGACTCCTGTGCAAACTAGAAGGTCTCATCAGAATCATGGAGGATTTATTGCCAATATTCACAAGAAGGTTGATACCCCTCTTGTTCAAGCATGTTTATTTGCCTGTTTTCTGTCACAACAGGAACCCAAGAAGATTTTTGATGCTCTCAAAGAAACAAGTTGGGTGGAAGTAATACAAGATGAGCTTCACCAATTTGCTATTCAGGATGTTTGGGAGTTAGTTGATTGTCCCAGACATGTCAGACCTATTGGGGCAAGATGGGTTCTTAGGAACAAAAAGGACGAGAGAGGAATTGTGGTCAGAAACAAGGCAAGTTTAGTGGCACAAGGATATACACAAGATGAAGGGATAAACTATGAGGAGGTCTTTGCACTTGTTGCAAGGATTGAGGCAATAAGGATTTTTCTAGCCTATGCTTCCTGCATGGGATTTACAGTCGATCAAATGGATGTGAAGAGTGCTTTTCTTTATGGCACAATTGCAGAGGAGGTTTATGTAATGCATCCTCCTGGTTTTGAAGATTCAAAACATCCAGACAAGGTGTATAGAGTGAAGAAAGCTATGTGTGGACTTCATCAAGCCCCAAGAGCATGGTATGGCACATTGTCCACCTATCTGGTGGAAAATGGATTCAAAAGGGGCACCATAGACCAGACCTTGTTTACAAAGAAGATTGGTAAGGATTTCTTACTTGTACAGGTCTATGTGGATGATATCATCTTTGGCTCTTCTAGTCTAAAGATGAGTGAAGACTTTTCCAAACTCATGATAGACAAGTTCAAGATGAGTGCAATGGGGGAGATGAACTTCTTTCTAGGGTTACAAGTACAGCAGAAAGAAGATGGTATCTTCATCTCTCAAGACAAATATGTAGCAGAAATCTTGAAGAAGTTTGGCTTTTCTCCACATGAGAAACGGGCTAGCACACCCATGGATAGGGAACACCCTTGGGGAAAAGTTGGAGATGGAAAAGAGGCGGATGTCAGGCAATATAGGTCAATGATTGGTTCATTTATGTATCTCACAGCTTCAAGACCTGACATTATGTTTGCTGTGTGTGTGTGTGCACGCCATCAAGTGACTCCCAAAGAGTGTCATCTCCATGCTGTCAAGAGAATTTTTAGGTATCTTAGGTGTTATCCTACCTTGGGATTATGGTATCCAAAAGATTCTCCCTTGGAGCTTATTGCATATTCAGACAGTGATTATGGTGGTGACAAGTTTGATAGAAAATCCACAACTGGTGGATGCCAATTTCTTGGGAGTAGGTTGATATCTTGGCAATACAAGAAACAAACAGTGGTGGCCAATTCTACAACTGAATCAGAGTATATTGCTGCAGTTGCTTGTTGTGGACAAGTGTTATGGATTCAGAACCAACTGTTGGATTATGGGTATAATTTCCTGCATACCAAGATTTTTGTAGACAATAATAGTACTTTATGCATTGTTAAAAATCTTGTACATCACTCTAAAACAAAACACATAGAAATTAGGCATTATTTTATAAGAGATTGTTTTGAAAAAGGTTTAATACAACCAGATAGGGTTGACACAGAGGAAAATGTGGCTGATTTATTAACTAAACCTTTTGATACTGGAAGATTTCAATACTTGGTAACAAGTATTGGAATGATCAATCTTACTTAATATGTGTTTTGGGAACTTATTGTCAAAGTATGTACAAGATATGCATTTGTTATTGGTCTTTGTACAAAATTAGATTTTCCACTTTATTTGTCTAACGCTGACAAAGGTTATTTTAACGCTGACAAGTGTTAAATTGATGTTGTCATCAACATGTTAGTTTTGTGGTTTTTGACCTAATTATGTAGGGGTTGTTAGCATTGTACAAATGGATACAGAGTTGCTTATGGATTCTTGGAGCATTGTTGGAGCATGTTTCAGTTTATGGATGATGGTTGTATTATTTATATTCCTATCTTGACATAAATTTTTATTACATGCATTTTATATGGCAACTTATGTATCATCGTTTAAGGGGAGGTTTAGGAACCCTTTAGGACTTTTTGGGTATTCATATAATACTCTTATCACATATCTAGATTGTGTCCACTGGTGAGTATGAATTAGTTTACTAATCTCATGAGGCACTGTAGCATGCAAAGTTGATATACTATGCACGCTGCCAAGACTTTTTGGCCTAGAATTGGATGTGGTCTGTTAGGAGACTTGGGTATGATTTTTATTGGGTTTACCTGGGAAGTTACAAAGGATTTTATGAGATAACTTCACTGTTAAGAACTTTGGTTAGCAAGGGAAACTTGAGGACTGTTATGTCTATCTTGCTTAAGCAAGTGTGCATGATTGGACTGTGCTTGCCACCCTATAGTAATTTTCAGTTTATAGGTTATCTTTACTAGGATAAATCACTTTGTTAAGGTCCTTTTTTAATTTTTATTATTTTTATTTTTGGACGTTGACAGATTTATTTCCAAACGTTGTTAGGACCAATTTAGACGTTGACATGGCTTTTTCCAACGTTGACAAAAATATAGCCGTTGAGCGTTGATAGGTTATTTTTTACCGTTGACACTCCTTGGGTCCTACCCAGTTGTTATTTTTGAAGAAAATTTAGGCCGTAATTTTGGGAGTTGGTAACTTTTTATTAATGCACAAGATAAGTTATTTTCTTTTCAAGATTTTCATCACTATATTTTGAAAATAACTGCCTAATTTTTTACCAATCACATGTGCCTACCTCTCCTATATATTTGGCTCATTATTTTGAAACAGGGTAACTGCTTATTCTTGTCTAACTAAAATTTCACATATATTCATCTTTCATAATCTTTCACACAGCTTTCTACATCAATGGCGCCTACATTTAAACCGAGTGATTTGGTATTGGGATTCAGAAGTCAGCATAACATGGTTGCCTATTTGGAGGCTGATGATACTCTGTTTCCTCAATATACTCAGATGGTGGCATATTTAAATACATCCCCCATACGGTATGCACTTTCTCGTGCTCCTCTTATCCCTGTCACTCATATTAAGAAGTTTTGGAATACTGTCACTTCCTTAATGATTAATAATGTAACTACATTGACTGCTACAGTCCATGGGCGTTCATGGGTGGTTACTAAAGCCTTGGTTCGCCAGGCTTTGCATGTTAATGATGCAGATGGTATAACCACCCTACCCATTGGTGAGCTAGAATAAGGCCTTCAAGCTTTGGGTTATCCTTTCCCAGAAGAGGGATCTTTAAATAAATATTCAAAACAGGAATTTCCCCCAGCTTGGAAGTACTTAATACATGTCATATTTCAATGTTTAAGTCCCAAATGTACTGCACATAATGAAATTAACAGATCTATTGGTAGTGCCATTATGTGTATTGCTAATGGGCAAAAATACAATTTTTCTAAAATGATTTTTGATGGCATGTGTAAAAACAAGGGTAGTAAGATGACTCTGGCTTACCCAAGATTTTTGCAAATGGTTTTTGATGAACAAAGGTATTGCACCAGGGATCATGATGATTTTTATAAGATCCCTGAGAAAAAGAAAGCAATTTTTGGAAAGATGAATTCACCCCCCACAGAGACTTACCCTTTACCCCAAGCCATGCTTGCTGTTATTGCAGCAGCACAACCTCAACCTGACCCACAACTACAACTTGACCCATTACCTGAACCATCACCTTCACCTCAACAAATGGAACTTGACCAAGATTCATTCAATGCTGACACGTTAAATGTTGGCATTGACACTTCAAATCCAAACGTTGACACCTTTTTACAACAAACCCAAACACCCCTTAACCTCCAAACTATCACCCAAACCACATCATCTTCCTCACCCCCATACTTTAGGATGGAAAAACGCCAAAGGACCATTGGAGTGTTCTCCTCTGGTGGTCCTAGCCATGTTGCAGAGAGAACCAGCACCACAAGTGTGGTTGGTGACATGGGTGAGGCTAGGACTATTGATACTAGCTTAGAAGCAGGACAAGCCAGTCCTAACATCATTAAGACCCTATCCATGCCCCATGATTCTATTTTGGGAGGTCAAATACCCATTCTAGAGGAGGGCAGATTGGAATCCTATACAATGTTGGAATTGACGGCTGTCTGCATTAGTTTGCAAAAGCAAAATGTAGACATTGTACATACTGTCTCTACCCAAGGCCTTGAACTCAAGCAATTGAGGGAGAGGATTGTCGTTTTGGAAGCTGCTGAGACTAGGAGAAGGCAGACAAGCGTCCTTTCATCAGGGGAGGATTCTTACAAAAGGGAGGAAGCTGCTACTGAGCCAGTTAATTTAAGTGATAAAGGCTCAAATGAAGGTGAATCTTTGGGTATAGCTGAAGCTCTAACAGATTTGAAGAGGCAACCAGGTTTTGATGTTTCATTGGTTACCCCTACAAATTTGAATTTATCTTTTACTAAGATGATGGAGCAGTTCACAAGAAGCGCTGACAAGAGTAAGGTGAGCATTGACAAGCAGATTTTGGACGCTGACAAGCCAAGCGCTGATAGGAGGAAGTTAGGCGTTGACACACAGGTTTTGGAAGTTGATAGACCTGCAGGTATGGTTGATGTATTCCAGTCATCAGCTATCATCAAGGAAGTGTCTTCACAGGTACCATCATCATATTTAACCATCATTGATACATTAGATAGGGGTAAAGGAATTATGGTGGAAACAGTGGTTCCCAAGGATGCAGCTCAAGTAAATTTGATTCAATGTTGGCTGCACAACTTGAGAAAGAAGATAGGGTGAAGGAAACTGCTATTGAGAGTAAGAAAAGTAGTGATGATGAGAATTCAGATTCAAGTGTTATGATTATTGAAGAACCAGAAAGACTTGAATATGGTGATGTGTTGGCAGGGGAAAAGCTTGCAGAGTTGAAGATATAGGTGGATTATGATATGCCTGAAGTTGCCCAGATGTACTTTGCATGGGAGAATAAGATCATGGAGAATCCAGAGATGTCCTTATCATATCAGATTTGGGGATTGGAGATTATACTTAGGATTCAAAGGGATTGTCAGGTAATCCTAAAGTATAAGGCCAGCAAAGTTTTATCACAATCTAAGAGGGATATAAGGGAGCTTTATTATATGTTGCTTAGATGTCATCAAGGGGGTTCGACTTTTCATAAGTTGCAGAGATTGTCCTTTGATGAATTGGAGTATAAAGCTTATCCTATTTGGGAAAGAGTGCAAGTGATGAATACTATCAGACTTCTTTCATATGAAAGAAAGGAAGAGCTTGCAGAAGAGATGCAAATTCAACAGGCTTTACTTGTACCAAGACCTAAGAAGAAGGGAGTTCCACTTGAGTTCCCAGGAAATATGGATAGAGTGAATCCTAGTGAAGTTGTTATTAGAAGGAGTATTAAGCTCTCATCCTTGGAAGTTTCACATATGGTGGAAGTATTACCTCATGATTCCAGAAACCCTATAGTTAGCTATGAAGAAGATGCAAGTGGGTTCTGGATGATTGGCAGATATGGGAAAGAGGTACATACTTTTACTACTCTTATGTCTTTGTTTGCAAGCTTGGATAGGGAAGACTTGGCAGACCTTTGGAAGTTACTGCAGGCCACGTATGAGATTGAAGCACCTACTTCAGTCAATGGAATAAAGATCTGGTCAACATTCAAGAAAATGTTTGCACCATATGAAGATGGTTCTGTTGGGAAGGATCTTGATGATGATATCAGTGGACTTCAATGGCGTCTATATTCAGCAGTTGGTGTGTATCATTTGAGTACTACAAAGTTTTCTGAGTATCGTCTTGTGGATGCTGAGTATCCTATGTCCAAAGAAGTTTTGAAGAAAATGATGACAACACAGCTGGAGATAGACTACTCAAGTGACGTGGCCAAAGATTTGATTAGATATATTTATTTCCAATTTGATAAGATTTGTAAGAATCCTCCTAGTTCTTAGTTTTTATTCAGAAACTTGATTACTAGAGTAGATATCAAGTTTAGGGGAGGATTGTTAGAAATAAAATGTAGCCAAAACACTTGGACGCTGACAAGAGAAATTTGGACGTTGATAAGAAGAAATCAAGCGTTGACAGGAAGAAGTCAAGCGTTGATAAGAAGAAGTCAAGCACTGATAGAAGAATTAGTCTACACGTTTTATGTTTCTAGTATGTTTCTAGTAAAGATATGTTCGATAATATATTTCTTATGTTTGTCTTTACCAAGAATAGCTGATACATAGACTCTTGTACAAGGTTCCTTATTCTATAAAAGGAGGCCTTTAGGTTTTTGTTTAATATATGTTTTTACACTTTCATTGTACGCAAGTTCGATTTATTAATCAAAGTGAAAGTTTGGTTTAACTTGTTTGTGTGTTCTTGTTTAAGTATTAATTCCGCATAATACTTGAATTGTTACATATACAACAAAGTTTCTCTACGTGTTTAACTTGATTTAATCTCGTTTACACAAGCTAAATCGATCTAAGTTTGGGATCAACAGTTGACGATAAGACAATAAGAAACAAAGGTTTAGCATGTCGTCAATTCTTGAGTGTTGTTGGTGTCACCAACATTGGCTAACTAAGTTATCGGCGATCGATACACGATCGAATTAAAAAAGCCACACAACACTTTTCAATTCGAAGAAAATTCTTAAATAGTCACTTGTATATAAAATAAATCAAATGAACAATTTCAGCAATTTTTAGAGCGAAGTCAGCGCATGGTTCACACGAGCGAACTCGAATCAAGAGAGTATGACAAACACCATGACGGATATACGAAAAGCCATCCAGTTATAAATCATTGTTCATATCGGGAGACATCCCTAAAATCTACCAAAACGTATAAAGAAGATTGGTAGGGAAGAAAAGATAAGGCGTCAAGACTTTCAAGTCCACTATCGATATCAGTAATTAGACGAGTGGTCAAAAGAATTGTATCATGAAATAAAATGAAGTAGCAAGTAGAAAAACGATCGTTGATAAAGAACATACTCGTAGGTGTGTAATTCGTTCAAGAGAGGTAAAAAATACATGCGGATGTGTCAATCTTGTACTACTTGCATAACATATAAAAGTTTTCAAAACTTTATTTCACTTTATTTCATTTTATTTTATTTTATATAACTTTTTCAAAAATACAAGTAAAAAGTTTATTCTTATCAAAAAAATTACGGTGACTACTATTAGCCTCGCATGACTCCTTCTAAATTAGACATAGGTCATCAGACCATATATAATTTAGGACTAGGAATGCAATGCTCAGTTTCGTCGAACTAGTATTACGTTTTATGTTTATATATAAACCATGCCACTTGTAAAATAGAATTTAAAATATTTTATAAATTTTTAGGAAATAAGGAACTTGCGATATATTGAATAAGCAACTTTTAATATTGCAAAAATTATTTTATAAGAACAAAGTAAAACAATTTGTAAAAATAAATCGTAAAACTATAAAATTCATTTATAAGGTGACTGATAGGTGTGTAAACACCCATGATTTTTACCACTTAATTACAATAATAACCGGACCAAAACGTGTATTTTATGTCTTTTATGTCGGAATTATGCGTGGTTTGTGTTTTTGTTGTGATTTAGGACGAAATTATGAAAAGTGGAGAAAACACGGCATTTACGGGCTTTTATTGAAGAAAAAGATGAAAAGACGAAGTCAAGAAGTCAAGAGTGCAAAAAGAACGGAAGTCCAAGACCAATTCTGAAGATTTATCAAAGAAAAAGTCAAAAGACGGAAGTTTACTAGAAGCCGAGGAACTCAAGTCTATTTTATTGAAGAATTAAAAGACGAGTTCAAAAGAAATCCCGAGCCACAACTCATTAGAGTCCAAGTTTAAAGAATATTAGAAGAATAAAGGACTAATGGTGCAATTAATGAAGATTAAAGGCTTAAGGACCTAATGACGCAATTAAGAAGAAAGGAAGGAGGGGAGGAAGCTTCCTAATCCTCCCCTATATATAGTTTAGCTAATTAATCATTTTTCTTTGTTGGGTGGCTTGACAAACCATTTCTTCCACTTTAAATTTATACACATTTAATTTCATGTCCATTTACATTAATAGTCTTGCACCTTAATTACCATTTAATTTCAAGTAATTTTCCATTTAATTCTTGTCAATCTTTATCTTTATTGTTCATCTCTCATTATACCTTTCTTAATCTTTGAATTTTGTTGTTTATGTTCATGTTTGTGTTCATGTTCTTATTTTGATCAAAGTGGGTTTTGATTATTGTGGTTAGATTTATTAGATTTATTGATTTGGATTGTTTGTTTATGATTATTGGATGTTTTGTGATTAGTTTAGTTTAATCTTGTGTTTGATTTTGTTTAAATTTGTGGTTAGATTCGTGTTACTGTATTTCCCTGTTCTTCGAGGGTGTTTGTTTCTGTTACTGTGATTCCCAGGAAAGTTCCGGATCAACTCTTTGTTCACAAGGAAAACTTCCGAATCAAGGATTCAAGGCCAAAACTTCCGAGTCAGAAAGTTCCGAATCAGAAACTTCATTCGGAAGAAGTTCCGGATCAAATCTTCCGGATCAACAAGTTCCGAGCCAGCAAAGATACTCTTTCATTCGGAACATTTCACTCGGAAGAGTTCTGAACCAAGACCTCTTGTTCACTCGGAAGAGTTCCGAATCAAAGCTTCTAGTTCACTCGGAAGACTTCCGAATCAAGGATTTCATTCGGAAGAGTTCCGGATCAAAAGTTCCGAACCAGAGGGTGTTTATTCGGAACATCAAAAAGTTCCGAACCAAGAGCTTTATTCGAAAGTATTCCGAACCAAGAACTTCAGAAAAGTTCCGAATCAGAAACTTCATTCGGAAGTATTTAAAGTTCCGAACCAAGGGAACTTCCGAACGGAAGTTCCGGATAAAGAAGTTTCGGATCAAAAGAGGTTCATTCGGAAGAGTTCCGAATCAAGGGTTAATCAGAAACTTCCGAACCAAGAGTTTTGAATCAGCATAAGCTCCGAACGAAGGATTGTTTTGGATAAGTGACATATTCAGAATAATTTGTTCAGGATCAAGGATTTTGGTAATATTCCGAGCGAAGAAGAATCATTCCAAATGAAGGTGACATTCCGGATGAGTGATTGTTCCGAACGAAGGATTATTCCGAATGAGCTGTATTCAGGTTCTTTTTAGTTTTCATCTTTGATTTTTATTTTCAAGCTTTATTTTTCCCGCCTTTTCCTTAGTCGCACTTTAAGTAAATTATGCTTTAGATTTATTTTAGCTTTGCCTTAGTTTAAGTTTTAAGTGCGTTTTAAGTTTGCCTTAGATAGTTTTAAGTTTGCGTTATTTACTTTAGTGTCTTTTAATTCTCGTCACGCTTTTAAATACTTGAACTTTTATTTTAATTAGACTTAGATTTACTTTAAGTGTCCTTTTATTTTAAAGTTTTGCATTTTTAATACTACAACGACACAACATTTTTGTTTCACCAAAAACAATAGAGTCGCACATTAAACTCCTTTTTCAATTCGAAGAGATTGGTACAACGATAATTTTTAACCTGAGTAAAATCCATTTATCAAATGGCGCCGCTGCCGGCTCTTTTCGTGAAGATTAACGGTTTTTTGTGAGAGACGCGTTGGCTTTTGGGACCCGTTCATTTGTGAACGTTATTTTTCGTGTCCAAATATTTTCAAAAATCCAAAAACATTTGAAAAATCATAAAAAGCATTTCTTTTTCAAAGTTTTGCACCAAAAATATTCTTCTTGCTTATCTATCGTTCTTTATGGATTTTTATGTCCATTACGTCGGGTGTGGGAGACGATTGTACGGGAACGACTCTTGTCAATAGTGTACATGTGAGCGGTGCGGAAATGATATCGACAATACTCAATTCCACTTCGGATTTTGTCCTTTGCGCAACTCGACTAATTCGTCCTTTTTGAACCCACCTCCTCCTGTTCCCCCGTGCATCTATTGTGGAAGCGATTGTCATTGGCATGTTTCGTGCCCGGTTCGATACCCGTATGGACACGGGCAAGAACCGGGGTACAATTATGACAATGGTAATAGCTATCCACAAGCAGCACCCAGTTTATCTCCACACCCATGGTGCTATATTTGTGGGGGCCCTCACGATGCTTCTTTTTGTGATCCGTCGCAAGTCTTTGAGAAAGTACCGTGCTATTATCCTAGTGTCTATAACTTTGAGCCCCCACATCACACCCTCAATCATCAATCCTCTCAGCAAATTAGTCTTGATCAACAACTCACTTCTTTGAATGGCATTCTAGAAAGTATGGCTCAACTTTAAGCTGACTTGCATCAGGAAAGGCAACCGTTGCTTGATGTGGACGAAACCTTGAAAACCACTAACACCTTTTTGAGCCAATTTAGTCGTTTTCCATTCTTTTCTACACCAAAATGTTTAATTACAGCGTGGGATAGAATTGGTGAAATTGAACATACTCGGGGCGATGAACAACAAAAGTTGCTGCATGAGCTTCTTAAAGATGTGGAGGTTATCAAGGAAGAGTTAGCCGACTACGTCACTCCTAACTGGACTCGTCCCATCTATTATGATGATGACGACGACGATGATGTTTACACTTTCAACCAATTTTCTGAAGTGGCTGCTCCTACTCTCGATGTTCCTACTGCATCTACGGATCTAGATTCGTTGAATGAGCTTAGTGATGTTGGTCTTGAAAAATTATTGGATGATGAGGTTTGTGACATACCGGCTGCTATGGAGCTTGAGGACGACGTTGCTTTTACGGAAGAGGTCGATCCTAATGATGACGATTTTTCTCCAAGCTATGAGAATTTCACTTTTGAAATTTCTCAATCTCCACAGGGAGATGCGGGCGATGACGATTTATTCTCTCTGGTTTACGAGAAGTTCATCGATGAACATGATCTTGTGGATGAGGTGGAAGACGTGCTTCTTCGCGATAGATTACGGAAAGTGCACCTTCTTATTGCTCAAATCGAAGCGTTGACTTCTCCTCCTCTTTCCAAGTCTTTACCTCCATCTATTCCTCCCGTTGAAGATAATGACCCATTGCTGGAAGAAATCGATATCCACTCCATCCCTCTAGGTATTGACGATTCTGATACAGAGGGAGACATTATTTTTGATAATTTGCTGCAGGAAGATATTGTCCCAAGTTCACCTCCCGAGCACCTTTCATCCTCCCCTTTAGCCACTATCACGGAGGATGAGTGCTTTGACCCGAGAGGTGACATTGATTATGCTATGATTGATAACAATACGGCTTTACCACTTGCTCAGCATCTATTGTCTTTAGGGGAGGACAATGTGCTTACTTTACCCACCCCACCTCCCGTGGACCTTGATTTCACATACTTTTCGTATGTTGAAAGGACCTTTCTCCCATACAAGACTTATCCCCCCGCCTCTACTTTGTTGATGTCAACCGGGAACGAGGACAAGGTCTTTGATCCCGGTATTACATTCTAGGTTTCCCCATGGACCATTTAATTCGGGGACGAGTCAGGCTCGTGACTCGGTTAATATAAACAAGCGCTTTTTGGGAGGCAACCCAATTATCTATCTATCTTTTTCTTTAAGTGTAGGGGGGAGACCCGTTGGTTTGCTTTCCTCTCCTCTCTTAATCAGGGATTCAAGCGCTCAATGATCCACTCTTGATGATTCTTGATGACCCGTGATTCCGTGTCCACTCCTTCCCGGTTCTATCCTAAACTCTTTTCGATTCACTATTTTATATTTTCTCAATATTAAAATAGGAATCTCTTTAGTAGTCTCTTCCTTAGCAAGATTTAAACAAAGTGCACAATGTCCTAAGTGTAGGGGAGTTTATTCTCACATGCTTAAACATTGAGGACAATGTTTATCTTAAGTGTAGGGGGGACTTCTATCGAAGTTAAGTGGCCTTTTCCTTGTATTTGTCCTCATTTTAACCGGAAAATCAATTTTCTACATTTTTCAAAATTTTTGATCTATTTTGGCCTATTAGTTTTGCCCTTTGTATAGTTATTTTTCCTTCTTTGCTAGAATAAATCTTTAATAAAGTGGTTTTAATTTTCAAACGTTGTGAATCTTTTGACTCAACCCGAGTTTACTTATCTAAGTTACTCTAGCTAGTATCCTTAACGTGTTTAAGTCAAGTTTTGCTAGGCTTTTATATAGGGAGCTATAAAACGCGAAAGTCTTAACTCTCACGGGTTAAGAACAAGAACTTTTCGCAAGTTCCTATAATTGATCCTAGAGAGTCGTTTATCAAGGGAACTTTAAAATACGATTTCTAAAACTTGAAAAAGTCTAAGAGTTTGCAAGATCCTATAGGCGACTCGAAAACCCAAAACTTTGATTTAATAGGCTAAGTATCCACGAGTCTCATTCCTTGAGATTTTAAACTGTGGAGAACGAGAGATGATAGAGCCAATTATAAGTTCGTTATTCTTTCGTGAATTTATGTGAGTTAATTATAAGCCTATTCTCCCATCGCTTGCTAATAAATTTATCTACAATAAATAAGGTTGTACGATTTGAAAAGTTACTTAGCTTCTAGCCCAAGATCGTTTAAAAGTTGCTCGGTATGGATTAAAGTTCATAGCCAAGGCATAACTTATTGAAGCGGGATGCGAAGATTGGCGAGTCCAAAAAGGTCCTAACAAGACATGAGGGCTATATTTTGTTGCTAAAGATCCAAAGTGATGTGAAGAATCATTTATCAAAAATCAATATTAAGGAGCGAGACACACGACGAAAAGCAAAAACTCCCAAAAAGTCATGGAGAAGTGTATCCAAAAAGACCCTAGCAAGGTATGAGGATAAATAGATCAAAGTCATAAAAGGAGGCGGATCGTTGTATATCAAAGTCCAAAATAAAGATTGGAGAAAAATGAAGAAGTCGTGGTCCAAGTATGAATCTCTCAAAACTTCAAGTGAAGAAATTCCTATATGAAGAGAAGACCATAATTTCATGAACGTCTCTCAAGGTTTGAAGTATGAAGTCGCTGCCAAATATCGGTTCGAGAAAGGTCTCAAATCGCGAAGCGAGTTATGCCAAGATATGAACTTTATGAGGTCCCGAGAAGCAGTTTTAAAAGATTTTGTCCTTTAGCTAACTATTGATCAAATCGTTCACTTTATTTTCGGACTAAATAACTATCGAAATAAGTCAACAATGCATCTTCGTGATCATTCAAGAAAAAAATAAAATATAAGAGATACACCTAGGAATAAGGGAGTCTAAGCGAATAATTGGCCCACATGAGTTCGTGTTAGTCTACTAACTTATAATAACAATGATCTCGTTTTTAAGCTTGGTTTGGAGAAAGTGAAAACTTGAGGATGATGATTATTCATGACATTTCCAAAACCCAAGGTATGCTTTTGATTTCATTGCTTTGAATGTTTATAATTTTCTATCTCTTTAATAAAGGCCAATGTGGATTGATTATGATGAAAAATGTAAACGTGCTTTGTAACTAATGCATTGCATGAGGACATTGCAATGGTCAAGTGTAGGGGATTTGATAGGTGTGTAAACACCCATCCTTTTTACCACTTAATTACAATAATAACCGGACCAAAACGTGTATTTTATGTCTTTTATGTCGGAATTATGCGTGGTTTGTGTTTTTGTTGTGATTTAGGACGAAATTGTGAAAAGTGGAGAAAACACGGCATTTACGGGCTTTTATTGAAGAAAAAGATGAAAAGACGAAGTCAAGAAGTCAAGAGTGCAAAAAGAACGGAAGTCCAAGACCAATTCTGAAGATTTATCGAAGAAAAAGTCAAAAGACGGAAGTTTACTAGAAGCCGAGGAACTCAAGTCTATTTTATTGAAGAATTAAAAGATGAGTTCAAAAGAAATCCCGAGCCACAAGTCATTAGAGTCCAAGTTTAAAGAAGATTAGAAGAATAAAGGACTAATGGTGCAATTAATGAAGATTAAAGGCTTAAGGACCTAATGACGCAATTAAGAAGAAAGGAAGGAGAGGAGGAAGCTTCCTAATCCTCCCCTATATATAGTTTAGCTAATTAATCATTTTTCTTTGTTGGGTGGCTTGACAAACCATTTCTTCCACTTTAAATTTATGCACATTTAATTTCATATCCATTTACATTAATTGTCTTGCACCTTAATTACCATTTAATTTCAAGTAAGTTTCCATTTAATTCTTGTCAATCTTTATCTTTATTGTTCATCTCTCATTCTACCTTTCTTAATCTTTGATTTTTGTTGTTTATGTTCACGTTTGTGTTCATGTTCTTATTTTGATCAAAGTGGGTTTTGATTATTGTGGTTAGATTTATTAGATTTATTGATTTGGATTGTTTGTTTATGATTATTGGATGTTTTGTGATTAGTTTAGTTTAATCTTGTGTTTGATTTTGGTTAAATTTGTGGTTAGATTCGTGTTACTGTATTTCCCTGTTCTTCGGGGGTGTTTGTTTCTGTTACTGTGATTCCCAGGAAAGTTCCGGATCAACTCTTTGTCCACAAGGAAAACTTCTGAATCAAGGATTCAAGGCCAAAACTTCCGAGTCAGAAAGTTCCGAATCAGAAACTTCATTCGGAAGAAGTTCCGGATCAAATCTTCCGGATCAACAAGTTCCGAGCCAGCAAAGATACTCTTTCATTCGGAACATTTCACTCGGAAGAGTTCCGAATCAAGACCTCTTGTTCACTCGGAAGAGTTCCGAATCAAAGCTTCTAGTTCACTCAGAAGACTTCCGAATCAAGGAGTTCATTCGGAAGAGTTCCGGATCAAAAGTTCCGAACCAGAGGGTGTTTATTCGGAACATCAAAAAGTTCCGAACCAAGAGCTTTATTCGAAAGTATTCCGAACCAAGAACTTCATAAAAGTTCCGAATCAGAAACTTCATTCGGAAGTATTTAAAGTTCCGAACCAAGGGAACTTCCGAACGGAAGTTCCGGATCAAAAGAGGTTCATTCGGAAGAGTTCCGAACGAAGGATTATTCCGAATGAGCTGTATTCAGGTTCTTTTTAGTTTTCATCTTTGATATTTATTTTCAAGCTTTATTTTTCCCGCCTTTTCCTTAGTCGCACTTTAAGTAAATTCTGCTTTAGATTTATTTTAGCTTTGCCTTAGTTTAAGTTTTAAGTGCGTTTTAAGTTTGCCTTAGATAGTTTTAAGTTTGCGTTATTTACTTTAGTGTCCTTTAATTCTCGTCACGCTTTTAAATACTTGAACTTTTATTTTAATTATACTTAGATTTACTTTAAGTGCCCTTTTATTTCAAAGTTTTGCATTTTTAATACTACAACGACACAACATTTTTGTTTCACAAAAAACAATAGAGTCGCACATTAAACTCCTTTTTCAATTCGAAGAGATTGGTACAACGATAATTTTTAACCTGAGTAAAATCCATTTATCAGTGACATTATGGAAAAATATAAAATAACCAATGGTTTGCAAGAGAAGAGTAAAGAGTAGCTCATAAGACAATAAATGAAATGGTTACGAGTTGATAAGGTTTCAAAAGGTTATAAGGTTTACCTGGAATTGCCATTAGACACATGATATCAATGATGATGTAGGACGCGAAGCCAATAACTTCCAATCTTAACCCGAATCAGTGGTATGTTTGAAGAAAAATAAAAATAAAATCAAATGATAAATGAGTCATATATATAAAAAAAAGAATAAAGGAATCCATATGTGTGCACATCGAAATTATTCGACATAAACATGTTTTAATGAATTATAATATTTGTTTTCAATTTACGCTGCTAAACCAAGATTTTTCTATTTCTGGAAAGTTTCTATATTAGGAAAGCTTCTATATTAGAAAATTTTCTGATTCCGGAAAGATTAGAAATTTAAGACGTTAATATTAGGTCATAACACTTTTATCGACAAAACTAGTTCACTAAAAGTTTTAACGAAACACTAAATTTTATATGTTTATGATATATGTATGTATAGCTCGGACCATAGTTACTATTTATAAACGTCTTTAAATGCACCTAACATTTAGTAGTTGTAAAATATTATTCGTTAAGTTTTACGAGCTCAAACGAACTCAAAACGCTTAAAAATCGTACTTTAAAATTTCTAGCAGCTTTGACTTTTTAGTCAACTTTGACTTTTTGGTCTGACCCGATCAATTGACCCGTTAAATGACATTTCCAAGACTCGGGGTCTAAATCAATTTGGTGTAAAACGATGTTTCTGACAACTTTCTAGTTTAACCCGAGATCTGAAACCAACACAAAATGACCAAAATACCCCTGCAAGTTATGTGCAGGTCTGACTATTTTTATCCTAAAAATGCAGGTTTTACTTTTAAGTTTTGACACATTTATATTAGTTTTCGGACCTGGTTATCTAAGCGAGAAAGGTAAGCGGCATTTTAAGCAACATTTTAGTTTTACGCGAATCCTTTAACGGACCAGAAATTGACGAAAACGCACTCGTATCAGGTCTGATAAAATAATAATTTTACAAAATGCCGATTTTTGCTTAACTAAAAATCTTTATAAAAATTCAGTTTCAACGGCAGACGTAAAACGACATTCCAAGCAATTTTCTTATTTCGACCGAAGGCCGAAACGGACCAGAAGATGACATAAACACCCTCGCATCAGATCTGTTAAAAAATAATAATAAGTTTTTAGAAAACTCGGACTTTATTATATAAAACGCCCATAAATATTCAGTTGCAAGATCACATTCCTCACGGTAAGCGTAAATCGACATTCCGGACAATTTTCGTGTTTCAGCCGAAAGCTGAAACGGACCAGAAATAACGATTTTACCTCCTGCAGTTTCTGAACAAATTAAAATTTTTTATAATATCCAAAAATCTTGTTTCTAACTTTTCTAAATTTCAAATAGCCGCAAAATCTTCGTTTTTAGGAGTTACGGGTTGAATTTTATGTCCAAACGATCGTCTCGACAAGTAAAACATATTTTCAAGTCTAATATTTATAAAAATATATTCTCGACACCCTTAAGTCTCATTCAAAATTTCTGCATAAAATATATTTTTCGACACACATCAAAATTTAATTGAACTACATTAAAATTCTCAATTACCACGCAATTTGTAATGCACAACCTCTAACATATTTACCAACACTTCCTAACGACCCAAAAAATATATACACACATGCCGTGTGAATTATATAACAACGAAATATAAATTATATGAGCACACAAAGAAAATATGGCATAAAAATGCAAGAATATCAATAAGAAAAATAGGAAGCAAAATGATGCATAATGTCCATCACTTATATTTCAAAATGTAAGGTAGACGATTTTTCTTGGCTGCACGATTCTCCAAACACACAAAATATACCGATAAAAAATAATAAATCATTAGTTAGTTACGTTCCCGGAGCGGGAACGTTTAATGAAAGAGGATGATAAAAATTTATACAAGTAAAACCGTATTCCACTCAAACGCCACATTCTAGGCGATGAGCTACTAGATGACGATGACGTTCCCAAGGTATAAGCGAACAATACGATTCGGAGTCGATACATATAATGTTTAATGAAATAAATCTTCGAATGCCGTGTAAAACGGTGATATAAAAATCAACAAAAGATTATTAAAATCCATGATATTATTCAACACAATTTCAATAAATGTTTCAAGATGTGTGACTCACACGATGGCATTTAGTATTTTTCAGGGACACAATGAGCTACACAATGGTCTATAAACTATTTTTCAAGACGTCCAAACACAAATGGTTGGAAAGCAATTAGGATATCTAGATAGATATCTGAAAGGAGTTAAATAATGAAAGTAACACGCCTGGATAAAATATGTAAGGTCATAATGTAAAAATTTTGCAATAGAAGTAATTCCAATACTTTAAAATAAATTCAATTAATTAACAAGGATTTATGTAAATCAATTATGAATAAGATAATAAACTTTCATCAAAAAGTTTAACGATATAAATATATATCGATAATAGGATTATAGTATTTATTTATAAATACCTGGCAATAAGGGATACGTAATAACGCATACTAAAAATCATAATCCTAGGAATAGCTTGAACCGAAGTCACGAGAAGTCATGTGCATCGAATCTTTTAAAAATAAAATTAAAAGTTATAGTTTAGGTTTTTGAAAACAACCTAGTTCTCTATAACTCATGACTCTGATATCAATCTTTAACACCCCCAAATTTACACACAATAGAACATATTATTTGGGTGCTAAACAATGATACAGCAACACACAAATATAAAGAATGACTCAAAAGAGGCGTTTAAAATTTACCGTTCCCAAAATATTTACAGAGTTGCATAGCCCCAAGTAACTGAAACCATAGTACAAGTTAAACAAAACATAAAATTGTTTAAAGATGGAACGATAAGTAGTTCAAAGAGTTTTGACAATCATTAGTGCACACTTCATTCCCGGGACTCCCAAGCTTCACACTCCTAGATTACCTAAAATACATGCTAAAACAGGTCAACAAAAATATGTTGAGTGAATCTATAGGTTTATGTAGTAATCTTGAACACAAGCATAAGTTATAATTTGGCAGCTTACTTGAAATCAACAAACATCGTAAAATAAATTTGCATCTACAACTATAATTGTATATAACAATAATTGAATTAAGCTCATGGAACCGAACCCTTAGACACTCTCATTAATGGTCTATTTAAAATACGAGAGATTTATTAATTGTCATTACCCCCGGTATTAGATACATTGCCATATATCTTGACTTCTCAATACAAAATGTTCGCACAGTGGGTGTTTAGGCAAAATCTTCTAGGAACATAACCCACACACCGAACCGAGTGGCTTTCCCCATAGATTTATTATTTATACTAGCGGTTAACCCATCATAGGTTAATTAACGGACCATAACTGAGGCTTTAATGGTGGCAATATATTACTCAACACAATTTCAAGGAAACCACGGGTCCAATTATATTAGGACAAGCATGCCACAAAATAACTTGTGTTCTAGTTATAGAAGAGCACGTAATCCCCCTCGCGGGTTTTGTAAAACCAATAAATAGATTAAAAGCAAGGCTATAGACTCACCTTTAAATAAGCGGGATGGAAGATGTAACCGGGCTGTAGCGATATAGATAAGAGAACTCCAGTTTTATCCGCGGCCTACAAGAACGATCACGGCCCTTAAGTACGCGTTTTATAAATTTATAAAACAATTATTCGAAAATAATTCGGTAAAAATGTATTACGGGTAAAAACTTGCAACAAAACCTAAGTCCTAGTGAACTCATGCTAAACCTAGAGTAAAACCAGTATAAATCTTATACTCTATATGCTCAAAGTTCCAAACCAATTATTACACATGGTTTGTACCCAAAACGCCACTAGTTAGCACAAGCATAGGCGTAAAAGTCAAAAAGTTTCTATGGGACTGTTTTGGGAAGAGTATATGTCCCAACCAAAAATCCAATGATTTTGGGATTTACACCTCCGGAACACTCTTGGAATCTAGTTTTCAAAATGACCATTCGATCTAAGATTTTACGAAACTTCCTAAAAGTCCAAATTACTAACTGCCATACCGTAAGAACTTTTAAGTCACACTGCACTAGTCAAACTTGTCAAGGATGATCCCAATAACCTATAAGGCTTGAGGTACTAAGATTTTAAATATTGGAAAGTATCAAGTTTATACTTTCCAAAATGTCCAATTACAAGTTATAACCCATTTTCATTTATCGGAAAAGTTGTATTCTTTGAAAGGTTACAAAATCATAAATTCGTTTTTCAAGTTTACATGTACCGTTTTAGAAAAAAATCATTTTGGTGATATCTATCGACATGAGGTTAGTGGGAAGACTTCTATTAAGATCCTACTACTGTACCAAGCCATAAAATTCTATAATGGGGGTCAATAACCTGTAGCCATAAGCTCTGCAAACCCGTTGTCCCCGAATAAGCTTTCGGCCATAATTTGGCCATAACTTCCTCATCCGGAGGAGTTTCATGCCTATACAACTCGCCAATAACATGTAAAAGGGTCAATGAATCCATATAAGCTATAAAAAGTGAAGGTTACAGTGGAAAATATGTGAGTTTTGGGCTGGTTAATATTATGTCCGAATTTGGGCATTATAACCATTATTCCAAGCACCCCTAATTCATTCCAACCATTCATAAATGCATCTTACACTAACTAACTTCAATAAAGACATTATAGTTCTACGATATACATGGTAAAAATCAAACTAATCCTAGTATAGTATTCATAACAATGAAGCAAATCAAATAAACCAAACACCTTAAAACCACTACATGATCCTTATGGGATCATGTTTTGGCCGCGACATACATAAGCCACCAAGGGTGTTCTTGGTCAAAATTTCTAGCAATTCTACATGCCTAGATACTAAATAACATAATGCATGTTCGTTCCCTTGATCAAACATGCAAAACACTAATTCTTGAATTTTATGATTTCTTAAAAATCAAGTGCATATGAAAAAAATCAATGGGTTAATGATTAGGGTTTACTAGAGATGATTTTGGTATGTTTTAATTGAGTGAATGATAAAGAAAAAGATGGTGATGGGGCTGCTTTGGTTGTTGTTCGTCGCACCAAGAGAGAACAAGGAAGAAGAGTGATTTATTTTGGGTCAAAATTTAATTGATGTATGTGTTTTGTGTTGTTAGGTCGTCGGTCAAAAGAAAAGGGAGGAAGAAGTGGGCTTTATCCCACTAATGGGTTTCTTATTAATACTTATCTTAAGCCCAAAATTAAAATACTCCTATCCCGACTCGATTTTTTAAAATCGCTAAAAATTCTAATTCGGTACAAATTAAATTACGTAAATACAAATTTTTATAAAAATAAATACTTTTTACTTGATAAAGTCGAAATATATCACCTTCGGTTCCCGTTCCATCGAATCGTTACGTTTTTATAAATTTTATGCGCGACAGTGTTTAAATCAATTTTCGTGACTTATATAAAATCGGAAGAATAATTAAAAAAAATCTATGAATCCGAATAAATCATTTTAAATAAAAAGAAATATAAAATAAATATTATTTAATTAAAAATCTCTAAAAATATAAATATGATCTTATTTTACGAGTTTTACACATATAGGAGTCATGTGACTCATATATGAAGCACATGACTCATATATGAGTCATCCTGATGCCGACACATGTATGTTTTATAGTGAAACATAACATATATTTTTCACTTTAAAAGTGAAACGTATATGTTTTACTATTAAACATATAATGAGAAACTAACTTATACAAAAAATTAAAAAAATGATGAGGGGTTAACAGAGTACATTAAGATAGATATATACAATAAGATCCATCACCTCTTCAAACCAATTAATATTTTCATCAATACACTTATCGAAACTGTCTTCATCAAGAGCAACATCTTCTTCATTCACAACATCTTCTTCATTCATAACATCTTGATTATCCTTTTCAACCGACTCCTTTTTGGGATCAACATTCTTAGGAGCAACACCGGTATCTTTAAAGAAAACATAATCAACAAAAACTTCTTTATATCTCTCGAATAACACATGAAGATCTTCGTTGTTAGGAAACTGTGTGTAGGAATTCTTAAAAATTGTTTCAAGTTCAGCATTCTCTTTAGATGTGACTGATAGATTTTCTTCAATCATTCTACACACGGTCTGTAAAAAATGAAAAAATGTATGAGTAATAATAAATCATAGAGTCAACTCACAAATCATATATGAGTCAGTATGAAACATATATGAGTCAGTATGAAACATATATGAGTCACTATCAAAACATATATGTGGTTTGCAAAAAAAACATATGATTATAATAATAAAAGCATAAATATATACTAATACTAACCATTTTGTAAAGGAGGCACAACATTATCACGATCTCGAGTTTCTGTTGCTTTATAGTGAGAACCCTCGGTTTCTTCTGCTTCGGACGAAGTCCATTCTCCATGAAACTCCAAATCACCCATAACTTGTCCATCTAATTCATGGTTTTGGCGCCTAGTCATAAAGCTTGTACTCCAATTTTGAATAGCTGACCTCGAACGAATAACAGGAATCCGGTAAAAGTTTGTTGAATCTAAATATAGAACCTTTAAACAATAACGGAACAAAAAGATTTTAGAATAACAAAATATGATGTTTGTTAAGTGATACCAGACTACCTTCACAAATGAGTCATCATGAATGATTTATACAAAACAGAAAATAGAAAACATAAAATAGTTTAAGCACTTACAATTAAAAAAACACAGCGGTCCATTGTAAGAGTCAAACAAAGTGTCCGGTTCTACACTCGATTCCAAACACTTGTGATTGTACCCACACCAGTCAATTCTGTTAATATCTATCTCTTCACGAATTCACCAACACTACAATCAAACTAGGGTAAGCATTCATAGTTTCCCGTTTACCCATCACCATCGCAAAAAGCTCAAAAAGTTAACTTTAAACCTAAAGTGAATTCTTATCACTTGAATCAACTTCTGTGCAATATCATGAGGACCAACCTTTTCAAAGGCTTCGGCTCAAACTGTTTGATCCACAACTGCACAAATTCGTCATCCGTATATCTCTCGAGAAAATAAAAATTCTAGTACCACTGATTAGAACTCCTAAAATATCTTGAACCTTCTAAGGTGTCACATGAATACTACCACGTTTAAGCTCAAGATTGTAGGTTTCTGGCTTTAAATTTCTAACCGCAAAACTAGCCAAGCGATTGAGTAATGAATCTATATTGAACACATGCAATGCATCAAGACCAATATCCGTCATAAAATCTTTCATATCAACTTTTGCATCGCGAACATAAGAAAAAAAGGTATCGTCCTAGAAAACAGAGGTGGAATATCATTTGCTTACTTTTCCTTCTATAATTTAATCTCTATAGCTTTATTCTTTGCCTCAATCTTCTCGCCTTTACTCTATTGACTAAGCTGCTCGGCTTTATTCATTGGCATTCTTTCATCAATTTCCTTCTTCGTCTTCTTTAAAGGATTTTTATCATCTGTTTTAACATAAACAGCCTTACATTTTGTTAGAAGGCTCGACCTCCTTTTTAACCTCGTGCTTCATCTTCGTAACCTCATGCTTCACCTTTGAGCCCCATTTTATAGGAAGATCAGCCTCCTTTTTAACAACAAAAGTTGGCTTAAAATAAGGTTTCACCTTTTTGCCAACCCATTAGTAACAATAACCTCCTCCTCCTCCTCCTCACTTGTCTCGTTTTCCTCACTTATCTCATTCGCTACCACTCCCATTATCATCATCTTTATCATTATCACCTTCTCTATCTGACCCCTGTTCACCATCACATTCTTTATCCGACCCATGTTTACCATCACCTTCTGTATTCGAACCTTGTTTACTATCACTTTCTTTATCGCCTTCGTTATCACCTTCTTTATCCAACTTCTCTTTTTAACTATCACCACTCCCAACTCCCAACTCTACTCCCATCAACTGTTTGTCACCATCCTTGGTCTCATTGCCATCCTTTACCTCATCTTCACTATCACCACACTCACTTCCACTTCCACTCCCACTCCCACTCCTACTATCCTCACCCGCTTTTAAGTCAGTCAAATCATGCGCAACTTTCATACGCTAATTTGAAGGAGTGGGAGCAGTTTCTGAAGAAGGGGATGTTATAACAGTGGAAGGTTTACGCTTAACAAGCTTAAATTTAGAGCGTTGTTTTGGATTGGCAAGTTCTGGATTTGAAGGATGGGGAACAGGTTTTATATTTAAAGGATGTGGAGCAGGTTTAATCTCCTTCCAAAGTTTAGGAGGCGGACAAAGTTTGGTTTTATCCTGTAATAGAAATGCAACAAACAGATAAGAATTTTTTTTGTAAAGAACTACATGTTTCATGATGTGTCTCTATGAAACATCTATGAGTCACTATGACTCATAGTGAAACATATACGATTCATGATGACTTATATATGAGTCATCATGTGTGATACCCCGAATCCGAGGTTATTATTTAATCATATTTTACGAATATTTTTGAATTTTTGAGAAACTTAAATGCCATTATATTTGACGGTTTAAGTTGAAGCCGATGTTTGAGGCTTTATTTTTACGTATGACGATTAAAGAGAACCGTTAGTGATCGTGATACCGACGGATGCCCAAAAATTTCCATTTTATTATCGATCGTTTCGATACTTGAGAATGTTGAAGTTTTCGTTTTAATTACGTATTAAGTCGAGTCGGAACCATACTATTACTTTTCATGTGGGTTTAAACCTTTGAAAAAGTGGTTTTACGAAGGCGGGACGAAACCCGAATCCCGCCAATTTTCAAAAACCAACTAGTAACTTATTTCTCGCTCTTTAAAACTTGTTTATTACTAAGGCCAAAAGAAAACTAAAATTACAAAATCTACCCTCCCCCTCATATTTAACCAATTCACACACACACTCATTTTTCATTCAATTTTTTTAACTATATCTCTCCTTCTCTCTTGTACACCACCGGCCACGATCACCACCTTGAAAACTTTGAATTTTAGAAAACCAATCATGGACCCACCTTTATTTTCATCTTGGGTAAGTGTTTTACAACCATAAAATCAAACATGCATTCACTTTAATTTTACCAAAAATTATTTTTATGAACAAGTTAGATTCGATCTAATTGGTTAATTGCATGTTCTTGTTTTAATGTTAGGATCTCATATAGGTGATTAATCAAGCTAGGAAAAAGGTTTTCCTTGGTGTTTTTGCCCTCAAAACCAACGGTCAAACCTTGGGTTTGGTGTTCTTAGAGCTTTTGATTCATTAAACTTGTGGTATTGTTCTAGATTTATGTTATGTTATTTTAATAATATATAATCGAATTGCATGTGTTCTTTTTTTTTGAGTTATGAAGGAGGATGAATATGAAAGTGAATTAGGGTGTTTGTAGATTTCTTAATGATGATAAATATGTGTTATTAGGGGTATAGATAAGTTTAGAAATGAGTCAAAAGGTGTTTTGATGTGGTTTTTAAATGGTCATTTTTGACTAGTAGGTTTAAGGGTGTTTTTTGTGGTTTAAATTTTGATTAAAGTTTGGTTTGATTAGATATAGTTGTAGGACAGGTCAAGAGCTTCGATTCGGTATAAAATAGAGCTTCTAACTCAAAACGATGAAAAAGTCACGTTAGTTTGATTATTCGTGTACCAGGAGGCGAGTATTGACACAACCCGAAGTTGTTGCCTGTAACACCCCATTTTGATAATGGAATGTCACGCGTAATTATGGCGTGTCATCAAAGCATACAAGGAAAAATGTCTAAACATTACATGACCATAAAAGGAAAATACCGGAATCAAACATCGGTAGTCAAAAAGTAAAGCTCATCACACACAAACATAAGTACTGTAAAGGAAAGGACTAAACAATGTCCATAGCAAGAGTATCAAAGTAAAGATAATGCATAAAGTAAAGAAATGCTAGAAAGCTTCCAGTCCATATGCACGTACGCTTAAAGTCTACGAGCGTCCCTGAGTACCTGCTGTTTTGGGAACATAGAAAAGGAAAACGGCTGAGCAATACGCTCAGTGCACGGATGTACAATAAAGCATGAATAGGATAAGCATATAACATATAACAGCGGAAGAAACTAAGTCCCGAATAACCTGGTTAAGTCTTGGTAAAACTGGTTTTATAGTTTGAAAAGCCTTATGTTTATCTTATAAAAACTGTTTAACATATTCTACCATTAGTCAATATAGGTCATGAAAATCCACCGTGCATGAATACTTGGAGGGGTGACCTCATCATGCAAATTAGAGGGGCTGCCTCTAATTTAATATACTGGTTTGGGTAGGAGGGATCAGCTCCTTGTGAAGGATGCAAGGCACACACCACATTCACACTGAGTAATCCGCTGAAAAACATGTAACTAGGATGCACCCATACGCCCCACATGATAAGTATAATAATATGGCCAAAAGTTGAAGGGACGCCACGAGCAATCACTCCGCCGTGGTGAAGTCATAACATCAGTGCCTCTAATGTTATGGTTATGGTACCTCCATAACTAGGTGAAACTGGTCATGCATATATATGGCTATAGGTATTCTAATTTAAACATAAGCAAATCAAACATATAAACTTATACTACGGGAAAACATTTGGCTGCATATGGGGAATCCTAATAAGGAAAGAATGTCCATACTGAAAGGACGGGAATCCGTACCTTATGTCCAGCGAACGAAGAAGACAAACTGAGGAGAGTCCTACTTCGGTATCACTAATGCTACATAAATACATACATGAATAAGTATTTGTTTACTAAATACGTAACTGGTTTTATGTCATGTCTTAGCTTATTTTATATGTTCATATCATGTTTTACTGTTTTAAGCCTTAAACTTTGTTTATCTTATATTCTGTCTATTCTAATTAAGCATTTCTGGTATTTCATGCATTTATATACTTACTGTGTAATAATAAGTAACTTTCTAAAAATAGCAGGTTTCCTAAAATAGAAAGTTTCCAAAAAAAGAAAGTTACCAAAAAAAGAAAGTTTCCAAAAATAGAAAGTTTCCAAAAATAGAAAGTTTCCAAAAATAGAAAGTTTCCAAAAATAGAATCACTGCTTAAAATAGATAAGTTTCTAAAAATAGAAAGTTTCCATAAATAGATTAGCTGCCTTAATCAAATAAGTTTCTAAAAATAGAAAGTTTCCATAAATAAATTAGCTGCCTTAATTAAATAAGTATATAAGCTTAAGTGTTTTCTGATTATTTTTCTAAGTCATAATGATATAAGGTATAGTTTATTAATTATTACATGTAATTTAAATAAACTATAGGTTAAAAGTATTTAATTAAATATATCATGTTTTTAATTAAATAAGGTTAAATACTTAGGTTAAAACATGTATTATTAATTATTAATAATATAACCTAAGTCATGTAAATTAATTAATTATAACTAGGGTTTTAATAATTAATTATTTATAAAGTCTAGAAAAATATAAATACCTAGGTTAATAATTCCATGATCTAATAATTAAATTATAACCTAAGTCATGTTTTATTAAATTAATCATGTCATATAATTATTAATTTAATTTTAACATATGATTATTAAAACATAACCTTAACATAAACTGTGAACCGGATTGTGACTAGAAACCATGAACCGGACCTGAAATCGACACCATACCCCGAACCACTTCGGGGTTCCCTTTTGTTTGCTGCTGCCGTGGGACCCACATCACCAAACCGAGACCTTGTGGCTCTGTGGTGGTCTATAAGCCAAACCGAGACCTCCTTGGGGTTCAGTTTAGGCGCCGGCCACACACAAACACCCCTAAAACCTCCTTTTTGATTTACCCCATAACCTTTTTCATGTTTAGTTTTTGTTTTTAATTAGGTTTTTAAAAATATCATGTTCTTAATTAATTTTATTAAATCAAATCAAAAAAAAGGATTAAAAAGGTATACCGAATGCGTGGATCTAACGAGGATGAACACACACGAACACACATACAAAACCCAAGATCAAAATCAAACGAACACCCCCTTTTCTTGTGTTATGTGCGGCGGCCAAAGAGGAGAGCAAGAAGGAAAGGAGAAAATCTTTTTAGGTTTTTGTTTAGTTTACTGTAAAGTAAAAAATGAAACAAGATTTTACCTTTTACCCCATGTTAGTAAAATTTGATGAGCTTGGCCCATCTTTCTTGATGTAGCCGTGGGTAGGGGGCCCCACATGGGGTACCCGTACCATTTTCTGTGTCTCGTTATTTAAGTGTTCGTTCGTGTTCGTGTTTTATGTGTTCTTGTTAATTATTAACCGTGACTTAATATATTTATTCGTGCTTTTAATAAATATATATACATAATTAATATTAGTTCTTGATTTAATTACGTTCATGATTTCATGATCGCATGTCCGTGATTAATTATTGTTAAATAATTATTGTGTATTCATACGTAATAAATACTTATCGTGTTCTAACACGTACGTAATACGTAAAATTCTAACACGTGAACGTAATCATACTATAAAAGGAAAGTTTTAATCTAGTACGTACGATCTTAAGGGCACTATTCATGGTAAAAGCATGCGGGTTTTACAACTCTTCCCCCCTAAAAAGAATAATTCTTCCCCGAATTATAGACAAAGTAAACTGGAAAAGAAGAACATACCTGAATTCAAAATATAAAATGAGGGTAAGAAGCCCGGATAGACTCCTCCTTTTCCCAAGTGGCTTCCCGCTCGGTATGATCCCTCCAAAGGATTTTGACGAATGGAATCGTCTTCCTTCTCATGACTCGTTCTTGTCTGTCAAGAACTCGTTCGGGTTCTTCTATGAAAGTGAGATCTTCACGTATCTGTTCCAGTGGATACTGAACCATGTGAAGGGGATGATACTGGTACCCTCTGAGTAAGGACACATGAAACACATTGTGTACATATGAAAGCTGTGGAGGTAACGCTAACCGGTAAGATACTTCACCGACTCGTTCAATGATATCAAACGGTTTGATGAAACGAGGACTGAGCTTCCCTTTAATCTGGAAGCGTCTAACACCACGTGCCGGCGAAACCTTAAGGAAGACGTGATCTCCTACGTTAAAATGTATGTCCCTATGATGCTTATCGGCGTAACTCTTCTGACGTGACTGTGCCTCCTGAAGTTTCTGCTTAGCTATTGCGATCTTTTCATTGGTCATCTCTATGATTTTTGGTCCTTCAAGTGTTCGCTCGCTAACCTGATCCCAGCAGATTGGGGCGTGACACTTTCTACCATACAACATCTCGAAAGGAGCACACTTGATACTTGCGTGCCAACTGTTGTTGTAGGCAAACTCCACCAAACAGATGTAATCGTCCCAATCACCCGTCCATTCCAACGCACATGACCTCAACATGTCTTCCAATGTCTGAATCATTCGCTCCGACTGTCCGTCCGTTTGAGGATGAAAAGCCGTGCTAAGCTTAAGTTGTGTACCCCAAGCTTTCTGCAGACTCTTCTAGATTCGCGAAGTGAAACGAGGATCTCTGTCTGAGACGATGCTGGATGGAGCACCGTGGAGTCTCATGATCTCTCTTCTATGCGTATCGGCGAGTTTAGTTACCGGATCTTCCTTGCAGATCGTTAAGAAATGAGCTGCTTTGGTAAGTCGATCTACGATAACCCAAATTGCATCATGCTTCCTCTTGGTAGGCGGAAGACCAGTAACAAAATCCATGGTGATTTTGTCCCACTTCCACTCTAGAATATCTAACGGTTGAAGGAGACCGCCAGATCGTTGATGCTCGATCTTAACCTGCTGGCAGGTAAGACATTTGGAGACGTAAGTGGCCACATCCTGTTTCATACCACTCCACCAAAAGTATTGCTTGATGTCATGGTACATCTTAGTCGAACCAGGATGTATAGAGAATGGGGAGCTATGAGCTTCAGCTAACAAGGCTTCCCGGAGTTCTTGGTCATCAGGAACACAAAGTCTCGTGCCATGCCATACGATACCATCTGCATCTACTCTGAATTCCGTCTGTTTCTCCAAATTCTGTACTATCGCCCAGATTTCTCCATCATCTTTCTGAGCTTCCTTGATCTTAGAGAGTAACTCGGGTTCTACTCTAAGATTAGCCCAGTAACTGTGTTGTCCACGTACCATGATCTTAATGTCTAGTCGCTCCAAGTCTCTTATGATTTCCTCCTCAATTTTAATGTCGTCGATCATTCCGGACTTCCTGCTAAGAGCATCTGCTACTACATTTGCCTTTCCGGGATGATACTGTAGATTAATGGCATAATACTTCAACAGCTCTAACCATCTCCTCTGCCTCATATTCAATCCACGTTGAGTGAAGATATACTTCAAGCTCTTGTGGTCCGTGAAAATATCACATGATTCTCCATATAAGTAGTGCCTCCATATCTTCAATGCAAACACGACTGCAGCAAGTTCCAAGTTATGCGTGGGGTAGTTTTCTTCATAAGGCTTAAGCTGTCGTGAAGCGTACACGATCACTTTCCCATGTTGCATGAGAACACAACCAAGTCCCTTCCCTGATGCATCACTGTAGATTTGAAATCCACCCGTACCAGATGGGAGAGTAAGAATAGGTGCAGATACTAGCTTCTGCTTCAGGTCTTCAAATCTCTTCCCTCGTTCTTCAGTCCAGACGAATTTCTCCCCTTTCCGCATCAGTTTGGTCAATGGTAGTGCTAAGCGGGAAAAGTTCTCCATGAACCTACGGTAATAGCCAGCTAAGCCTAAGAAACTGCGGACTTCCGTCACTGATGTCGGCCTCGGCCACTTAGTAATGGCCACAACCGTCGCTGGATCCATAGTGATTCCTTCTGCTTATACAATGTGACCTAGGAATGCCACCTTGTCTAACCAGAACTCACACTTGGAGAATTTAGCATACAGCTGCTTCTGGCGAAGAATCTGTAGTACTGTACGAAGATGGTTCGTGTTCCTCCTTGGACTTTGAGAAAATCAGGATGTCATCGATGAAGACAATGACGAACTTGTCCAGAAATTCATGGAAGATTCTGTTCATCAAGTCCATAAACACTGCTGGAGCATTTGTCAGGCCAAATGGCATAACTACAAATTCGTAGTGGCCATAGCGGGTACGAAAAGCAGTCTTGGTGATATCCTGCTCCTTGACCCGTAGCTGATGATAGCCTGACCTAAGATTAATCTTGGAGAAGTGTTTGGCCCCCTTGGAGTAGGTCAAACAGATCGTCTATACGCGGCAGTGGATACCTATTCCGGATATTAATCTTGTTGAGCTCGTGATAGTCTATGCAAAGACGCATACTGCCGTCCTTCTTCTTAACAAATAAGACCGACGCGCCCCATGGAGATGCGCTCGGTCGAATGAAACCTCGTTCAAGAAGTTCTTGCAGTTGATCCTTCAGCTCCTTCAGCTCTATGGGAGCCATGCGGTAAGGAGCCTTGGAGATTGGTTCAGCTCCTAGAATAAGCTCGATATTGAATTCCACTTCTCGTGCAGGTGGTATGCCTGGAAGTTCTGCTGGAAATACATCTTGGAATTCCGACACTATTGGTTGATCCTGAATTGATGGAGATTCAGCATCCATGTCGTGAACTGTAGCTAGATAACCCTCGCAGTCATGTGACAGTAGTGCACGCGCTTGCAGCGTAGATATGATTTGTACAGACCGTCCGGGTACGAACCTGTTATGAATGTACTCTGGTGCATTTACATCACCGAAGATAACTCGATATGAATGGCAATCTATGGTAGCATGATGCTTGGATAGCCAATCCATGCCCAAAATCATGTCGAAGTCATTCATGTCTAGCGGAAGTACGTCAACAGGTCGAACCTTATTGTCAAATTCTAGGGGAAGACTCTTGTATACATGGGTGATTAATACAGAGTCTCTCAAAGGCGTGGAAATAGTAAGCCTATTTTCTAGTGGCATGGGGAGCATCCTAATGTTCTTAGCATAAGCAATAGAAATGACCGAGTGAGTAGCACCCGTATCGAAAAGAACACACGCAGCTTGACCATACATATACAGGATTCCAGTGATGGTACTTGTAGACTTGTTGGCCTGGTCTCGAGATGTCGTGTAGACACGCCCGGTGGTAGGAGGCGGCTTTGAATCAGCATGTCCTGATGTGCCCTCCATCTCGCCCTTACGGCAATCCTTCATGATATGGCCAGGAAGACCACACTTGAAGCATGCGTCAGTGTTACGATGACATGGCCCTGGGTGCCTACGGTGGCAAGTAGAGCAAAGAGGATGAGTATATCCTCCAGCAGGTGCTCTAGCTGGCTGAGAACCTGATAAAACATTTTACATAAGACATGATAATAGGGTACAAAGGAGAATGCGGATAATCGTAAGATTGAATACCAGTGATAGCTGGACGGCTAGGCTGTGAACCTCTCTGGTTCTGGTCCCTACCGTTTCCATGGTTCCTGGTAGAAATTTTGCTAAAGTGTTAGAATATGAGTTATACATGAAATCATAAGAAAATGCGTAAGTATTAGGACCTGTTGTCGTTGGAGTGTCCAGCGTTGTTACGGTAATTATCATTACCGCCACGCCTATCCGTAGCAGAACAGTCGTTAGTCTGACCGTTTCCCTTGGGCTGATGAGGCTGCTGCTGAGTAGCCGACTGAGACCGGTCCCCAGTTTTCTGCCTGGAAGATATAGTTTAAAGAGATGAATAATTGACATATATAGAAAGAATACGGATTGATCACCGCTTGAATACGAATGTTTACCTCTTGTCGGGTCTCTCAGCTTCCCCGAACTCATCTCTCTCCTGCAGCATCTCCAGCTTACGTGCTACAACGGCCACTTGTGCTACAGTGTTGAACGTAGCACACACTAGATTGTTTGCGACCGATGTGCGAAGAGCCCACCTAAAGTGGTGTGCCTGCTCTTCAGGAGTACCGGCTGCTGCACCAAGGAAACCAGCTAAGCGAGGAAAGCGTTGCATAAACTCGTTGCTATTCTCCCCAGCTCTCTGTCGGATCCCATGGTACTCCCTCTTGAGCTTGTCTTGCTCAGCCTTGGGAAAGAACTGCTCCATCACCCTGTCCTTGAACTGAGCCCATGTCAAACCAGCAACCCAATCGTCACCTCCCTCAGACTGCATCAACGCTAACCACCAATTTAGCACATCGCCTTCGGACCGATAACATGCCAACCTCGCCTTGTACGCGAGGTCACAACCCATAGCATTGAAAATCTTCTCGGTGTGAGCCAACCAGCTTTCAACATCACTGGGGCTATCTGTTTTCTCAAAAGCTCGAGGACGGAGCTTGTTGAATCTCTCCAGCCATACTGCTAATGTCACTGGAGGTGGAGGAGTAGGTGCCTGGTTATGCTGCTGATTGTTGGCAGCTTGAACCTCAGCCCTGATGTCGTTCCTCAGTTGAGGAAGCAAAGCTTGCATTGCAGCTTGGATTGCAGCATTGAGTTGTTCCTGTTCGCGTGTGAGAACCATCTGACAGTATAACATAAAACATATGATTAAACAGCTCAAAACATAAAATATATATATACATGAAAAAAATTTATACCAAAATTCAAGAGAAAAAATTTATGCAAGAAAATTTTGTGTATGAATGCATGATGCAGTTTTATGAAAACTTTGGTATGCTCGAGAGTGAACGCCTATGGTCAGTTCACCCAAAATAAAAGACATGGCGAGGGGACGCCTATGGGTCACTCCCAAATTTAAAAGTTTTGATAAAACACATGCGACTAAATAGGGCCAGTCCTGTACCAACCATTACTTAGTCATAAACCTGCGACAATGACATATATATGTATGCATAAAAATGATGAATGCATGAAAACGACTGTCAGTTCTAGGAAGACTATAGTGACTACCCACTAATCACAGGTCATATTTTGAGAGCATACAGGTCGAAGCCTTGGCTCTGATACCATAATTGTAACACCCCATTTTGATAATGGAATGTCACGTGTAATTATGGCGTGTCATCAAAGCATACAAGGAAAAATGTCTAAACATTACATGACCATAAAAGGAAAATACCGGAATCAAACATCGGTAGTCCAAAAGTAAAGCTCATCACACACAAACATAAGTACTGTAAAGGAAAGGACTAAACAATGTCCATAGCAAGAGTATCAAAGTAAAGATAATGCATAAAGTAAAGAAAGGCTAGAAAGCTTCCAGTCCATATGCACGTACGCTTAAAGTCTACGAGCGTCCCTGAGTACCTGCTGTTCTGGGAACATAGAAAAGGAAAACGGCTGAGCAATACGCTCAGTGCACGGATGTACAATAAAGCATGAATAGGATAAGCATATAACATATAACAGCGGAAGAAACTAAGTCCCGAATAACCTGGTTAAGTCTTGGTAAAACTGGTTTTATAGTTTGAAAAGCCTTATGTTTATCTTATAAAAATTGCTTAACATATTCTACCATTAGCCAATATAGGTCATGAAAATCCACCGTGCATGAATACTAGGAGGGTGACCTCATCATGCAAATTAAAGAGGCTGCCTCTAATTTAATATACTGGTTTGGGTAGGAGGGATCAGCTCCTCGTGAAGGATGCAAGGCACACACCACATTCACACTGAGTAATCTGCTGAAAAACATGTAACTAGGATGCACCCATATGCCCCACATGATAAATATAATAATATGGCCAAAAGCTGAAGGGACGCCACGAGCAATCACTCCGCCGTGGTGAAGTCATAATATCAGTGCCTCTAATGTTATGGTTATAGTACCTCCATAACTAGGTGAAACTAGTCATGCATGTATATGGCTATAGGTATTCTAATTTAAACATAAGCAAATCAAACATATAAACTTATACTACGGGAAAACATTTGGCTGCATACGGGGAATCCTAATAAGGAAAGAATGTCCATACTGAAAGGACGGGAATCTGTACCTTATGTCCAGCGAACGAAGAAGACGAACTGAGGAGAGTCCTACTTCGGTATAACTAATGCTACATAAATACATACATGAATAAGTGTCTGTTGACTAAATACGTAACTGGTTTTATGTCATGTCTTAGCTTATTTTATATGTTCATATCATGTTTTACTGTTTTAAGCCTTAAACTATGTTTATCTTATATTCTGTCTATTCTGATTAAGTATTTCTGGTATTTCATGTATTATTATACTTACTATGTAATAATAAGTAACTTTCTAAAAATAGCAGGTTTCCTAAAATAGAAAGTTTCCAAAAATAGAAAGTTACCAAAAATAGAAAGTTTCCAAAAATAGAAAGTTTCCAAAAATGGAATTACTGCTTAAAATAGATAAGTTTCTAAAAATAGAAAGTTTCCATAAATAGATTAGCTGCCTTAATTAAATAAGTTTCTAAAAATAGAAAGTTTCCATAAATAGATTAGATGCCTTAATTAAATAAGTATATAAGCTTAAGTGTTTTCTGATTATTTTTCTAAGTCATAATGATATAAGGTATATTTTATTAATTATTACATGTAATTTAAATAAACTATAGGTTAAAAGTAATTAATTGAATATATCATGTTTTTAATTAAATAAGGTTAAATACTTAGGTTAAAACATGTATTATTAATTATTAATAATATAACCTAAGTCATGTAAATTAATTAATTATAACTATGGTTTTAATAATTAATTAATTATAAAGTCTAGAAAAATATAATTACCTAGGTTAATAATTCCATGATCTAATAATTAAATTATAATCTAAGTCATGTTTTATTAAATTAATCATGTTATATAATTATTAATTTAATTTTAACATATGATTATTAAAACATAACCTTAACATAAACTGTGAACCGAATCGTGACTAGAAACCATGAACCGGACCTAAAATTGACACCATACCCCGAACCACTTCGGGGTTCCCTTTTGTTTGCTGCTGCCGTGGGACCCACACCACCAAACCGAGACCTTGTGGTCTCGGTGGTGGTCTATAAGCCAAACCGAGACCCGCCTTGGGGTTCGGTTTAGGCGCCGGCCACACACAAACACCCCTAAAACCTCCTTTTTGATTTACCCCATAACCTTTTTCTTGTTTAGTTTATGTTTTTAATTAGGTTTTTAAAAACATCATGTTCTTAATTAATTTTATTAAATCAAATCAAAAAGAAAAAGGATTAAAAAGGTACACCGAATGCGTGGATCTAACGAGAATGAACACACACGAACACACGTACAAAAGCCAAGATCAAAATCAAACTAACACCCCCTTTTCTTGTGTTATATGCGGCGGCCAAAGAGGAGAGCAAGAAGAAAAGGAGAAAATCTTTTTAGGTTTTTGTTTAGTTTACTGTAAAGTGAAAAATGAAACAAGATTTTACCTTTTACCCCATGTTAGTAAAATTTGATGGGCTTGGCCCATCTTTCTTGATGTAGCCACGGGTAGGGGGCCCCACATGGGGTGCCCGTACCGTTTTCCGTGTCTCGATATTTAAGTGTTCGTTCGTGTTTATTTGTGTTCGTGTTTTATGTGGTCTCGTTAATTATTAACCGTGACTTAATATATTTATTCGTGCTCGTAATAAATATATATACGTAACTAATATTAGTTCGTGATTTAATTACGTTCATGATTTCATGATCGCATGTTCGTGATTAATTATTGTTAAATAATTATTGTGTATTCGTACGTAATAAATACTTATCGTGTTCTAACACATACGTAATACGTAAAATTCTAACACGTGAACGTAATCATACTATAAAAGGAAAGTTTTAATCTAGTACGTATGATCTTAAGGGCACTATTCATGGTAAAAGCATGCGGGTTTTACATTGCCGATGTTATGTCAAATCTCGGGTACAATAGGAGGAGTTATATATGTGGTCAAAAGATGTTCTTGGGCTCTAAACCGAGGGTTATGAGTCTATTTTCAAAGTCAAGTGTCGAATTTGTAAATGGTATTGGTTAAGAAGGTCCAAATGGTTTTACAACACGAGTGTACAAAACTGTCCGATTTTTCAAGTCTAGAGATGCGTTGAGCAGACGGACTTAGAAGTAAAATATTTTTGTGAAATTTTAGGAGGAGTTTGTACAGGTTGTATGTGATTGTCCAAAAAATTTCATGAAGTTTCGAGTTGTATAAGTATGGGAAATCAGCGGGTACATTTGGTATGTACCGGCTGAGTGTTTTTGGGATCATTTGTACTAATAGAATAGTCTTGTAAAAGTGTCTAGTAAATTCACTTGTGTGGTTTGTTCCTATGTATTTACTATGGTTTTGAGTTATTGAATTAGGTATACTAAGTATGTTTTGATACTTGAGTATTTTGATAAAGTACACGCCTTATTTGATAGGTTGCGACTTTTGATTTTTCTCGGGCATCTAATCATCGGCGATTGTTCTACTACTACTCTTATTACTCAAGGTGGGTCTATAGCCTCGCTTATTACTAGTTTTAAATGATTTTACACGCGAGGGGATACATGCTTTTTGAACTAAAACAAACAAAAGTCATTGGTTATTTGGACCCGAATGTTGCCAAAATTGTATTAAGTACCTCGTTGCTAAAAGATCCTAAATTCATGAAGCGTTAACTATTGTCTTACTCTTATGTGAGTTAGAAATAGCCGCTTATATAACTGGTAGTACTATTGGGTTGACGACCCTATCCGAGACGAGAGCTAGTACATTGAGTACCCTCTGTGGATGTTGATGCAAAAGTTGGTTGATCCTTGCTAGACCCGAATTAGGCTTAATTCGGGTTGGCTGGGCTCCGGCTCCTGCACCAAGTGAATCGTTTGGTTGGGATCCTGCACACTAAACAACACGCGTTAGACTTACCGTGGGAATGTTTCCCACGATTAGACTCCGGCATGAGAGTAAGTAATCGATTTAGGGTTTATGTGAGTTTAGAGTACAAGTCGTAATACCTTTGTGGAACCCTTGGGGGTTCCTTTTATAGGCAGTGAAACCCTAGTGGGCTTCCACTGATGCTTCGGCCCCAAGGAAGAGATAATCACCAGAATTAGAATGATTGTTATCTTCTAATCTTGGTAGTGAATATCCTCTCTTATTGGGATAAAGATATTCCTAGACAGAATATTATTCTGTCTAGCCCTATGTCGGCCGCACACATGTGCACCGGGCCGTGGGCCGCACACATGCGCGCGGTTACTGTTCATCCAAGCCCATAAGCCTGAATGACATTATTCCACCCATCTGTGATGGGCCGGATACGGGTAGTACCCATGGGCCGGGTTCATGACCTGGCTGGGGACTATACGTCATCATGTCCCCCAGTCTAGTTGTTACAACCGTAGGTGGAACCTCTAGACTACAAAAATGCTCCCCGGACGTACCAAGGAAACCATAGTGAATGACAAATTTGTCCAAGAATTTATATTGGCCGCACGTGACAACCTGGCTGAAGAAGTTATCTCATCAATATCTCAGCCGCATATAGCAACCGAGACAAATTAAATATAACATTAAATGTCAAGTCTTACGTAAGAGCCGCATAACCCGACATGAACAACTGTTCATCTGACTTGTTTGACTGACAAAAGTGCAGACAGTCAGAACCTTGAGCAGTGCAAACGTTTGAATCAGATATGACCCGTGGGTCCCACCTGACGTTTCACTTGCCACTTGCCCCCTAGCCACACGATTAAGAATAGTGGTAGACACGTGTCACACATCCAACAGGTTGTGACCCATGAGGCAACCCTATAAATAAGCCACCCCCACGGCTGTGTGAAACACACAGTTTATAACCTCCATTTATGCCATTAAAGCTTTCCTCTTAGCTTGAACCAAATACGCACGGATCCCTTCACACGCAGGTTAGAACACCACGTCCTTACACTCTTTTTTTAGTAATGGCTCATAGAAACATCCCTACCATTGGATCCGTGCTGAATGTCATGACCCAAGACCAATTAAACCATTTTTGTACAAATTATTTCATCCCTACCAACCTTCACCCCTCACTTCCTGGCGCCGGAGACCTCATAACTGAGGCTCCAGCGGGTAAGATAGGCCTGTATACTCGCCTTTTTGATGCGGCTAATTACCGCATCCCTTTCACCCACTTTCTTGTAGATCTGCTAGGATATTATGATGTACACATTAGTCAGCTCCACTGCATAGGTGCCTGTAAGATTAGCCAATTCGAGATTCTTTGCCGTGCTAGGAGAATCCCTCCAACCGTAG
This sequence comes from Glebionis coronaria, assembly GCA_025667525.1. Lineage (NCBI taxonomy): Eukaryota > Viridiplantae > Streptophyta > Magnoliopsida > Asterales > Asteraceae > Glebionis > Glebionis coronaria. The sequence goes on along the minus strand of CM046876.1, from coordinate 102,094,494 downwards.
AATTATTCCGGCTCTTTTATGTTCCCAACATAGTAAACGGTTGGGTATCTTTTAAGAAACGAGCCTCCAACAGTCCCCAATCGCACAATAAACCAATGGATTCATTGAAAAATTGGTATGATCACTACTTTTTCATTGACGTAGTGGTATGGCCGGGCGATTACATCATTAGAACTAGGATTCCTCACGACCCCAAGCCGCACACAAGTACATACAACCCCCGTCACTCCCAAGAGTTAGATCTGAACAGGACTGGATTCCACAGAAACCTTCCCGAATCATTCCTATGTTTGCTAGGAATTAGCCGCAATTACTTTGGTCCATCCAATAGGTATCCCGTTTTTTGGAGAAGGCAGGGCGAAGGTAGGCTAACACCCGTACGCCAAAAAAAAATGTATACACTTATTTGATAAATAACTAACATATGTTGTTTTGTGCTGGACAGAAATGAACTTTTTTGGACTGTTGCGCCAGGGCGACCCGAAGCTTGTGTCGGAGGGTCTTCGTCCTCTTCGTGAGAATGAACAACCCCTTCTTGAGCATACCCGCCCCGTGACGGTTGCTCTTGAAGCCGTGCCAGATCCTCATTCGGACGAGGAAAATCATGGAAATAATGTTGATGGTGATAACCAGGTGAATGAAGGAGGAGCCGGGCCCTCCTCACCACATAGGGAACAGCAGGGGGACAATATTGAACTAACCACCTCCAGTATTCGCCGACTGATGGGAGATGATGATGATGAAGTACAACAACATGTCAACATGGAAGAAGAGGAGGAATAAGAAGTCGAGGAGGAGATCGACGAAACAACAATGCAGCCCGTCGCCAGGCGTACACGAAAAAGAAGCAACCGTGTGAGGAGAACTGCTTCAGTCGAGATTGGCGAACACAATGCTCCTTCCAAGAGACTTCGAGAAGACCACCCCTTGTATCAATCTGTCAGGAGTGCTACCCAGGGTTCCGAGGCTAACCGGGCCGCTCATGTCGATCCTGTCACTCAGATTTCCCCAACCGCCTCCGAATTAGCAAGAAACAACATGTAAGACCCCATCCTAATGCGTAAGAATGACAAGTTCCCTTGTAAGCATTACTTAAAATATCTTCGAATACTTGTTGTACAGGGACAACCAGACTGGTGCCGCGCCTCCTTCTGACACCCAAGTTGATAAGGGGAAAGGGAAAGAAGTGGAAAGAGAACCTACGGCCCCCGCAAGGTCCGGCCCTGTATTTGAAGACGGTTCACCCATAGACTCCCAAGACTTCCCCACGTCCGGCGCCCCTCAACCATTCAACCCAGTATGGAATATTACCACGGCGTCACGATTGAGGAACGCTGATGAGTGTCGGGAGTACCTCAACAACTGCATACCACCAAGCTTGGTGCAAGAGGTAAACTCGCTCAGTCATGCAGACTTGGCGGATGAGTACAATGGCACTCTGGTACACCAAATGGCGATGGGAACCTCGATGAGGGTTAGGTTTGAAGCCGCGCTTGGGCATGTTGACTCTCTCAAGAGGAAAGTTGGACGGAGGGAGAAAATGATTGAAGATAATGAAGCTCAGATTGCTGACCTCCAATCCCAACTGGTCAATGCCGAGGCGACCATTAAAAGACAGTCAGCCCGCGCGAGTGAATACGACCAGCAAGTATCCAACCTTGAGTCACAACTAGATGCTGCAACCACCAAGGTACATATCCGTGCCGCACCACCCATATTACAAAAGAAATGTGCTAACACGTTTTTTCCTTATAGGTAGCCACGGCGGAAGCTTCTGCCCACTCGTACTCCAGCCAAGTAGACGTGCTTAACCAGAAACTAGAGGACGCGCACCTGGCCGTCCAAAACATGGAAAAAGTACAAAAGGACCTTGCTGATGAGACGGCGGTCGTCCAAGAACTGAAAGAGGCATTTGCCCAAAAAGAGTTGATGATTGATGCCCTCACTGCTGAGTGTGACAATGTGTTATGCCCCCAACTGCTAACAGCCATTGCCGGCCGTAGGTGGATGGTTGGGCATGGAGCACGCCTGGCCGTCATGAAGGTGCTAGAGGCCCCGGACTTTGTGCAACAATTCGCCAACCTTGTGTCTGATGGTATTGACCACGGACGGCACGAGGGAATGGTTGAGGCTGCTGAGCTGATCACGAAAGGGAAGGACGTTACCAACCATGCCTTTTTTTAAACCTGAAGCTGCTAGCAAAATGACTGCCTCCATGGCCGCGATGCAAAGTCTGCACTATCCATTTTTGGATGAGCTGGAGGCCACCAAAGATGCGCCAAATATTGAAATTATGGAAAAGCTCAGTCTTAGCGCGTATTCCAGTGCTTCCTTTACTCCATCCCCCAGCCACCTGACACTCCCCATATACGAGGACGTAACCAGAATCGTGCTTGCCGAAGAACCCTTAAGTGTGGCGCTGGAGAGGACTGCGGCTCAAGCCCAGAAGCGGAAAGAAAGTGATGAATGGTTATCGTGTCTGGTCGAAGAGCAAGTAGAAATGGGTAAGTTTTTCCCCGCTATGTAGGGTGCTCCTACTTATGATCCCTTTCAGACACTTTTGGTTTGTAACCCTTTGAATATTTATTGTTCCTATTCGTCCATGGATGTACACGGCTAACAACATTTGTGTTTTGTATATAAGTCCGTGAGTGACCACGGCAATTTTGATATTTTGGAAACTTGTGTATTTTTACTTGTGTTTAAATATTGTAGCACAATACTGCATGATATATCACGTCTTACACACAAAGAAAGAAAATACATACAAGTCTATAATTTACTAGACATGCGACGTGCGTCTTTGCTATGCGGAGCACCGTGTGGCTATAGCATATGAAACTTACCCCAACGTCTTGTGAGTAAGGTGTCTAGTAAGGACACATGATCCGTGCGGCTGGGGTTGCATCCCTCGTACGCGGCAAGTTGAATTAGTAGGTTCACTTAATCCTCTTACCCCGCCTGGAGGCGTATAGTACATGTACAGTAATTTTGGAAGAATGCATATGAATAAAACATAACATATTATAATATAAGTAAAATTCATACAACTAACAAAAACTCTAAAAAATGATTTGCACGAAACAAGCCGTGGAGCTAGCTAGGCACCACGGCATTTTATTAGAACGTTTACACTTTTGTTTGAACAATAATGACAAGTCCTAAAAAACAAGAAAAGAATCTAAACAAACATAATAAACACAAAACAGATAAAACCACATGGTTCTTTATTAAGACCGCATATAGCGAAGTACCCATGTGGAAGCCGTAGCTTTCAAAGATAGCACCTTTTGAGATTGGAGATATTCCATGTGCGCTCTAGGTCGCGGCCATCCATGTCACGTAGCTTGTACGCGCCTCGTCCCAAGGCCTCAGTGATTTCATACGGTCCTTCCCACTTAGGGCCCAACTTTCATGTGTTCTCCGCTCGACTTGCTTCGTTAGCACGATAGACGTAGTCTCCTGGTCGAAAAGAAACACCTTTAACCTTGGCGTCATAATAGGCCTTCATCTTAGCCTTGGACTTAGCCTCATTGATGGCTGCTATTTCCCTTTTTTCTTCCAACAGATCCTGGTTGATTCTCAACTGTTCATCATTCGTGACAACATTAACCTCCGCCGTGCGGATGGTAGGCATTCCTATTTCTGCTGGTATAACAGCTTCAGTGCCGTAAGCCAATGCAAATGGAGTATCCCCGTTCACTGTTTTGATCATAGTTCTATGCGCCCATAGCACATGTGATAGCTCATCGACCCATTTACCACTTCGTTCATCCAGGCGCGCCTTGATGCCATTCCCCAAGCTTCTATTAGCTCGTTCGACGAGGCCGTTTGTCTGTGGATGCTTAACAGATGCGAAGCGACGCTTGATGTTCAATGATACACACCAATCTTTGAACGGGTTGTCCGTGAACTGCTTGCCGTTATCCGAGATGATTTCTCCTGGTAAACCAAAACGACACACAATATGTTCCCAAACAAACTTCTTAACTTGTTTGCCTGTGATAGACTTGACTGCCTTGGCCTCTATCCACCGTGTGAAGTAGTCCATTGCAACAATCAAGAATTTAACTCCCCCCGCAGCTACAGGAAATGGTCCTGCAATGTCAATTCCCCACTTATAGAATGGCCATGGGGATGTGATAGGTGTAAGCTCCTGCTGTGGGTGTCGCGGTACTGGCCTATGCACTTGGCAGTCACTACACTTGCGAATCATGTCGCGCGCATCTCTGTGCATGGTGGGCCAATAATATCCTGTTCGTAAGGCTCTGGCTACCGCAGATCGTGGACCTGCATGCATGCCGCACAACCCTTCGTGTATGTCACTGATTACGTAAGCGGCCTGACGTGGTCCAACACACCGCAGCCACGGCTGCAAGAAAGAGCGTTTGTAAAGGATGCCTTCTCGAAGTTCGAAATGCTGCGACTTCCTTCTTATGTGCCGTGCTGCTTTTTCCTCGTCTGGAAGGGTCTCACTAGTGAAATAGTTGATAATTGGGGTCATCCATGTAGGTCCATCCTCTTCAACTATGGCAGCAACCTCCCCTTCCGTTATAGATTTCTCCTTGAGTATTTCCACCAAGACTTGTTTAGATAAGTGGGCAAAGCTTGTGGATGCGATCTTGCTAAGAGCATCCGCCTTCTTGTTCTCGCCCCTTGGCACCTGCTTGATGGAAAACTTACTGAAAGTCGCGATTAATGACTAGACCTTTTCCAGGTACCTGACCATGTTGTCCTCCTTAGCCACATACCCACCTAGAATATGGTTCGCTACAAGCCGTGAGTCTACGTAGGCCTCAAGGTTGCGGACTCCCATTCTAGCGGTGATTTTTAAACCCGCAATTAATGCTTCATATTTCGCTTCGTTGTTGGTGGTCGTGAACTCAAAACGGAGGGCGTACGTGAATTCCATTCCTTCTGGATTTGTGAGGATGAGACCTGCTCCGGACCCGTCCGTGCACGAAGATCCGTCCGTGAATAACACCCATGGTTCTGTTGGGATCTCGTCTTGCTTGTGCTCCCCCAATAGGATGCTCCATTTCTGTAGCCTCCCTGCCACATCTGGTCTAGAGATAACCTGCTTGATTGGCTGATCCGTAATGACTACAATCGGGTGCGCCTGGAAGTACCGGCGCAACCGCTTCGTAGCAAACACTAGTGCTAACACCAATTTTTCCATGGAGGAATAATTCAACTCCGGCCCTTGTAGTGTTCTACTTATAAAGTAGACCGGAGTTTGTACTGTATCTCTATCCGTCATAAGTACCGCGCTTATTGCGCCATGAGTAGCTGAGAGATACATAATGAGTTCCTCCTTTGGCCGGGGAGCTACTAGCATAGGGAGAGATGCAAGATGCTGCTTGAGTTGGCCGAAGGCTTCCTCGGCTTCCTTCGTCCACCGGAAGTCTCCCTTTCTAATGCACTTCTTGAGTGTCTTAAATAGGGGTAATGACTTCTCTGCGGATTTAGATAGGAACCTATTCAGTCCGGCTAACTTCCCATTTAAGGATTGCACCTCCTTCCGTGTCTGTGGGGACGGCAGTTGTATCACTGCATCCGTCTTCTCTGGGCAAGGTTTGATGCCGTTTGGATCAATCAAATATCCGAGGAACATCCCCTCAGTTGCTCCAAACGTACATTTCTTTGGATTTAACTTCATGTTAATCCTTCTCAGAGTGTCTAATGTCTCTTGGACATCTCGGAGGAGTGCCTCCTCCGTGTGACTTTTTATCACCAATTCATCAACATAGACTTCCAAGTTGTGGCCTATCTGTGATTCAAAAGCTTTGTCCACCAACCGCTGATATGTAGCACCGGCGTTCTTCAGTCCAAACGGCATTTTCGTATAGCAATACACGCCCTGGCTCGTATGGAACGCCGTTTTTTCTGCATCCTCCTCCGCCATCTGGATTTGATGATACCCTTTATACGCGTCCAAAAAGAATTTAAAAGGATATCCACATAGGGACTCCACCTTCCAGTCGATTTCCGGTAATGGTAGCAGTCCTGTGGGCAGGCCTTGTTTAGATCCGTAAAATCCACACACATGCGCCAACTTCCATCATGCTTCTTGACCATGACCGGATTGGACAACCACTCGTGGTAGTATACCTCGCGCATGATGCTTTCATCCACTAGTTTCCGTACTTCCTCCAATATTACTTGGCTGCACTCAGGCGCCTGGCCGCGCTTCTTTTGCTTGATGGGTTGGTACCCTTGGCGGATCTAGAGCTTATGCTCTGCTATCGCACGTGGTACACCTGTCATATGCTTTGGCTCCCATGCGAATATGTCCAGGTTTGCACTTAAAAGAGAGCACATGGCCCTTTTGCCGCTATCCGAGAGCGCCCCTCCTATGGATACCTCCTGTTCCGGATAGTCAGGGTGAATGGCCATCTTCCAATTGGGAGGTGGTGACCCATCTTTGGGCGGAACAGGTGGAGCCGGTGTTGTCACGGTGTGACACTCGGATGCCGGTACGATTGTGTTGTAAATGGTAACAATTCCCCCCTCCACGGGGAATTTGATCATCCCGTGCGCCGTAGAGGGTACCGCCCGTATAGCCAAAATGCCTGGTCTGCCTATGATTCCATTGTACGGAGAGTGTGAGCGTATTACCATGAAGTTCATCCACGCCTTAGTGGAATGTTCCTCATTCCCAATGGTCACAAGCAAACGTAATTGCCCTATCGGCCAGATAGTGTCTCCACTAAAGCCAGTAAGCGGCGACGTGGCCGGTACTAATTGGCTTCTTATTTCTGGGCATAACTGCACGAAACAGTGTTCATATAGTACCTCTGCTGACGATCCTCCATCCACATACATGCGACGAACATTATGTGTTCCAATGCTTATCTCAATAGTGAGAGGCGCATCGATCACATCACTTGCTGTGATGGGAGGGAATGAGATTTCCCTGCCGCGTGAAAATTTTTGGCCAACTTTCTGCCTCGTGCGGCGCTGTCTGGATTGGATCATGTATATGGTCGAAGGTTTGTCCTTTTGGGGATCCTTCTTATCATACTTCTTGTTGTTGTCTTTTCCATCCTTCCAATCCTTAACTAGGTGCTTGAGTTTGCCTAATTTGATCAGCGACTCAATATGCTTCTTGAGCTGGATACACTCCTCCGTGCCGTGGCCTTTTTCATTATGGAACTCGCAGAAGCGACTTCCTTGCCGATGTTCCGGGGGAGTGGTCATTGGGGGAGGCCTTGGAAAGTTCGCCCCTTCAGTCAACAAGATCTCCCGGTAGGACATCTTTAGAGGGGTGAACTTATCGTCCGACCGTCCGCCTTTGCTTTGGCTCTTATAGTCTGAACCCTTGTTATTGTTCTGATTACCTTGACCGCCCGACTGTCTCCGGGACTGGTCATTTGACCAGTACCCATTTCCTCAGGATGGGTAGGCCGCGGCAACAGCTGTTTCTCCCTCTATGAAATTTCTGACCCTTTCCATGAGGTCATCATATCTCTCTGGACGCTTGTCATTGAGGCGCCTGATCAATTCTCTGTCTGTTATGGCGTGCATGTAGTCAGAGATCTTCAGGAGCTCCGGCATGGTTCTCGTGCGCGTGCACTCATCATTGAAGCGTTCAGTGAAGGCTTCTGTGGACTCCCCCGGCCGTTGCTTGACAGTCGCCAATGAGACCGGATCCCTATTATACTTCTTCCTTTGAGTATAATTGTTCTCAAAGGCAGTGTGTAGTTCCGTGAAACTATCAATGCTCTGTGGAAGGAGTGCCTCAAACCAGTCGCGGGTATTTCCGATCAAGGTCGAATTGAACATTTGGCACCATATAGGCATAGGCCATCGCTCAATTTTAGCATGTGTATCAAATATTTTAAGGTGATCCACCGGATCACCGGACCCATCATAAGTCTTGATACACGCTGGCATGCAGCGCTTGGTGTCCTCAGAATAGTTCCTTATGCGGAGGGTGAACGGGTCTTCCCTAGGATCCGCCCATGGCCGGGTAAGCCTAGGGTCATCCCATGGTTCACACCATGGACGTGAAAGATCCTCCGCTTCCGCATCTCGATAGTAAGGACCACCATAATACCCATCATTGTTTGGTGGTGGTGGAGGGGTGCGCCTAGGTCGGCGACGCTTAGGCGGATGGTCATCTGAGTCCTCTCCGGACGGGTCCGGGGATGGCGGTGGTGCCCCCTCCTTCGCATAGGGACCACTTTTTGGGATGAACCAGGAGCCTTTTTCCCAGTTTTCATCCTGTCCCATACACTCGGGCGACGTGTGGTTCTGGCCAGCTCTCGATCTGGTCGCTCGGGTGAGCCATCCGATCTTTCTCCTTCTCGAGACTGCGTTAATTCCTATATAAGGCGGTCTACTATGCGCTCAAACACATTCCGGGGTTGAGGGGTTTCCTCAAAGGTACCCTGCTCCTGAGGCCGAGCTCTCCTTTTCCTCTGATTTTGGGAGGAGGTGGTTGGTCTGGTGTCACCAAAGTTGAGTCTGGCTTGGAGGTTCCTCCCCATATTCAACCTTGATGCGATCCCTAGGACGATACTTTCGAAGTTCTGCGTGAGAACTCGAGTAAGATCCTCCTCGCTGAGTGGTAGGACTTCCACTTCTTCCTCCGTCGAGGGTCTGCGCGGTTCCTTGTTAGGAGGGTTTGGCGCACTCCCCGGATCAGGGTTGTCCAGGGTTGAAGTAGGCGGGGGTGTCATCGAGATCGTGCTCGTCACCCCCCCACGGGCTGAAAACCGCTACGGTTACCCGGCCCGCCCGCGAGGCGGCTAGGTGATTGGCTAGGGATGAGGATCCCTTCCCCTTGGGACTTCCGGTTCCCGGGATTTACGTTCCTGGGGGTAGCTTGCGGATGCCCCTTCGTCATTGGAAATTCGAGATGAGGTTTTGTTCTAGCTTAGTGTTATGGGTCCCACGGATGGCGCCAACTTGTTGATGCAAAAGTTGGTTGATCCTTGCTAGACCCGAATTAGGCTTAATTCGGGTTGGCTGGGCTCCGGCTCCTGCACCAAGTGAATCGTTTGGTTGGGATCCTGCACACTAAACAACACGCGTTAGACTTACCGTGGGAATGTTTCCCACGATTAGACTCCGGCGTAAGAGTAAGTAATCGATTTAGGGTTTATGTGAGTTTAGAGTATAAGTCGTAATACCTTTGTGGAACCCTTGGGGGTTCCTTTTATAGGCAGTGAAACCCTAGTGGGCTTCCACTGATGCTTCGGCCCCAAGGAAGAGATAATCACCAGAATTAGAATGATTGTTATCTTCTAATCTTGGTAGTGAATATCCTCTCTTATTGGGATAAAGATATTCCTAGACATAATATTATTCTGTCTAGCCCTATGTCGGCTGCACACATGTGCACCGGGTCGTGGGCCGCACACATGCGCGCGGTTACTGTTCATCCAAGCCCATAAGCCTGAATGACATTATTCCACCCATCTGTGATGGGCCGGATACGGGTAGTACCCATGGGCCGGGTTCATGACCCGGCTGGGGACTATACGTCATCAGTGGACGGATAACTTGTGATAAGAAATAAGGTATGTAGAATATTGATAATCAATGAATCTATGAAGGGGTTTGTTGATTTCTAGAGAGAGAAAGTTAGAGAGAGAAAGTGAGAGAAACTATGTGAATTTTATTAAGTGGAAAACAAGAAATGACAACAACCAACCCCTTTCCTTGGTGGAAAGGGGTATTTATAGTTCCAAGTCATAAGTGGACTTGGGCCGGTCCATGACAAGCCCATGGACCGGTTCTTACTTAAGTTAATAAGTAACTAACAACTATTTTCTAACTACGAGCTATTACAACATAAATATTATTGTGGAGTGACCGACACTTCTAATATACGTAAAACGTATTTCTAACAATCTCCCCCTAAGGGAGGTCACTCCACGTTACAAAATTCTAAACCTAGCATACTATACTAAGTCTTCGTTCTTTAGCTCGTAGTCTTTTCTTCTTTTCTTTCTTTTGTTGTGAATATGTTGGTTTGATCTTTTTGGCTTTGACTTGAGAGCCTTGTTCTTTGGCCTTTCACGTGCGATCTTTGCCTTTCTTGTGAACTTTGCCTCCTCGTGACTTCATGTTCCACACACTTACGTCTTTTTGTTGAATTCTTGAAAGCTTCAGAGTTTGGTACAGCGGAAGACTTCATCTAGTACTTTCTTGAATTTTTGTTGCAAAAGACATAAGCATGTGGGAACGACTTTTACAGGTACACCGCAACACCACCGTCTTCACTGGTACACAGCAACGCCACCGTCTTCAACAGGTACTCAGCAACGCCACCGTCTTTAGCAGGTACACAGCAACGACACGAATAAAATGGCTTTGAACATTTTATTCTAATTCGGTAGCATTTTACCTCCGGTCGGTGAAGACCGTTGGACGATATTATATATCGTACCCGTGACGGATAGTTTCAATTAAGTAACTTCCTGACAGGATTTCGCGGGTAAACCCGTTCTCTTTATTCGACCGTCCAAAGCTGACTGCGAACATAAAGAGTGAATCACTTGGATAAATTATCCTTGTGATTAAAAGCCGTCAATTCATGAAACCTGGAACAAGTGAATTTCAATTAAGATTTTCACCATCGTTGCTTTCCAGTTGTCACGAGCTCAATTCATAAAGAATCTTGCACGTTACCTACCAAGTGCTGTTTGATGTTGACACTAGAAGGATTTCCACTCGTCACTGTGGTCAATAAAGAGTCACTCTGAGTGTTCTGGCAAGATCATATGATAATGCGAAGAGGCCTGGAACGAGTTTAAGTTCAATTAAGAGTTAAACCACTGTTACCTTCCAGTTTTTCACAAGATTAGTTCTAAAAGAACCGCATGTGTAACCTACCATGAGCTTGTTTGATGTTGGCTCAAGCAGGATTTCCATCTTCATTGTAATACTTACGTACTACTCGGATGTTCTGGCAATATTACAGGAATACTGCGTAGGACTCATGAAAATCTCTTACTTTTCACAGTGTGTGAGAAAGCAAGGAATAAATGGAAAGTGTCCTAATGAGACTTTTGATGATCTCTTGGCTCTAGACTCGATTGTGCGTTTTGATTTAGTGAGCGATGGCTGGAGAGGAGTGCCACCTTTTCAATACCAGTTTATTCGGAGTGAATAAACCAATAGATAACGTGTTGATCTCCGTGTGATTAAAACAAATACCTTTTGAGAGATATTTGAGTTAGCTGGGGAAGGGTTGTGCATTGCATCACTGGGTCCATGATGTCTTTCTTCAATACCGAGAATCATTAACAAAAATGACCTCAATAGCATATGTATTGACCCGGTTTCTGCCTAAAGTTGTAAGGAGGGCTTCTTTCTTTACACCCTTTATCTTTACATTTCTTTTTCATTCTTCAACCCCTTCAATGCTTACCAATACGTCATCACTAGCACCTTGTTGTGATTGTTCCAGTGCTAGCTTAAGTACTTGGTCGGCATTCAGCTACGTTCACATTCTTTCTCCATCTTTCCTAAGACTTCTAATTCTATCTAGGGAATTGTCCTTGGGAAGATTCCATCGGCTCTGATGAATCATTAGACTTAACCTATTCCTACCACCCTTTTGTCACCACATCCGTCGTGAATTAAGCGTGTTTTGGGAAGGAATTGCCACCATGAAAAATCATTGAAAATCACCTAAAGTACTTGTGATATTGAAATCAAAAGTTTTGTACCTTAGGTGTTTTGTTCATCAAAAACGCTCCCCCTTAACACGTGCTTTACACATATTAAGTTGGATAATCTTTAAGTCTTTTTCATCTTTTAGCCAAGTATCACTTACGTCTCCTTAATCCCATTTTCTCCCCTTATCCAAAATGTTAACCATTAATATTTGGGATATTGAATGGATTAACCGGTCTTTGGGAAAAAATGAAATCGATGTTTGGCCGTAGAACAAGTTATTGCTCCCCCTTAAGTTAATAAGGGATAGTTGTAGTGCTTTGGTATGACATATTTTGAAAGATTTAGAATCTCGTGAGAAATTCTTGAAAAATTATCATACCTTAACACTACACCAAGCCATTCAAGCACATTATTCACAAATTTACATATTCACAATTGAAAACCAATATAAAGTGACCTGAGATGTACGACCCATCAGATGGATCGTTGCAGTAGCTTGTGGTGCACTAAATACGGTCTTCCACCCACGAATCTTTCCAAGCTCCTCATCAATCTACGTTCCCGGAGCTTTTGATCAATCTTCTTGATCACGTACTTCGCCATCTGCCGGTAACCCGGATGCCAATCCTCCGTCATCTCTGGCAAAGTTCCACCCGAGTTCAGATGCTCCAACTTACCTCTGACTTGTATAAGAGTGCCATCACTATACTTGTGGAGCTCCCCCACCCTCATAAACTTCATCAAACCTCGACTGTTCAAGTAGAAAATGCCGTAATTCGGGACAGAAATGCCAGTATAGGGACATCTTTCTACATGTTGAGGTAGCACTTGATTCACAGGACGGGTTAAATTGAGCTTCCTCTGATAGCTTTCGACTCCCAACTGAAGGTCTTCAACTCGTGACTTGATGACAACGCTTCGTGTGAACATGCGAAGTGCTGTATTCAAAGCAATCAGGTCTTCACGAGGAATGTGTGTAAGTTGATCTCGGGTCATCAGACGCAGCATATCTTCGATATCCTCAAGGCGAATGATGGAAAAATCTCCCTGCTGGATTTTGTATTCCCTGTCATCCTCCCTTTTCAAACGAATCTCCGTCACATGATAATAGCCGTTCTTGGCTTCAGTTTTCAACCCTAAAATGCTGGAGATGCGGATATCTGATCTAACAATGCTTCCAGAATTGACCAAGCAGCAACCCCTGTACGCCCTTCGGACTCGTTCGTCCCAATGAGATGCACCTATGACAGCATACATATCATAATTACGATTTATCTTAGGGACCCAGAGTCTGTTTACCTTTTCCTCGATAAAGGGTATTGTCCCCCAGTTGGCAGCTTTTAGCAAGGTCAGGGAGGTTGCGTACTTTGATGATCCCTTCAGTAGATACACAAGATCGTTGGTGACGAAGAAGTCAAGAGCAATCTGATTATCTTGAGCAGGATCCATTGGAGGTGGAGCTCTTTCTGATTCATGAAGTCCTGGCCGTTGAACGGTTTTCAAAGCCTTTATGATCTCATCGGCATAATACTCGAACTCCATTCGGGGTAATCGGGTTTTGGCGCGAAGTCTCCTATCGTGCAACGCTTTCTTCACCAAGGATGGAGTAACCGAAGTCTTATACTCATGAGCAAGAAATGCACATAAGTCAATCGGACTTCGGATACGGAGATACAGCACATCTTTGTCAGCATCTGTGATCGGATCATATTGTGCTGCTGCCGTGATCCAAGCCTGTGGTGGTGCAGACTCGTCTATCTCCAACGTGTCTTCCCAATTTCGTATGCTTGGTTCAGGAACCGTAGATTGTTGAGCTTGTTGTTGAGGAGTTGAAGTGCGAACATCTGTTGGTTCAGTTTCAGGCATTTCAGCAGTGTCGTGAACTGGGGAGTGTTGTGCAGCTTCGGGTTCCGTCACTGATTCTGCAATCACAGGAGGAACAACAGCAGAACTAATGGGGTTAGTGGTAATAGGTAAAGATACAACGACAGAGATACCATGAACCGATGACGCTGTAGTGGCATTCACATCGTGGCGCCACTTAGTTCGTCTTGATTCTGAGGATGTCGATTTGTCCTTCTGTGCTGCATCTTTTGTGGACTTGGTTCCAGTCTTAGTAGCAGTCTTCTTGGAACTGGTAACCTTGTCTCCCTCTTTCGGTTGTTCACCCCCATCATCATCCTGATTGTCATCCCCGTTACTACCCCTAGCACTCTCCTGATTCTCATCACCACCATCATCGCCATCATCATCATCCTCATCATCGTCATCATCGTCATCATCCTCATCATCATCACCACCCTCTTCATCGTCTTTATCCTTTTCTCCTTCTTCTTCTTCTTCTTCCTCTTCTTCCCCCGTACCCTCTTCTTCACTCTCTTCCCTTTCTTCCTCAGGTAAGATGTGATATGGTACCACACTTCCAAACGTTTTGAATAATCTATCATCCTCCATGATAGCATCATTCAGGGATTTATATAGAGCCCGTTGAATCCTAGACTTGTCAAACGACCCAAGTTCCACCATACGAGCCTTAAGGATCTTCTTCAATTCAAAATCCGTCAGGTCATAAGCAATCTTGTAGGCGGCTTCGGAAGGGTTGGATGATTTGACCATCAAGTTGTCAGCAGCAAGTGTCTTCAACTCATCGCGAAGTTTAGGCATTAAGGATTCAACGGATTCTTGCACTCTTTCTTTCACAGATGCTTCAAGTGCTTCTTTTTGTTCCTTATATTTATCCCTCATCGCTTGAAGTCTGGTAATGCGTGCAGCATGCTTATCAGCCTCAGCCTGCTTAACCCGAGCAAGTTCTTCCGCATGTGCTTTTCGAGTCAACTCCATATCTGAAGCGAACCTAGCAATCATCTCCTCTTGGGCTTTCTGAGATGCTTCTTCCCTTTGAGCTCGTCTTTGCAACTCTTGGCGAAGTTCATCCATTTCGCGTTTGTGAGTGTCCACATGTTTGTCAAACATTTCGGCCATCACTAATGCAGCCATTGCAGAGGTTGCAGAGCTGCTCTGGGTTGACTGAAGGGGCTCGGTTGTTACTGCTGTACTAAGGATTGGGATTATGGGTGGTGGAAGAAATGGTGTTGAAGCCGGTCGGGTTGTTAAGGGTTGTATGGGTGGAGGTTGAGTTGTTAAGGGTTGAGTTGTCACCATGATCGTAGGAGCAACAGGTTCCTTTTCACACTTGCTGAAATAGGGATTGATGGCTCCTTCGAAGTGGAATAGTGTTCAGGTGACCCAAACTCATCAACATCATCCGGTTCCACGTACTCATCCTCAATATCTACCCTTGCACCTGAACCACTACCACCAGTATCTTTCCTACTCCTTTTAATAGCAATCTTCATCAATTGTTGCTCGGATTTATCAAGAGTAGGATCAACAATATCTTCTTCATCACGTAGACGCATCACATCCTTACCCTTTCCCTTCTTACCCTCTGTCTTCTTCTTCTTGGGTTCGGGTTCAGGTAACGCAGCTGGTTGTTTGCGTTTACCTTTACTCTTAACCGTTGTGGACGAGTCTTCTCCAGTCTGAAGGTTTTCCTTCAGCCTTTTGATCTCTATCTGCAGTAGCTTGTAATCAGCAGAACTTTTGATTTTGTCAGACAGAAGGTAATCAGGAATAGGACCCGGAATCACACCAATAGACGGTCCTTCATGCCTCAAATCCACAGTATCATCGGCTTCTTCAGTGTGATAGCGACCTGCTGTACGCCTATCAATAGTAGTATCAAGCTTCATAAAATAATTAATGATTAGCTTAATAAACCGAGGATAAGGAAAGAAGTTTGTCTTCAGCTTCTTGTTGTAGAAGAGTTGAAAGGTGAATTCTTCCCATATCAACAAAGCATAATCTGAATTTGCAGCTTTGTACATGCCATAGAAGAGGTTTATTATGGGACTGCGCAGTGCATCATGGCCACTCGTTTTTGGCGTAAGACATTTACTGAGAATACCCATCAATGCTCTCCAAGGTTGTCCCACCTTAGCAGTTGTAAACTCAGATGCAACTCGTATTTCCGGACATCCAAGTGCGTCAAATAACTCCACGAGTTCATCTTTAGTAGGATCCCTTGAGAAAGACATGCCCTTGGGTGTATCCCGTATACCAAGAATCTTACGGAAGTCTGAAACTGTGAGTGTATGCTGCTTGTTGTCGATGGTGAAGGTGATCTTGTTGGAAGTGAAATCCTTGGTAGCCCAAAATTCAAACATATACTCATAAGGCACCGAGGCTGTACTCCTAAGGGCGTTCTTGAAATGAGAGTTATCGAGAATGGCTATGGCGACCTTAAAACCATGGTGAGTGGATTTAGAGACTTGCTTCAGCCGGTAGTTATTGGGTATAAACTTAAGGGTTCGGGCTTTAGCAATATCGGCTTCTCTAGATTCTTGGATTGCTTGTACCGTTGGATTAGTCATTGTATCTGCTTAAGATAAGACATGAAAGGTTGATGCACAAAAGCATATAGATATATATCATTCTAACTTCTAAGCATAACACATTTCATAAAACAACAAGTACATATATAGCATGCAAACAAGAATAATCAAACAACTCATCCGGAACTTTTCCTCATTCGGAACATCTTCATCCGGAACATTTCCTCATTCGGAACTTCTTCATCCGGAAGTTCTTCATTCGGAACTTTCTTCATCCGGAAGTTCTTCATTCGGAACTTCCTTCATCCGGAAGTTCTTCATTCGGAACTTTCTTCATCCGGAACATTCCTTCATTCGGAACTTCCTTCATCCGGAAGTTCTTCATTCGGAACTTCCTTCATCCGGAAGTTCTTCATTCGGAACTTTCTTCATCCGGAAGTTCTTCATTCGGAACTTCCTTCATCCGGAAGTTCTTCATTCGGAACTTCCTTCATTCGGAAGTTCTTCATTCGGAACTTCCTTCATTCGGAAGTTCTTCATTCGGAACTTCCTTCATTCGGAAGTTCTTCATTCGGAACTTCCTTCATTCGGAAGTTCTTCATTCGGAACTTCCTCATTCGGAAGTTCTTCATTCGGAACTTCCTCATTCGGAAGTTTTTCAGAAGAAATCCTTCATTCGGAAGTTTTAAGCCATGTTCATTCGGAACTTTTACAAACTAAACTCAGATGTTTTGATCTAGTGCGTTTGTGAGTTTCTAAGGCAAACTAAGGCAATTTAAACATCATAGAACCTATTCCGAGCAAAACCCACCTTAATTCCCTAATCAATTTAGCCTAATTTAATCAAGAACCCTAAATCTGATACTTGTTAATTATATGAATCAATTAAGGGGATATAGATGATGATTTAGACGAATTAATAAGTCAAAGATTCAATGTTATTACCTTATTAAACGAATGAACGGGATGGAATGATTATACGAGATGTTTGAAAGAGTTGTGTGTGTGTGATGTTTTCAACAATGGCAGCAAAGGAGTGAGTAAACAGTGAAAGGAAAATAGTGAGGGGCGGGGTGAATTGTTTTTGACTTAGGTCAAAACTTTGATTAGTTTCAACTAATATCACTTTAGTCCCTACATTTTCTAAACTTTTCCTTTTTGTTTCTAATTTTTCCATTTCACCTAACTCTTGTTAAACGTACACACAATTTGGCAAACGCATCTATTAGCATATCTCCAATATCTAAAAGCAATGCCTATCACTTAGAACGAACACTAGTCATATTCTAAAGCAAAACCACTCAATTACCATGTAGCCCTTAATTTTCACAATCACTTTTGAGAATCAATTTTAATGACGAAGATGATTTTACTATTTTCTCCCCCTTAAACGATGACCCGTTTTCTATTTAAAGAGCTGTAGTCATTGTTTAAAGAGTCAAATAGTGATGAAAGCATTTCCAATTTATCTCTTGAAAAATTTTGATTCGTGGTTTTAATAAGATTTCTCTTATTTTAACAAATTAATGCACTGAGACGTACACAAATTCGTGTAAGACCAAGTTATAAAGTAAACCTGATCCCTTTGCATGATTTGGCTTGTAAATCACGCCCGAGAAAATTAATTCCCGTTCTGAGTCAACGTTTTCCAAGGAAATACGTGACTTTAATATGAAAACCGGGTTGCAGTCAGAAATAACTACAAGCCATAATGGGCATGTTTTAAAAAATGTACAACTTTTATACGGACTCTATTTATGGCACCGTGTCAATATTGATCGACATTTCTAAGGCCGTAAATATTACCGTACTAAAAGACATGCCCGTTTTAAAAAACGAAAATATTTTTGGTTTTTCTTGATTTTATAATTTTTATGGTTTTTGTTGGTTTTATATTTTTTATGGTTTTTGTTGGTTTTATATCTTTGTATTTTCTTTTTGTGGTTTATATATTTACGATAATATACATGATCACAACCAAAGGATACTCTGAATAGTTTACCACGACTATTCAGCTGATTCTTCTGCCAACTCTTTGAGAGTCGCTGGAGTGAATGATTTCATGCCAAGCTTGTCGATCAAAAACTCGATTCGTCCTCGATCTAAGGCTTTGGTGAACATATCCGCCAGCTGATACTCAGTAGTGACAAAATACAGCTCGATCACTCCGTTCTCCACCTGCTCCTTAATGAAATGGTAGCGAATGTCTATGTGCTTGGCCCGGGAGTGTTGAACATAGTTGCAGCAAAGGGCAATGGCGCTCTTGTTGTCACAATACATCGGGATTTTGTTAAATCCAAGACCGTAGTCAGTTAATTGTGATCTCATCCAAAGGACTTGAGCACAACAACCGGACATGGCGATGTATTCAGCCTCCGTGCTTGATATTGTAGCGCTTTTCTGCCTTTTTGAAGACCAACTGATCAATCTATCTCCTAGGAGTTGCACAGATCCAGAAGTGCTACGCCTCGTGTCTTGACATCCAGCATGATCGGCATCTGCGTATGATATTAAAGCAATCGAGGAATCTTTCGGATACCATAGACCACGATGAAGTGTTCCTTTTAGATACCGAAAGATCCTTTTCACAACATGTAGGTGCTTTTCGGTAGGCCGAGCCTGATACCGGGCACACATGCATACAGCAAATTGCAAATCAGGCCTGCTAGCAGTCAGATATAGAAGGGTGCCGATCATCCCACGATAAAGTTTTGGATCGACAATAGTCCCATTCCTATCTTCATCTAACTTGGATTTCTCCACCATTGGAGTGTCTACGGGGTCACAATTTTCAAAGTTATATTTCTTAAGAGATTCTAGAGCATATTTGGATTGATTTATAAAGATGCCTCTGGGATTCTGAGAAATCTGTAATCCTAAGAAAAATGAAATTTTTCCCATCATCGACATCTGAAAGCGTGTGGACATTATCTTCTCAAATTGTTTAGACAATTCTATGTTAGTGGCAGCAAAAATTATATCATCAACATAAATTTGTACCAGAAGCATGTCGTTGCCGTCCTTGAGAGTGAATAGAGTGGGGTCCACTTTGCCTTTGGAGAAGCCTTCCGACATGAGATATGTTGACAGGAGATCATACCACGCGCGTGGAGCTTGTTTCAACCCATAAAGAGCCTTCTTAAGCTTGTACACATGATTAGGAGACTCCGTACTCACGAACCCATCCGGTTGACTAACATAAACTTCTTCCCTTAGTTCACCGTTCAAAAATGCCGTCTTTACATCCATTTGATAGACGATCATGTTCATATGAGCAGCAAATGCAAGGAATAGTCTAATCGCCTCCAATCTAGCCACAGGAGCAAAAGATTCCTCAAAGTCTATACCCAAGGCTTGTTTATATCCTCTAGCGACCAGTCTAGCTTTATTCTTCAATACCGCACCCATCTCATCAAGTTTAACCTTATAAACCCATAACAAAGTAAGGATGTTAACCTTGTCAGGGCGAGGAACCAATTCCCATACTTCTAGTCGTTTGAATTCATTGAGTTCCTCCTGCATAGCTTCAATCCAAGATGATTGGGTCATAGCCTGCTGCCAATTTTTGGGTTCAACTTCAGAGAGAAATGCATCAAAGTAACAATAAAGTGCACTCTCTTGTAATTGATGGCGTGTAGAGACTGGTCGATCTAGATCTCCAATAACATTCCTAATTGGGTGATCTTTTGTCCATTTAGTGCTATGGTTTTCAATCCTAGGTGGTCTGGAGTGAACAATAGAAGGAGCTTCTTCTGAGGTAGACGCGGCTGAAGGGTTTTCAGGGATCGCTACACCAAAGAAAGGAAGCTCTTGCAAGTGAGCATATTCCAGGTCGTGATCAGTAGTATCCTCTTCTACATCATTAGGCACAAGTAGGGGTGATGATTCAGGTGTAGTTTGAGAATCACTTGGTGAAGGTGCATCCGGTTCAATGTGAATTGTAGATGCATTAGATAAAGGTTCATTAACTTGAGCAACCACTTCAGGTATTGGAGCAATTACTACAGGTGCTGGAACTTCATCAGTCGGGGGATCAAAGAATTCATCAAACAACGGTTGAAACAGTTTATCCCACTCGGGCCTTGAAGGTGGTAAAAATGATGTAGAAGTAGGATTGTTGGGAACTAATCCGGAACTTATAGCACCGGTTCCCATCTCATGAAGCGCGGGTTCAGAGCTGTGTTGCTCAGAAGCCATCGCTGTCAGCTCGTCGAAATCTGCGTCCATAGTTTCTACAATCTTGCCAAGACGACGGTTATAGATTCGGTATGCTCTTTTGGACGGTGAGTAACCAATGAAAATACCTATATCGGCTTTTGGTTGAAGCTTACCCAAGTTCTCACTATTGATGTTTGGATAACACAGAGCACCAAACACATGGAAAAATGAAACATCGGGTTTGCGGTCATGTAGAAGCTCATAAGGTGTTTTTCCATGGCGTTTCCGAATGATAGAACGGTTTTGGGTAAAACATGCAGTAGAAATAGCCTCTGCCCACAAGAACAATGGAGCGTTCGCATAAATAAGCATGGTCCTAGCAGCTTCCATAAGTGTATGATTCCGTCTTTCAACGACACCGTTTTGTTGTGGAGTGCGTGCAGCGGATGTTTCATGTGATATACCAACTCCTTCATAATAATCACGAAGAGTCTGGTTGACGAACTCTGTACCATTGTCTGTACGGATACGGCGGACAGTGGTATTCAAACGTACCTGGATGAACTTCAGAAAAGTAATGATAGCCTTCGGTGCTTCATCCTTTGTACGTAAAAATCTAACCCATGTAAACCTTGAGAAATCATCCACAATTACCAGAATGAATTTCTTACCGCTCACACTTTCAGTTCTCATCGGCCCACAAAGATCCATATGCAAAAGATGAAGTTTTTCTTGATTGGTGTCTTCAGCTTTGGGCTTGTAAGATTTCTTGGTACTTTTCCCCCTTGAACACGCGGAACATAAATGGTCCTTGTGAAATTTAAGCTTAGGAAGACCACGAACTAACTCGTTTTTAGCCAGATGATTAATAGCATCAAAATTAAGATGAGATAATCTGCGATGCCATAACCAAGACTTGGTCTTAGAAGCTTTAGAGAGAAGACATACTGGAGAAGCGGCCATCATGTCTTGTAAGGACAAAGTATAAAGATTTGCACCACGAGATCCCTTCAACAAATCTTTTCCTTCCAAGTTGCGGATGAAACAAGTGTGTTGTCGAAAAGCAACCTCAAGGTTGGAATCACAAAACTGTCCTACTGAGAATAAGTTATGACCAAGACCTTCTACATAGTATACCCTAGAAATCGTCACGTTTCCAATCTGATATTCACCATACCCCATAATCTTTGCTATATGATCATTCCCAAATTTAACCGTACCAAGAAACTTGCTAACGAAATTTCGGAGCATCGAGCGATTTCCGGTCATATGTTTTGAACAACCGGAGTCCAAATACCACAGGATGATTTGGACCACCTGAAAATATCACCACACAAAGACAATGTAGAGGTATCGGAATCTGAGTGTTCCTTGTTATTAGCAGGTACAGATTTAATAATCTTAGATTTGCTAACTCTAGGTTTCTTAGATTTCCTAGCCTTCTTCTTCTTAATTGGTGGTGTAGATTCTAATTGGCTCAAATCCTGAGGTATTTCTTCACTGATAGGCACTATAGTGGGGGCTGACCTAATTAAAGGGCGCTGTTTCCATACTTGAGTGCGAGTGTTCCTAACTAAAGGACGCTCAGACCTAACCTCAATGGATGCATTCCTAGTTAAAGGGCACATTTTACCATCTAGTGTAAAGGTCCTACCAGTGGGACGCCATTGCCAGCCAACTTGGGCACGAGTTCTACCCGTTGGCTTCCATTCAAGACCATTCTTAATAGCATTCATTTCATTAACGTGATCAATCAGACACAAATCATGACGCTGGGAAAACATACATTCATTACAATTCCAACAATTTAAATCAGAATTCACGAATGGTTTAGGCTGCTGCACAGGCGCAGAGCTTTTAGTCTTAACATGATTCTTTTTATTTAAAACTGAACTAGCATTCCTATTGTGGACTTCTACTTTCTTCTTTGTGGCACTACTAGTGGCGGGCTTGATCTTATCTTTCTTGAGTGGCGATCCTTTAGCCTTAGTAGTCGCTTTTAATCCTGTAGAAGGCAAATTGGGAACATTAGCAACAGATTTTAAAGGTGTCTTACTTGATTGTGCCAATGACGGTTTCGCTCCTGGAGTCTTATTAAATGGAGTGACAGCAATGGGCCTATTATTAAGTAGTGCAGAACCTGGTGTACCTATGTATTGCAAATAAGCCAAGCAATATTGAACTCGCTTAACATATTCATGAGCCGAATAATAGTCGCTACTTGAGGGATCTAAGGCATAAAGATCGTCTAAAATATCCCTAATAAGATCGACATGCTTAATGGCATTCCTCATATAATCATCGTAGGTAACCTGGTTTCTCTTATGAAGCGGATTCTTATAAAGCACTACTGACTTGGTTGTTGGAGCACTAGTGGACGGTGCAGAGTCGGTAGCTAAGTTATCAACAACTTCTTGTCAGGTGAGAAGAAGTGTCTCCTTTAACTCAGCCAAAACCATATTTTTGTCTATGAGTAGGATGTTCAAGTCAGAGATTTCTTCGCACTTTTGGTTCAGTTGTTCAACATAATATTGTTGCTGTGCCGCATTAAAAGCGAAGCGTTCTTCTAGTGAACCATAAAGAGCGGATAGTCCCTGCCTTGTCTGATCCATCTCCCCTAGAACAGTTGATAGTCTAATTTCTAAGACCTGGTTTTTAGACTCTGCAGCCTCTAGTTCCATTCTTAATGTTTCCTTTGATGATACCTCTCTCTTCAATCTCATGATTTCTTCCTCTAATGTCTTAACAATTGCAATCATCTTGTCACTATTCTCAACACCGTTTTCACAAACATTTGATATCAAAAGATTTTCATTTTGATTTTGTTGTTTTAATTCTAAAGATATACAATGTTGTTCTAGTTGATTAAAGCGTTGTGAAAGTAAATTGTAGGAATCTTGTAGCTTTAAAAACTCAGCGTTAGATTCATGACAAGAATGATTATCTACCTCATTTACAGTTTCAACAACATTTACAGAAATATCACAAACATCATCACACGTATGCACAGCAGCACAATTAATCACAGCAGATGTAAGCTCATTCGAATAATAAACATTTACAGTAGTAAGCACATCACATGAGATTACTTCGGACAAGAATCGGTCATATTCAGTTAAAATCTTTTCTTTTTCAATTAGTTGCAGTTCGTAAGCGGTGTCCATTTCATAAAACACTTTTTGAACTTCACCAATTTCAAACTGAAGATTTTCCTTAAGAGATGCAAAACTTCCTTTTAGACTTTCGACAAACGGATTGATCTCAGTTTTAAACACCTCGTTCATGTGTTCGAAAGCCCATTCTCCGGCGTTTAAGCCATTTGAAGTCGTACATTCCAAAATGACCTTGTCAAAGTTAGTAAAGTATCGGTTAATCTCTTGCAAGTTTAACCATACAGTGCTAACAGGTGGAAGATTCTTTGGAATTTCCTTAGGATCTTCCATGTTGACAAGTGTAGGAAATGTACTAGGGCTTTCTTCCTCTATCATGTAGGTTGGTGCTGTAATGAGATCTTTGTCCATATGGAAGCGAACTCTAAAATCAGTTTTAGCAAGCTCCTTATTCATTTTAAAATAATCACAATCGGGATATTTTGCTGAATTGTATGACCGATCCTCATCAACTAGAACCTTACTTGTTCGATCATTGGGAAAAACAATCGGGTCTAAAGCCAATCCTAATTGAGTTGCATTATAAAGTCTAGGACTATGTCTTAAAGCTTGTTTTGCATATCGTGGATTAGGGGGAAGGCCTTTTAGACGTGATAAGTTAAACTCTTTAAACGAAGCATCAAATAAGTGAACTAGTTGTGAAGCAGCGTATTGTCTTAACAGCAAGTAGTCTAGACTTCTAATCTTATTAGTAGCATTAATCTCCATTTCAGTCTTCTTAGATTCGAGTAATTCAAAATCAGTTTGAAGTTTTTGAAAATTAGTGACCACTAACTCCTTTTCTTTAAGTTCACTAGACAGATTTGCTCTTAAGTTTTCGATTTCTTGCAAGTGACCCATTTGTTTGTTTCTAAAGTGATCATATTCGAGATTTGTGAGAACACTAGACGAAGGCACTAATTCCAAAGTTTGTACTTTCTCATTGCTTAAGGCAAGCTCATCAGACAAATTCTTATTCTTAGCTAAGGTTTCTAAGAGTGCAGCATTCATTTAGCTAAGTAATGTAGCAGGAACCATGACCAAATCTTGTTGAGCAGGAGTAGGCGTATGCGAACTGGGTCCCGGTTGTGATTCACTCAAAGTCTGGGAACTCACATTGATATTGCTATCATTGTTTGTCTCCTCATTTGAAAGACTCACCACCGAAGATTCATTCGAATCAGCACTCTCTTGCCCAACTTGATGTGGTTGAATACTAGCATCAGTGGCATTATTGGTGTTATTAATAAGTACCTCAGATCTCTTATCTGGCCCTAAGCTGGAGAAAGTTGCCATGAAAGCAGCCTTTGCAGTTTGAAAGTCATCACAGTCGGAATCATACGCATCAAGATCATCGGCTTGGTAAGCTGCATTCTGCGTAGTGACAACGTCTTGTTCAGCAATCCCTGGGTCAGCAAGAAATGCAAGCTCCTCTTCATCAAGTTCCCTTCCTTGCGCCTGAGCATTTACCAGATAGATCTTTTCTGCAAACCACTGTCCATCCCTTCTCCTCTTGGGTTTCTTACAATCCCTGGACATATGACCCTCTTCCTTGCAATTGTAGCATGTGATCATTCTCAACTTGCCTGTATTAGCCCGTGGAGGGTTGTTGACCATTGGAGCAGGAGCAGGATTGACGGTGCGAACATTGGTTGAAGTGGAAGTTCTCCCCTGATATGGTTGAATTGGCTGAACCATTACCCTGCCATTCTCAATTGTAGCTTGTTGGCGAGAATTGGATGAATTCCTCAACTGATTGTTGGTAGGAGCTGATCCTCTGAATCCTCGTTTGCTTAAAGTTCTTGTGAGATAAGCAGACATAGTAGTTAGCACTTCAACTGGGTCAGCTCCTTGTTGGAATACAGGAACGGGGACTTCTTCATCATCACAATACAGTGCTTGATCTGGATGAGCTGCATAATCAGTATAAGGAAGACTCATTTGATCAGGGTAGCTTGTTGGATATGCTGCATTCTCTTGATAAGAAGAATATGATGGCTGAGCATAAGGTGCAACATTTGCTGGATGAAGTTGTGAAGCATACTGTGGTGAGGGTGCATTGAACCGATATTGTTGCTGATGTGAGGTGGGTGGTTGTGGTAGAATCGAGTATTGGGGAAAGGCTGGTGTCAAGTAAGGTGATTGATGATAAGCTTGATGTCCCAAGATATAGGGTGTGTTGTTGTGAGACAAGCTTGGTTGATTCGCCATCAAAGCTAAGGAATCTGGGTGCATACCACGAGGAGAACGGTGCATAATCACATGCTTCTCATGTTGCTGAAGGAAGGCATAGATTTGATCTAAATTGCACTTATGCAAATCCCGGGTTAACTTCACATCGGTAATATACTCACCCCATTCAGCTTGAGGTAGAGTATTCAAGAATTTGGTGTTAACCTGGAATGGTGCAATCACAAGATTGTATACATTCAGATCATTCATGAGTGTGGTGAATCTGAAGTAATAATCGTGAAGCGTTTCCCCTGGGTTGTAGGTGAATCTATCAAACAAATCATACATCTGACACTTGATGTGTGTCTAAACACCCATCTTTTCTACCACTTAATTACAATAATAACCGGACCTAAACGTGTATTTTATGTCTTTTATGTCGGAATTATGCGTGGTTTGTGTTTTTGTTGTGATTTAGGACGAAAAGGTGAAAAATGGAGAAAACGCGGGAATTCACGGGCATTTACGGACTTTTATTGAAGAAAAGGATGAAAGACGAAGTCAAGAAGTCAAAAGTGGATAAAGAACGGAAGTCCAAGACCAATTCTGAAGATTTATCGAAGAAAAAGTCAAAAGACGAAAGTTTACTTAAAGCCGAGGAACTCAAGTCTTATTTATCGAAGAATTAAAAGACGAGTCCAAAGAAATCCCGAGCCAAAAGTCATCACATTCCAAGATTAACAAAAAGATTAAGAAGGAAGGACTTGATGGTGCAATTAACAAGAAAGGAAGGAGGGAGGAAGCTTCCTCTAACCATCCCTTAATCACCTATAAATACCCACCATTTCATTTCATTTACTCTTGTTGGCTAGATTGACAAACTAGTTCTTCCACCTTTCATTTATGCACTTTTATTTACTTGTCATTTTTAATTACATGTTTTGCACCTTTAATTACCTTTTAATTCCAAGTAAGTTTTTAATTTGTGTTCTTTAAATTCTTGTCTTTACCTTTCTTTATCATTTGATCAAGTTCTTTTTATCAATCTCATTCTACCTTTCTCTCTTTTTGTTTCGGCTTGAATTTCGGATTAAGCAAGTTTGCTTAATTTATTTGCTTATTTTGATTAAAGTTTCGTCCTTTTTAATTCCTCATACAAAATAAGCCACGAGATTGACAACCTAGTGTGCTTATTTGGTATTTTGTTTAAGTATTTTGGAAGTTTTCTTTAAAGTTTTGATTTTTAAGATTTGATTTCGTTTAAGTTTCGTGTTTAAAGTTTGAAAGACTTTAACTTTCTAGCTTATTGTTTCGTTTTGATTTTATTTCATTTAAGTTTTTTGTAACTGCTTATTAGATTAGCCTATTTAGTTCTTGTGCTTGTCACGAATTTGTGCTCCATCGGAAAGCTAGGGTTTCACATTGCGACGGCTTGCAATTCCACTTTCCGATAGTGACAGTATTGGATCCAAGGGTTTTGCTTTCCGATCCGGGATTGCGATCTGGTGTACCATCCTCCTCATTCCGATCTGGGGATTGCGATCGCATATTGCGATCGCTCTTTCCGACGGCTCTTGAGGCTTACTAGACGAAGTGCTGCCCAATTTTCCTTAGCCTCATTCCGATAGGTACATTCCGATAGGACACATTTCGATCTGCACTACATTGCGATCTGAGGTTGTTAGGTTATTCCGATCTGAAAAGGTGACATATTCCGATCTGAGTTTCTTCAACATTCTGATAGGTGGTGTGTTCATTCCGATGGTAAGGTTGATCGGAATATATTCCGATCTGGGTTAACTTTTATGTTTTGTCTTGTTTAATTTTTAGTTTATGTTTTTAATACTTGTCTAATTTTAATTCTCGTCACATTTTAAATTTAAGTCATTTTAATTAATTTACTTTCCGTCACGTTTTTAAATATCGCACCTTCTTTTAATTAGACGTAGATTTATTTTCACGCACTTTTAACACTTTACCTTAACGCCACTTTACTTTCAAACGACATTTACTTTTAAGTCTTTGCACCTTTAATTTAAAAACAACCAAAATTATTTGTTTCCACCAAAATAAAACTGAGTCACATAGAAAACTAAGATCAATTCGATTAGAACGCATCAACGAACATCAATGAACACATAATCTTTCTTACTAGGTAAAAAAAAATCGAATATTAAATGGCGCCGCTGCCGGCTCTTTTCGTAAAGATCAACAGTTTTTTGTGAGAGACACGTTGCTTTTTGGGATCCGTTCACTCGTGAGCGTTACTTTTCTTGCATAAACAACAAAAAATCATAAAAATTAGAAAATTGATAAAAAACCATAAAAATTAAAAATTTCAAAAATCCAAAAAGATTTTATCTTTATTGTGTATATATATTGTATTTGTGTTTGGTTTTGTTTTCTTTTGCATTTTCAGGTGTATGCGTACTAGATCTTCTAATTATCAAGAGCCCGAGCCTCAAGAAGATTTAGATATGGCAGGTGTTAACAACAATAATCAACCACCGCACCTCAATAATAATAATAACAACAATGCTCTTCCACATCCCGATCTTCGGACCATGGAGGAACTTTGTCAACCAACAATGTTTGGACGAGGAGGACCGATTGCGCCGATGCAAATCAACGCTCCTGAGTTTTCGTTGAAGCACCACATGATTCAGCAAGTGCAAACAAACCCATTTAGAGGATTGCCTGATGATGATGCCAACAAACACCTCGACAAGTTCATTACTATCACTCAGAGCATGAAGTTGGCTGGTGCCACTATGGATGAGCTTCGCCTACAACTCTTTCCACACACTCTATTACATCATGCCGAGAAATGGTTTGATCGTCTCCCGAAGAATTCTATTCACACTTTGGATGACATGACTCAACGCTTTTTGTCGCGCTACTTTCCACCATCCATGGTCACAAGCCTTCGCAATCAGATCAGCGGTTTCATGCAAGATCCCGATGAATCTCTTTTCGATGCTTGGGAGAGATATAATGTCTTGATCGACCGTTGTCCAAACCACAACATGCTTCCGGTCACCTTGATCGATACTTTCTACAACGGATTGACTTTTCGAGATCGTGATACGATCAATGCAGCCGCCGGTGGCACATTCATGAAAAGGAGACCCGAGGAGTGTAGAGAGTTAATTGAGAACATGACTACTCACCACAAAAACTGGGATTCCTCTGCATCTTCAAGGAACAACCCGAGAGTCAATGTTTCCTCAACCTCAGCAAACCCTGAGATGACCGAACTCACCCGCATGATGACTGAAATGAGCAAAAGTATTACGCTTCTTGCTTCAAACCAACAACAACAAGTTAAAGCGGTTGCTAATCCTTGTGAAACATGTGGCGGTCCTCACTCATACACTGATTGTCCTTCGACACAAGGAAATCCGGAAAATGTGTATGCAGCTTACGGTAATTATTCACCGGAAAATTACCAAGCTCGACCTCAAGGGGATAGAAATCTGCTGAGCTACCGATCCAACAATTACCTTTCACCCGGTTTTTCTCCTCAAAACCAAAACCCCGCCAACAACTACACTAGAAGCAACCTAATCCCACCAAGAGCTTCTAATCCTTATCACCCACCCGCCCAACAAACCCCACCCAGTAATCCGGATGTTGAGGCCATCATGAGAACCCAAGGTGAGCAAATCAAGAATCTGCAGAGCCAAATTATCAATCTTAAAGGGGATATCACAAAGCAAGGAAATGAGATAAGATCCGAGCTTCGAAATGATATTCAATCCTCCTTCAGCAATCAAACCAATGATTTGAAGAATATGCTTGCTAGTTTCTTGCCCCCCGCTCAACCTTCTTCTTCAAGTTCTCTACCTTCAAACACCGTCACCAATCCGCGAGCAAATGTGAGTGCTATTACTACTCGTAGTGGAGTCACCATCGTAGGACCAACAATCCCACCACCATCATCTACACCCCCTCCACCACCATTTATCCCTACTCCTCCTACACCTAGTATTAGTGCACCATTACCGTCTCCGCCTCGACGTGATGAAGTTCCCACGAATGATCCTTCAACATCTCAACCTTTACCTACACCTGCACCTTCACCACCCAAACCCAATATCCCTTATCCTTCTCGCTTGGGCAAGAACAACATGCTAAACAAGGAGGACGCTCAAGTGACTAGCTATATCAAGATGATTTCTCAAATGAATTTCAACATTAGTTTTCTTGAAGCACTTGTCCACATGCCCAAATTTGTTAAAGCATTTAAGGAATTGCTTAATAAGAAGGAGAAGCTGATTGAACTCGCCAACACACGATTAAATGAAAACTGCTCTGCAGTTATTCTTAAAGAACTTCCGGAAAAGCTTGGAGATCCCGGTCGTTTTGTGTTGCCTTGCGTGTTCAACAAAACTGAAGAATTTACTGCCCTTGCTGATCTCGGGGCTAGTATTAATCTTATGCTATTGAGTGTTTGGAAAACATTATCATTGCCCGACCTCACTCCAACAAAGATGACTCTTGAACTTGCAAATCGCACTCTCGCTTACCCTGTTGGTATAGCCGAAGACGTGTTCATTAAAGTTGGCACATTTACTTTCCCGGTCGATTTTGTCGTAGTTGATTATGAAATGGACCCTCGTATTCCTTTAATACTTGGTCGGCCATTCTTGAGAACCGGACGTGCTTTAGTAGATGTGGCCGAAGGTGAGTTAATCTTACGAGTCGGGGATGATGCAAAAGTTTTCAAAATGGGGAAGCTTACTAGTTTAACTTTTGGAGGCCGAGAATCGGTGAATATGATTAATGTGCTAGATGACTTTACCGTCTACGAAAATCCTCTATTCGACTCTTGCATCGATAATCCACTTTTTCATGATGATGTGGATGATTCTCTCCCCACTTTGGACGCTTCTCCCATTTATGATTCGTCACCAGTCTTTGACGCTTATGATGATGATGATTCTAGCTCAGATTCGGATGATTTTGAGTGTACTTCTGAGTATCCCGAGCTGCCCACTTTCGATGATTTCGATGAGGCTGATACTCTCTCGAGCGATTCTTCACATGATGAAGATCCTCCGCCATCACTCGATCCTACTTTGGACGATTACTCATTCGAGGAAGATTTCTCTGAATTTCTTAACACATACTTCCCTCATGAGAGTGATGCACCTCCTTTGGACTTCGAAGATTATCGTCTTGATCCTACTTTGGATTTGAAGAGCATTTTGTCCAAGGAGAAGAAACCGGTTGACACCGAAATCCGTTGCACTTATGATTTGACACCTCTTTGTCCCACTTCTGAGGACGAGGTTGTGCTTCTTTGCGGATCTTCTTCACACTCGGCTGAGCCGGAGTGCTATTTTCCCCTGAAGGAAAAGGTGTTCGATCCCGGTATTGAAGTCTTTAAGCCATCTCAGTATCCACCTGATGCAATAAAAGGAAAAATCTTTGGAAATTTGGAAGACAGGCTTGCACCGCTTCATACTTGCTTCCACCGTGCTCCATCGCTGCTTAAGGGAACCTTGCCATTTCTTTTTTGTCTTGCCTTGTTCGCCTTAAGCTCTTGCTTATTGATGGATGAAAACTATGTCTTCGATCCTGGTGGATATGTTTCATGCTACTTCCGTTGATGATCAAGGTCGAGTCAGGCTCACGACTCGGTTAACAAAAACCAAGCGCTTCTTGGGAGGCAACCCATGCATCTATCTTTTCGCTTTCTTTACCATAAGTGTAGGGGGGACCCTTTGGATTGCTATTTCCTCTCCTCACTTCTTAATCAGGGATTCGAGCTTCAATGATCCACTCTTGATGATTCTTGACGACCCGTGATTCCGTGTTCTACTTCTTCCCGGTTCTATCCTAAACTCTTTTCGATTCACTATTTTATATTTTCTCAATATTACAATAGGAATCTCTTTAGTTGTCTTTTCCTTAGCGAGATTTAAACAACGTGCACAATGTCCTAAGTGTAGGGGAGTTTACTCCCACATGCTTAAACATTGAGGACAATGTTTATCTTAAGTGTAGGGGGGACTTCTATCGAAGTTAAGTGGTCTTTTCCTTGTTTTTGTCCTCATTTTAACCGGAAAATCAATTTTTCGACATTTTTCAAAATTTTTGATCTATTTTGGCCTATTAGTTTTCCTTTGTATAGTTATTTTCTTTCCTCATTAGAATAAATGTTTAATAAGTGGTTTTAATTTTCAAACGTTGTGAATCTTTTGACTCAATTCGAGTTTACTCTAGCTAGTATCCTTAACATGTTTAAGTCAAGTTTTGCTAGGCTTTTATATAGGGAGCTATAAAACGCGAAAGTCTTAACCCTCACGGGTTAAGAACAAGAACTTTTCGCAAGTTCCTATAATTGATCCTAGAGAGTCGTTTATCAAGGGAACTTTAAAATGCGATTTCTAAACTTGAAAAAGTCTAAGAAGTTGCAAGATCCTATAGGCGACTCGAAAACCCAAAACTTTGATTTAATAGGCTAAGTATCCACGAATCTCATTACTTGAGATTTTAAACTGTGGAGGACGAGAGATGATAGAGCCAATTATAAGTTCGGTATTCTTTCGTAAATTTATGTGAGTTAATTATAAGCCTATTCTCCCATCGCTTGCTAATAAATTTATCTGCTAATAAATAAGGTTGTACGATTTGAAAAGTTACTTAGCTTCTAGCCCCAGATCGTTTAAAAGTTGCTCGGTAATGACGAGAGTTCATAGCCAAGGCATAACTTATGAAGCGGGGCGCGAAGATTGGCGAGTCCGAAAAGGCCCTAACAAGGCATGAGGGCTATGTTTTGTTGCTAAAGATCCAAAGTGATGTGAAGAATCATTTATCGAAAATCAATATGAAGGATCGAGACACACGACGTAAAGCAAAACTCCCCAAAAAGTCATGGAGAAGTGTATCCGAAAAGACCCTAACAAGGTATGAGGATAAATAGATCCAAGTCAATAAAGGAGGCGGATCGTTGTATATCAAAATCCAAAATAAAGATTGAAGAAAAATGAAGAAGTCGTGGTCCAAGTATGAATCTCTCAAAACTTCAAGTGAAGAAATTCCAATTATGAAGAGAAGACCATTATTTCATGAACGTCTCTCAAGATTTGAAGTATGAAGTCGCTGCCAAATAATCGGCCCGAGAAAGGTCTCAAATCGCGAACCAAGTTATGCCAAGATATGAACTTTCTGATATCCCGAGAAGCAGTTTTAAAAGATTTGGTCCTTTAGCTAACTATTGATTAAATCGTGCACTTTATTTTCAGACTAAATAACTATCGAAATAAGTCAAACAATGCATCTTCGTGATCATTCAAGACAAATAATAAAATATAAGAGATACACCTAGGAATAAGGGAGTCTAAGTGAGTAATTGGCCCACATGAGTTCATGTTAGTTTACTAACTTATAATAACAATGATCTCGTTTGTAAGCTTGGTTTGGAGAAAGTGAAAAGTTGAGGATGATGATTATTCATGACATTTTCAAAACACAAGGTATGCTTTTTGCTTTGCATTTTTATAATTTTCTATCTCTTTAATAAAGGCCAATGTGGATTGATCATGATGAAAAGTGTAAACATGCTCTGTAACTAATGCATTGCATGAGGACATTGCAATGGTCAAGTGTAGGGGATTTGCTGTGTGTCTAAACACCCATCTTTTCTACCACTTAATTACAATAATAACCGGACCTAAACGTGTATTTTATGTCTTTTATGTCGGAATTATGCGTGGTTTGTGTTTTTGTTGTGATTTAGGACGAAAAGGTGAAAAATGGAGAAAACACGGGAATTCACGGGCATTTACGGACTTTTATTGAAGAAAAGGATGAAAGACGAAGTCAAGAAGTCAAAAGTGGATAAAGAACGGAAGTCCAAGACCAATTCTGAAGATTTATCGAAGAAAAAGTCAAAAGACGAAAGTTTACTTAAAGCCGAGGAACTCAAGTCTTATTTATCGAAGAATTAAAAGACGAGTCCAAAGAAATCCCGAGCCAAAAGTCATCACATTCCAAGATTAACAAAAAGATTAAGAAGGAAGGACTTGATGGTGCAATTAACAAGAAAGGAAGGAGGGAGGAAGCTTCCTCTAACCATCCCTTAATCACCTATAAATACCCACCATTTCATTTCATTTACTCTTGTTGGCTAGATTGACAAACTAGTTCTTCCACCTTTCATTTATGCACTTTTATTTACTTGTCATTTTTAATTACATGTTTTGCACCTTTAATTACCTTTTAATTCCAAGTAAGTTTTTAATTTGTGTTCTTTAAATTCTTGTCTTTACCTTTCTTTATCATTTGATCAAGTTCTTTTTATCAATCTCATTCTACCTTTCTCTCTTTTTGTTTCGGCTTGAATTTCGGATTAAGCAAGTTTGCTTAATTTATTTGCTTATTTTGATTAAAGTTTCGTCCTTTTTAATTCCTCATACAAAATAAGCCACGAGATTGACAACCTAGTGTGCTTATTTGGTATTTTGTTTAAGTATTTTGGAAGTTTTCTTTAAAGTTTTGATTTTTAAGATTTGATTTCGTTTAAGTTTCGTGTTTAAAGTTTGAAAGACTTTAACTTTCTAGCTTATTGTTTCGTTTTGATTTTATTTCATTTAAGTTTTTTGTAACTGCTTATTAGATTAGCCTATTTAGTTCTTGTGCTTGTCACGAATTTGTGCTCCATCGGAAAGCTAGGGTTTCACATTGCGACGGCTTGCAATTCCACTTTCCGATAGTGACAGTATTGGATCCAAGGGTTTTGCTTTCCGATCCGGGATTGCGATCTGGTGTACCATCCTCCTCATTCCGATCTGGGGATTGCGATCGCATATTGCGATCGCTCTTTCCGACGGCTCTTGAGGCTTACTAGACGAAGTGCTGCCCAATTTTCCTTAGCCTCATTCCGATAGGTACATTCCGATAGGACACATTTCGATCTGGACTACATTGCGATCTGAGGTTGTTAGGTTATTCCGATCTGAAAAGGTGACATATTCCGATCTGAGTTTCTTCAACATTCCGATAGGTGGTGTGTTCATTCCGATGGTAAGGTTGATCGGAATATATTCCGATCTGGGTTAACTTTTATGTTTTGTCTTGTTTAATTTTTAGTTTATGTTTTTAATACTTGTCTAATTTTAATTCTCGTCACATTTTAAATTTAAGTCATTTTAATTAATTTACTTTCCGTCACGTTTTTAAATATCGCACCTTCTTTTAATTAGACGTAGATTATTTTCACGCACTTTTAACACTTTACCTTAACGCCACTTTACTTTCAAACGACATTTACTTTTAAGTCTTTGCACCTTTAATTTAAAAACAACCAAAATTATTTGTTTCCACCAAAATAAAACTGAGTCACATAGAAAACTAAGATCAATTCGATTAGAACGCATCAACGAACATCAATGAACACATAATCTTTCTTACTAGGTAAAAAAAAATCGAATATTAACACTCCCTTTCTTGTTTGGTGAGAGACGTGCCTTGTAGCAACACCTTTAACCGTTCCCATAGATCCTTTGCCACCGTATACTGACTCACCATCCTATAGATGTCATGGGGAAGAGCTTGGAGAATTGTTTGAAGAGCTTTTTCATCTGCATCTGCAACAAGTTGTTGAGCTGGAGTGAGTTCTTCAAATTCTCGTGGTCTAGTCACGTTGTCAACCGTAATGGTACCATAGTCGAGTGGACCATTCAAAATCGATTTGACCATAAGCCTTCCGTATGTCGGTTTCCCCTTTAGATATTGCATCATTCGACCTTGCCATGCCTCAAACACCTCTTTAATAAGCATCGGTGGACGGCTATCAGTTCCCGTTATGATTGATATATCCGTAAGAGATGTCATCTGAGGCATTACTGATTTGGATTCATTTTGTTTTTCTTCAAAGAAACAGAGATTATCGGTTGATCGAGCAGTGAAGTAAAGCTTGTGAATTGTGTTGTGTTTTTGTTGTAAGAAACCAAGATTAAATCCTCTAAAAAATCGTCGAAAAAACAAGCAAAATAACCCTTGATTCGGAACTTTTTGTTGATTCGGAAGTTTGATTCGGAAGATTACCTTGATTCGGAACTTTTTGTTGATTCGGAAGAATACCTTGATTCGGAAATTTTGGATTGATCCGGAACTTCTTGGTTCGGAAGTTCTTGGTTCGGAACTTTGGCTTGATCCGGAACTTCTTGACTCGGAAGTTCTTGGTTCGGAACTTTGGCTTGATCCGGGACTTCTTGACTCGGAAGTTCTTGGTTCGGAAGTTTGGCTTGATCCGGAACTTCTTGACTCGGAACTTCTTGATCCGGAACTTCTTGATCCGGAACTTCTTGATCCGGAACTTCTTGATCCGGAACTCCTTGATCCGGAAGTTTTGCTGAATGAACAGAAACCTTTCCCGATGAACAGTCGAACAGTAACAATGAAGATTAAGCCCAGATTTTGACCAAATAACCCAAAAAGTTTTGTGCTTTCGACTAAAATAAGTAACAACTAATACTTATCCACTAATCCCAATCACAAAAACACCAAAAACACCAAGAATCAAGATGATTTTTCTTAAAGAACACAAATACAATCAAAAACTAAAAAACCACACAAATCACTACCTTAAATCACCCCATAGCTCTTGATACCAAATGTAGAATATTGATAATCAATGAATCTATGAAGGGGTTTGTTGATTTCTAGAGAGAGAAAGTTAGAGAGAGAAAGTGAGAGAAACTATGTGAATTTTATTAAGTGGAAAACAAGAAATGACAACAACCAACCCCTTTCCTTGGTGGAAAGGGGTATTTATAGTTCCAAGTCATAAGTGGACTTGGGCCGGTCCATGACAAGCCCATGGACCGGTTCTTACTTAAGTTAATAAGTAACTAACAACTATTTTCTAACTACGAGCTATTACAACATAAATATTATTGTGGAGTGACCGACACTTCTAATATACGTAAAACGTATTTCTAACAAGGTATAATTATGCAATGAATACCTTAAGAGAGGCACTGATTTCACTTTGGCCACTCCGGCAATTTGGCGCGGGTGGTAGTTTAAGGGGTCGGTGTCATGATCTTAAAATACAATTACTTAGATTTTGCTATGATAAAAGATACCTGAATAATAGATTGTATGATCAACAATGCTATTGAATTATTGTGAATGATTTTATACTTGTGTTCAAAATGTGATTTGACAAACCTATAGATTCACTCAACATTGTTGTTGGCCCTTTTAAGAATGTGTTTCAGGTAATCGAGGTTGATTGTGGCAGAGCATGCAGGGGAGGGTGTTGTTGCTTTTGCCGGTCTAAAATTTGAATTTCTTTCCCTTTTATCAAAGAACTTAAGTTATTGTTAT
The DNA here is from genome assembly GCA_025667525.1 of Glebionis coronaria. NCBI lineage: Eukaryota > Viridiplantae > Streptophyta > Magnoliopsida > Asterales > Asteraceae > Glebionis > Glebionis coronaria. Next base: position 102,057,644 of record CM046876.1, on the reverse strand, counting down.
GTCTTGGTGAAAAACTGGTTTTTGTTGGTTATGATCTTTGGGGAACCGAAAGACGCTACTCTTAATTTGAACTTATTTTGGGGATGGAACGTTTTAGACAATGTTGTAAATATTCTTTCTTAATTAAAAACGTCTCTTTTTGAGGTCGTTCAACGTGACTTGTGTAATGATGCTTGTGTTTAGCACCCAAATGTATATTCCGGCACGTAGTAAGTTTTGGGGTGTTAAAGATTGGTAATCAGAGCCACAAGTTATAGAGAACTAGGTCTATTTTGAAAAAAGTCCTAAACTATAACTTTTGGGTGTCGTAAATCTTTTTAAAAGCACACAACTACTCTGCATGGCTCCGGTAAGATTACTTTTAGCACTATTTTATATTTTAGATGTATCCCTCAAAACTGACATGATTTCCCAAGTATTTAACAAGTAAATACTATGATAATGTATTGAGATATTGTTGAAAGTACGTCGAGTACTTGTCATCGTAATTTTGCAAAGCATTTGCATGGCTATTATATTGTTGCATAATTTTGGCATACGTACTACATTTGCATGCATATATATAATTTTGAATAATGACCTTATGTACCGTCAAATTTTCTGTATTTGCAGAAAATGGCTAAAGTACCATCAAACGGTAATGGAGACGAGTATGTAGTAGGAGCTGAGGGTGGACTGAATGCTCCAAACCCGCAGGGTAATAATGGATGGATAGACGAGGATGGAGAAAGGAATGATTTTGTGGAAAATGGGAATGATAGTGGAGTTGATAACTTCGAGGTGAGTGATGATGAGGAGGAACCCGAGGAAGATCCTGAGGAGTAGGCTGATGCTCAAGTTGTGGGCCAAGCTGAGCCAAAGGTTGTGCAAGCTTGTGGAGAATCGAGAAGATTAGATCTACCACCGACATACCGTTATGTTTAAAGAACCGCTCATGTTGCTATGCTTGTTTGTGATGCTTATTTGAGAGGTTTACCAGCTGTTGCTCGCTCTCGTGTTGACTTGCCTACCGAGTCTAGTGCTCCTGCTAGTGCTCGTTCTCTCCATGAGAACATCACTCGGATTTGTTGCCCTGACCGCGAGCCTATGGTAATACTATTCACTTCTTGAGAAGGTTTGATCGATTGCTGTACGAGAGGTATGTTGTGGAGACTAAGGTGATCAAGAAGTTTGGTGAGGATGGAGCAAAGGTGGATTGGCTTGAGGATAAGCTGAGGGGCATGGACTATGATGTGAAAGTGGACAATCAAGAGTTGTGGAATCTTAGGCATATGGTGAAGAACTAAGTGAAGAGTTTGAGAAGTTTAAGGAGGCGCAAGCAAAGTATGACCGATTGCGTGATTGGGAGTTGCGTTTGAGGCCATTTTTTACTAAGGCTTGGAAGTTAGGAGTGATCCGCAGTACGCTGGTACGCATTGCATGATTCAACCACTGGAGGTGGGAGAATATGTTGTGTATGATGATGAGGTGCACTTTGATGAGGCATCGACTTCTAAAGGCAAAAGGTAGGTGGACGATAGTGATAAGGAGACTGACAGCAGTGATGATGATGATGCACCGTCGTCCAAGAAGCTACGCAGATCACCATGTGATTAGTTTCTTAGTGTTTCATTTGTTTCCTCCTTGTAATTGAACTTATTTAGACTTGTACTATGGTATTATGATGAACCTTGATCTCTTTTAGGTTGTTGGGTGGATGATTGTAGTGACATATCTTGTCACAATTTTTTTGAATTTTCAATGCAATCTATATTTACTTTTCATGATCTATGACATGTCTTTATTCGCTTTTTTATGATTTGATGGATTAATCTTTGTAGTTGTTATTTGTTTGTGCATGTGGTATTCATGTTATGTCCTGATAAAGATTCCTTTTTATCTTGATGTGTGTACTCACCTTGTTTCTTTCATTTGTGATGACATAATATGCCTCTAAAGATAACCACCACCACTGTTAACTGTTTGGTGAATGAGGGGATTGCTAGAGCACTTGCTGCTGATTGTGGTGCTAGAGATTAAGCTAGACCAGTTGGGAATGTTGGGGATCCGCAAGCCCCAAAGGAGTATTCTTATACCAGTTTTATGAAGTGTGGACCTACACAGTTTCATGGTACAAGGGGTGCTTTGGAACTATGTAGATGGACAGAGAAGATCGAAAGTACCTTTGAGATAAGTGGGTGTTCTAAGGCAAATAAGGTTAATATTTTTGCTGCTACGCTTCAAGATGATGCATTGAGCTGGTGGAAAAGCCAGGTGGCTACTGTTGGGCTAGTTGTGGCTAATGGTAGGACTTGGGTTCCACGAAGGAGTTGTTGACCAGTAAGTTTTGTCCTGAGGAGGAACTAGGGAAATTGGAGGATGAATTGAGGCACTTGGTGTTAAGGAACAATGATATTACTGCTTACACGAAGAGGTTTAATTAGTTGTGTCTGTTGTGTCCAGATGCTTTTGCTAATGATCGCAAGAAGATGAAACAGTATATCAAAGGGTTGTCTAGTAACATCAAGGGGGATACTACTTCTTCGAGGCCCAGATCTTTTGATGAAGCTGTTCAAATGACTCATGTTTTGATGGACGTGAAAGTGCAAGATAAGAAGGATAGTATTGCTAAAAGCAATAAAAGAAAGGAGGAATCTACTCAGTCCAGTTAGAATCAGAGTCAAAATCATGGAGGTTATCGTAATAATAACAACCAAGGTCTAAACATGAACCAAAAATTCAACCAGAGAAGGAACGATGGAGTTCGTGCTGCTACTATTCCTAGAGGCAACAACATTAATCTCAAGTGTGGTCGTTGCAGCTTGTATCATGTGGGGAATTCTCCTCCAGCTTGGTGGGACGGCTGGACATCGGGTTGCTGATTGTAAAACTAGGGGTCTGGAAACTGGAGCTAACACCACTAGGGTGATGACATGCTTTGGCTATGGTGAAAGGGGACATAAGCAGGGGAATTGTCTAAAGTCTATAAACCGAAAGGAGGTAATGTTGCTGATGCTCCAGCTTATGTTATGGGCAATGCTGACAAGCCTCAAGGTCCGAACATTGTAATTGGTACGATCTTACTTGATGCTCGTTATGTTGGTATGTTGTTTGATTCTGGGTCAGATAGGAGCTTTGCGGGTGTAAAATCCAGTCGCCTTATTGATAGGGAACCAGTAAGGTTAACAACTAGCTATAATGTAGAATTAGCTGATGCGAAGGTTGTTAACACTAGCTCGATACTAAAAGGATGACCCTTGAAGTTAGGGAATTATGTGTTTGATATTGATTTGATGCCTATAGAGCTAGGTTCTTTCGATGTGATTATTGGCATGGATTGCTTAGTTTCGTGTGGTGTGGTGATTGTTTGTGGAGAGAGGTTGGTGTAGATTCCGCTTAGGAATAAGGTGTTGACTGTGAAGGGTGACGAATGCACCTCTTGTTTGAGAGTGGTATCATGTTTGAAGATGATGAGATACATGGAAGAAGGGTGTGATGTATTTTTGGCTTAAATAACGAGTGATGGTGTAGTTGAGAAGAGATTGGAAGATGTGTCAGTAATTCGGGAATATTCAGAAGTTTTTCCTAAAGAGTTGCCAGGATTTCCGCCGTCATGTGAAGTTGAATTTCGGATCGACTTGCCGCCTGGAGCTACACCGGTTGCTCGTGCGCCTTATCTTTTAGCGTCGTCGGAACTAAAGGACTTATCCGATCAATTGCGGGAATTGATGGATAAGGGATTTATTAGAACGAGATAGTCGCCATGGGGAGCGCCTGTTTTGTGTGCCAAGAAGAAGGATGGGTCGTTTCGGATGTGTATTGACTATCCTGAGCTTAACAAATTGATCGTCAAGAATCGCTATCCACTGCCGAGGATTGATGATCTATTTGACCAGTTGCAAGGGTCCAGTGTGTATTCAAAGATTATTAAGATCTGGCTATCATCAACTGCGAGTTAGGGAAGAGGATATTCCCATAACTGCTTTTTGAACTCAATATGGGCATTTTGAGTTTTAAGTGATGTCGTTTGGTTTGACGAATTCGCCTGCAGTGTTCATGGATTTGATGAATCGTATGTGCAATCCATATTTGGATAAGTTCGTCATTATGTTCATTGATGATATTCTCATTTATTCCAAGAGCAAGGAGGAACATAAGAAGCATTTGAGAACAATTTTGGAATTGTTGAAGAAGGAGAATTTGTATGCAAAATTCTCTAAGTTTAAATTTTGGTTGGAATCCGTGAAATTTCGGGGGCTTGTGATTGACAACAAAGGTGTTCGTGTAGATCCTGCTAAGATGAGGTGATTAAGGATTGGTCGGTGTCGACTACGACGACTGAAGTTTGATAATATCTTGGTCTCGTTGGGTATTATCAAAGGTTTATCGAAGGTTTTTCGTTGATCGCTAAGCCATTGACCAAGCTTACTGGGAAGAATCAGGCGTATGAGTAGGGACCGGATAAAGAAGCCGCTTTCCAAACGCTTAAGGGATAAATTGTGTTATGCGCCGATTTTGTCGTTGGCCGAAGGATCTGAGTATTTCATGGTTTATTGTGACGCGTCTCACAATGGATATGGAGTTGTGTTGATGCAACATGAGAAGGTGATCACTTATGCATCAAGGCAATTGAGGAAGCATGAGGAGAACTACACTACTCGTGATTTTTAACTTGGAGTTGTGGTTTTCGCTTTGAAGTTATGGAGAAACTACTTGTATGGAACCAACTGTGTGGTGTTCACCGATCATAAGAGTTTGCAGAATATCTTGGATCAAAAGGAGCTGAATATGAGGCAAAGAAGATGGGTGAAGTTGCTGAGTGATTACGACTGCGAGATTAGCTACCATCCGGGAAAGGTGAATGAAGTAGCCGATGCACTTAGTAGAAAGGGAAGGGAAAAGCCTCTTAGAGTTTGAGCTTTGGTGATGACGGGGAGTGTTGACTTAACGGGGGAAAGGATATTGAAGGCTCAAGCTAATGGCTTGAAGGAGGAGAATGTCAAGGATGAGAATGTGGGTAGAATGTTGAAACCGCTCTTTGTGATAAAGTTGGATGGGATGAGGTATTTCGAGAATCGAGTTTGGTTGTCGTTGTGTCCACTTGAGGAAGGTGTACCGGGAGTGCGAGATTTGGTTATGAATGAGTCTCACAAGTCGAAGTATTCAATACATCCTGGTTCGGATAAGATGTATCATGATATGAAGAAGATGTATTGGTGGCCGAACATGAAAGTTGACATTGCTTGGTACGTTAGTAACTGTTTGACTTGTACGAAGGTGAAAGCTGAGCATAAGAAACCGTATGAGTTATTGGTGCTACCCGAGAACCCTGAATGGAAATGGTAGAAGATCACTATGGATTTCGTAACGGGTTTACCAAGAACTCCTAGTGGTTATGACATGATATGGGTAATCGTGGATAGATTGACGAAATATTCTCACTTTTTGCCGATAAAAAAGAGCGGATATCATGGAAAGGCTTACTAGTGTGTATGTGAAGGAGATTGTTTGTCGACATGATGTGCCCTTTGTCGATTATTTCGGATCGCCACAACAGATTCACTTCAGGGTTTTGGAGATCTCTTCAACGAGCGTTGGGGACTGAGTTGATTTTTGAGTACCGCGTATCATCCTGAAACTGATGGACAAACTGAAAGGACGATTCAAACGTTAGAAGACATGCTTCGTGCGTGTGTGATTGACTTTTTTAGTAGTTGGGATCGACATCTACCTTTAGTGGAATTCTCGTATGACAACAGTTATCATGCTAGTATCAAGGCTGCACCGTTTGAGGCGTTGTATGGGCGCAAGTGTAGATCGCCAGTGTGTTAGAGTGATGTAGGGGAAAGTCAATTTACTGGACCTGAGATGATTTTGGAGACTACCGAGAAGATCGTGCAGATTAAGAACTGATTGTTAGCTGCGAGAAGCCGTCAGAAGAGTTATGCTGACAATCCAAGGAAACCGTCAGAATTCGAGGTTGGGGATATGGCTATGCTTAAGGTATCGCCTTGAAAGGTGTGATTCATTTTGAGAAACGAGGAAAGTTGAGTCCGTAGTATATTAGACCTTTTAAGATTATCCAACGGATTGGACCGGTTGCTTATAAGTTGGAATGCCCGGATGAACTTCGCGTCATTCATAACACTTTTCATGTGTCGAATTTGAAGAAGTGTTTGGCAGATAGGGATTTGGTGATCCCTTTGGATGATGCAGCTTGATGACAAGTTTCATTTCATAGAGGAACCCGTGGATATTATGGATCGTGAGGTCAAGCGTTTGAAGCATAGTTGGATTCCAATTGTGACGGTGTGATGGAATTCTAGACGTGGAACAGAATTCACGTGGGAGCGTGAGGATTTCTTTTAGGAAAAGTATCCTCATTTGTTCTAGTGGTACAAAATGTGAGTAGAAGAAGAGGTGAGCGCCGGGACGTCGCACTTTTTAGGAGGGAAGGATGTGATACCTCGAACCCGAGGTCATTATTCAATCCTATTTTACAAATATTTTTGAATTTTCGAGAAATTTAAATGCCATTATATTTGACGGTTTAAGTTGAAACCAATTTTTGAGGATTTATTTTTACGTTTGACGATTAAAGAGAACCGCTAGTGATCGTTATACCGACGGATGCCCAAAACTTTTCGTTTTATTATCGATCGCTTCGATATTTGAGATTGTTGAAGTTTTCGTTTTAATTACGTATTAAGTCGAGTCGGAACCATACGATTACTTTTCGTGTGCGTTAAACCTTTGAAAAAGTATTTTTACGAAGCTGGGAAGAAACCCGACTCCCGTCGATTTTCAAAAACCGACTACTAACTTATTTCCTGCTCTTTAAAACTTTTTTTATTACTAAGGCCAGAAGTAAACTAAAATTACAAAATCTACCCTCCCCCTCATATTTAAACAATTCACACACACACAAACCCTCATTTTTCATTCAAATTTTATCTCTCTCCCTCTGTCTTGTACACCGCCGGCCACCACCATCATAAAACCACAACCTCCACCACCACCTGGAAAACCTTGATTTTTAGAAAACCAATCATAGACCCACCTTTATTTTTATCTTGTAAGTGTTTTATAACCATAAAATAAAACATGCATTCACTTTAATTTTTCCAAAAATTATTTCTATGAACAAGTTAGATTTAATCTAATTGGTTAATTGCATGTTCTTGTTTTAATGTTAGGATCTCATATAGGTGATTAATCAAGCTAGGAAAAAGGTTTTCCTTGGTGTTTTTGCCCACAAAACCCACGGTCAAACCTAGGGTTTGGTGTTCTTGGAGCTTTTGATTCATTAAACTTGTGGTATGGTTCTAGATTTATGTTAATGTTATTTTAATAGTATATAACTACATGTGTTCTTTTTTATTTGAGTTATGAAGGAGGATGAGCATGCAAGTGAATTAGGGTGTGATGTAGTATTTTTGTATATACTTTATTTTAAGAAAAAAAAACAAAGCACTACAAAAGTCGTGGGTAAGTAATAAGTATAAACGTTTAGGAAAACGTCAATACCGACCAACTAAAGTTCGTTCTCGAGGAGGCATGGTATTTATATGCCAATATTTAGAAACATTAGTTGAGTTATTACGCTTTTGGAAAGTTATAAGAAAGAAAAAGAAAGACGGATTATGCTAAAAATGAACGAAAACGTGTAACGTAAAAACGTAAAACGCGACGAAAAATTCGATAATACTAAAAAAAATCTAAAAATTACAAAAAAGTCCTAAAAAGTCTAATTAAGAAAAATAATAAACCAATTTTAGTGAAAATGAATTTATTAATTATTATTAATTTTTAAAGTTAATTAAAAACCCTAAAAATAAAAATAATTAAGTAAAAGTCAAAATCCAAATTTATCTTTTGTAAACCTAAAACACTTTACCTAAAACACTTTTTTTTAAGTCTAAAAACTATTTTTTCAAAAATTAAAAATTAATTTACCTATTTTTTTTTACTTTTTAAAAATGAAAAGGAAAATAATCATAAAAATAGTTTAAAAACGAGAAAAATATGAAACTTAACAGAAAATTCCTAAATGCTACCTAGAACAAAAGAAAAATAAGAAAGAAGAAAATCTATAAGACAATAAGCTGTAAACAACTTATTATCTCACGTCTTATATTTAACAAGGGAAATGAAAAAGTGGTTAAGTTTAGAATTTTGCAAGGTATTACCAAATAAAAGCGCTAGTACACTGGTAAACGCATACAGTCCCACAACGAGGGGTCTAGCGTTTGAATCCGAGCTAGGACGACTTTTTGCTCTTTATTTTTTTTTTGGATTTTCTTGTCTAATATGGATACCACAGGCACCCTGACTTGCTTTTTGCAAGTGGGGAGTCACAATAAGCCACAGATTATTGAAGATAAGCTATAGAGAAACACAAAAAGCACTAATCTTCACAGCCTTCAAATACCAAACTTCAAAACTAGGCAGGGGCGTTTTTGCTAGGGTGGCTTTTTGAGTTAAGCTCAAATAAGCACACAAGGGCTCAGTTAAACTGCATACTCTAGGATCAAAACATTAGAAGTCTTAAACAAGCCAATAAGTACACAAATATAACCAACAATAAGCATTCAAAGACCTTATGAGCCTAATGCCCAGACATAAACCATAAAAATGCTTCTTTTGAGTGTCAAAAGTTTCTATAAGCACTGATAAGCTACCCACCATAAAACATTTAATGAACAAATAATTAATTCCCTACAAACTAAGCAATTCCTAAACTATGTTGCCTAAAACCTCAAAACAAAGGATCAAGGCTGCTGGTGCATATGCAGTTTATAAGGCCCACGTTTTATTTATATGATGAAAGAAAACACACCCCAAAGCTAAGCTATACATCAAAACATCCTACAACTCATACCACTACACATTTATGCATCCTTAAACATCCCCTAATTCTTTTTTAGCTCTTATAAAACACAATTTACACAACACTTGCAAAATCACAGACCAAGATCCATTACCTTGACAGATTTTTGAGCAAAATGCCAAATTACTTTTTAAACTAAAACTTCAAATCTTTTGGAAACAATCAAACCTTCCTAACCCTATAAGCATGTGCAGAGTACAGCTAGGCCAAAAATGGTAATTACCACCCTAAACCTAACATTCCCAAACACCCCTTATAACTTGCGAATCAAATTTTAAAAAATCAACTTGTATTAAAACACCACAAACTAAGATTATTTCAAATAATTATGCTTCAATATCACATAAATAATAGATTTTAACCACAAATCATTCAACTTAAAACAAGAACACAATATTTCATAGCATCATTTTCTTGGACATAAAAGTGAACGATAAACTTACCTCAAAGGTGTATTTCCACATCCTTGAGAGTTTGAGTTGATGTGTACGCCTGTACACAAACTTTCCAAGCTGTAAACAACAAGTAACAAACAATCAAGCCCTATAGACTTGATTCTATTAGCACAAAATATAGATGAACAATCTGATTTCTTTTTCTTTCTTTTTTTACTTATCTATCAAAGAAACTTTTGAACTCAAACTAGAAAACTTAAACAAGAAACTTTATTTTTCAAAACCCTCTTCTCTACACACACAAGAGCTTGATGAAACTTAGAAAAAAAAAACTTGAACAAGCTGCAATCTGAACAAGACAGATTGTACAAAAATGAAGGATTTGGATCCAAAATCTCAATATACCAACTTTTCACTTAGAAAAAAGGAATTAAAATTGATAATAATGAACTCAAACAAAATTTTCATAACAACTTAATGAAGAAAATGGATTTGGGAACAAACATAAAAAAAGAGATTTTAAAACAGGTTTTTACCAACATTTGAAAACTTGTGAAAAAGGAATTACAAAACAAGTCTTTAACACTAACAAGAATATAGAATGATGGAACTCAGAATTAGCTAAAGCAAAATACCAACTTTTTATATCTTATAAAAAAGGAATTACAATTGTCTTAAGCAAATTCTGGAACAATAATTAAAAAGTGAAAACCTAGTTGCTTTATATAATAGCTACAGAAGTTCTAGAAGAAATAAGAAATCTAAAACCCTAATGTCATGATTTCTCTAAAGTACCCTTGTCGAATTTGAATTACAATCTTGGTCAATCTTCATCTTGTGACATTTGAGCTTTGGCACATGGGTTGACAGTTTGGTTCTTTTGATCCTGGCCATTCTTGCGAATTTGGAGAACAAGTAATCAAGAGGAACCTTTGGATTACTGTCTTTTTTTGTCTTTGCCCAAATTTGGTACAAGGGAAGGGTGGATAGGGAACAAGGTTTTGATAGGTCATTATCTGGTCACATGGGCATGTCGGAAACACCACCAATTGTTGCTCTGGAAGGAATTTGCAAAACCCCCCTTTGTTTGATTTTTGATTTGAAGATTAGGGTTTAACAGGTTTAAGGTGGTTGTTTGATCCGAAAAAGGGAAACAAACCATGTTAAGCGCCAATTTTTGAGTATATTAAATATAAATTTGAATTTAACATTTAATAATCTGGTTAGTGTTTTGCTAAGTCAGATAGGGTGTTGGGTCGGGTTTAAGGGTTTGGGGCCTAAAAGGCCATATATAGTATGGGTTAATGGGTGGGTTGGTGGTATGGGTTTGGATTACACGTCTTGACCCCCTCATGTTCCAAAGTTTTGTATTTGAAGTCTTTGGCAGAAATTTGATGATTCCCTTTATAATAACTTTGCCCCAATTACACAAACAGTCCTTGTAACTTTATAACTATGGAATGAGGACTTGTTTTGTAATTTGTGAGATATTCATGGGATAATTTTGCCAAGTATTCAAACATAAAGTACCTTTCTTGTAAAAATAATTTTTGGAGGGTCATTTGTGACAAGTCTTCAAAGATGAGGGACCATTCTTGCCAATCTTCAATTCTTCAAGGAATTTCTTGGAAATTCAACACTCGGGTCCGGTTCTTTGTGCGGCTTCGTTTCCCGTGTTCATTTTTTGCTTGATTCTTGTGATCTTTTTTGTCTTTTCTACGATATCCGTATCTAAAACTCACAACAAACAAATACAAGCATATTTCATGGTATTTAATGATGTATTTAAGTGTTTTAAAGCCGATTTGGACGACGAGACCATGTATAATTGCGGTCTCATCAGTCCCCCATACTAAACCATTGTCGTGCCCCCACGCAATGCTAGAATAAAGTATCTTAGCACTTCCTAAATTTATTTTTATACGACATTTATTGAAATGTGAACTTACTACATTACTACTACGTGTATTTTAGACATAATGTATGATTTTCATCGCAAAATGAGACTTTTAGGTTCATAGAATAAGAACAAGTGAATACCTCATAGAGATAAGTTCGTCGTCCTCGATTTTCACCCAATTCCATGCTAAGCATGTAACGAGATCATTGTCATTATAAGTTAGTAATGCTAACACTACTCATATGCTCTAATCACGTACTTAGACTCCCTTATTCCTAATTGGTATCTCTTATATTTTTTTCTTGAATGATCATGATGATACATTTTCGACTTATGCGTGAATAGAGATTAAGGTCCAAAAATAGAAACAAAAGGGTGTAACCAAAATCATCGAATTAATAACCTCTCCTAATAGGGAACGATGTCAAAAAAATTAAGTCAACAAATAAGATTCGATAAACACGGTTTTATAACGGTTTTGAACATGAGACTTATTAACATGAATTTCATTAGCCACCTCATCATTGATAGCTTTGATTATCATGGTTTACCTCCATCTTTTATTCAACTCCCCCATGGAGCTTTTATTATGACTTTGGTCTTTCCCTTATCTTTTATTTAACCTCGCCATGAGGTGTTTATTATGACTTAACGTATAACCTCACGCTAAGGCGCATTATGGATCTTTAAAGCTTCGAGTTTTAAGACATTCACTTCAATTTTGCATAGATTTTTCGGCCTTGTGAGCTTCAAATTTTTGCTTGATTTAGGTGAAGAGGAACTTAAAATTATTATTGGGGGAAGCTTTTGATTATCCGGGTACCAATACTTCAAAACCGTGACGTTGGCGATTCTCAAATGTTTTCCCAATTTAATACATGGAAGCTATTAGAATTAATTAGAAACCAACAATAGATACTAAACCGCTAGGTCAATATTCATTAACAATTAAATATATACAAGCGAGGGGAGAATAAGTAAATAATTATGACACGTGAATTTTTGAAAGAATGCGCATATTCTACCTTTAGCATAGTAACATATAATTAACGCTATCATTTCTCGTCCTCATTTAAGAGACTTAGCCTAAAAATAGTTAAGGAATCAAAGCTAAGTGCTCAACACGCACAATCGAGTCAAAAATTACTCTTATTCTCGCCATCAGAAAATCTACATTCGTGTCTTAAACACTTATGAAAAACGAGAAAAAAATTAAAATTTGGCCATTTGTAGCCTTATTTGCAACAAAACGATTAACAAACCAATAAACTTTGGAGAGCGTGAAGGTTTAGCAAGGCAAGTATATATTCACCCCCCATACTAAAGTTAAACATTGTCCTCAATGTTTCGAGTCTAAGGGTGGAACACCCCCATACTAGAGACGAAAAGTTGAGTTCTTAGGATCTAGCATGGAAAGGGTATAACAATTAATCTTAAGCCATTTATGAAGTGTGCGAAAAGATAATTGTTAGAACGCAAAAGGATATATATCATCGGATATCAGAACATCTTCATATCAAACGACCGAAGCTTGAGTAAAACGAACACGGGATGCTTCAATCGTGATGATAATGACCTAAGTATACACAATCACAAACAACTGATTGCGGTAAAAATACGCTTTTAGGAAAAAGACGTATTATAGGCAAGTATTAATCGACACGGTTTAGGAAAACCGTGAAGACGAAAAGTCCAAGTTCGTTCTCGAAGGATGTGTAGTAGTTGTGTGCCAATAATATAAATCAAAGTTTGGTTTAGTGTCATTTTTGGTTGAAAAAAGAAGGAAAATAAAGACGATTTACGCTAAAAATTACCCTAAGACGTGAAAAACGCAAAACCGTAAAACTTGACAAAAAAATGAAAATGCTCTAAAAATACCAAAAATTAAAATTAAACTAAGAAAATATGAATAAGACAAAAATGAAAACCAAAATGTCCAAAAACTTTTTAATAATTTTATATTAATTTTTAAAGTTTAATAGAAAACCAAAAATTAAATAAAATTGAAAATAAGTAAAAATGAAAACTTTTTCATATGTAAACCTCAAAAATATAATTAAAACTTAAAAACTATTTTTTTAGATTTTTAAAACACATTTTACTATTTTTTAATTACTTTATAAATTTTAAACTAAAAATATTCATAAAAAATAAACTATAAACGTGAAAAATAAACTTTTTCTTTCAAAAAGTCCTAAACTTAATAAAAACACAGAAAAAATGAAAAACAGCTAAAAAGCTTAATAAATAAGCTAAAACAGCTTATTTACAAACGAACTTATATAAATAAGCAAAACAAACCACCCCTTAATTATAAGCCCTAGGGAAACTTTATCAGTAAAGTCCCTAGGGCATAACGGTAAGAGAGGTGTGTTGTGAGGTGGGTGGCACAGGTTCGAGTCCTGGCCACACCCCTTTTTGTTAAAACTTTTTTTTTATTTTTCTTTTTAACTACACTTGATACTGGGACTATAAACAACACAAAAACTCAAACAAAATCAAAATAAAAACATTTTAAACCTAATTGAGATAAAAAAACGTGCCCAGACTAAAAATGAAACACAATAAAACCTTTTGAAAATCTAGGTGTTGTCTGATAAAAGAAACAAGGGGATGTCATTCTCGGATGACACTGTAAAAGTTCACTGTATGAATTTTGGTACAAGATATTGGCTCGTTTTGCTTTTTCTTGGATTTTAATGGTACAATATGGCACCCCTACACTCAGTTGAGTGTAGGGAGTCAAGTAAAGCAGGAAAACACCAAAGCTAACACAAAATCATAATAAACAAAGCAAATCACATTCACTGATGTGGTCTTAGGGGTCTGCTGGTCTAATGCTGATGCAATGTGCACTTGAGTGAGTTTTAGAAGCTCAAAACTTGGTCAAAATGCTACCAATCCACTACTAACCATGCAGCAATCCTAATTGTACCCTAACTCTAAAAGATTTCCAAGATTTTAAATCAAAATTGACTAAAACAAACTTGTTTTTCTATGTTGAATATTTTAAGCTATTTTACCAAACTTTGAGCATACAAAACTGATTTTAAACCTACCAAACTCAAACCTATATACTGAAAACACCTAACACCTATATCTAAAGTATGCTTAGACTAGATTTCACCACCCTTGTCTCACCCAAGGCAGATAAAAACATAAACCCAAACACCCCTTAATATTTTCTTAAATGAGATTAACAAAGAAATATCATTCAAATCTACACAAAACTGATTAAACCCTAAACTAATATGCATAATAACCAAAAACAAGCAGAAACATACACTTAATACTAACTAACAAACAAATTCACTAAAATCAACAAAAAAGTGCATAAAGAGGGTTCAAGCTTAAACCTGCTGATGCCTTCTCTAGATGGACCTTAGGACTTTTGTGAGCTTATGCAAATGTAGAGAGACCATGTTGATGGTCTACAACAGACCAAGGGTTAAATGTCTTCAAAACCAATGAAATGAGGGTCTTGTTTGATGCTTTTTGTACCTGCACAAACACAACAAACCAAGAGACATACTTCAAGTTTAAAAGGTGATCCAAAAGCTTTGTCAAGAGCTTTTGGACAGCTTTTAAATAGTAAGTAAAGTAGATAAAAAAGATGAAAGATTTTTGAAACAAAAACAAAACTATTGAAATCCTTTTAAAAACTGATTTTTCCAAATAACAAATCTTTGAAATCACTAAACAAGTGTCCACTTTCACTTCCACTTGTTCAATGATTCAAGAATTTGGGTCTAAAAAACTTCAAGAAAACGAATTTTTTAAAAATCTTTTGTGAAATAAAGAAAACTTTAGAAACTTAAACTAATTTGCATAAAATGTAAATATTTAAACTAATAAAGCAGTAAAAAGGAACTTAGTGTTTTGCACAAGTTTTAAACTTTCATTATCATTAATAATTTAAAATTATACAAAAAAACTGGAACAAAGGTTAAAGGGTCACAAGTCGACCCTTTATATACTAAACAACAGAACTATCTAGAAAAGCTAAAACCCTAAACCTTAATCTACTAAAAGTCCATTTTTGGCCTTTGAATTCTTGGTCAAATTGGTTTCTTGTGAATGTCCTTGTGATAGCCAACTGTTAACTTGATCTTGAGCGTCCATTTCAACTTTGGGACCAAGTAATGCATAATAGACGTTGATGTTGTCTCCTTTTTGAAGTTGGGGGAAAGGGACATGAGCAGGGGTGGTGGGGTTTGGGGACCACAGTGAAGTGGTGGGGGTTTTTGTGAGTGGGTTTGAATGAGGTAGAGGTAAATTAGGGATCTGGATAAATTTAGGGAAAACCCCTTTGATATGAGGGTAATTAGGAGTTAGGGTTCTTGAGATTAGGGAAAGTTAAACAGGGCGTTTGATTATGTTTAGGTTAATTAGGTTTAAATTCCGTGTTTACCACCATTTTGAATAACTGATTTATTTAATCAGTTGTAAAAAGAAAGTGGAGTGTGACGTGGGATAAAGGTGTGTGGTGATTGGTTGGTCAAATGGTCAAAGTGAAATGGCATCTTTTGGTTGGGTGTGTGAGATTGGATGTTTGACAAAAACAGTCCATCAAGTCCCCAACTGTTGTCATTCAAGTTTTATACAACCACAAATACAACTTCCCTTTATAACAAAGTTTTGGTTTTTCTAATTTGGCCACCAAAACTTTTCATAACTTGTTCCAAGGGCTTATAGTGTAATATTTGAATTTTTCAAGGGCCAACAATGCACATTCTCAACATTTTAGGGACCCAATATGCAATATTGAATTTTGCAAGGGTATAAAATGTCAAGTCTTCAGAAGATGAGGGACCAATCTTGTCAATCTTCAAAACTTCAAGGACATTAATGGAAAATCATGATTCGGGTCTGGTTCTATGTGCGGCTTCGTTTCCCGTTTTCGTTTTTGCTTGATTCTTGTGATCTTTTGTTGATTTCACGATATCCATACCTAAAATACACAATGAACAAGCACAAGCATATTTTAGGGTATTATGATGATATTTGAAGCGTTTTAAGCCCGATTTGGACGATGAGACTATGTATAATTGTAGTCTCATCACTCCCCCATACTAAACCATTGTCGTGTCCCCACGCAATGCTAGAATTAAGTATCGTAGAACTTCCAAAATTCATTTTTATGTGACATTTATTAAAGACATAAACTTAAATAAACTACTACACATGTTTTAGACATAATGTATTGTTTTCATCACGATTAAGTGGCTTTTAGGGTCAAAGAATAAGAACACGTGAATGCCTCATAGAGATAAGTTCGTCATCCTCGATTTTCACTCGATTCCATGCTAATCGTGTAACGAGATCATTGTCATTATAAGTTAGCAACACAAACATTACTCATGAGTGTTAATTACGTACTTAGACTCCCTTATTCCTAATTGGTATCTCTTATATTTTATTTTTGTCTTAATGATCACGAGGATACATCATTGACTTATTTTGATATTTTATTAAGGCCGAAAATAAAGTAGGATGATTTAATCGATAGTTAGCTAAAGGACACGATCTTTTAAAACGGCTTCTCGTAATCTCCTTAAGTTTATATCTTGGCATAACTCGTTTCACGATTTGAGACCTTTCTCGGACCAATATTTGGCATGTGTTTCGAACTTCAAATCTTGGAAGACGTTCTTGAAATAATGGTCTTCTCTTCATATATGGAATTTCTTTAAACTTGGACCAAGACTTCATCATTTTTCTTCAATCGTTATTTGGGATTTTGATATACAACGATCCGCCTCCTTTTCGGACTTGGATATATTTTTCCTCATACCTTGTTAGGGTCTTTTTGCATAGACTTCTCCATGATCTTTAGGGGAGTATATTGCTTCTCGTCGTGTGTCTCGATCCTTCGTATTGATTTCGGAATAATGATACTTCACATCATCTTTGATCTTTAGCAACAAAATGGAGTTCCTCATGCCTTGTGAGGGCCTTTTTGGAACTTGCCAATCTTCGCATCCCGCTTCAATAAGTTATGCCTTGGCTATAAACTCTATTCGAACATGAGCAACTTTTAAACGATCTTGGGCTAGAAGCTAAGTAACCTTTTAAATTGTACGACCTTACTTATTGCATTTATTTAAACAAAAGCGTGGGGAGAATAAGCTAATAATTACTACACATGAGATCGTGAAAGACTACGAGACTTATAAATAACTCTATCATTTCTCGTCCTCATTTAAGAGACTTAGCCTAATTAAAGTTAAGGAATCGTAGCTAGTGCTCAACACGCACGGTCGAGTCAGAAATTACTCTTATTCTCAGCATCAGAAAACCTACATTCGTGTTTTAAACACTTATGAAAACAAGAAAATTTTTAAAATTTGGCCATTTTTAGCCTTATTTTGCATAAAACGATAACAAAAAGATGAAAATTGGATTGCGTGGTGACGTAAGCAAGGTGAAGTATCTACTCACCCCCCCCCCCCCCCCATACTAAAATTAAACATTGTCCTCAATGTTTCGAGTCTAGGGGTAAAACACCCCCATACTAGAGACATAGTTGAATGCTTAATCTCGAGCATGGAAAGGGTAAAACAAATAACCTAAAAGCCGTTTATGAATTATGCTATTAAGATAAACGTTAGAACATAAAAGGATATCATCGGATATCGGAATCTCCAAAGGCAACGATCGAAGCTCGAGTGATCCGTAAAACGAACACGAGAGGCTTCAATGATGACGATGAACCTAATGAATCACAATCACAAACAACCACGAAACAAAGGTTGGAAGAGCACAAGTCCCCTCGTTACATAGAAAGAAGTAATATTCACAAGGATAAGCATGAGAATCCCCCACGAGGCACCTTGTTTTTTATAACTGAGTCAAAAGCTAGACTCGAATCCCCATAAATGTGATCATTTAGGGATAATCTTGGTATGGTCATTTTTGGTGGGGCTTATATGATAAACAATGCCCAAAAGTACATGGAGTACTTTAAAAACCCGATATACGTATACTGGGGTCAAAGATAGCGTCCTCGTTTTCGGATGAAAGACGAAACAACGCCACTCTAACTAGAACCTCAATGAGGTAGAAGAAAATAGATGAGAAGTAGAAGGGTGGGACAATGGGTAAGTCACTAAAACCATGAGCTACTCGAGGTAGACTCACACCAAGCAAATGAATAAGATTTCCATTTATTGCATCGGTGGAAGACCGAGATTTCCCTTTACAAGCAATTCCGGGATCTAATATCTCGTCCTCGGTGGTAACGTGTGAAGAAACATAAGGGGCTTCCCCCACTCTAAAACCACACACACCATCGTCAAAAGTAGTAGACGTGGTGGTAGCAGTCATATAACGCGGTGACGACAGAGTTAAACTTGAAGAAGAATATTTTAAATCAATTTTAAAATCTTTTCCTTTTTCATCTTTTAAAAACTCTTTATGAAAACCCGATTGAATAATGTCGAAAATATTTGGCGTTTCAAACTCAAGATTAGTCACGCTAAAAATCCTCACATTTAAGTCGCGGTTAGGGGGTGGTGGATTGTATAAGTTCTCAAAACGTCGATCAACAAAGAACACCGCCCCCTCGGGGTCAACATATTCTTCATCCTCATGACCGTCGATCTCATCGATTTCTTCATCATAGATGGGTTTGTCAAACCAAGGTTTTTCATTCCCTTCATGTAATGTTTTAGAAACTCTCTCGAAGAGATCACGGTCAAGCACAAAACCATCATTCGTTTGTGGGGATCGTTGATAAATTAGATCCTCACGAATGTGGTAAGCGTCATTCTCATTTGAGGAGTGTTGATTAGGTAACTCCTCATGAATTGGATTTTGGGTCACCTGAGTTGGTTCGTCATTGAAAATAAGACGTTCCAACTCATTAAGTTCATTGTCGATCTTGGAAAAATCAACCTCACTCGTAGGTGGGAGTGGAGGCAAAAGAGCTAGCTCTCGTTCGATAATTTCCTCAATCTCGGGATCGAAATCATAATCATCGTACTTCACATGTGAAGAGGTCTTTTTGGGAGAATCCTCAAAAGTGGCATGTGGATTTCAAAGTACGTGCTCAATCTCGGCAAAATCGCCATCGTCATTGTCAAAAAAAGAGTCGATGTGAGCACTCACAACCATGGTCTTACACGCCATATGGCTATGCTTAGGTGACTTTCCAAGGACGAGAGGATCGATGTCGATGAAACCTTTAGCCTCAACGGGTGTTGGGATAGGAAAAGGAGGCACTTCGATGGAGTTAGAAGTTAAAGCCTCAAAGACGTGGTCCTTCGAAGGTGGTGAAGAAGAGTCCATTTTTGTCATTGTCGTGATGGCACTAACGTCACCCTTCTGAATTGGTGTTTCACTTGTTTCGCCAAATACATCCCAAAGTGATTTTCATCCATAAATATACGAATACCCTTTTGAATTAGGTACACGTATTCTTTATCATTAAAATCATCATCTTTAAAACCGTTCATTTTAATTCTTTCAAAACATGCGTCAAGCCTCATATTTTCCGCTAAAGTTAACATTTTGAAATCATTAGAATTTGAAACATCGGGTTTTGCAACCTCGGTTTTATCATGATCATTAGAAACTTGGGATTTATTTTCGAAAAAGTCCATGCGTTCCTCCCTATATCTCGTAGTAAGTCTCCCCTCGTGAACGTCGATTACGGTTCGAGTCGCCGATAAAAATAGTCGACCTAAAATAATGGGAAATTTAGGGTCACACTCGTAATCGGATATGACGAAATCCGCGGGGAAAACAAACTTTCCAACTTTAACATAAACATCCTCGGCTATTCCAAATGGTATAAGTGGTGTACATTTTTAAAGCTCGATTGTCATGTTCGTGGGGGCAAGTGAAGGCAACCTCATCAATTTCCAAAGAGAATGAGGCATGAGATTGATGCTAGCACCTAAATAGGCAAGGGCTAAACATCCCTCAGTCTCGGAAAAATCACAAGGTAAGAGAAATTGGCCCGGATCCTCTTCCTTCCTCGGCATATGCCTCTTGGGTTTTTTAAGAAGGATCGAAGCACAAGTTTCTTCAAGGATTACTTTGGTAAGGTTGATAAAGCTCTCATTTTGAACCGTAGATGGAATTTGAGGTACACGAGGGTGTGCACTCTTTTCCTTGGTCGCCACGTTCACCCCATCGACTTTAGAACATGAAGGCGTCTTAGAAGTCGAGCGTTGAGAAGAAGGAACAACTCGGAATCCATCAAGAGTAGGGGTAATCACACGACTTTTCTCACGAGACGAGGCGGCTTTACATTGTTCCTTTGGATTAGCAACGGTGTCACTAGGTAACGAACTCGATGAAGCACCCGAGGCTTTGTTCATAATAGCCGAAAACAACTTTTTAATATCAATTTGTCCTTGCTCAATCTTTGTGTTTTGAATTTTCAAAGTATTTGAAAAGTCGTTTTTCAAAGTACCAATTTCTCCCTCTAATCGTCTCATATTATCCTCATTCGTTTTCATGTAATTTCGAAAATCGTTTGACGAACTATTTTGATTTGAATTAAAGTTCCCTTGGTTTTGATTACTTCTTTGAAAAGTTCCCCGGCAGCGGCGCCAAAATTGATTGCGGTAAAAATACGCTTTTAGGAAAAAGACGTATTATAGGCAAGTATTAATCGACACGGTTTAGGAAAACCGTGAAGACGAAAAGTACAAGTTCGTTCTTGAAGGAGGTGTAGTAGTTGTGTGCCAATAATATAAATCAAAGTTTGGATTAGTGTCGTTTTTGGTTGAGAAAAGAAGGAAAATAAAGACGATTTACGCTAAAAATTACCCTAAGACGTGAAAAATGCAAAACCGTAAAACTCGACAAAAAATGAAAATGCTCTAAAAATTACAAATAATTAAACTTAAACAAAGAAAAATATGAATAAGACAAAAATGAAAACCAAAATGTCCAAAAACTTTTTAATAATTTTGTATTAATTTTTAAAATTTTAATAAAAAACCAAAAATTAAATAAAATTGAAAATAAGTGAAAATGAAAAAAAATTTATATGTAAACCTCAAAATATAAATTAAAACTTAAAAACTATTTTTTTAGATTTTTAAACCCTTTTTACTATTTTTTTAATTACTTTATAAAATTTAAACTAAAAAATTTCATAAAAAATAAACTATAAACGTGAAAAATAAACTTTTTATTTCAAAAAGTCCTAAACTTAATAACAAACACAAGAAAAATGAAAAACAACTAAAAAGCTTAATAAATAAGCTGAAACAGCTTATTTAGAAACGGACTTATATAAATAAGCAAAACAAACCACCCCTTAAATATAAGCCCTAGGGAAACTTTATCAGTAAAGTCCCTAGGGCATAACGGTGAGAGAGGTGTGTTGTGAGGTGGGCGGCGCAGGTTCGAGTCCTAGCCACGCACCTTTTTGTTAAAACTTTTTTTTATTTTTCTTTTTAACTACACTTGATACTAGGACTATAAACAACACAAAAACTCAAACAAAATCAAAATAACAACATTTTAAACCTAATTGAGATTAAAAAAACGAGCCCAGACTAAAAATGAAACAAAATAAAACCTTTTGAAAATCTTGGTGTTGTCCGATAAAAGAAACAAGGGGATGTCGTTCTCGGATGACACTGTAAAAGTTCATTGTATGAATTTTGGTGCTCGTTTTGCTTTTTCTTGGATTTTAATGGTACAATATGGCACCCCTACACTCAGTTGAGTGTAGGGAGTCAAGTAAAGCAGGAAAACACCAAAGCTAACACAAAATCACAATAAACAAAGAAAACTACATTCACTGATGTGGTCTTAGGGGTCTGCTGGTCTAATGTTGATGCAATGTGCACTTGAGTGAGTTGCAAAAGCTCAAAACTTGGTCAAAATGCTACCAATCCACTACTAACCATGCAGCAATCCTAATTGTACCCTAACTCTAACAGATTTCCAAGATTTTATTAAAAATTGACTAAAACGAACTTGTTTTCCTATACTTAATATTTGAAGCTATTTTACCAAACTTTGAGCATACAAAACTGATTTTAAACCTACCAAACTCAAACCTATATACTGAAAACACCTAACACCTATATCTAAAGTATGTTTAGACTAGATTTCACCACCCTTGTGTCACCCAAGGCAGATAAAAACATAAACACAAACACCCCTTAATATTTTCTGAAATGAGATTAACAAAGAAATATCGTTCAAATCTACACAAAACTGATTAAACCCTAAACTAACATGCATAATAACCAAAAACAAGCAGAAACATACACTTAATATTAACTAACAAACAGATTCACTCAAATTCACATAAACTTGACAAAAATCAACAAAAAAAGTGCATAAAGAAGGTTCAAGCTTAAACCTGCTGATGCCTTCTCTAGATGGACCTTAGAGGACTTTTGTGAGCTTATGCAAATGTAGACAGACCCTGCTGATGGTCTACAACAGACTAAGGGTTAAATGTCTTCAAAACCAATGAAATTAAATGAGAATAATGGATCTTGTTTGATGCTTTTTGTACCTGCACAAACACAACAAACCAAGAGACACACTTCAAGTTTAAAAGGTGATCCAAAAGCTTTCTCAAGAGCTTTTGGACAGCTTTTAAACAGTAAGTAACATTAGATAAAAAAGATGAAAGATTTTTTAAACAAAAACAAAACTTTTGAAATCCTTTTGAAAACTGATTTTTCCAAACAACAAAAGCAAATAACAAATCTTTGAAATCACTAAACAAGTATCCACTTTCACTTCCACTTGTTTAATGATTCGATAATTTGGGTCTAAAAAACTTCAAGAAAACGAATTTTCTGAAAATCTTTTGTGAAATAAAGAAAACCATAGAAACTTAAACTAATTTGCATAAAATGTAAATATTTAAACTAATAAAGTAGTAAAAAGGAACTCAGTGTTTTTGCACAAGTTATAGACTTTCATTATCATTAATAATTTAAAATTATACAAAAAAAAATTGGAACAAAGGTTAAATAGTCACAAGTCGACCCTTTATACATTGAATAATAGAACTAACTAGAAAAGCTAAAACCCTAAACCCTAATTTGCTGAAAGTTCATTTTTGCCCTTTGAATTCTTGGTTTGGTTTCTTATGAATGTCCTTGTGATAGCCAGTTGTTAACATGATCTTGAGCGTCCATTTCAACTTTAGGACCATGTAATGCATAATAGACGTTGATGTTGTCTCCTTTTTGAAGTTGGGGGAAAGGGACATGAGCAGGGGTGGTCGGGTTTGGGGACCATAGTGAAATGGTGGGGGTTTTTGTGAGTGGGTTTGAATGAGGTAGAGGTAAATTAGGGATCTAGATAAATTTAGGGAAAACCCCTTTGATATGAGGGTAATTAGGAGTTAGGGTTCTTGAGGTTAGGGAAACTTAAACAGGGGCGTTTGAATATGTTTGGGTTAATTAGGTTTAAATTTTGTTTTTACCACCATTTTGGATAACTGATTTATTTAATCAGTTGTAAAAAGAAAGTGGAGTGTGACATGGGATAAAGGTGTGTGGTGATTGGTTGGTCAAATTGTCAAAGTGACATGGCATCTTCTGGTTGGGTGTGTGAGATTGGATGTTTGACAAAAACAGTCCATCAAGTCCCCAACTGTTGTCATTCAAGTTTTAAACAACCACAAATACAACTTCCCTTTATAACAAAGTTTTGGTTTTTCTAATTTGGCCACCAAAACTTTTCATAACTTGTTCCAAGGGCTTATAGTGTAATATTTGAATTCCTCAAGGGCCATCAATGCACATTCTCAACATTTTAGGGACCCAATATGCAATATTGAGTTTTGTAAGGGTATAAAATGTCAAGTCTTCAAAAGATGAGGGACTAATCTTGTCAATCTTCAAAAATTCAAGGACTTTAATGGAAAATCATGATTTGGGTCCGGTTCTTTGTGCGGCTTCGTTTCCCGTGTTCGTTTTTGCTTGATTCTTGTGATATTTTGTTGATTTCACGATATCCATACCTAAAATACACAATGAACAAACACAAGCATATTTTGGGGTATTTTGCTGATATTTTAAGCGTTTTAAGCCCGATTTGGACGATGAGACTATGTATAATTACAGTCTCATCAACAACCTCGGTGGAGAAATGTGAGGAAACAAATGCGGCTTCCCCCACACAAGATCCACACAACATGTCGTCAAAAGGAGTACACGTGTTTGTAGCAATCTCAATTAAACGAGGTGATGACGGAGTTAACTTTGGGACATTTTTTAAAATAATTTTAAGATCATTCCCTTTTTAATTTTTTAACTCTTTATTATGAAAACCCAATTTGATTAAGTTGAAAAATTTTGGTGTTTCCAAAACAATTCTAGGCACACTAAAAACTTTCACATTTATCTTGAAGGCAGGAGGGGGATTAGAATTTTTAAAACGTGAGTCTATAAAGAAAATATCCCCCTCCGGGCTAACGTAATGGTCATCATCGAACTCGAAAATCGAAGGCGGATCATCAAGTATACGTTTGATCTCGGCAAAATCGCCATCGGGATCAAAAATGTCTTCTCTTCCTCGTGGAAGAGGTCGGGAAATTAAATCGTCGATAGTCGAGTCACTAGCTTCAACCGTCGTAAAACTAGGAATAGAAGGCTCTTCGATTGAATATTTTGTCTTTGTAGTTCCGATTTCGACATCGAAAAATGTATCAATGTGAGAAAGGCCATCGGCGATCTTCTCACATGATAAATCCACAATCTCACACGGTGTGGGATTAGGAGTAAAAGGCTCGTCACGAGACGTTTTAGCCTTGATGGTTTCAACTTTGTCCTTCGGAGGGATCGAACGTGGGTTCTCGAACATTTTAGCAAAATTTCTAACACGTCCCTCCGAAATTCATTTTTTATCATCTTGTAAAAACGAGGGGTCAACGACTTTTCTTAAAACCTTATCACATTTTTCTTTTTCAAAATCATTTAACGGAATTTCTTCATCCATATTAAGTGTATATTGATTTATAAAATCCTCGATAATTTCGTCTTCATTCGAAAAATTGGTTTCCGAAGGTTTTGCAAGAAAATTCATCGTTCTTACGTATGCTACGAGTTTCTCTTGTTGTTTATTTTCAAAAACATTTTTAAAAACCTCGTTAGTAGACGTTTTTGTTTCCTCCACATTTTTATTAGATGGCGAAGGTAACAAGACTCTAAAATTCGAGAGAGCGGGATCAATGCGAGACGTACTAGTCTTAGGAGTCCAAACAATTTGAACATCTCCTTCGGGATTAGGATTGGTATCCTTTGACGAAGAATTCGACGATGTAAATTTTTGCGTTAAGGCCTCAATCACTAAAATGTTTTTTTCTCGCTCACTAACGTGACCTTCCTTAAGTTCATCCACATATCTTTCCGACATCTCTTGATTTAGGTCTATTAAACATTGTTGCCCTCTAATCATGGCATCATATTTGTTTTCCAATTTAGTGAAATCTTCATTTTGTGTTGCCAGTTGTTCTTTGTAAAATTTCTATTGTTCATTACAAGTTTCCCTAAGAGTCGACACTTGTTCGTGAACCATCGTTAACATTTCATTATTACGTCTCATACAGTTACTAAAGGTGTTATGACTCGTTTCATCATTTTGATTATCATTGCAATTATAAGACGAATCATACGACGAATAAA
Source organism: Glebionis coronaria (assembly GCA_025667525.1). Taxonomy (NCBI): domain Eukaryota; kingdom Viridiplantae; phylum Streptophyta; class Magnoliopsida; order Asterales; family Asteraceae; genus Glebionis; species Glebionis coronaria. Next base: position 102,031,859 of record CM046876.1, on the reverse strand, counting down.
ACGAAGACGATGGGTCATCTTGATCATAAGATTGAAACTCGTCACCATGATCACGTGGAGGGGAGTTATAGATATAACCCTCTCGACCTTCATAAACTTCAGGATTAAAACAATTAGCCCCATCGGGCGGGCCTCCACAATATGGACACGAATAATATCCACCATCATCCGACATGATGCAATGAGAACGTTGTTTCGATAATTAAACGATTAAGAGGGTTAAAGAAGAGAATTATGAAAATAGAGGGGAAACTAGAAGATTCTTTTTGTGTTTTTGGTTTTCCAATTTTTTTGGAATTTTTGTGTATTACGTAGATAATTAAATCTACAAAAAACTATGCACTAATCAAAGTTCTCGATTAATGAATCCAAGAGGAGTGAAGGCAATTACGTGAAGTAAAAACCTTCCTTTGACTTTGAAACGTTGGCGGAACGCCAAAACATTTCGAGGGTTCAATAATATAAACTCACAAAAATAGATTAATAATACTTGAGTTGGCAAACCCCTAATTAATCGTGACTTTCAAAATACGCACAAGCGAGCGGAGAAAAAGAGGCGGCGCGAAGCACTTAAGAGCCTTTTTTCCTTAGGTCGTGAAATACAACCGCCTTATACCCACCTCATAGTTTGTATTTATCGAGATTAAACCAATTAAGAGTATTTATCTATTTTGCCTTTGATTTCGTTTGAATTTGATACACTTAATAATGACCGGAAGGCCCACTAATAAGGTGCGATTTCTCGCGTATTTAGATAATTATCGTGTATTAATTGTTCTACATAAATACAATATTTTATTCACAAGAAAAGGAGAAAATGATTTTGTGTTAATTGAGTCCAATTTAACGCTTATTTATTTATATGCATACTAGTATAGAAAAATAAAAACGAGTACGTACGATATATACGCTTTCCAAAAATGGAAGGTCAAAAACGTAAATACTCAAACACGATAAAAAATATGGCTAAACACACCTCCCCGGAAGCGATGCCATTTAGTGATGTAGTATTTTTGTATATACTTTATTTTAGGAAAAAAACAAAGCACTACAAAAGCCGTGGGTAAGTATTAAGTTTAAACGTTTAGGAAAACATCATTACCGACCAATTAAAGTTTGTTCTCGATGAGGTATGGTGTTTATATGCCAATATTTAGAAATGTTAGTTTAGTTATTACGCTTTTGGAAAATTAAAAGAAAACGGAAGACTGATTATGATAAAAATGAACGAAAATGCGTAACTTAAAAACGTAAAACGCAACGAAAAATTCGACAAAATTAAAAAAAATTCTAAAATTTTAAAAACGTCCTAAAAAGTCTAATTAAGAAAAATAAATAAACAAAATTTAGTGAAAATGAATTTATTAATTATTATTAATTTTTAATGTTAATAAAAAATCCTAAAAATAAAAATAATTAAGTAAAAGTCAAAATCCAAATTTTATCCTTTGTAAACCTAAAACACTTTTTTCTAAGTCTAAAAACTATTTTTTCAAAAATTAAAACTTAAATTACCTATTTTTTGTTGACTTTCTAAAAATGAAAAGGAAAATAATCATAAAAAATAATTTAAAAATGGGAAAAATATGAAACTTAACAGAAAATTCCTAAATGCTACCTAGAACAAAAGAAAAATAAGAAAGTAGAAAATCTATAAGCCAATAAGCTGTAAACAGCTTATTAACTCACGTCTTATACTTAACAAAGGAAATGAAAAAGTTGTTAAGTTTAGAATTTTGCAAGGGATTACCAAATAAAAGCGCTTGTACACTGGTAAACGCACACAGTCCCCCAACGAGGGGTCATGCGTTCGAATCCGGTCTAGGACGGCTTTTTGCTCTCTTTTTTGGATTTTCTTGTTTAATATGGACACCACACGCACCCCGACTTGCTTTTTGCAAGTGGGGAGTCACAATAAGCCACATATTATTGAAGATAAGCTACAGAGAAACACAAAAAGCCCTAATCTTCACAGCCTTCAAATACCAAACTTTAAATCTAGGCAGGGGGCATTTTTGTAGGGTGGCTTTTTGAGTTAAGCTCAAATAAGAACACAAGGACTCAGTTAAACTGCATACTCTAGGATCAAAAATTAGAAGTCTTAAACAAGCCAATAAGTACACAGATATAACCAGTAATAAGCATTCAAAGACCTTATGAGCCTAATGCCCAGACATAAACTATGAAAATGCTTCTTTTGAGTGTCAAAATATTCTATAAGCACTGGTAAGCTACCCACCACAAAACCTTTGATGAACAAATAATTAATTCCCTATAAACTAATCAATTCCTAAACTATGTTGCCTAAAACCTCAAAACAAAGGATCAAGGCTGCTGGTGCATATGCAGTTCATAAGTCCCATGGTTTATTTATTTGGTGAAAGAAAACACACCCCAAAGTTAAGCTAAACATCAAAACATCCTACAGCTCATACCACTACACAGTCATGCATCCTTAAACATCCCTTAATTCTTTTCAGCTCTTTTGAAACATAATTTACACAACACTTGCAAAATCATAGACCAAGATCCATTACCTTGACAGATTTTTGAGCAAAATGCAAAATTACTTTTTTAAACTAAAACTTTAAATCTTTTTGAAACAATCAAACCTTCCTAACCCTATAAGCATGTGCAGAGTACAACTAGGACAAAAATGGTAATTACCACCCTAAACCTAGCATTCCCAAACACCCCTTATAACTTGCAAATCAAATTTTAACAAATCAACTTGTATTAAAACACCACAAACTAAGATTATTTCAACTGAGTATGCTTCAATATCACACAAATAACATATTTCAACCACAAATCATGCAACTTAAAACAAGAACACAAGATTTCATAGCATCATTTTCTTGGACAGAAAAGTGAAAGATAATATTACCTCAAGGGTGTACTTCCACATCCTTGAGAGTTTGAGCTGATGTGCACGCCCGTACACAAGCTTTCGAAGCTGTAAACAAGAAGTAACAACAACCAAACCCTATAGACTTGATTTTGTTAGCAGAGAATATACATGAACAATCTGATTTCTTTTTATTTCTTTTTTACTTTTCTTTCAAAGAAACTTTTGAACTCAAACTAGAAAACTTAAACCAGAAACTTTGTTTTTCAAAACCTCTTCTTTACACACACAAGAGCTAGATGAAACTTGGATAAAACAACTTAAACAAGTTGCAATCTTGAATACGACAGATTGTACAAAAATGAAGGATTTGGATCCAAAATCTCAATATACCAACTTTTCACTTAGGAAAAAGGAATTAAAATGGATAATAATGAAACTCAAACACGATTTTCATAACAACATAATGAGGAAAACGGATTTAGGAACAAACATAAAGAAAGAGATTTTAAAACAGGTTTTTACCAACTATTAAAAACTTATGAAAAAGGAATTACAAAACAAGTCTTTAACATTAACAAGAATGTAGAATGGTGGAACTCAGAATTAGCTAAAGCAAAATACCAGCTTTTTATATCTTATAAAAAAGGAATTACAATTGTCTTAAGCAAATTCTGTAACAATAATTAAAAAGTGAAAACCTAGTTGCTTTATATAATAGCTACAGAAGTTCTAGAAGAAATAAAAAATCTAAAACCCTAATGTCATGATTTCTCAAAAGCACCCTTGTCGAATTTGAATTCCAATCTTGGTCAATCTTCATCTTGTGAATTCTGAGCTTTGGCACATGAGATGACAGTCTGGTGCTTTTGATCTTGGTCGTTCTTACGAATTTGGAGAACAAGTAATCAAGAGGAACCTTTGGATTATTGTCTTTGTTTGTCTTTGCCCAAATTTGGTACAGGGGAAGGGTGGATAGGGAACAAGGTTTTGATAGGTCATTATCTGGTCACATGGGCATGTCGAAAATACCACCAATTGCTGATCTGGAAGGAATTAGCAAAAACCCCCCTTTGTTTGATTAGTGACTTGAAGATTAGGGTTTAACAGGTTTAAGGTCGTTGTTTGATCCGAAAAAGGGAAACAAAACATGTTAAGCGCTAGTTTTAGGATATATTAAATATTAATTTGAATTTAACATTTATTAATCAGGTTAGTGTTTTGTTGAGTCAGATAGGGTGTTGGGACAAGTTTAAGGGTTTTGGGCCTAAAAGGAGGGATATATTATGGGTTAATGGGTGGGTTGGTGGGTATGGGTTTGGATTACACGTCTTGACCCCCTCATGTTCCAAAGTTTTGTCATTTGAAGTCTTTGGCAGAAATTTGATGATTCCCTTTATAATAACTTTCCCCAATTACACAAACAGTCCTTGTAACTTTATAACTATGGAATGAGGACTTGTTTTATCATTTGTGAGATCTTCAAGGGCTATTTTTGCCAAGTCTTAAAAACATAAAGGACCTTTCTTGTACAAATGATTCTTGGTGGGTCATTTGTGACAAGTCTTCAAAGTTGGAGGGTCCGGTTCTTTGTGCGGCTTTGTTTCTCGTGTTTGTTTTTTGCTTGATGCTTGTGATCTTTTTGTCTTTTCTATGATATACGTACCTAAAATACACAACAAACAAATACAAGCATATTTCATGATATTTTATGATGTATTGAAGCGTTTTAAGCCTAATTTGGATGATGAGACCATGTATAAATGTGGTCTCGTCAGGGTGTTTGGATATTCCTTAAGGATGATAAATATGTGTTATTAGGGGTATAGGTAAGCTTAGAAATGGGTCAAAAGGTGTTTTGATGTGGTTTTTAAATGGTTATTTTTTACCAGTAGGTTTAGGGGTGTTTTTGTGGGTTAAAGTTTAATTAAATATTGGTTTGATCGGATATAGTTGTAGGGCTGGTCAAGAGCTTCGATTCGGTATAAAATAGAGCTTCTAACTCAAAACGAGGAAGAAATTACGTTAGTTTGATTTTTCGTGTACTGGGAGGCGAGTATCGACACAACCCGAAGTTGTTGCCGATGTTAGGTCAAATCTCGGGGACAATAGAAGGAGTTCTATAAATGGTCAAAAGTTGTTTTGGGCTCTAAACCTAGGGTTATGAGTCTATTTTCAAAGTCAAATGTCGAATTTGTAAATGTATTGGTTAAGAAGGTCACAATGGTTTTACAACACGAGTGTACAAAAATCTCCGGTTTTTAAGTCTAGAGATGCGTTAAGCAGACGGACTTAGAAGTAAAATCTTTTTGTGAAATTTTAGGAGGAGTTTGTACAGGTTGTAAGTGAGTTGTCTAAAAAGTTTCATGAAGTTTCGAGTAGTATAAGTATGGGAAATCAGCGGGTACATTTGGTATGTACTGGCTGAGTGTTTTTGGGAGCACTTGTACTAATAGCGTAGTCTTGAGTATATTGATAAAGTGCACACCTTATTTGATTGGTTGCGACTTTTGATTTTTCTCGGTCATCTAATCTTCGGCGATCGTTCTAATAGTACTCTTATTACTCAATGTGAGTCTATAGCCTCGCTTTTTACTATTTTTAAATGATTTTACCCGCGAGGGTATACATGCTTTTTGAACTAAAACGAACACAAGTCATGAATGCTTATTTGGACCTAATACAAGGTTTTATCCCAAGTATAAAATATTTATCGTCCGATCTCCTCGAATTGATTTCCAGTCTAAAGTGTGACTCAATTGTCTTTTGGTGAACAAGAGAATGTTTGGGTTTGGTTTTCTAATTTGAACTAAAAGCAAGTATGAAAATGTCGTTGAGTGAAATTAAAGCGTTTAAAAATTATTTAGATAAACACTTAAAACATAAAACTTTGTAAAAACTTTAAAACTTAAAAAAAACTTAAGCTATCGGAATATAACGAGTCCTTTCTATCGGAATGCACCAAAGTTAATACCATCGGAACATAATTAAAACAAGTCATCGGAATAATTCATGTGAACCATCGGAATATTAAGCTGAATACCCATCGGAATGTCAAATACAACTCTGTCGGAATGATGCTTATCGGAATGAGCTAGATCGCAATGTTTCAGATCAGAATAACCCAAATACCTTTGTCGCAAAGTGGTTCTGATCGGAATGTTGTAAAGTAAATTTGGGCAGAGTTTCGTCTTAACAAGGACCTTAGTCCCGTCGGAATATGCGATCGCAATGAGCGATCGCAATCTAGATCGGAATAAGGGGGAATGACCAAGTTATCGCAAAGTAGAACCCTTGACGGGTTATTGCGATAGAAACCAAGTAATCCGTCGGAATGTGTAGATTCCCCAAGATTGCGATGGAAGCAATACTTAATCCGAAATTGGTGGTAAGCTTAAAACTCAATAAGCACAATCAATAAGCTATTTTATCCGAAACTTAAACAACTTAAAAAGCTTAAATTTGACAACTTCTTAAACATAAAAGATCATAAACTTTATGAAAGGAACTTTAAAGTGACTAAAACCTTTGAGAAATCCGAAAATCAATAAGCCAAAACTTGAAATAAGCCAATAAGCATAGAGAGCTTATAGCTTATACGTGTAAGAGCTTATGTGTAAACAAAGATGATTAATTCTTTAATCACGAAATCATCAAATCATACGAATGAAGTATCCAATTCGGATCAAAGATAAAGTAAACCAAGAAATGTAGAAGGAGATTAAAGAACACAAAGCTTAAACTTAAACGTTTGATTAAAGAAACTCAAATACAAAGATTAATGAAAGCTTAAAAGAAAGGAAAGATGAAAAACTTAGTGAGAGAAAGTTTAGAACTTTCTCTCTCTAAAAACTAGAAAGAAAACTTAAAAATAAAACTAGCTAACCACCCTCCTAATGTGATTAGGAGGGTATTTATAGGGAAGTGGGAAGTGCATGTGTGGTGCTTCCTTCTTTCTTTTCTTCTCGACTCGATTTAATTCTTTGTCTTTTCTCGACGTCGTCTCGGGATTCGAACTTGTCTTAATAATTTTCTTGTTTAATTTAGACTTAAGTTCTTCGACTTCATTAAACTTCCGTCTTTAGACTTTTCCTTCGATAAATCTTTAGAATAGGTCTTGGAAATTCGTTCTTTAAGCACTCTTGATCTCTTGACTTCATCTTTTCTCGTTTTCTTCGATAAAAGCCCGTGAAAGCCCGTGTTTTCTTCCTTTTTCATGTTTTGGTCCTAAAACACAATAAAAACACAAACCACGCATAATTCCGACTTTTACGACATAAAATACACGTTTTGGTCTTGTTATTATTGGAAATAAGTGGTAAAAGGATAAGTGTTTTCACACTTATTAAATCCCCTACACTTGACCATTGCAATGTCCTCATGCAATGCATTAATTTTAAAGCGCGGTTTACATTTTCAATCATAAATAACCTACCCTGGCCTTTATTCAACACTAAATAATAAGATAAAAACAAGTTAAGAAATTAAAGACTTACATTGGGTTTTGGCTGCCATGAACGTTTTTCATCCTCAAGTTTCACGTTCCCCATACCAAGCTTAAAACGAGATCATTGCTATTATAAGTTAGCAAACTAACATGAATTCATGTGGGCCAATTATTCACTTAGACTCCATTATTCCTAGGTGTATCTCTTATATTTTATTTTTGTCTTAAATGATCACGAGGATGCATTGTTTGACTTATTTCGATAGTTATTTAGGCCGAAAATAAAGTGGACGATTTAATCAATAGTTAGCTAAAGGACAAAATCTTTTAAAACTGCTTCTCGGGACCTCATAAAGTTCATATCTTGGCATAACTCGCTTCACGATTTGAGACCTTTCTCGGACCGATATTTGGCAGCGACTTCATACTTCAAATCTTGAGAGACGTTCTTGAAATTATGGTCTTCTCTTCATAATAGGAATTTCTCCACTTGAACTTTTTGAGAGATTCTTCATATTTGGACCACGGCTTCTTCATTTTTCTCCAATCTTTATTTTGGACTTTGATATACAACGATCCGCCTCCTTTTAGGACTTGGATCTATTTATCCTCATACCTTGTTAGGGCCTTTTTGGATAGATTTCTCCATGATCTTTTGGGGAGTTTCTGCTTTTCGTCGTGTGTCTCGATCCTTCATATTGATTTTTGATAAATGATTCTTCACATCACTTTTGGATCTTTAGCAACAAAATGTAGCCCTCATGCCTTGTTAGGGCCTTTTCGGACTCGCCAATCTTCGCATCCCGCTTCAATAAGTTATGCCTTGGCTATGAACTCTAATCCATACCGAGCAACTTTTAAACGATCTTGGGCTAGAAGCTAAGTAACTTTTCAAATCGTACAACCTTATTTATTGCAGATAAAATTATTAGCAAGCGATGGGAGAATAGGCTTATAATTAACTCACATAAATTCACGAAAGAATACCAAACTTATAATTGACTCTATCATCTCTCGTTCTCCACAGTTTAAAATCTCAAGGAATGAGACTCGTGGATGCTTAGCCTATTAAATCAAAGTTTTGGGTTTTCGAGTCATCTATAGGATCTTGCAAATTCTTAGACTTTTTCAAGTTTAGAAATCGCATTTTAAAGTTCCCTTGATAAACAACTCTCTAGGATCAATTATAGGAACTTGCGAAAAGTTCTTGCTCTTAACCCTTGAGAGTTAAGACTTTCGCGTTTTAAAGCTCCCTATATAAAAGCCTAGCAAAACTTGACTTAAACACGTTAAGGATACTAGCTAGAGTAAACTTAGATAAGTAAACTCGGGTTGAGTCAAAATATTCACGACTTTGAAAAATAAAACCACTTTATTAAAATTTATTCTAGCAAGGAAAGAAAATAATCATAACAAAAGAAAATACAGCTATACAACTAGGCCAAAATAGATTAAAAATTTTGAAAAATGTCGAAAAATCAAGTTTTCCAGTTAAAATAAGGACAAATTCATGGAAAAGACCACTTACTTCGATATAAGTCCCCCTACACTTGAGATAAACATTTTCCTCAATGTTTAAGCATGTTGGAGTAAACTCCCCTACACTTATGACATTGTGCACTTTTGTTTAAATCTTGCTAAGAAAAGGACAACTATAGTGATTTCAATGTGAACATATAAGATATGAAATATTGAATCACGAGAGTTTAGGATAGAACCGGGAAGATGGGAACACGGGATCACGGTTCGTCAAAAGTCATCGAGGTGCTCTTTGAAGCTTGAATCCCTGCACAAAATAAGACACAAGACAACCAACACATACGGGGCTCCCCCCTACACTTATTATGAAAGCAGTAAAGGATAGATCACGGGTTGCCTCCTGAGAAGCGCTTGTTTTTTATAACCGAGTCACGAGCCTGACTCGACCCAAACTTAGTTAATGGGAAACGTGGTGAGAGATGAGATCATATCATGAGAGATGTTCTCACCAAAGTACAGCTTCAAACGCTGGCCATTCACCTTGAAATTGGGCCCATTTGGCTGAGAAAGCTCAATGGTGCCATATGGAAAGACTTTGGCGACAGTGAATGGACCAGACCAGCGGCTCTTCAACTTGCCAGATAAGATCTTTAAACGAGAGTTAAAGAGTAACACTTGATCACCAACGTGGAACTTTCGGTTCTTGATTCTTGCGTCATGGATGATCTTGGTCTTCTCCTTGTATATCAGTGAGTTCTCGTAAGCTTCATTCCTCAGTTCGTTGAGGTCGTTGAGTTGAATCTTGCGAAGATCACCGGCTTTGTTGATGTCGAAGTTAGCCCACTTCAAGGCCTAGTATGCCTTATGTTCCAGCTCGATGGGGAGGTGGCATGCTTTCCCGTACACAAGACGATAAGGTGTAAAACCAATCGGGGTCTTATAAGCTGTACGGAAAGCCCACAGAGCATCATCTAACTTATCGGCCCACGCGGCATGATGCTCTCCCACAGTACGTTCCAGAATTCGCTTCAATCCACGGTTGGAAATCTCGGCTTGCCCATTGGTTTGGGGATGATAGGCGGTGGAAAGACGATGATTAACACCATACTTAGCCATGACTCTTGCAAATTGATCATTGCAAAAATGAGTCCCGCGGTCACTGATTATAGCACGAGGAACACCGAATCGAGCGAAAAGCTGCTTCAAAAAGTTCACAACCACCCTCGCATCGTTCGTAGGAAGAGCCTTAGCTTCAACCCATTTGGATATGTAGTCAACGGCTACGAGGATGTACTTGTTCCCTTTGGATGATGGAAATGGCCCCATAAAGTCGATGCCCCATACGCCAAAGATTTCACATTCTTGTATGAAATTTTGAGGCATCTCATCTTTATGTGTGATCTTGCCTTGGCGTTGGCAAGCATTACAATGCTTAACCATTTCGTGAGCGTCACGATAAATGGTGGGCCAATAGAATCCAGAGTCAAACACTTTCTTAGCGGTGTAGTTGGGACCAAAGTGACCACCGGTGGGTCCTTTATGGCAAGCATCAAGGATTTGCAAAGCTGGCGGTCCATCAACACATTGACGAATGATCAGATCAGCATATTGTTTGAATAGATAAGGGTCATCCCAGAAGTAAGTCTTAACATCTTTAAAGAACTTCTTCTTTTCTTGGGATGTTAACCCTTTGATGACAATACCACCCGCTAAGTAGTTTGCAATGTCCGCAAACCACGGGGTGTCATCAAGATTGGAGTGAATAGGAATTAAGGTCTCAAGGGGGAAAGAGTCATTGATCTCTTGGTTCGGATGATCCCCTTGATACGGATCCTCAAGTCTACTTAGATGATCCGCTGCTAGGTTTTCGGCTCCCTTTTTGTCATGAATTTCAATGTTGAATTCTTGAAGGAGCAAAACCCAACGAAGAAGTCTTGGCTTAGAATCTTTCTTAGTCAACAAGTACTTCAACGCGTAATGGTCGGTATACACGATAGTGGTGGAAAGGAAAAGATAGGGGCGAAATTTTTCAAAAGCATACACTACAGCTAAAAGCTCTTTTTCGGTAGTGGTATAATGCAATTGAGACCCCGTCATTGTCGTGCTAGCATAATGGATTGGTTGGAAGTGTTTATTCACTCTTTGGCCCAAAACCGCTTCAATAGCAAAGTCGCTAGCATCGCACATCAACTCGAAAGGTAGCTCCCAATTAGGGGTAACCAAGACCGGTGCCTTAGTTAGCTTATCCTTAAGAAGATTGAAGGCTTCAATACACTCTTTGGAAAAGGTAAAAGGAGTATCTTTTTCCAAGAGGTGGGTCATCGGGCGAGCGATTTTAGAGAAATCCTGAATGAAACGACGATAGAAGCCCGCGTGACCCAGAAAACTTCTCACACCCTTCACGGTTGAAGGTGGAGGTAATTTGGCTATGACATCCACTTTAGCACGGTCCACTTCAAGACCGGCTTTTGATATTTTGCGTCCTAGCACAATGCCTTCTTTTACCATAAAATGGCATTTTTCCCAATTCAAAACAAGGTGAGTGTCTTCACACCGCTTAAGCATACGTTCTAAATTAGCAAGGCAAGAAGAGAATGAATCACCATAAACCGAGAAATCATCCATGAAGACTTCCATAGTTTCTTCAACCATGTCATGGAAGATAGCCATCATACACCTTTGGAATGTCCCTGGAGCATTGCACAAGCCGAAAGGCATTCTTTTGTAAGCAAATGTTCCATAAGTACAAGTGAATGTGGTTTTCTCTTGGTCATGGGGATCGATAGGTATTTGAAAATACCCGGAGAAACCGTCTAAGAAGCAGTAATAATCATTACCCGCTAGACGTTCAAGAATTTGGTCCATGAAAGGAAGGGGAAAGTGATCCTTTCTCGTAGCATCATTGAGTTTGCGATAGTCTATACAAACTCTCCACCCTGTAACGAGACGAGTAGGAATCAACTCGTTGTTTTCTTTGGGAACAACGGTGATTCCGCCTTTCTTAGGCACACAATGGACTGGACTAACCCACGGTGAATCCGAGATAGGGTAAATCATGCCCGCCTCAAGAAGTTTGATAACCTCTTTTTTGATAAGGTCATGGATCTTAGGATTCACTCTTAGTTGGCTTTGAATAGTGGGTTTAAAGTCGTCCTCCATGAGAATTTTATGTGTGCAAAAGTGAGGATCAATTCCACGAATATCGGATATCTTCCACGCAATCGCTTTCTTATGATTCTTCAACACGGCGATAAGTCGGGATTTTTCTTCTTTTTTCAGGTCCTTTGCGATGATGACCGGTAACTTCTTGTTGTCTTCAAGGAAAACGTACTCGAGATGAGGAGGTAGGTCCTTAAGCTCAAGAGTAGGAGGATCCTCAATAGATGGTGTAACTAACGATGGATCATCATTAGTCACCTCTTTAGGAGAAGGAGGAGAAAACGGGTCTTCATTGAGAAGTTTCTCAATGGTACAAATGTCTTCATCCCAATCAGTGGGAGAATCATCATACTTAAGATCGAGAGGACCCAAGCTAGCTTCAAAATCATCCAAGTCACTTTCTCCAAATGGAGTTAATGACGGAGCAATTGAGGCAACGGTCACAACATTGGGTGGAAAAGAGAGATTACTTTTGCAATCATCATGAAAGTGTTCTTCACAAGCCTCATCAAGAACGTCAATAGCATTTACACTCTCATATGAATAAGGTTGCTTAGAAATCTTACCCATGTTGAAGACAATTTTGTCGTCACCAACTCTCATGATTATTTCGCCTGCAGCTACATCAATGAGAGTGCGACCGGTCCTCAAAAAGGAACGTCCGACGATTAATGGAACACGGGAATCCATCTCGTAGTCAACGACAACAAAATCCGCCGGGAAGGTGAATTTGTCAACGCCAACAAAGACGTCTTTGGCTATCCCCACTGGATAAGCAACCGTACGGTTAGCTAATTCCAAAGTCATTTTGGTGGGGACTAGCTCGGGGAGAGATAATTGCTTCCAAACACTTAAAGGCATTAAGTTTATACTGGCACCTAGATCGGCTAGGGCCATGCAATTCTCTACTCCCGGGAAGTTGCAAGGAATCAAGAAGCGACCCGGATCACCAAGTTTGGTGGGCAATTTCCTTAAGAGAACGACGGAGCAATTCTCATTAAGTTGGGTCTGAGCAATGTCAAGAAGCTTCTCCTTATCACTAAGAAGATCTTTAAACATCTTCGCGTATTTAGGCATGTGAGCGAGAGCCTCAGCAAAGGAGATGTTAAAATTCAATTGTTTAAACATTTTGAGAAAGTTTGAAACCTGAATATCATCCTTGCTCTTTTGCTTCTCTTTCCTCAACCTTGAAGGATAAGGTATATCGGATGAAGAGGAAGGCTTTAGGGGAGTAGGATCACTCACAAACACGGGTGGTGGGGGAATGGGAGTAGAAGGCAAAGGAGGTGGGGAAAGTTGCTCTTTTTCCTTGTTCACAATCACGGGTGGAGGTGTAGGAAGCTCGGGTTCCGTATAACCTTTTCCACTACGAGTGGTGATTGCTTTCATCTCCCCTCTTGGATTCGCAACGGTGTTACTCGGAAGAGTACCCGAAGAAGAGGGTTGATTACCTTGGAAGAGCGAACTTAACATATCACGTAAATTATCCGCTTGGGTGCTGAAAGAGTATCTCATGTCGGCACGAATATCATTGCTTTGTTTCACCATGTCATTCCTTAGCTCGGATCGAATATCGCTCCCTTGTTTCGCCATTTCTCCCTTCAAGTTGATGAATTGACTCTGAAGATTCGTCACCATCTCTCTATTAGTCCTCATGAACGTCTCGACGTCTCGATTCAATGTCATCGGTTGATTGAGAGGTGGAGCTTGGTAAGCTTGAGAATTTCCTTGAGGTGGGTATGGGTTTCTTTGGGATTGATATTGATTGTTAGAACGAGGTTGGGATTGGTTATTTCGGTTATAGCTTTGTTGTTGGTTTTGGTTTGGAGGAGTAAAACCGGGTGGAGCAAGATAGTTGTTTGAACGATAACTTAGCAAGTTACGGCCTTGAGGACGAGCTTTATAGCCTCCCGTGGGATAAGTACCGTATGCCGCGTTAACGTTTTCAGAAAAATTGCCTTGAGTAGAAGGACAATCATTGTAAAAATGAGGACCACCGCATGTGTCACAAGAAATAGCAACGGCTTTAGCTTGTGAAGTTTGGTTAGAGGCCAAAATTTGCATACTTTTGCTAATTTCAAGAATAGCATGTTCCATGGCGGACATGTCGGTGGTGGAAGAAGTAGATGAAACATTGACTCTCGGATTAGATCTTGAGGATGCGGATGAATCCCAATTCTTGTGGTGAGTAGTCATGTTTTCAATCAACTCTCTACACTCCTCCGGTCTCCTTTTCATAAAGGTACCACCAGCGGCGGCGTTGATCGTGTCACGATCACGAAAAGTGAGACCATTGTAGAAAGTATCAATGAGAGTGACGGGGAGCATGTTATGGTTCGGACAACGGTCGATCAAATCATTATATCGTTCCCAAGCATCAAAGAGCAATTCATCATTTTCTTGCATGAATCCACTAATTTGGTTACGAAGGCTTGTGACTATGGATGGTGGGAAGTAGCGCGACAAAAAGCGTTGAGTCATGTCATTCCAAGTATGAATAGAATTCTTTGGGAGACGGTCAAACCATTTTTCGGCATGGTGAGAAAGCGAGTGGGGAAATAGTTGAAGGCGAAGTTCATCCATAGAAACACCGGGTGACTTCATGCTTTGGGTGATGGTAATGAATTTGTCGAGGTGTTTGTTGGCATCATCATCCGGAATTCCACGAAATGGATTAGTTTGCACTTGTTGGATTATGTGATGCTTCAACGAAAACTCCTGAGTCGTGATGTGCATTGGTGCAATCGGGCCTCCGCGTCCGTTCATGGTGGGTTGACACAATTCCTCCATTGTTCGTAAATCAGGTAGGGGAATATTGTTGTTGTTGTTGTTATTGTTATTCAAATTGGGTAGAGGTGGGTTATTATTGTTGCTATGAACACCAGCCATATCTAAATCTTCACGAGTCTCGGGCTCAGAATAGTTTGAAGATCTAGTACGCATACACCTGCAGAAGAAAAATATACAGAGAGAATATCTATATAATCTTTTTGGTGCAAAACCTTTGGAAAAGAATTGCTTTTTATGATTTTTTAATGTTTTTGTATTTTTGAAAAATTTTATATTTTTTATGGTTTTTGAAAATTTTTAAAGCAAGGAAAATAACGTTCAAAGAACGGATCCCAAAATTCAATGCGTCTCTCACTAGAAACCGTTAATCTTAACGAAAAGAGCCGGTAGCGGCGCCATTTAATACAAGGTTTTATCCCAAGTATAAAATATTTATCGTCCGACCTCCTCGAATTGATTTCCAGTCTAAAGTGTGACTCAATTGTCTTTTGGTGAACAAGAGAATGTTTGGGTTTGGTTTTCTAATTTAAACTAAAAGCAAGTATGAAAATGTCGTTGAGTGAAATTAAAGCGTTTAAAAATTATTTAGAAAAAACACTTAAAACATAAAACTTTGTAAAAACTTTAAAACTTAAAAAAAACTTAAGCTATCAGAATATAACGAGTCCTTTCTATCGGAATGCACCAAAGTTAATACCATCGGAACATAATTAAAACAAGTCATCAGAATAATTCATGTGAACCATCGGAATATTAAGCTGAATACCCATCAGAATGTCAAATACAACTCTGTCAGAATGATGCTTATCGGAATGAGCTAGATCGCAATGTTTCAGATCGGAATAACCCAAATACCTTTGTCGCAAAGTGGTTCTGATCGGAATGTTGTAAAGTAAATTTGGGCAGAGTTTCGTCTTAACAAGGACCTTAGTCCCGTCGGAATATGCGATCGCAATGAGCGATCGCAATCCAGATCGGAATAAGGGGGAATGACCAAGTTATCGCAAAGTAGAACCCTTGATGGGTTATTGCGATAGAAACCAAGTAATCCGTCGGAATGTGTAGATTCCCCAAGATTGCGATGGAAGCAATACTTAATCCGAAATTGGTGGTAAGCTTAAAACTCAATAAGCACAATCAATAAGCTATTTTATCCGAAACTTAAACAACTCAAAAAGCTTAAATTTGACAACTTCTTAAACATAAAAGATCATAAACTTTATGAAAGGAACTTTAAAGTGACAAAAACCTTTGAGAAATCCGAAAATCAATAAGCCAAAACTTGAAATAAGCCAATAAGCATAGAGAGCTTATAGCTTATACGTGTAAGAGCTTATGTGTAAACAAAGATGATTAATTCTTTAATCACGAAATCATCAAATCATACGAATGAAGTATGCAATTCGGATCAAAGATAAAGTAAACCAAGAAATGTAGAAGGAGATTAAGGAACACAAAGCTTAAACTTAAACGTTTGATTAAAGAAACTCAAATACAAAGATTAATGAAAGCTTAAAAGAAAGGAAAGATGAAAAACTTAGTGAGAGAAAGTTTAGAACTTTCTCTCTCTAAAAACTAGAAAGAAAACTTAAAAATAAAAATTAAAAATAAAACTAGCTAACCACCCTCCTAATGTGATTAGGAGGGTATTTATAGGGAAGTGGGAAGTGCATGTGTGGTGCTTCCTTCTTTCTTTTCTTCTAGACTCGATTTAATTCTTTGTCTTTTCTCGACGTCGTCTCGGGGTTCGAACTTGTCTTAATAATTTTCTTCTTTAATTTAGACTTAAGTTCTTCGACTTCATTAAACTTCCGTCTTTAGACTTTTCCTTCGATAAATCTTCAGAATAGGTCTTGGACATCCGTTATTTAAGCACTCTTGATCTCTTGACTTCATCTTTTCTCGTTTTCTTCGATAAAAGCCCGTGAAAGCCCGTGTTTTCTTCCTTTTTCATGTTTTGGTCCTAAAACACAATAAAAACACAAACCACGCATAATTCTGACTTTTAGGACATAAAATACACGTTTTGGTCTTGTTATTATTGGAAATAAGTGGTAAAAGGATAAGTGTTTTCACACTTATTAGGACCCGTATGTTGCATGAATTGTGTTAAGTACCTCGTTGCTAAAAGATCCTAAATTCATGAACCGTTAACTATTGTCTTAATCTTATGTGAGTTAGAAATAGCCGCTTATACAATTAGTAGTACTATTGGGTTGACGACCCTATCCGAGACGAGAGCTAGTACGTTGAGTACCCTCTACGGACGGATAACTTTTGATAAGAAATAAGGTATAATTTGTAATGAATACCTTAAGAGGGGCACTGATTTCGCTATGGACACACCGTCAATAGCCGCGGGTGGTAGTTTAAGGGGTCGGTGTCATGAGTTTAAATACAATTACTTAGTTTTTCTTATGACAAGAGATACCCGAATAATAGATTGTGTGAACAACAATGCAATTGAATAATCGTGAATGATTTTATACTTGTGCGCAAAATGTGATTTGATAAACCTATAGATTCACTCAACATTGTTGTTGACCCTTTTAAGCATGTGTTTCATGTAATCGAGGTTGATTGTGGCGGAGCATGCATGGGAGGACGTTGTTTCTTTTGTCGGTCTAAAATTTAGATTTCCTTCCCTTTTATCAAACAATTTATGTTATTGTTATGTCTTGGTGAAAAAATGGTTTTTGGATTTGAATTTATTTTGGGGATTGAACGTTTTAGACAATGTTTTAAATATTCTTTCTTAATTTAAAACATCTATTTTTGAGGTCGTTCAGTGTGACTTGTGTATTGATGCTTGTGTTTAGCACCCAAATGTGTACTCCGTTGCGTAGTAAATTTGGGGGTGTTAAATCACGAGTCGTATATGTTTCACTGTTATGTTTAGTCATAGTATTAGCCTAAATCGATGTCTAGGGTAATAAGAGTCTAGTTTCCTAATTAGCAAGAATAAAGGTCGGTTGGCAATGTCTAAGCCCAACCCGACCCAGAGTCATTGTAAGAGTCGGTTCCCCCTCATCTCTATAAAAGGAGGTGAGGGGGAAAAGAGCAAGTACGTCATTCTTTCAATAATAACTAATCTAATCGATTAGGGATTTACCTTGTGGGCGTCAATTTATTTTTTTGTCGATTCTGTTTGTATGTGTTCTTCGATCGATATTCCGCATCTAGTAATCAGGGTTGTAGGTATTAAACCCTACAAGTGGTATCGAAGACAGGTTCGAGGATCTCGCTGGTTTCTAGGTCGATCGAGGAAGGGGTTTTTTGTATTTGAGGTTATCGAATATCAATTGAGCAGCAGCAGAAACGATCGCCATTAAAAAGGTTGTTGATCTTGGAGGGATCGACGAGTACTGTGTTTGTTTGTTTTTCTTGTTTCTGTCGGTTGAGAGAGGAAGAAGAAAGAGGAGGACGACTTTGTGGTCAATAAAACACAGTAGTGTAACTTCAAAGGGTTTATTTTATTTTAGGCTCATACTGGACCAAGATAGATATTAGTGGACTAGTATTTTAGACTACTAAGTTATTTTACTTTTGTTTTTATATAAAACAAACTGGTATTACTTTGAAGGGTTTTTACACAAGGGGACTTCGTAATTCGTGATTGTGAGGTTTAACGTATTACAAGGTTTAGCGAATTACCGAAGGGACTTTGTTATTTTTGTGATTGTGAGGTTTTATCACAAGGTTTAGAAAATTAACAAAGGGATTAAAGAATGACGGGAGTCAAGTTTGACATCAAGAAATTCGATGGAACTGGTGATTTCGGGTTATGGAGAATCAAGATGCGTGCTTTATTAATCCAGAACGGATGTGAAGCAACTCTGGAGGTTTTACCCGCGAATATGGAAGCTGAAGATAAATCTAAGCTTGACAACAAAGCTCACAGTGCCATGATTTTGTGTTTAGGTAACAAGGTCCTGAGAGAGGGTACCGGGGAGACGACTGCAACGGGGGTTTGGTCAAAGCTCGAGTCTTTGTACATGACAAAGTCATTGGCCAACAAGTTGTACCTGAAGAAGAAGTTGTATACATTCTACATGCCGTATGGACGAAAGATTTCCGAGCATATAGATGAGTTCAACAAAATTGTTCTTGATTTAGCAAATATTGAGGTAAAATTCGAGGATGAAGATCTTTCTTTATTGTTACTCACTTCTTTACCAGCATCATACGAACACTTTGTGGATACCTTGCTTTATGGACGGGAAGCTTTGACTTTGGAGGACGTGATGGCCACACTAAATTCAAAGGAAATCAAAGAAAGGTTCAAGGAGAAGGGGGATGATGGTGAAGGGTTATATGTGAGGGGGAGAACTGATCGCAGGAATTCGCATCATTCAAAGGGAAAGTCAAGATCGAAGTCTCGAGGTGGAAGACTCAAATGCTTTATTTGCCAATCTAAGGAGCACTTGAGAAGAGACTGTCCGAAGAATAATCGCAAGAAGTCAAAAGGTTACGTCAAGAAAGATGAGCAACCAATCTCCAGTGGTTTGATTTATGACGATTCTGAGGTGATGATGGTGATGAGTGTAGAAAGACTACAAGATTGGATCATGGATTCAGGAGGTTCATATCACATGTCACCCAGGTTAGATGTTTTTTTTGATTTTCTGTAATGCGATGGGGCAGCGTACTGTTGGGCGACAACAGGGAGTGCAAGATCAGGGGTATTGGCAAGGTAAAGGTACAACTGAAAGATGGGTCAATTTTTGTGTTACAAATGTCAGGTACATTCCTGAATTGAAAAGAAACTTGATATCGATGGGAACTCTTGAAAAAGAGGGATATACCGTAAAATTGCAGTCGGGCAAAGTCAAGGTGATTAATGGTTCTAGGGTTATTATATCTGGAACCCGAAGGGAGAACTGTGTGTACTCTTTGGATGGCCATGCAGTGGCCGGTGAGCTTAATGCTAGTGTTGAAGAAAAAGACAGTCTTGTGTAGGTTTGGCATAAAAGACTAGGACATATCAGTGAGGCGGAACTACACGTGCTGGAAAAGCAGGGTTTGTTTGGCAAGAAGAGTCTAGGTAAGCTTGATTTTTGTGAGAATTGTGTTATGGGAAAGACACATCGAGTACGTTTCGGTGTAGGAAGGCACACTACTCAGAGAGTGATAGACTATGTTCATTCAGACTTATGGGGTCCCTCTCAGGTGGAATCATTGGGAGGTAAGAGGTATTTCTTATCTATAGTTGATGATTATTCCAGGAGGATATGGGTTTATGTTCTTAGGTTCAAACACGAAGCATTTGGGAAGTTCAAAGAGTGGAAGCAGTTAGTAGAGAATCAAACTGGGAGGACGGTTAAGAAGCTTAGGACGAATAATGGTCGTGAGGTCTGTAACCGGGAGTTTAATTAGCTATGCACTGAGAGTAGGATTGCTTTACATTTGAAAGTTTCTGGGACACCACAACGAAATGGTTTAGCAGAACGGATGAACAGAACTCTCATGGACAAGGTACGTTGTTTATTAATACAGTCTGGATTGCCCAAGACCTTCTTGGTGGAAGCGACATGTACGGCCGCATAGCTTATAAATAGGTCACCATCGACAGAGATTGAGAAGAAGACACCTATGGAGATGTGGTCGGGACATCCTAGTGATTATGGGATGTTGAGAGTTTTCCGCCGTGTCGCGTATTCACACGTTAAACAAGGTAAGCTCGAGCCGAGAGCGGTAAAATGTGTTCTTTTGGGGTATCCTGAAGGTGTGAAGGGATACAGACTATATAGGCTTGATAATGAATCACCTAAAATAGTCACAAGCAGGAACGTGGTCTTCAATGAAAGTGTCATGTACAAAGACGCGTTGAAGGATTCTGGTGCAGGTAAAGATAAGTATGTTGAGGAATTACAGGTTGAGGTGGAACTGCAGAGGTTAAATAATCATACGCCTGAGGAAGACCAACCAGGTCAGGAAGATCAAACAGATCAGGAAGACCAGACAGATCAAGAAGATTAGTCAGATCAGGAATATGGCGATGATGAAGATGCAGGGGTTCAAGAGATTGATCATCCACCGGATCTCACAGATTATCAATTGGTTCGGGATAGAGAGCTAAGGACAAGAACGAAACCGGCAAAGTTTCAGGATGAGAGTAATATGGTTGCTTATGCGTTTGCTGAAGCAGAGGAAGAAGATACTCATGAACCATTGACATACCAGGATGCAGTTGTTTATGAAGACAGTTCTAAATGGAAAGCTGCTATGAAAGAAGAGATGGATTCTCTGAAGAAGAACAAGACCTGGGTGTTAGTAGATCATCCAGCTGGGCAAAAGCTGGTGAGCTGCAAATGGCTGTACAAAATAAAGGAAGGGATTGAAGGTGTTCAAACGCCTAGGTACAAGGCAAGGTTGGTGGCTCGTGGATTCACACAAAGAGAAGGTATTGATTACAATAAAGTATTTTCACCGGTAGTTCGACACACGTCTATTCGGGTTATACTTGCATTGACAGCGTGTAAAGATTATGAGCTGGAGCAACTTGATGTAAAGACGGCGTTTTTACATGAAAATCTTGAAGAAGTGATCTACATGAGGCAGCCACTGGGATTTGAACAAGGTAACAAGGTATGTTTGTTAAAGAAATCTCTTTATGGTTTGAAGCAGTCACCTAGGAAATGGTACAAGAGGTTCGATGAGTATATGCTGAGCAATGGGTTTAAGCGTAGCAGTTACGACAGTTGCGTATATTACAGGAGTTATGCACCAGGGGAGTATATCTATCTATTGTTATATGTAGACGATATGTTGATTGCTTGTAAAAGCAAGGCTGAGATCGCGGCTACCAAGTCTTTGCTTAAAAGGGAGTTCAACATGAAAGAGCTCGGGGAAGCAAAGAAGATTCTTGGTATGGAGATCGTCAGGGATCGGAGTCGCAAGATTCTGAGGGTGTCACAATCCGGGTACGTTTCTAAAGTTTTAAAAAGGTTTAGGATGGACAATGGGAAGTCGGTTCAGACACCATTGGGTGGGCACTTCAAGCTATCGTTAAAGGATTGCCCGGTTAGGGATTGTGATGTTGAAAGAATGAGTAGGGTGCCGTATGCAAATGCAGTTGGGAGCTTAATGTACTTGATGGTGTGCACGAGGCCAAACATAGCGTATGTAGTAAGTGTAGTTAGCAGATATTTGGCGAATCCGGGTAAACTCCATTGGAAAGCAGTGAAGTGGATTATGAAGTATTTGCAGGGCACTGTAAACGTGGATTTGGTGTATGGGCCAAATCGTGGCAACCATGTGGACGTAACAGGTTTTGTTGATTCAGACTAGGCTAAGGATCCAGATAAAGGTAGGTCTCTCACTGGTTACGCATTTTTAGTACAGGGATGTGTTGTAAGTTGGAAGGCAACGCTAAAACACGTGGTGGCTCTTTCAACTACAGAGGCGGATTATATGGTCCTTACGGAGGCTATGAAGGAAGCTATTTGGCTAAGGGGACTCTTGGAAGAGTTGGGCGTGAAGCTCAACACTGTTGCAGTTAATTGTGATAATCAGGGTGCGATTCATTTATCGCGGAATCATGTTTTTCATGAAAGGACTAAGCACATCAATGTGCGTTATCACTTTATCAGAGAAGTTTTGGAAGCAAAGACGGTTGAAGTTCTGAAGGTGGGTACTGAACACAACGTTGTGGATGCCTTGACGAAGGTGGTACCTAGATGCAAGTTACAACACTGCTTGGAATTGTTGAGTGTTGGGATAGCTAATATATGCCTAAGGTGGAAATTGTTATGTTTAGCCATAGCATTAGCCTAAATCGATGTCTAGGGTAATAAGAGTCTAATTTCCTAATTAGCAAGAATAAAGGTCGGTTGGCAATGTCTAAGCCCAACCCGACCCGGAGTCATTGTAAGAGTCGGTTCCCCCTCATCTCTAAAAAAGGAGGTGAGGGGGAAAAGAACAAGTACGTCATTCTTTCAATAATAACTAATCTAATCGATTAGGGATTTACCTTGTGGGCGTCAATTTATTTTTCTGTCGATTCTGCTTGTGTGTGTTCGTCGATCGATATTCCGCATCTAGTAATCGGGGTTGTAGGTATTAAACTGTGACAATCCGTCAATTTATGGTTGATATTTTATTCTCAAATATTATTTAAAAACCTTATTTTAATGTTACAATATGAACTCACTTATTTTTGGGAAGAAATTTGGATTTACGTCTTGGAGTAGCATCGACTACGTCTAAACCGGAGGATTCTACGTTACGTGCTTACGTTTACATACACTGTCTTTGGTGACAGTCCGACATTTCAGAAAATAAATTTATCCGTGAATATTATTTTGGAGTTTTAAATTTGTGTTAGTTCATGAACTCACAAATTTACGAGAAGAGATTAGGTCTTACGATTTTATTTTAACGTCCTTTACGACTAAACCGGAAACCTTAGGATTACGTATTTACGTTTTTGAACTCCGTTTTTGATGAGACAATTTTTATTTGATTCGTTTTGTGACGTTGATTCATAAATTATAAAAACGTTTTTCGTAAAACGAGCCGAGGGCACGCAAATCAAGGAAACTAGAATCGAGGAGTACCCGTAAATAAATGGGGATGAGACAAGTGGGACACTTGCCCCACCCCCATCAAAACCGGCCCAAGCTAGGACACCACATCATTTGATGTGGCACCTTTGTAACAATAATGCTACACTTGTAAGCAAAGCTTACAAGTTAAGCTTTTACACCTCAAAACTAGCTAACTAAAACCATACACACATTTTCACTCAACATGCAAACCACCATTATCTCTCTACTCTCCATCTTATGCCGACCCATTTCTCCACAAAACACCACCATTCACACAAAATTTAACCATAAACATATGTTATAATTAACATATGTTAATCTCCATTCAAAAAGATGAAGATTGGTGCAAGTTATAACATCCAAGGAGGATTTTTCATGGAGTAGTAGGGCTGATTTTCCACAAGGTATTCATGAATATTGGTGATCATGAAGATGGTCTTGGTGCATCACAAGTTTCTCCATCAAAATCCATGTTTTGATCACAACCTACATCATCATGGTGGTATAAAGATTGTCCTCCTCATCTTCTTGTTATTTTGATTATGTAAACATGTATTTTATTTCCTATTGTATATGTATATGATGATTATATGATGATAAAAATGTTATGTGGGGATTTGGTGTTGATAAACATGATTAAAAAGGTGAAAAACCATAAGAAACAAGGTTAAAATCTTGGTTAAATTTGTTGGCTGTATAAAACATTAAAGAAATAGGTCATGGACTGATAAAATGATGAAGTAGAATCCATTTACAGTAAGATATATGTCTTATACACATGTGAGAGTTGGCCATGCAATGGAATCAAAATAATGAGTGAGATATGATCAAAACAAGTTAGGTGGTCTAATCTGAATAAGTAGTTTTGTAGGGACTGTTAAGGCAAGATGAACTCAAAATGGGCAGTAGCTATAACTAAGTTAAATGTAGCACATAATATGAAGAACATGTCACCCAAAAATGAGCTTCTAATTCATTATAGAACTCTAGATATGGTAAAAATGGTGAACATGAAGATAAAAATCAGATTTTTGGAATTAATGTTTATTATTATTATATAAGCACTCACATTTTAATGTATAAAATGTAAAATAAAAACCCACTAACTTATAAATCTTATTTATATAAATATATAAAAGGTTAATTAAATGGATAAATTATATAAATGGTGGTGAAATAATATTTATAAGTAATAAAAACTGTAAACTTGATTTTTACGATTTTTTCGGCTATCGCCGTAAAATTAACGTTTTTCGCCAAATAAAACTTAGACGACCAAACCCGTCTAATGTAAAGTTTATAAAAGTCATATACTGATATATAAGTATCTAATACAATTAAAAACCGATAAAACCCGAACTATAAGAAATACGGATATTTACGAGCTAATTAAGCATATTGGACTAATAATTGGACTAAATAAGATAAAAACTTGTAAAAAGAACTTATTGGGCTTAACCCATTTGGGCCCAACATGGAAAGTATACATACTAATAAAATAAGTATAAAAAGGATTAAAACAGGCTAAAGAACTTATAATAAGCTTATAGGACTTAAAACGTGTAAATAAGTAAAACTAGTAAACTAGTATAAAAGTTATCGACATATAACACTAAAAATGAGTAAACGAGAATATGTAAACCCACTTGATCATCATATATATATAATCATCATATGTATACATAATTGTTATTTTTATAAAGTCATTGGACATGAGTCTAAGACAAGTATTATTTGTCTAGGTTTCCGTGATTGAAGCACGTGCCGTACGTCCAAATCGCCGATAATCGCCTTCCCACATCAACGTGAGTTCATAGCCTCGCACTCTTTTAAATGTTTTATTAAATGTTTTATAAACCCGCGAGGGAGATAACATGTTAGTTTTTATTAAATAGGACACCATTTGTCCCGATTGTTTGTTTATTGATTTTGGACCCGAATGATTGAATGACCCGATTGTATGACCCGATAAATGATTAAAGGACCCGATAGATGAAATTAAATAGATTATTAAAGTTAGGTTATGTCACTAAAAGTCCCATTAGCATGAATTGTGAACTACCGGGATTTGGTAGACGCTTATGCATTTAATAGTACTATTTGGGGACGATCACCCCAGTTCGCGCCTTGACGGTTGATCCCCGTCGTGCCACATTGATTGGTAAGCGAATTTATGTATGAGAAGATTTCCATAGCGTGACCTTTGTGACGACACGCTACTTTAGATGGGCAAATTGGGAATCGGGTTAGCTACCCGTTGTTGGTTTAGTAAGGTAACAATGTCATGCGGCTTATAATAATCCAAACTAACGAAATAATACTAGACGCTCAGAATTACGATGTATTGCCTGACTAGCAATACTGGGTCATACTATTGATATTATGTTTGTGTTTTGGTTTTCATAACCATACTCATATAACGGTTTTTATTTTCATACAACGTCGTAAGACGTATTGTATGACGTTTTTACGACATTGGCTCGTATAATGATTTTTAAGGCTTTTTATAACCATATTCATATAATGGTTTTATTTAATCTATACAACGTTGCAAAAACGTATTGTATGGTGTTTTTAACGATAATGATTCGTATAACGATTTTCAGGCAAATGCCTATATTATGATTTTCGATAAAGATTTGTATAAAATGACTTTGGCTATTTTATGGCCTATTAAAATGATTTGTACAAGATGGTTTTCAGTAATAATTTTATACTGATATTATATTGATGGATTTTATTAAACTCTATGAATTCACTCGGCGTTATCGCTGACCTTTTCTTTTAACATGTTTTATCTCAGGTACTTGAAGGTAATTCTCAGGAAGACGACAAGAATTCATGGCCCGCACTTAAACAATATTTTCCATTCAAATACTTTGTAAAACTTTGTATGAAATATAATGACTTGGGACCAATGTAACTTTGATGTTTATGAATGGAAATGATTTATTATCAAACGACGTGATTTTTATGCGTTGTCTATGATGTGAGTAATGTGCTATCCCGTAACACCAACGAGTCTTCCGCTGTATTGAGTTGTATAAATTTGGGGGTGTTACATAAACCCTACATTCACTATGAGTCATAGTGACTCATATATGAGTCAGACTTGTATATGACTCACTGTAAATCATATTTGAATCACTGTGACTCATATATGAGTCACTGTGACTCATATACAACTTACAAAATTAAAGAGATAACTACTATCCTCAAACAACATTATACTATCCTCAAACATAATTTCAAGTATAACACATATAAGTGCTATGAGTCATAGTGACTCAAACAACATATCAGCATATCAAACATCATTATAATAAGAGGTTGTTCATTTCACAGTGATTCATATATGATTCATAGTGACTATGAGTCATCACGAATCATGTATGAGTTACTATGACTCGTATATGTTTCACAGTGAAACATATATGAGTCATAGTGACTCATATATGATTTTTAATCATATACGAGTCTCCCATAAGCATCAAAACATAACACAGAGCAATCAGAAGCTTCTTATATAACCGCTACTTCTATAATAACCGCTACTTCTATCCTCAAATAGCATATAACCGCATTTTACTATCCTCAAACGCATATCAAGTAAAAGGCATATAACCGCTAATTCTAGAATAAGAGGATGGTTGTTTTAGCTTATATGTGGGCTATTAGGTTTATAATATTACAGATTATATAAACATAAGTCACTAAGAAAGAATAAAACTCATATATGAGTCACTAATAAGTATACAAATATACATTAACTGATTAATCATAATTAAACGATATAAAAAAGCTCATATATGATTCATAATCAAATAAACATATAAATAAAATATAAAATAAGCATAAAAATAAACATAAAATGATAATAAGCATAAATATAAGCAAAATAATCAATAAAATAAGCAGAACAAGATGAATCGATTGAATTCCCATTTGAATCAGCATGTTCCTCACGTATATCCATCAATGCACGATTCGAGGTAATAATTAGGGTTAGCGTTGAATAATTAGCGTTAGGGTTGAAAAATGGTTGATCGAGTGTGTTTGTGAAAATTGAAGTTTGATCTATGGTGGTTGATCAGATCTATGGTGGTTGATTTGGATCGAATGTGTGTGTGTGGTGGTTGAAGGAATGGAATGAATAACGGTTAGAGGTGTTTTGTTTCTTTTTTTTAGTTTTAATTTAGGCTGTGGATTGAAAATGGATTGGATTGTTTTGATGGGTTCATGAGACCTTTACTAAATATTGGGACTATACGAAACTTTTGGATTAGATAGTGTTATAAGTTGCTGATTGCTAATTGATCCCTTTTAGGTTTATTATGGAGATGAGGTTTCGTTTTAGGGTTTATTAGTTTATAAGTCGAAATCAAATGTTTAGTTCAAACTTATATAAATGAATTTATAAGTTTATATAAGGAGGATTTTGTAAGCAAAAAATTTATGACTTATAATATAAAAATAAACGAATTTATTAAGAAAATTATATATAAAAGTATTTTTATACTCTTATTTATATTTTTTATATATTTTTTTGTCATTTAATCTTATTACTTATATAGACTAAACAAAACACTTAAAAAAGACTTATAAATTTATTATACTAGGCATTCAGACTCGGACGATTCCTCGGCTATGTCATGAAATTACTTGGCATACCAATGAATTATAAATTTTATAAGAGAGTGTTGTCAAGTCTAGTAGCATGGTCACAGCCGGAGAAAGTGGTGCTCTATCATGTATTCAAATATACCTCAAACTAAAAAAGCATACAATAAATTGAGAAAACTACCTAACAGGTGCACATCCAAACCGGTTAGTAACCGGTTAACCGATTCATAACCGAAAACCGGAACCATTTCTAACCGGTTATTATACAAAATCAGTTAGGGTTTTTTACTAACCGCCGGTTAGTAACCGGTTTGAGTTTTGAGGGTATTGGACCGGTTTCTAACCGGGTTTTTTCCAACCGGTTTTTTGGTTAACCGGTTAAAAAGGGTTTTTTTAGAATTTTAAATTTTTTATTGTATAAACCGTATGGTAGAAGGGGTTAACCGCCGGTTAACCGGTTAGGTCGGTTATATATTTTTTACCCTTATACCGGTTAGTAACCGAACCGGTTAACCGGTCCAACCGATTTTTTTTATCCAAACCGAACCGGTTCTGTTAACCGCGTATGTGCACCTCTAACTGAACATACCATTTGGGTATAGTTAAAAAAACCATTTGGGTTGTTATATGACGTGAAAATCATTTATCCTAACAAATATAAAGCCCAAATTCATAAACCCAATAGCATTTAGGGTTAGGTAAATAACATTGATGTCAATGTCAATATGGTCCAGGATCCCTCATATCACTCTCCTAACATCCGTCGTTTCCGTCTGACAAACGCAGCCACCAAACAAAGAGGTCCCTTTCTTTATGACCTAGATCAGACAAAAATAACAAACACCACACCAGTCGTTCCTTGTTACACAACCCACATGATTCTGAACTAACACCACACCAGAAAAGTGAAGCCTTCAAGATCCTTGTGCGACTTCTGAACGAACCAAAGAAAGATATCAACAATCTTGATCATGTTTTTTCTTTATGTTATTCGGAAAAAAAATAACACTCGTATCTCCTTTTTCACTTATGACATCGGGAAAATCGAAATGCAGAGAAAGATGTTTGATGGGTTCAAGTGAGGAGTACTTCTAAATGCAGAGAAAGATATTTGATGGATCTTTGAATCCTAGAATCATGTGTGCGTGCTGATAGGTGTGAAAACACCCATCCTTTTACCACTTATTGCTTGCTAAAACGAGACCAAAACGCGTATTTAATGTCATTTGTTTGGAATTATGCGTGGTTTGTGTGTTTGTTGTGTTTTCAGAGCCAACCGAATAAATATTAAAGAAAACATGGGATTGCACGGGTTTTATCGAAGAAAAAGACGAAAGACGAAGTCTATAATCCAAGAGATGCAAAAGATTTGAAGTCAATGGGCCTATTTGAAGATTTATCGAAGAAAAGGACCAAAGATGGAAGATTTATATTTGTCGAAGAACTCAAGTCTATTAAATGAAGAAATTAAAAGACGAGTTGAATTTATTCGTCGACAAATCCCGAATCGAAGTCGAAAACGACAACTTTACCGAAAAGACGAGAAGACAAAAAGAGAGGAGAAAGCCCACTCACCAACCAAGCCAAGGCCTATAAATAGAGACCTCTTTCACATTTTTTTGAAGGAGTTTTTCATTTTTCCTGTTTTCCTTTCTCCTATTTCGTAGGAACACCAACACCATTAAAGTGTTTGGTGATTTTCTTTTTTACTTTTTAATCCAAGATATTGTAAGTTTAATCTTTGTCTTTGTTTGTTTGAATCCTAGCTTTTAATATCATCTTTCATTTAATCTTGTTATTCCTTTTCTTCTTGATTCTTAAGTTCTAAGTTTTCATTTTGTTGATTTTGATCTCCAAAAACATGTGGGTTTTGTGTTTTTGTTGATTTGGTTTAAAGATTATCATTAGTAAATGATTAGTGGTTAGTTTGGTTTAAGTTTTGGTTAAAAACTTGGTGGATTTTGGTTTAAATTCGTGTTGATTAAATTTCCCTGTTCTTCGCACTTCTGTTTCATTTCCCCAGATTCCGAATGAACTAAGCATTTCGAATCAAGGATTTGAACAAAGTATTCCGAACCAAAGGTTTCTGTTTAAAATATTCCGGATGAGCTGATCATTCCGAATGAAGGTTTCTTTTTAATTTATTCCGGACCAAGCAATTATTCTGAACCAGTGTTTTATCTTAATTATTCCGCATCAACGAAATATTTCGAACCAGCACTTCTTGTTTGTTATTCCGAATGAAGCATTCTCAGATTAATTATTCCGGATGAGCTTATATTCCGAACGAGTGATTTCTTTTGATTATTCCGAATAAATCATTATTCCGAACGAAGTCTTTTTATCATTTATTCCGAATCAAGCTCTTTATTCCGAATAAACGTTTTATTCCGGATCAGTGGGGTATTCCGAATGAAGCTACTTTTCGAATGAGTCAATTATTCCGAGTGAAGGAAATATATTCCGGATCAACACTTATTCTGAGTCAAGCAAATATTCCGGATCAACATTTATTCCGAATGAAGGAGTTTTCCGAATGAAGGATATTTAGTTGAACATTCTGAATGAAGCAGTTTCTAGATTATTCCGCATGAGTTGGTTTATTCCGAACGAACCAAATATTCCGGATCAAGCACTTACTCCGGATCAACAGAAACATTCCGAATCAGTTGTTTCACTTACTCCGGATCAACAGAAACATTCCGAATCAGTTGTTTTTCTAAGTTAAGGTATTTTACTGTTTTAAGTTTTAAGTTTAATCCAAGCCTTATTTTCATTATTTGCTTTTAGTTTATTTTTATTACTTCACGCACTTACCTTTTAAGTAGAAATAGATCAAAAGCTCCCCCTTTTAGTTACCAAGAACAACAATTCCACTTTGAACCGTGATCAATTCGAGAAGATACCGAGAACGAAACAACGACAAATATAATTGGGTACGAGCAACACAAAGAAAGATCTTGCAACAAACCTTTTTTATTAACTAACCAAAAATCAGTTATTAAAATGGCGCCGCTGTCGGCTCTTTTCGTAAGGATCAACGGTTTTTTTGTGAGAAAAATTGGATTTTGGGATCCGTTCTTTCGGGAACGTTATTTTCAAGTACAAAAATTTTCAAAAACCCATAAAAATATAAAATTTTCAAAAATACAAACAAAAAAATTAAAAAACCTATAAAAACCAAAAATATTTTCTCTTGCATTTTCTTTTTAGTATATGCGTACTCGATCAACGTCTTATCCCGAGCCCGACACTATCGATAATTTAGACATGGCCGGTGTACACAACAACAATAATAATCCACCCCACCCCAACATGAATAATCCACCCCAACCCGACTTACGAACCATGGAGGAGCTATGCCAACCTACGATGAATGGACGTGGAGGCCCGATTGCGCCGATGCAAATCACGGCTCAGGAGTTTTCGTTGAAGCATCACATGATTCAACAAGTGCAAACTAATCCATTTCGCGGATTGCCGGATGATGATGCCAACAAGCATCTCGACAAATTCATTACCATGACTCAAAGCATGAAGATGCCCGGTGTTTCTATGGATGTACTTCGCCTTCAACTATTTCCCCACACGCTTTCTCACCATGCCGAAAAATGGTTTGACCGTCTTCCAAAGAATTCTATTCATACATGGGACGACATGACTCAACGCTTTTTATCGCGCTACTTTCCACCATCCATGGTCACGAGCCTTCGTAACCAAATTAGTGGATTCATGCAAGACAATGATGAATCGCTCTTTGATGCTTGGGAACGCTACAATTGTTGGAAATACGTTTTTACGTATTTAGGAAGATTCGGTCACTCAGACAATATATTAAGTAGTAGCTCGTAGTCTAGATATCTTTATTAAACAAACAAAGTCAAGCCTAGCCTACAACATGTGTAGGCCGGCCCAACATTGTAAGCACAAGCCCATCACAAGGCTTGGGTATATAAACCCTCTTCTTTGATGGAGAGGGTGTGTGGTTAATCATTTTTCACATAGTTCTTATTAAGTTTCTCTCTCTAGAATTGTGTGTAATCCACCATCTTTCTATCTCTTTCTCTCTCTAAAACATAAGCAAGATTTACATATCCTACAAATGGTATCAGAGCCATAGGATGATTGTTTAGTTCTTGTGTTTGTGTTCTTGATTCTCTTGCCATTTTTTATCCATTTTCACACGAACCAAAATTTTTTTTGTGTTTTTATGGATTAATCTTGATATACTTCATCTTGTTACTTGTTATAGTGATTTAGTATTGTTATTTGGGTTAAAAACAC
This sequence comes from Glebionis coronaria, assembly GCA_025667525.1. Taxonomy (NCBI): domain Eukaryota; kingdom Viridiplantae; phylum Streptophyta; class Magnoliopsida; order Asterales; family Asteraceae; genus Glebionis; species Glebionis coronaria. The sequence goes on along the minus strand of CM046876.1, from coordinate 101,999,680 downwards.
GAAATTTTTGGTTATTTGATTCATATTTTGGCTTTGAATCTTGAATTGTTTGTGTTACTGTCCTGTCCGAGAAAAGTGGTAAGTTGTATCCTCAGTACGATCTGACTTTGTGTTTGCATAAACCCTGGGGGTTTCTACTTGCGATCCATAGTCACGATCCATTGTTACGATCTAACTGCGATCATAACTTAGATCCTCGCTACGATCCATCAATCCGATTGCCTAGTACGATCCATACTACGATCAAGGTAAGAGTGCTCAGTGCGATAGCTCACTTAGCTCAGAGTACGATCCATCACCAGGATTGTAGAGTACGATCACTCGTTGCGATCTATAGTACGATCACACGTTGCGATCCATAGTACGATCACTCGTTGCGATCCATAGTACGATCACTCACTGCGATCACTTGTTGCGATAAGGAAGTGCGATCAGGGTACGATCGTTGGGTATGATCTGGGAGTCCGATCTGAGTGCGATCATAGGGAGTGCGATCACAACTACGATCTGGTACGATCGTAAGGAGTGCGATCACAACTACGATATGAGTACGATCACCATTGCGATCTGAGTACGATCCAACATTTTTTCAAAAATCGTGTGTAATTTTGACTTGGATTTTTTGGTTTATCGAGGACATAATTTAGGGGATTTTAACATTATTTCTCGGTTTTAACACACATCAACAAACACATTTACTTTCTTTCATTGACCGATCAAGTTTGTAAATCTTAACTTATTGAAATGGAGTACACATCTCTTACGGATAAGTCCATCCTTTCGGGTACGGATAATCGTCCACCAATGTTGGTGAAGACTATGTAAGAGGAATGGGCTTCCCGAATGGGACTTTATATGTTGAACAAGGAGAATGGACATCTAATTTGGGCATCGGTGCTCAATGGACCATTAGATTATGGTACAGTGACGGAAGGTACGACTACTCGTCCTCGCACAACGGGTGAGTTGACTGGAGATATGAAGATTCAAGATAAATGTGATAAGTATGCTACAAACATCATTCTCCAAGCCCTTCCTCCAGATGTCTACAAACTCGTCAGCAAACATAAAGTTGCCAAAGAGTTATGGGATAGAATTCATGTTCTAATGCAAGGCACCTCGTTAACTAAACACGAACGAGAGTGTAAGCTTTATGATACTTTTGATAAGTTTGCCTATGTGCCAGGGGAGACTCTCAATGATTACTATCTGAGATTTACCCTATTGTTGAATGAGCTTAATATCTATGGCATGGCAATTCCTACCTTTCAATTGAACACCAAGTATTTGAACACTCTTCCTCCAGAATGGAAAAAATACGTGACGGATGTTAAATTGGCTAAGGACTTTCATAACACCAATGTGGATCAACTTCAAGATTTTCTTCAACAACACGAATGTCATGTGATCGAGGCTCGGTTGTCTACACCTCAAGTTCATGATCCACTTGCAATGTATGCTTCTCAACAAAACATGGCCTATACTTATCAACAACCATCATACTTGCAGCAGCCACCATCACACACCTATCAGCAACCACAGCAACCATCTTATCAACCACCAATGATGCCACAACAAGCATTTCAACCAAGTGTTCATCAACAATCTTTTCCACAGCAACCAACATATCAGACATCACCATCACAAACCAACACATCTCCAATGGGCTATACTCCTCAGCAAGGATATTTTCCAATCGAAACACAACCAGCACAAGCTTTCTACTCTAATGAACTTCCACCAATCCAAGCACCGGTCTTTACTCCAAATGATACGCCAGCTGATGTACTAAACCATCTCACCGCCTACTTGTCAAAACTTGCTGCAACTAGAAAATTTCCAGCAACAAACAGTCAGCTTCGCACCTCTTCAAATCCTCGACAACAAGCTACTGTTCAAGATGGTCAAGTAACAGTGCAACCTATTCAGGGAAGGCAAAATTCATATGGACCTCCTACAAGGACTGTGAACAATCAAACTGTGAATTATCAAGCTAGTGGAAATGGAAGTCCTATTGGTCCTAAAAAGGTTGTGACTTGCTACAATTACCGAGGACAAGGTCATATGGCTAGGGAATGCACTCAGCCGAAAAGGAGGAGGGATGATGCATGGTTTCGTGAGAAGATGTATTTGGTTGATGCTCAGTCTAAGGGGAAGATTTTGGATTCAGAGGAGTTAGCATTTCTTGCAGACCCAGGGGCAGCAGATACTGAAGGCATTGCAGTCGTTTCCACTTCTAATGCAGCTTATCAAGCGGACGATCTTGATGCATACGATTCAGATTGTGATGACATTCACTCTGCCCAAGCTGCTCTCGTTGCTAATCTCTCTCACTACGGTTCTGATGTCGTCAGTGAGGTACCAACCACATCTAATAATATTGATGATAACCAACATCAAGTTGGGCATGAAAATGACAACCTCGAACAGCATTCGGGGACTAGTAACTCAAATGATGTGGTACCCAATCCTACACATTTGAGTGAACCTCAACCAAATGCTACGACGGGTATGGAATCTTATGCTCGACATGATTTGGTCATGGTGCCTAAACATATTATTGATCAAATGCATATGGCCCTCAGACAATCCGTAGATACCAATTCCACCCTAACTGCTGAGCTTGCGTTGCATAAAGAAAAAGTCAAAACTTTTGAAATGGTCCCTCGAGCAGAGAAAATAACATGTTCTGAATTTGACCAATTTCGTTTTGAAAAGATTGAACACTTGAAAGAAATAGAATCATTAAAAGCTAATCTTTCCAATGAATTAAAAGCAAAAGAGTCGGTTGTCAATGATTTTCAGAAACTTAAAATGGATTTTGAAACTCTCGAGTCTAAAAAGGTTGAATAAGAAATTAATGCTACCAAACTTCTTAAATTCAAGGAACAACAGCTTTTAAAACAATACGCTTCCACAGAAAAGGTTCATCTTTTAACTAAATCATTTAAAGAACTCGAACTTAAACGTCTTCAAGATTTACCACCTAATCCCGGTTATGCAAAACAAGCTCAGGAATATATTCCCGGTCTTTATGATATGACCATAATTGGCAAATCGAAAGAAGCACATTTTGTTCGTAGTACTGAGGAGACACAATCACTTGCGGATGAAACTCATTCTAAAATGTTAGCCTCAAAATATTGAGTCAAACAAGAATGCTCGGTCATATGTTTATTATGTATCGTATTTTAGAACGTTGTAATAGGTAGTATATTAATCGTGTTATTACGGGCTTAACTTTAAGCTAAGGTTCATTAATAAGTAACCAAAGCCCAAAAGGAAAGCCCAGCCCAAACCATATAGTCCATAAAGAAGCCCGCATGTGGGTGGACTATATATACCCTTCCTAGCATGTTAGGAAGGGTGTTGGTTCATTTGTATTTCTCACTTCTCAATCTAACATTCACCTAGTTCCAACCATTTCTCTCTACTTTCTCTCACTACTTTCTCTCTCTAGAATTCATCTCATATCTATCTTTCTTTCTTTAACTCGTGTATTACAATCATCATATATTAGGGACAACAATTGGTATCAATCGCCATGGGGTAGTTTTGTGATTGGTTGTTGTGTTTTCATAGGATCCGTTTGATTTGATCCATATTTCTTCCTCGAATTCAAGATTTTTCTTGTGTTTGATTGTGTTTCTTAATCGTATAACTTCTTTAATATTGTTGTAGAGATTTGGTTGTTTTGGTTTGGTTAAAAACACGATCTTGTTGCCTAAAAGTTGCTAAATTTGTTGCCTAAAAGTTGCTAAAATCGTTGCCTAAAAAGTTGGAAAAAAGGTCCCTTATTGCGACAGCTACAATTTCGGAAAAGGTAAGTACGGTTTCGATCGCAATAACCCTAGGGTTTTACTTTGCGATCAGTATTGCGATAGCCCCCTTATTCCGACGCTTATTGCGATCGTTATTGCGATCGTGGATTGCGACGGATTTAAGGCAATCTTAAAACGTTACTCTGCCCACATTGCGACAACCACATTGCGATAGGTGGTATTGCGACAGATTATTGCGATCTAAATATTCCTATCTGGGATTTCGATAGGTACACATTGCGATCTGAATATTCCGATCTCGGATTTCGATAGGTACACATTGCGATCTGAACATTCCGATCTGAAGGATTCCGACAGGTGCACATTGCGATCAAAAGGACATTCCGATCTAAGCAACATTCCGATGGCACATTCTGATGACATGTTTAGCTAAATTTTGTTTGAGTATTTTTTAGATTTAGCCACCATCTAGACTAGTTTCGGAACGTAGTTTACACGAAGATTAAAAATAAAAAAAAAATAAAAAAAGAGTTAAAATTTTTAGGTCAAGTAAAATCAAATTTTTTCCATACTAGTTTTAGGACATTTCTATCTCAATTTCAAAATTTGGTGATTACAAATTTTTTAGGTCTACCGTTTTGTCGGACTGAGGAATTTATTGTCGGGCTGAGAAAAAAAATCGCAATTTTCGGAATTTCAACAACCAAACAATCACAACACAACTACTTAAGATCCACATTCGATTCATCATTTCAGAGAATATTGAGATGGATTCTACTGCCGAATATCGTGTGACGAACAACAACATAATGGTGGCAGGTAACAAAGAAAGACCACTAATGCTTGTGTCGGGTCGATATGATCAATGGCAATCCCGTTTTATACGTTACCTTGAAACAAAACCTAACGGTGATGCTTTAAGGAAATGTATTTTGGAAGGACCCTATAAACTCTCAAGGATTCAAGTTCTACAGTACCAGCCACAGACACAAGTGACGCACAACCCGCATATGAACGTGATGAAAAGAGGACCGACCTCACCCCAGAGAACCGTGCGTGGTTTGATGCAGAGAAGGAAGCAATCTACTTAATTCTCAATGGCATTGGAGATGAGATTTACTCTACGGTTGACGCATGTCCTACTGCTCAAGAAATGTGGACGGCCATTGAAAGATTGCAACAAGGTGAATCACTTAACAAACAAGATGTGAAAACTAAGATGTTTTGGAACTTTGGCAAGTTTACATCAAAGGATGGGGAATCAATTGATTCTTATTACTCCCGATTCTACAAGATGATGAATGATATGACCCGAAACAACTTGCAAGTTTCCACCATGCAAGTCAATGTCCAATTTCTACAGCAACTTCAACCAGAGTGGACACGGTTTGTCACCTTGGTGAAACAACAACAAAAGTTAGACGAAGTTTCATATCACAAGCTCTTTGACATCTTGAAACAATTTCAAAATGAGGCAAATGAACTTCGAGCTGAACGAGTTGCAAAGATTTCCAATCCACTTGCTTTGGTGTCTACCACTCAACATTACCCAGAATATCACTCCCGTACTTCAAAGACCAACTCTACTCATTCATCATCACCACGATCATCCATTGTCTCTAAGTCACATGCTCCAACACGATCCTGAGGCAAAGAAGTTGCAAGAGCACCATCACCCATACCTGAGCAATCATCCGAAGAAGACAGTGATGAAGAAGTAGCTCAAAGGGATAGGGATTTCAAGCAACAAATGGCTTTCGTTATGAAGCAATATAAGAAAATCTACAAACCCACCAACAACAACCTTCGAACATCTTAAAACTCGAGGAACACCCATGCAAAGAGTCCTCCAAGGTATGACACACGAAGACGTGCTGAGAGTCCTCCAAAGTATGATCGACAACCTAAGTATGATAATCAGAGGGTGGCTACTGTTGTTGGAAATAGGGAAACTGTTGGTACTCAAATTGTGCAACAAAGTGGGATTCAGTGTTTTAACTGCAGAGGTTTTGGGCATTTGGCTAAGGAATGCAGGCAGCCAAAGAGGGTTAAAGATTATGGTTATCATAAGGAAAAGATGTTGTTGTGCAAGAAAATGGAAGCTGGAATCAAGTTATCAGCTGAGGAAGGAGAAATGCTTGACGACACAGATGATGAACTCTCCGACCAAGAACTCGAGGCACATTATTCATACATGGCAAAGATTCATGAGGTCCTTAACGTCACTGAAGATGACAATGGTCCTATCTTTGATACCGAGCTAATTGATAAGGTACAAGATGATGCTGAATATAATGTGTTTGGTGATACACATGAGCATAGTGATCTACCAACAACAATTACTGACACGTGTATGATGGAAACGGTTGATAACAATACCACACCCGATTCATCAGACATGTGCAATAATGAGTTTGAGGATGATCAACATGCAAATGAGTATGATGACGAGGAGCGTGTCGCGCTTGCTATTTTAATTGCTAGTTTACAAAAAGATGTCAATGAAAATAGAAAGAATCAAAAGCAATTAAAGAAGGAAAACGCAGCGCTCACTCAAAACTTTAAAGAATGCAAAGCCGCTCTTATAAAATCTAGTGAGACTATTGATAGTTATAGGGCTGAGCTTCTTCAAAAGACCAACGAGCTTGAGGGGTACAAAAGTCGTGTCATCAACGTTAAAAAGGACGATTTTGAAAATAAATACAATGAAGCTCTTGCTTTGTTAACTAAAGAAAAACGTCAATTTAATGTTTTATTAAGTGATGAACGTCAAAAAACGTACCTTGCCACTACAAAAGTTAATGAACTTGAACAGAGGCTTTCTATGAACACCACCGATTCTGCTAAAATCCTTGACGAGAAGAAACAAGAGGTTGAAACATTAAAACAAGATTTCAAAAATAGTCAAAGCAAAGATAGTGAAAAAGTAAAGGATCTCGAAGAACAAGTCGATTTTTTGAAAAAAGTTGTTTATAATACACATGACTCTATTCAAACCGTAAGAATGATAGCACCTCGGTCGTTTTTCAAGGGTCAACCTAGCTTTGCCACCCCCAAGTACCTCGAACAAGCTCAAGTTGCGAACCCTCACTTATATCTTGATGAGTCCGAAGGGACTGATAATGACTGCCCAGTAGCTAACATCGATAGTGAAGAGACGTCCCTTTGGGATGACGAGAGTAGATCACCGGTCAATAAAGATTTTGTGAAACCATATAACTATGCTTATGAAAACAGTCTTTATGGTCTTTTCACTCCACAAAAATAGAAGTCTCGTGAGGAATTATTTTTAGAATGCAAACAAAAAAGAATTCAATGGAAAAAAGCTTTTGCCACTAAGAGGAAAACTAATATTTTTAAATATATTAACTATTTGCCTCTAGATGCTTCTAAAAGCAAAAGTAGAAAAATACTTGGTTTTCTTAAACACCACGTAAATAATGTTCAATCAATTGTTGCAAGCGATTGGGAGAAACGTCAAAAGGATAAGTGGAAAACCGAGATTCCTCACGACATAATTGTGCTTGTGAAAGAACTTTTAATACCAAATACGAAGATAATAAAAGAACATGTTCTTGAGTTTGAAAATTTAATTCAGTCTGAAATGTTTGATGATTCGAAATATGTTGAGTCTCTTGAAAAAGAAATTGATGACCTTCAAAATGACAAATTAGAATTTTCAAACGAATATGATCTACTCTTAGAAGAATGTCTCTCCAAAGATATTCTGTGTGTTATTCTTCAATCTTGTGCTGATATCGATGAATATTCTGATGTTGCATGCAAATATCTTGATAAAATCAAAGAGTGTGAGCGTCTTGAACTTGAGCTTTCGAAACATAAAGAAAATGTTGATAAAAAAGCTTTTGAGTTACCTCAACACAAAACTGATTTCCTTCAAAAACATTGTCATTCTCTTGAACTTGCTTTGCAAAAAGACGTTGGTAGTTTTCCACATAATAATAAACTGCAAGAAAAACTTTCCCAAACGTTTCGAGAAATGAACGAACAGAATTTGGAAATTAAAGGGTTGAAAGCTCAGTTACAAGATAGGGACAGAGCGATAGCAGAGTTGCAGAAACTCGTTGCTAAGATGGGTGGGAAGATTGTGGAACCTAGTGTTAAGAAACATGTTGTAAGACAACCCAATGCTCGAAAAGTGACTAGACCTTCTGTCTTGGGAAAACCATCTGTTTTCTCTAATTATGCATTTGCAAAACCTGCGTTTGCCCCCAAGACGGATGGGAAGGATAGGTTACCACAAAACACTCCCAAAACACATATTCGATCACAAAGCATTAAGAACACAAATGTGGTTAAACCAGTGATGTATAGATTGGCCACTAAACCCACACAAAACAAAGAAAGTCAATCACCTCAGACTTCTAGAAACACTAATAGACGTGTGTCTTTTACTACAGGAGTAGTCCCCACTGCTAGTGTTAGCCGGCCCCAGCTTAAGAGCACTCGCATGAATGAAAAGGTCTAGCAAAACAAAAGTCAAGGGAAGATGAAGGAAGTAGAAGACCACCCTAGGATTTTCAATGTTTCTAAGAATAAAACGTCTGTAATCGCGTGTAATGACGATTTGAATGATTCGACTTTGAATGCTATGAAAGTTAAGTTTGTTTGTGTGAAATGTGGAAAGTGTGCTAATGCTAATCATGCTATGTGTGTTTCGAATAATGTCAAAGGCGTAGAAACTAGAACTAAGAAGCGAACTGTGATGCCTATTAGTGCTAGAAAACCCAAACGCAAAGTGAACCATTCTGGTGCAACCCCCCCCCCCCTAAGAAAAGTATTGCATCAGACTCCACCACTACGAACCCTAGAAGCAGAATTAGGGAATTATATGAGTCTGCTAACAAGCCTTGGAAATGGTGGTTTGCTAATCAATGTCCTCCAGGATATAAATGGATGCCTAAGGTTAGGACAAAAAATGTGACTACGAGCGTTAGTGTGCCTCTAAGTGATGAAACTATGGAAACTAATGAATCGGAAATCACAACTAACATGGAATCCAATTTAGCAAATGCTCCATCGTGTTCTAATTCTTCTGCAGGTGATCGAAGTAATTCTCTTCATAATGGACTCCGGATGCACGAAGCACATGACGGGAATCTCAAGCTTCTAATTAACTTCGTGGAGAAGTTCCTGGGTACGGTCCGATTCAATTTGCATCGATCCTAGGATATGGAGACTTGGTTCAGGGGAATATCACTATCAAAAGGGTTTACTACGTCGAAGGGCTCAATCATAATCTTTTCTCGGTTGGTCAATTCTGTGATGTGGATTTGGAGGTTGCTTTTAGAAAGAAGACATGTTTTGTTCGTGATTATGATGGGAATGACTTACTTACCGGAACACGGGGTACTGATCTCTACACTATTTCACTACAAGACTCCACATCTTCAACTCCAATCTGTTTCATGGCTAAAGCTTCAACGACTCAAACTTGGTTATAGCATCAACGTTTATCTCATCTTAACTTTGACACCATCAACTTGCTTTCCAAGAAAGATATTGTGCGAGGCCTTCCTAACTTGAAATTCATCAAAGATCATCTTTGTTCTTCTTGTGAGCTTTGTAAAGCTAAACGGAGTAGTTTCAAGACAAAGACTACACCGAGCTCTAAAGGACGGTTAGATCTTCTTCATATAGATTTGTGTGGTCCCATGCGTGTTCAAAGTATCAATGGGAAGAAATACGTTATGGTAATTGTCGATGACTACTCAAGGTACACATGGACTCACTTCTTTAGGTCAACTAAAATCAAATTTTTTCCATACTAGTTTTAGGACATTTCTAGCTCAATTTCAAAATTTGGTGATTACAAATTTTTAGGTCTACCGTTTTGTCGGACTGAGAAATTTATTATCAGGCTGAGAAAACAAATCGCAATTTTCGGAATTTCAACAACCAAACAATCACAACACAACTACTTAAGATCCACATTCGATTCATCATTTCAGAGAATATTGAGATGGATTCTACTGCCGAATATCGTGTGACGAACAACAACATAATGGTGGCAGGTAACAAAGAAAGACCACCAATGCTTGTGTCGGGTCGATATGATCAATGGCAATCCCGTTTTATACGTTACCTTGACACAAAACCTAACGGTGATGCTTTAAGGCAATGTATTTTGGAAGGACCCTATAAACTCTCAAGGATTCAAGTTCCTGCAGTACCAGCCACAGACACAAGTAACGCACAACCCGCATATGAACGTGATGAAAAGAGGACCGACCTCACCCCAGAGAACTGTGCGTGGTTTGATGCAGAGAAGGAAGCAATCTACTTAATTCTCAGTGGCATTGGAGATGAGATTTACTCTACGGTTGACGCATGTCCTACTGCTCAAGAAATGTAGACGGCCATTGAAAGATTGCAACAAGGTGAATCACTTAACAAACAAGATGTGAAAACTAAGATGTTTTGGAACTTTGGCAAGTTTACATCAAAGGATGGGGAATCAATTGATTCTTATTACTCCCGACTCTACAAGATGATGAATGATATGACCCGAAACGACTTGCAAGTTTCCACCATGCAAGTCAATGTCCAATTTCTATAGCAACTTCAACCAGAGTGGACACGGTTTGTCACCTTGGTGAAACAACAACAAAAGTTAGACGAAGTTTCATATCACAAGCTCTTTGACATCTTGAAACAATTTCAAAATGAGGCAAATGAACTTCGAGCTGAACGAGTTGCAAAGATTTCCAATCCACTTGCTTTGGTGTCTACCACTCAACATTACCCAGAATATCACTCCCGTACTTCAAAGACCTACTCTACTCAATCATCATCACCACGATCATCCATTGTCTCTAAGTCACATGCTCCAACACGATCCCGAGGCAAAGACGTTGCAAGAGCACCATCACCCATACCTGAGCAATCATCCGAAGAAGACAGTGATGAAGAAGTAGCTCAAAGGGATAGGGATTTCAAGCAACAAATGGATTTTGTTATGAAGCAATATAAGAAAATCTACAAACCCACCAACAACAACCTTCGAACATCTTCAAACTTGAGGAACACCCATGCAAAGAGTCCTCCAAGGTATGACACACGAAGACGTGCTGAGAGTCCTCCAAAGTATGATCGACAACCTAAGTATGATAATCAGAGGGTGGCTACTGTTGTTGGAAATAGGGAAACTGTTGGTACTCAAATTGTGCAACAAAGTGGGATTCAGTGTTTTAACTACAGAGGTTTTGGGCATTTGGCTAAGGAATGCAGGCAGCCAAAGAGGGTTAAAGATTATGGTTATCATAAGGAAAAGATGCTGTTGTGCAAGAAAATGGAAGCTGGAATCAAGTTATCAGCTGAGGAAGGAGAAATGCTTGACGACACAGATGATGAACTCTCCGACCAAGAACTCGAGGCACATTATTCATACATGGCAAAGATTCGTGAGGTCCTTAACGTCACTGAAGATGACAATGGTCCTATCTTTGATACCGAGCTAATTGATAAGGTACAAGATGATGCTGAATATAATGTGTTTGATGATACACATGAGCATAGTGATCTACCAACAACAATTACTGACACGTGTATGATGGAAACGGTTGATAGAAATACCACACCCGAATCATCAGACATGTGCAATAATGAGTTTGAGGATGATCAACATGCAAATGAGTATGATGACGAGGAGCGTGTCGCGCTTGCTAATTTAATTGCTAGTTTACAAAAAGATGTCAATGAAAATAGAAAGAATCAAAAGCAATTAAAGAAGGCAAACGCAGCGCTCACTCAAAACTTTGAAGAATGCAAAGCCGCTCTTACAAAATCTAGTGAGACTATTGATAGTTATAGGGCTGAGCTTCTTCAAAAGACCAACGAGCTTGAGGGGTACAAAAGTCGTGTCATCAACGTTAAAAAGGACGATTTTGAAAATAAATACAATGAAGCTCTTGCTTTGTTAACTAAAGAAAAACGTCAATTTAATGTTTTATTAAGTGATGAACGTCAAAAAACGTACCTTGCCACTACAAAAGTTAATGAACTTGAACAGAGGCTTTCTATGAACACCACCGATTCTGCTAAAATTCTTGACGAGAAGAAACAAGAGGTTGAAACATTAAAACAAGATTTCAAAAATAGAAAAAGCAAAGATACTGAAAAAGTAAAGGATCTCGAAGAACAAGTCGATTTTTTGAAAAAAGTTGTTTATAATACACATGACTCTATTCAAACCGTAAGAATGATAGCACCTCGGTCGTTTTTCAAGGGTCAACCTAGCTTTGCCACCCCCAAGTACCTCGAACAAGCTCAAGTTGCGAACCCTCACTTATATCTTGATGAGTCCGAATGGACTGATAATGACTTCCCAGTAGCTAACATCGATAGTGAAAAGACGTCCCTTTGGGATGACGAGAGTAGATCACCGGTCAATAAAGATTTTGTGAAACCATATAACTATGCTTATGAAAACAGTCTTTATGGTCTTTTCACTCCACAAAAACAGAAGTCTCGTGAGGAATTATTTTTAGAATGCAAACAAAAAAGAATTCAATGGAAAAAAGCTTTTGCCACTAAGAGGAAAACTAATGTTTTTAAATATATTAACTATTTGCCTCTAGATGCTTCTAAAAGCAAAAGTAGAAAAATACTTGGTTTTCTTAAACACCACGTTAATAATGTTCAATCAATTGTTGCAAGCGATTGGGAGAAACGTCAAAAGGATAAGTGGAAAATCGAGATTCCTCACGACAACTGTGCTTGTGAAAGAACTTTTAATACCAAATACGAAGATAATAAAAGAACATGTTCTTGAGTTTGAAAATTTAATTCAGTCTGAAATGTTTGATGATTCGAAATATGTTGAGTCTCTTGAAAAAGAAATAGATGACCTTCAAAATGACAAATTAGAATTTTCAAACGAATATGATCTACTCTTAGAAGAATGTCTCTCCAAAGATATTTTGTGTGTTATTCTTCAATCTTGTGCTGATATCGATGAATATTCTGATGTTGCATGCAAATATCTTGATAAAATCAAAGAGTGTGAGCGTCTTGAACTTGAGCTTTCGAAACATAAAGAAAATGTTGATAAAAAAGCTTTTGAGTTACTTCAACACAAAACTGATTTCCTTCAAAAACATTGTCATTCTCTTGAACTTGCTTTGCAAAAAGACGTTGGTAGTTTTCCACATAATAATAAACTGCAAGAAAAACTTTCCCAAATGTTTCAAGAAATGAACGAACAGAATTTGGAAATTAAAGGGTTGAAATCTCAGTTACAAGATAGGGACAGAGCAATAGCAGAGTTGCAGAAACTCGTTGCTAAGATGGGTGGGAAGATTGTGGAACCTAGTGTTAAGAAACCTGTTGTAAGACAACCCAATGCTCAAAAAGTGACTAGACCCTCTGTCTTGGGAAAACCATCTGTTTTCTCTAATTCTGCATTTGCAAAACCTGCGTTTGCCCCTAAGACGGATGGGAAGGATAGGTTACCACAAAACACTCCCAAAACACATATTCGATCACAAAGCATTAAGAACACAAATGTGGTTAAACCAGGGATGTATAGATTGGCCACTAAACCCACACAAAACAAAGAAAGTCAATCACCTCAGACTTCTAGAAACACTAATAGACGTGTGTCTTTTACTACAGGAGTAGTCCCCACTGCTAGTGTTAGCCGGCCCCAGCTTAAGAGCACTCGCATGAATGAAAAGGTCTGGCAAAACAAAAGTCAAGGGAAGATGAAGGAAGTAGAAGACCACCCTAGGATTTTCAATGTTTCTAAGAATAAAACGTCTGTAATCGCGTGTAATGACGATTTGAATGATTCGACTTTGAATGCTATGAAAGTTAAGTTTGTTTGTGTGAAATGTGGAAAGTGTGCTAATGCTAATCATGCTATGTGTGTTTCGAATAATGTCAAAGGCGTAGAAACTAGAACTAAGAAGCAAACTGTGATGCCTATTAGTGCTAGAAAACCCAAACGTAAAGTGGACCATTCTGGTGCAACCCCCCCCCCCCCCCCCCTAAGAAAAGTATTGCATCAGACTCCACCACTACGAACCCTAGAAGCAGAATTAGGGAATTATATGAGTCTGCTAGCAAGCCTTGGAAATGGTGGTTTGCTAATCAATGTCCTCCAGGATATAAATGGATGCCTAAGGTTAGGACAGAAAATGTGACTACGAGCGTTAGTGTGCCTCTAAGTGATGAAACTAGGGAAACTAATGAATCGGAAATCACAACTAACATGGAATCCAATTTAGCAAATGCTCCATCGTGTTCTAATTCTTCTGCAGGTGATCGAAGTAATTCTCTTCATAATGGACTCCAGATGCACGAAGCACATGACGGGGAATCTCAAGCTTCTAATTAACTTCGTGGAGAAGTTCCTGGGTACGGTCCGATTCGGAAATGATCAATTTGCACCGATCCTAGGATATGGAGACTTGGTTCAGGGGAATATCATTATCAAAAGGGTTTACTACGTCGAAGGGCTCAATCATAATCTTTTCTCGGTTGGTCAATTCTGTGATGCGGATTTGGAGGTTGCTTTTAGAAAGAAGACATGTTTTGTTCGTGATTATGATGGGAATGACTTACTTACCGGAACACGGGGTACTGATCTCTACACTATTTCACTACAAGACTCCACATCTTCAACTCCAATCTGTTTCATGGCTAAAGCTTCAACGACTCAAACTTGGTTATGGCATCAACGTTTATCTCATCTTAACTTTGACACCATCAACTTGCTTTCCAAGAAAGATATTGTGCGAGGCCTTCCTAACTTGAAATTCATCAAAGATCATCTTTGTTCTTCTTGTGAGCTTTGTAAAGCTAAACGGAGTAGTTTCAAGACAAAGACTACACCGAGCTCTAAAGGACGGTTAGATCTTCTTCATATAGATTTGTGTGGTCCCATGCGTGTTCAAAGTATCAATGGGAAGAAATACGTTATGGTAATTGTCGATGACTACTCAAGGTACACATGGACTCACTTCTTGAGGTCCAAGGATGAAACACCTGATGTTCTCATCAGCTTCCTTAAATGATACAACGTGGTCTTCAAGCTCAAGTTAAAGTGGTTCGTACTGACAGAGGTACTGAATTTTTGAATTCAAAACTGAGAAACTATTTTGAAGCTGAAGGAATTGAACATGAAACATCTATTGCTCGAACACCCGAACAAAACGGCGTTGTTGAAAGATGAAACCGTACTTTAGTCGAGGCTGCTCGAACATTATTATCCGCTTCAAAACTTCCACTATACTTTTGGGCCGAAGCCGTGTCAACCGCATGCTACACACAAAACCGCTCCTTAGTTATCCCAAGACACGAAAAGACACCATATCACATAATTAATGATCGCAAACCTTCACTCAAACACCTTCATATTTTTGGATGTACGTGCTACATTATTCGAGATGGTGAAAATCTGGACAAGATGAAAGAGAAAGGTGATGCATGCATTTTAGTGGGATACGCAACTCAGTCTAAGGGATACAGAGTATACAACAAGAGAACAAAATTGATAGTCGAGACTATTCATATCAGATTCGATGAATTACAAGAAATGGCACTTGAACAAAACAGTTTAAGTCCCGATCCACAACGACAAAAGACTTCCGTTCACAACCGCACGGAACTCGGAACTCAAGACCACAGCAATGAACCGTCAAGTTCAAAGCTGGTTCCTGAACATGTTCCTAGAGCAGAAATGACAGTGGACACGACACTTGAAGAGTTGGAAATGTTATATGGACCAATGTATGATGAATGTTTCATGGGGGAGAAACAAGTTGCATCGAAGTCTTCCGCTGTCACTCTTGATAAGAATGATGATACCGTTCATCGTCAACAAAATGATACAACTTCATCTACTTCAACACGGGTTGTTGCAGATTTACTTCCTCAGAATATCACATTAACAATCGATCCTACAACATCCACAACTACTGTCATTGCTCCAGAGAACACACATCAAGCAGACGATGCATTATCTGACGAAGACGAATTTATCAACCCATTCGGTACACCGGTACACGAAACTGGAGAGTCTTCTACTCGCCATGTTGATCCGTCAAATATGCATACGTTCTATCAACGACATCCGTCAACACATCATTGGACCCGAGATCATCCTTTGGTTCACGTAATTGGAAACCCTTCACAGCCCGTTCGTACAAGACGACAACTAGCTACCGATGGCGATGTTTGTATGTTCGCACTCGCCGTGAGTACGGCTGAACCGAAAAACATCAAAGAAGCCATGGCTGATCATGCTTGGATTGAATCGATGACAAATGAACTTCAACAATTTG
This sequence comes from Glebionis coronaria, assembly GCA_025667525.1. Lineage (NCBI taxonomy): Eukaryota > Viridiplantae > Streptophyta > Magnoliopsida > Asterales > Asteraceae > Glebionis > Glebionis coronaria. The sequence goes on along the minus strand of CM046876.1, from coordinate 101,983,590 downwards.
AAAGACTTAAAGTCTGGGAACTTGTTGACAGACCATACGATGTGACTCCATTAAATCTTCGTTGGATCTGGAAAAACAAGATGGATGAAGAGAATACGATCATCAAAAACAAAGCTAGGCTAGTGGCTAAGGGGTATGGCCAGAAAGAGGGAATTGATTTTGATGAATCATTTGCACCAGTTGCTCGCATGGAAGCGGTCAGGATTTTCCTTGCTTATGCTGCACATAAGGGATTCATTGTCTATCAAATGGACGTAAAGACGGCGTTTCTTAACGGTCCTTTGAAGGAAGAAGTCTATGTCACGCAGCCGGAAGGATTCGTCAATCCTCGTTATCCTGACAAGGTGTATCGTCTCCACAAGGCACTATATGGACTCAAGCAAGCTCCAAGGGCGTGGTACGACGAGCTCTCAAAATTTCTAGTATCCAAAGGTTTCTCAAAAGGTTCCATTGATCTAACTTTGTTCACTTATAAATATGGGGATGACATTTTGCTTGTGCAAATTTATGTTGATGACATTATTTTCGGGTCTACAAACCCAAAACTTTCAAAATGGTTTGAAAAAGTAATGCACAGCAAATTTGAAATGTCAATGATGGGCGAACTAAAATTCTTTCTAGGAATTCAAGTTCACCAATCCCCAAGTGGTATCTTTATAAACCAAGCTAAGTATTGTCAAGAGATAATCAAAAAGCATGGTATGACTTCATGTGACCCCGTTGGGACACCATTATCAACCACATCCCTAGATGCTGACTTGGAGGGATTACCCATAGATCAAATGAGATATCGTTCCATGATCGGGTCCCTCATGTACTTGACAGCAAGCAGACCAGATATTCATCATGCTACATGTTATTGTGCACGATATCAAACAAGACCCACTGAAAAGCACCTCAAGGAGGTTAAACGGATCTTTCGGTACCTCAAGAATACCATTCATTTGGGACTCTGGTATCCGAGGGAAACCGGTTTCTTTCTAACGGCCTATTCAGATTCTGATCATGCAGGGTGTCTTGATACACGAAAAAGTACTTCTGGTGGTGCACAATTTCTAGGTCAAGATAAGCTTGTGGGATGGTCTTCCAAGAAGCAGGATTGCACGTCACTTTCATCAGCCGAAGCGGAGTATGTGTCTCTATCTGCGTGTTGTGCTCAAGTTCTTTGGATGCGAACACAACTCACGGATTATGGCTTCCACTTTGATAAAGTACCTATGTACTGTGACTCAAAGTCTGCCATAGCCATCTCCTGCAACCCGGTACAGCATTCCCGCACGAAGCACATCGATGTCAGATACCACTTCATAAAGGAACAAGTTGAAAGAGGTATCGTTGAATTATACTTTTTTGGAACGGATTACCAATTAGCCGACTTGTTTACGAAAGCTCTGTCGAAAGATAGGTTTGAGTACCTCGTTAGGCAAATTGGTATGAGATGTTTGACTCCAGCAGACCTGGAGATTCTGGCAAAGGTGCCTGCTTGATTTATCTATCAAACATCAACCTATAAATATCTTTGAAAAAGCAAAATACAAAAATATAAAACACATAAAAGCAAAACACAAAATTAAAAATCTTTCAAAATCCAAAAATATTCTTCTCGACATGTCTTTCAGTATCGATAATATGGACGTGCCTAGAAATGTCGCTCAATAACGACACGGGTGTGTACATAAAGCTCGAATGAAAGTTGTAAATATTTTTCAAAACATGTCATTTCTTCTTTTAATAAAGGAAATTGTCTATTTTGGACAATATTTCCAAACAACGGGTAGAGCAATCTATCACGGGTTGAGCTTGTCACAAAACATTCAACGTTTTGAGCTCAACACAATGGCTTGTAATCACTTTCAGATTGCAACCCGGATCGATATTCACGGGGGAGTGTACGATTTAGTACCCTTACCCTCAGCAAAAGAAGAGAAATCTTCTTACACTTGAGTGGATTCGTCAAGACATTCAAAGTCTATGAACTCAAGTTTATGCTTTAGAAAAACCTTTCGACAAAAAGAATTGATTTTTCAAAAAGCGTTGAACACAATTTTTTCAAGAATTTTTCAATGATATTCAAAATCTTTCAAAAATTGTGTGTTCAATAACTCCCATCCTCAAAAAGCGAAATGTGGATCATATCCTCACAATGACAATTCAATTGGATCAATTTTTGAGGGGGAGCATTTTAACCTCATGCAAAAGATAAACACATCTTTCTCCCGGAGATTTCAAGACTATTTTTCAAAATATATTTTAATCAAATTTGGTATCTCTAATATCAAAAGATTTTATATATTAGAGATAGGGAGAAAATGTGATTAAAATGTGATCTAATATAAGACTCAAGCACTTTAACTCTTACCTACATGTGCGAAACACTTTCGATTATCGATGCACATGTGAAGGGGGAGCATTTCTAAAACGACAAAACTAGCAAGGTGTTAAATGTTTTTCAAACACTTTGTTAGAATTTAAAGTGGTTTTCATGGTTACGATCAAATACCCACAACATCTTTAATTCACGACGTTATTGGTGTCAAAAGGGTGGTTAGGTTTAAGTCCTATGATCCAACCAGAACCGGAGGGATCTTCCCAGGGACAATCCAATAGATTATTAGAAGTCCTTAGGAAAGATGAAGTAGAATGTGAACGTAGCTGAATGCCGACTAAGTACTGATGCTAGCACTGGAACAATCACAACAAGGTGCTAGTAATGATGTCTTGGTAAGCATTGAAGGGGTTGAAGAATGAAAAAGAAATGTAAGGATAAAGGGTCTAAAGAAAGAAGCCCTCCATACAACTTAGGCAGAAACCGGGTCAACTCATCATGAAGACAAACTCATCATGGACCCAGTGATGTATGCACAACCCTTTCCTAGCTACTCAGGCTTCTCTCAAAAGAAGTTTGTTTTATTGTCACGGAGATCAACACGACTTCTATTGACTTTCTCACTCCGAGATAGTTGATATTGAATAGGTGGCATCTGCTCCAGCCTCCGACCACTAAAAGTGCACAAATAGAGTCTAGAGCCAAGAGATCAATCAAATCTCGTTAGGACACACGGATGAAGATCAAGAGAGTCCTACGCTATATCCTTGCGTATTGCTAGAACACTCAGAGTGATACTACTTAGTATTAACAATGATGAGTGGAAATCCTTCCAGTGTTAACATCAAACAGCACTGCGGTAGGTCATATGCAAGATTCTTTATGAATTGAACTTATGTAAAACTGAAAAGCAACAGTGGTTTGATTCTTAATTTATTCAAACTCGTTTCAGGTTTCTATGCAATATCTTTATGGTCTTGCCAGAACATTCAGAGTGATATTTATTAATATTCACAGTGACGAATGGAAATCCTTTTAGCGTCAACATCAAACAGCGCTACGGTAGGTAATTTGCGAGATTCTTATGAATCAAGCTTGTGTCAACTGGAAAGCAACAATGGTAAGATTCTTAATGAATCAAACTTGTTCCAGGAATTTGAATTGACGACTTTAATCAAGTGGATATTTATCCAATTGATTCACTCTTTATGTTCGCAGTCTTGCTTTGAGACGGTCGAGTAAAGAGAACGGCTAGTACAGCCGCGAAACCCTGTCAAGGAGATTCTTAATTGAATCTACCTGATCACATGTACGATATTTAATATCGTATAATGGTCTTCACCGACCGGAGGTAAAACGCTACCGATTTAGGACGAATGTCGAAGCCATTATGTCCGTGTCTATGTTTTGTCTCGAGAAGGTGGCATCACGGTGTACTCAGCAAAGTCAATGATTCAGAAACCACATACTCATGCCTAAAGACATATTCAACAATTAATAGTGTGAGCATGTGTATGAAGACACAAGATCACAAGATGGCAAAGACAAGTCAAGGATGATTTGAAGATCTCAAGCTTAAAGACAAAGTCGAAAGACAACGACAAAGGCTCAAAGATCACAGCATGAAGGAACAAGACTACGATTACACGTTCAAGACTCATTTATAGCGAGATTAGTAATCTCTACAAATTTCCTAAATGACCAAGGTTTATGACCTCTCATTGGGGGAGATTGTTAGCCTCCAAATATTGAGTCAAACAAGAATGCTCGGTCATATGTTTATTATGTATCGTATTTTAGAACGTTGTAATAGGTAGTATATTAGTCGTGTTATTACGGGCTTAACTTTAAGCTAAGATTCATTAATAAGTAACCAAAGCCCAAAAGGAAAGCCCGGCCCAAACCATATAGTCCATAAAGAAGCCCGCATGTGGGTGGACTATATATACTCTTCCTAGCATGTTAGGAAGGGTGTTGGTTCATTTGTATTTCTCACTTCTCAATCTAACATTCACCTAGTTCCAACCATTTCTCTCTACTTTCTCTCACTACTTTCTCTCTCTAGAATTCTTCTCATATCTACCTTTCTTTCTTTAACTCGTGTATTACAATCATCATATATTAGGGACAACATAAAATGTTTTCAAAATTCCATACAATTGATTATGATCAACATAACAAAGATCAATTTTCGAAAAAGACACGCATTCGTTTACAAAAGAAATTAGCAGAACTGACAGTTCTTGTGCCCCAAAATTTGTCAAAAGAAAACCTTCCTAGTACGTCTCCTACACTTGTCAAAACGGATTTAACAAAGTTAATTCCACCGGTAAGCAAGGCGTCCGTTAACTTAGATGCGGTTCACCAACACTTAGCCGATTTTGACAAGGTCATTTTGGAACGTACGATGGCTTCGGCCATAACGGAAGGTGAATGGAATTTTGAGCACACTAGAGCTGCGTTTCGAGACGAAATTGTTCCGTTTGTAAAGAATGTTAAGGCTTGTCTTAGAAATCTTGATCAAGATCTGCTTTTGGTAATAGAAGAAGTTAGATGTGTTTTCAATAAAATGGAAGATGCTTATGAAAACAGTTTACTTGAAATAGAACGGGTTTCACGCCAAAATGATCAGCTTCTGAAGCAAGTGATGTCTCATGATATAGTTTCCGTCTGTGTGAATAAAAGTGTTGATGATGATTCTATTCTGCATAACGTTGAATCTGTGGATATTGTGGTAGATAGTACTTGTCACGAATCTGACGCTGAATTTTTAAAGCTTCAAGATTCATATTCTTCGCTTTCAAAACGTTTTGATGAGATTCATACACATTGTATTTCGCTTGAATGCAAGCAACAATTTATTCAAGAAATCTTTGAAACGTCATTCGAAGGTGTTGATATCGATGATGCAGACTTTGAAAAGAATTTTCGATTGAATTTACAATCAAAACAGCGTCAGCCAAGTGACAAAGTTGCTAAATCTTTGCCGATAGAAATAGAGAAAACTAAGGAGCTTAACTGTGTGAACGTACTTGAGGCCGCTGAGAATTTTAAACTTGATCTAGATAATCGAGTTTCCAAGATTTTGTCCAAAGTTGATAACTTAAAACAGAAAAATACACGACTCTTCGAATCAGTAAAGCCCGCATGTGCTAATACCACTACACGGAATCAATCATTGATTGAACAATTGAATCGAAAGTCGATGGAAATATCTGATTTGAGGGAACAAATTTGTGATAAGAATCTGGTCTTGGCTAAGTTAAAGGAAACACTTCATACTCTAAAAGGTAAGAATGTTGTGGATAACGCAGCCACTGTCTCAGCATCGTCCTCTAGTGCAATCAAAGGGAACCTTATAGCCGTCACACCACTTAACAAGGGCCCTGGGACTAAACCATCTCAAACTTTGGTCACTAAAGATAAGGCGGAATCAAAACCAGCTTCTAATATTCCCGTGTTGCCTTCTACAGGAGTAAGCACCACTACTAAGGCTCAAAGATCTAAGCTTAAAAGAATCAAGAAGAATGATAGGATCTTACCCCCATCTAGTAGTCAAGTGAAGAAGAAAGTAGAAGCCCATCCTAGGAATGTTATTTCTGTTTTGCATAAAAAGAATCATGTAGCTAAACCTAAAGGCTCTGCGGATGTGCAGCGTTCTAAGCCTAGTGTGAATTCTAATTTGAAATGTTGGAATTGCAATGAATGTATGTTTTCTAGTCGTCATGATTCTTGCCTTATTGACCATGTGAATGAGATGTATGCCCGGAAAAATGGATTAGAATGGAAACCGACTGGGAAAGTGTTAACCCAAGTTGGTTGGATGTGGCGCCCCACTGGTAGAACTTTCACTATAGTAGGAAATATGTGCCCTTTGACTAGGATCACTCCCATTACAGCGAAGAAAGCGTGCCCTTTAACTAGGAGTACCAAGGCTACCAAAACACAAGCGTGTCCTTTAACTAGGAACACCGACACTACTGTAGGACCAAGTGCCCTTTAAATAGGTCTACTCCCACTGTAGTGCCCGCGAATAATCCAAAACCTAAGAAAGTTGGAACAGTAAACCCTGTTAGTGCTAAAACTCACATTAGAAAACGTAGGAAATCTAAGGGTCTCAAAAATGTTAGCAATTTTGATAATACTATATCTGTATCTGCTAACACTCTGGAACCAATAGTTTCCAATGCATTGTCTACTGTTGTTATTGAAAACAGGTGGTCCAAATTGTTCTCTGGTATTTGGACTCTGGTTGCTCCAAGCATATGACCGGAGATCGCTCTCAGCTCAGAAATTTCGTCAGCAAGTTTCTTGGTACGGTTAGATTTGGAAATGATCATATTGCAAAGATAATGGGTTACGGTGAATATCATATTGGGAATGTTATAATTTCAAGAGTGTATTACATGGAAGGTCTTGGTCACAACTTATTTTCTGTGGGACAATTTTGTGATGCAAACCTAGAAGTTGCTTTTCGAGAGCATACCTGCTTCATACGTAATTTGGAAGGGGTTGATTTATTGAAAGGTACTCGAGGGAATAATTTGTATACTTTGTCTCTACAAGACATGATGGCCGCTTCTCCCGTATGTCATCTCTCCAAAGCATCAAAGACTAAGTCATGGTTATGGCATCGACGGTTATCTCATCTTAACTTTGACGCTTTTAATCACTTGGCGAAAAACGAACTTGTTCGTGGTCTTCCTAAACTATCATTTCACAAGGATCATTTGTGTTCCGCGTGTACAATGGGGAAAAGCACTAAGAAGTCATACAAACCCAAGACTGAAGTCACCAACCAAGAGAAACTTTATCTTTTGCATATGGATCTTTGTGGGCCAATGCGTGTTGAAAGTCTTAGTGGCAAAAAGTACATCCTCGTCATTGTCGATGATTACTCTCGGTTTACATGGGTGAAATTTCTTAAAGCAAAAAATGAGGCACCTAAATTCATCATCGGATTTCTCAAGATGATTCAAGTGCGTCTCAACACTACTGTCCGACGCATTCGTACAGATAATGGAACCGAATTTGTGAATCAAATTTTGCGTGATTATTATGAAGAAGTTGGCATTTCTCATGAAACATCCGTTGCTCGCACTCCACAACAAAATGGTGTCGTTGAAAGGCGAAATCGCACACTTATGGAAGCTGCTCGAACGATGTTAATTTACGCAAAGGCTCCATTGTTTTTATGGGCAGAAGCAGTATCTACAGCAGTGTACACCCAAAACCGGTCACTAATTCGTAAACGCCATGGTAAAACACCTAATGAGCTTCTCCATGGAAAAGTACCAGATTTATCATATCTTCATGTATTTGGTTCTCTTTGCTATCCAAATAATGATGGTGACAATTTGGGAAAACTTCAACCAAAGGCTGATATTGGTATTTTCATTGGTTACGCCCCCGCAAAGAAGGCATACCGAATCTACAACCGTAACTCTCGCAAGATCCTCGAAACTATGAATGTTGATTTCGATGAGCTGACAGCAATGGCTTCTGAGCAAAGCAGCTCTGAACCCGCACTTCATGAAATGGGACCCAGCAACATTAGTTCTGGTCTTGTCTCAAACAACCCTACTTCATCATCATTTACACCACCTTCTAGGACTGAATGGGATACGTTGTTTCAACCGTTCTTTGATGAATTCTTTACTCCTCCAAGTATTGTTGTTACAGAACCTGAGGTAATAGCTCCAGTAACCGAAGTTGTCGCTCCAGCACCCGTTGCACAATCAGATACGTCTGCACCTACAATTGGTCTAGATATACCATCAACAAGTAATTCTCAACCAACACCTGTTTCAACTACCCATGTCATGCCTATTGATGATGAAGAGGATGATAATGATCACGATTTGAAATTCGCTCAAATGCGTGAACTTCCATTCTTTGGTGTACCAATTCCCGACCCTAATCAAGCCGGGTCGTCCACCTCAGAGGAAGCTCCTACTACGGTCTACTCCAATCCACGGATTCGTGAACATGACAGCAAGTGGACAAAGGATCATCCTATAGATTCTATTATTGGTGACCCTAATCGTCCGGTATCCACACGAAGTCAGCTACAAGAAAATGCAATGTTTTGTCATTTTGATGGTTTTCTCACTGAAGTTGAACCTAAGACATGGCAACAAGCTTTTACTCAATCTTGTTGGATAGAAGCTATGCAAGAAGAACTTAATGAATTTATACGTCTTGAAGTATGGGAACTTGTCCCATGCCCGGATCAAGTGCAGTTACTCACTTTGAAATGGGTTTACAAGGTGAAACTCGATGAGTTAGGCGGAATATTGAAGAACAAAGCTCGACTAGTAGCTCGTGGATACAAGCAATTATTGGGCATCGACTTTATGGAATCCTTTGCACCTGTTGCCCGTTTGGAAGCTATTCGACTATTCCTCGCTTATGCAGCCCATATGAATATGATCGTCTATCAGATGGATGTGAAGACAGCATTTCTGAATGGTAAAATCAAGGAAGAGGTCTATGTTCAACAGCCAGATGGTTTTGTGAATCCTAAATATCTTAATCATGTGTACAAGCTTAAGAAGGCTCTCTATGGGTTGAAGCAAGCTCCTCGCGCATGGTATGATCTATTGTCACAATTCCTCATGACGCAAGGCTTCGCTAAAGGCAAGGTGGATCCCACGCTGTTCATTCAGAAACGAGGTAAAGATATGATTATGGTACAAATATATGTTGATGATATTATATTTGTAGCCTCGACCCAAACCTTATCCGATGAGTTTGGGACACTCATGTATTCCAAGTTTAAGATGTCAATGATGGGCAAGGTATCATTCTTCTTAGGTCTTCAGATATCTCAGAGTCCCAGAGGCATCTTTATCAATCAATTCAAGTATGCCCTTGAATCGCTAAAGAAGTATAAGATGGAATCTTGCGACCCTGTGGATACTCCAATGGTGGAAAAATCTAAGCTTGATGCAGATCCACATGGAGTTGCCGTTGATCCGATACTTTATCATGGAATGATCGGTACTCTTCTGTATATCACAGCTAGTCGACCTGATCTTCAATTTGCTATATGTATGTGTGCTCGGTATCAAACTAGGCCTACTGAGTTACACTTAGCTACTGTTAAACCGATCTTTCAATATCTTAAAGGAACCATTAATCAGGGACTTTGGTACTCGAAGGACTCTTCTATTGCACTAATGGCATATGCAGATGCGGATCACGCGGGTTGTCAAGATACAAGGCGTAGCACGAGTGGAACTTTGCAACTACTAGGAGATCGACTAATCAGTTGGGCATCGAAAAGGCAGAAAAGTGCTGCAATTTCAAGTACGGAAGCAGAATACATAGCTATGTCCGGTTGCTGTGCTCAATTTCTTTGGATGAGATCGTAATTAACCGACTATGGTCTAGGTTTCGACAAGATTCCGATGTACTGCGACAACAAAAATACAATTGCCTTATGCTGCAACAATGTTCAATTCTCCCGGTCGAAGCACATTGACATTCGCTACCACTTCATCAAGGAGCAAGTGGTAAATGGAGTAATCGAGCTTTACTTTGTCCGGTTTGAGTATCAATTGGCGGATATTTTCACGAAGGCTTTAGATCGCGCTCGAATTGAATTTTTGGCCGACAAGCTAGGAATGAGAACTTTCTCGCCTGAGACTCTAAAGGACCTGGCAGATGAAGCGAAAGAATAGTGGTGGTAAAACTATTCTCCGTATCCTTGGTGATCATTTGTATATATTGTTTATATTTTTATTCACAAAAGCAAAATACAAAAATATAAAACCATATAAAAACCATAAAAAATTGAAAAATCTAGAAAAATCCAAAAATATTTTTACTTTATTTTTTCAAAGGCATGTCTTTTGGTACGATAATATTTACGGCTTTAGAAATGTTGATTAATATCGACACGGCGCCATAAATAGAGTTCGTACAAAAGTTGTAAATATTTCATAAAACATGCCTATATGGCTTGTAGTTATTTCTGACTGCAACCCGGTTTTCACATTAAAGTCAAATATTTCTTATGAAAGGTTTGGCTCTCAACGGGAATTAATTTTCTCGGGCAAGGTTTACTTTAAAACCTTGTAAGGGATCAAGTTTACTTTATAACTTGGTCTAACACAAATTAATGTACGCTTCAGTGAATTTATTTGTTAAAACAAGAGAAGGCTTGTTTTTATAAAGTCAAATCTACAATTGGTATCTACATCCTCGACGATGCGACTACTCAACCGACGACTACAACTCTTTCAGTAGAACACGGGTCAACAATTGAGGGGGAGCACTTGTCAAGCATTCAGAATCTTCGATGCCGAACGTGCCAAGTTCACAAGTTGGTGTCAAGACTACAATACCAATCGTACATGTGGTGTCAAGAGATGACTTCAGACGTGACGAGGCGACCAACATATGCTGACAAGAACCATTTGATCTTATCATATGATGTTCTCATCTATCAGGTCCAACCTTGTCAATTGTTTTTTAATATGGTGAATATGTGATCATGTTACAAATCGGTATCATATCTCATACGTTTGATATCATGAAGATAAAATGGACTTGCATTTTTCTTCCCAAAAACTTTGTTAAAACTTCATTAAATCAATTGATATTAAAAACATCGATTGGGTTAATATTTTTAATATGGGGGAGAAAATGTGATTTAATATGGGATATTATCACAAATGGTTTGACTTAATGTGCTGGCTCATCCCGACATACGCGAAATGTTTTCGAATATCGTGGCATATGTTAAGGGGGAGCAAAATGGATTTGCATATCAAAAATGGATTTCATGGTGATTTATACTTACTCAAAACCCATTTATTTCACGACGATGAAGATTGTGGTGACATAAGGATGGTAGGATAGGTTAAGTCCTATGATTCTTCCAGAACCGGAGGAATCTTCCCAAGGACATTCCATAGCTAGAAATAGTCGTCCTTAGGAAAGTTGGAGAAAGATTGTGAACGTAGCTGAATGCCGACCAAGTACTTAAGTTAGCACTGGAACAATCACAACAAGGTGCTAGTTATGACGTATTGGTAAGCATTGAAGGGGTTGAAGAATGAAAAAGAATTGTAAAGATAAAGGGTGTAAAGAAAGAAGCCCTCCTTACAACTTTAGGCAGAAACCGGGTTAATACATATGCTATTGAGATCATTTTTAATGATGCTTGATATTGAAGATAAGACATCATGGACCCAGTGATGCAATGCACAACCCATCCCAGCTAACTCAGATATCTCTCAAAAGGTATTTGTTTTAATCACACAGAGACAACACGATATCTATTGATTTATTCAGTCCGAATAAATTGGTATTGAAATGGTGGCACTCCTCTCCAGCCTCCGATCACTAAAATCCAAAATGCACGATCGAGTCTAGAGCCATTTGAGATCATCAAATATCTCATTAGGACACACTTTCACATTTCCTTGCTTCTTCACACACTGTGAAAAGTAAGAAAGATCTTAAGAGTCCTACACAAAATCTTCGTGATCTTTCCTGAACATCCGAGTAATACGAAAGTATTTACAATGAAGATGGAAATCCTTCTTGAGCGAATATCAAAAATCTCATGGTAGGTGACTTGTGCGATTCTTTATGAATCAAACTTGTGATAACTGGAAAGCAACAGCTGTTTAATTCTTAGCTGAATCTAAACACGTTCCAGGCCTCTACGCAATATCTTAGTGATCTTGCCAGAACACTCAGAGTGATACCTTAGAGTTCACAATGATGAGTGGAAATCCTTCTAGTGTTAACCTCAGACAGCACTTGGTAGGTAACTTGCAAGATTCTATACGAATCAAGCTCGTGACAACTAGAAAGCAACGATGGTGCGGTTCTTAATTGAATTTCACTTGTTCCAGGAACATGAATTGACGGCTTCAAATCATGCGGATATTATTATCCAAATGATTCACTCTTTATGTTCGCAGTCAGCTTTGGACGGTCGAATAAAGAGAAAGGGTTTACCCGCGAAATCTTGTCAGGAAGTTACTTAATTGAAACTATCTGTCACGGGTACGATATCTAATATCGTCCAACGGTCTTCACCGATCGGAGGTAAAATGCTACCGAATTAGAATGAAATGTTCAAAGCCATTTCGTTCGTGTCTACTTATGTTGCGGAATTTGAAGACGGTGGAGTTGCGGGATCCAAGAAGAAGTCGTCCCCGCATGCTTTTACTTTATGCACTTAATACCTCATCAAATTCAAGAAAGCCTAAAAGTTAAGTCTTCCGCTGTATCGAACTCTGAATCTTTCAAGAATTACGAAGGTATAAGTATGTGGGACATGGTGTCACGAAGAGGCAAAGATCACAAGTGATAGATGCACGAGATCAAGGCAAGAGATTGATGCTAAAGATTGATATCAAAGATCACATCAGCATGTTCACCAGAAAAGAAAAAAAAAGAAAGACGAAGACTACGAGCTCAAGACAAGCATAGTATGCTAAGTTTATTTCATTATTGTAACTCGGGTAACGCCCTTGTTTGGAGTGACCTCCCTTAGAGGGAGATTGTTGGAAATACGCTTTTACGTATTTAGGAAGATTCGGTCACTCAGACAATATATTAAGCAGTAGCTCGTAGTCTAGATATCTTTATTAAACAAACAAAGTCAAGCCTAGCCTACAACATGTGTAGGCCGGCCCAACATTGTAAGCCCAAGCCCATCACAAGGCTTGGGTATATAAACCCTCTCCTTTGATGGAGAGGGTGTGTGGTTAATCATTTTTCACATAGTTCTTATTATGTTTCTCTCTCTAGAATTGTGTGTAATCCACCATCTTTCTATCCCTTTCTCTCTCTAAAACATAAGCAAGATTTACATATCATACAACAATGATTTGATCGACCGTTGTCCAAATCACAACATGCTCCCCGTCACTCTCATTGATACTTTCTACAATGGTCTCACTTTTCGTGATCGTGACACGATCAACGCCGCCGCCGGTGGTACTTTTATGAAAAGGAGACCGGAGGAGTGTAGAGAGTTGATTGAAAACATGACTACTCACCACAAGAATTGGGATTCATCCGCATCCTCAAGATCTAATCCGAGAGTCAATGTTTCATCTACTTCTTCCACCACCGACATGTCCGCCATGGAACGAGCCATTATCGAAATGAGCAAAAATATGCAAATTTTGGCTAGTAACCATACTCAACAAGCTAAAGCCGTTGCTAATTCTTGTGAAACATGTGGTGGTCCTCATTCTTACAATGATTGTCCTTCTACTCAAGGCAATTTTTGTGAAAACGTTAACGCGGCATACGGTACCTATCCCACGGGAGGCTATCAAGCTCGTCCTCAAGAAGACCGTAACTTGCTAAGTTATCGTTCAAACAACTATCTTGCACCACCCGGTTTTACTCCTCAAAACCAAAACCAACAACAAAGCTATAACCGAACTAACCAAACCCAACCTCGTGCTAACAATCAATATCAATCCCAAAGAAACCCATACCCACCTCAAGGAAATTCTCAAGCTTACCAAGCTCCACCTCTCAATCAACCAACGGCGTTGAATCAAGACATCGAGACGTTCATGAGGACTAATAGAGAGATGGTGACGAATCTTCAGAGTCAATTCATCAACTTGAAGGGTGACATGGCGAAACAATAGAGTGATATTCGAGCCGAGCTAAGGAATGACATGGCGAAACAAAGCAATGATATTCGCGCAGACATGAGAGACTCTTTCAGCACTCAAGCAGATAATATACGTGATATGATCGGTTCGCTCTTCCAAGGTAATCAACCCTCTTCTTCGGGTACTCTTCCGAGTAATACCGTTGCTAATCCAAGAGGGGAGATGAAAGCAATCACCACTCGTAGTGGAAAAGGTTATACGGAACCCGAGCTTCCTACACCTCCACCCGTGATTATGAACAAGGAAAAAGAGCAACTTTCCTCACCTCCTTTGCCTTCTACCCCCATTCCCCCACCACCCGCGATTGTGAGTGATCCTACTCCCCTAAAGCCTTCCTCTTCATCCGATATACCTTATCCTTCAAGGCTGAGGAAAGAGAAGCAAAAGAGCAAGGATGATATTCAAGTTTCAAACTTTCTTAAAATGTTTAAACAATTGAATTTTAACATCTCCTTTGCTGAGGCTCTCGCTCACATGCCTAAATATGCGAAGATGTTTAAAGATCTTCTTAGTGACAAGGAAAAGCTTCTTGATATTGCTAATACCCAACTTAACGAGAATTGCTCCGCGGTTCTCTTAAGGAAATTGCCCACCAAAATTGGTGATCCGGGTCGCTTCTTGATTCCTTGCAACTTCCCGGGAGTAGAGAATTGCATGGCCCTAGCCGATCTAGGTGCCAGTATAAACTTAATGCCTTTAAGCGTTTGGAAGCAATTATCTCTCCCCGAGCTAGTCCCCAACAAAATGACTTTGGAATTAGCTAACCGTACGGTTGCTTATCCAGTGGGGATAGCCGAAGACGTCTTTGTTGGCGTTGACAAATTCACCTTCCCGGCGGATTTTGTTGTCGTTGACTACGAGATAGATCCTCGTGTTCCATTAATCGTTGGACGTCCCTTCTTGAGGGCCGGTCGCACTCTCATTGATGTAGCCGCGGGCGAAATAATCATGAGAGTTGGTGACGACAAAATTGTCTTCAACATGGGTAAGATTTCTAAGCAACCTTATTCATATGAGAGTGTTAATGCTATTGATGTTCTCGATGAGGCTTGTGAAGAACACTTTAATGATGCTTGCAAAAGTAATCTTTCTTCTCTACCCAATGTTGAGACTGTTGCCTCAATTGCTCCGTCATGTCTATTTGGAGAAAGTGACTTTCTTTTGGATGATTTTGAAGCTAGCTTGGGTCCACTTGATCTTAAGTATGATGATTCTCCCACCTATTGGGAAGAAGACATTCGTACAATTGAGAAACTTCTCAATGAAGACCCTTTTTCTCCTCCTTCTCCTAAAGAGGTGACTAATGATGATCCATCGTTAGTTACACCATCTATTGAGGATCCTCCTACTCTTGAGCTTAAGGACTTACCTCCTCATCTCGAATATGTTTTCTTAGAGGACATTGATCAACTTCCCGTTATCATTGCTAAAGACTTAAAAGCCGATGAGAAAACTCGTCTCATTGAAGTTCTCAAGAAACATAAAAGAGCTATCGCTTGGAAAATCTCCGATATTGGCGGAATTGATCCTCACTTTTGCACACATAAAATTCTCATGGAGGACGACTTTAAACCCACCATTCAAAGCCAACGAAGGGTGAATCCTAAAATCCATGACGTTATCAAAAAAGAGTTTATCAAACTCCTTGATGCGGGCATGATTTACCCTATCTCGGATTCACCATGGGTTAGTCCCGTCCATTATGTGCCTAAGAAAGGCGGAATCACCGTTGTGCCCGATCAAAACAACGAGTTGATTCCTACACGTCTCGTTACTGGGTGGAGAGTTTGTATAGACTATCGCAAACTCAATGATGCCACGAGAAAGGATCATTTTCCTCTTCCTTTTATGGACCAAATGCTTGAACGTTTAGCGGGTAATGAATATTACTGCTTTCTAGATGGTTTCTCGGGTTATTTCTAAATACCCATCGATCCCCAAGATCAAGAGAAGACAACATTCACTTGTCCCTATGGCACATTTGCCTACAAAAGAATGCCTTTTGGCTTATGCAATGCCCCCGGGACTTTCCAAAGGTGCATGTTGGCTATTTTCCATGACATGGTTGAGCAAACCATGGAAGTCTTCATGGATGATTTCTCGGTCTTTGGGGATTCATTCTCTTCTTGCCTTGCCAATTTAGAACGTATGCTTAAGCGGTGCAAAGACACTCGCCTTGTTCTCAATTGGGAAAAATGCCATTTTATGGTAAAAGAAGGCATTGTGCTAGGACACAAAATCTCAAAAGCCGGTCTTGAAGTGGACCGTGCTAAAGTGGATGTCATAGCCAAATTACCTCCACCTTCAACCATGAAGGGTGTGAGATGTTTTCTTCGTCATGCGGGCTTCTATCGTCGCTTTATCAAAGATTATTCTAAAATCGCTCGCCCGATGACCCACCTCTTGGAAAAAGATACTCCTTTTATCTTTTCCAAAGAGTGTATTGAAGCCTCCAATCTTCTCAAGGATAAGCTAACTAAGGCACCGGTCTTGGTTACCCCTAATTGGGAGCTACCTTTTGAATTGATGTGCGATGCTAGCGACTTTGCTATTGGAGCGGTTTTGGGCCAAAGAGTGAACAAACACTTCCAACCAATCCATTATGCTAGCAAGACAATGACGGGGGCTCAATTGCATATACGACAACCGAAAAAGAGCTTTTAGCTGTTGTCTATGCTTTTGAAAAATTTCGCCCCTATCTTGTTTTATCCACCACCATTGTATACACGGACCATTCCGCGTTGAAGTACTTGATGACTAAGCACGACTCTAAGCCAAGACTTCTTCGCTGGGTTTTACTCCTTCAAGAATTTAACATTGAAATTCGTGACAAGAAGGGAGATGAAAACCTAGCCCGGATCATCTAAGTAGACTTGAGGATCCTTATCAAGGGGATCATCCGAACAAAGAGATCAATGACTCTTTTCCCCTTGAGACCTTAATGACTATTCGTGCCAATCTTGATGACACCCTATGGTTTGCGGACATTGCAAACTACTTAGCGGGTGGTGTTCTCATCAAAGGGTTAACATCCCAACAAAAGAAAAAGTTCTTAAACGATGTTAAGACTTACTTTTGGGATGACCATTTTCTCTTCAAACAATGCGCTGATTTGATTATTCGTCGTTGTGTTGACGGACCGGCAGCTTTAGACATTCTCGAGGCTTGCCACAAAGGACCCACCGGTGGTCACTTTGGTCCCAACTTCACCGCCAAAAAAGTGTTTGATTCGGGATTCTATTGGCCCACCATTTATCGTGATGCTCACGAAATGGTTAAAAATTGTGATGCTTGCCAAAGACAAGGCAAGATCACACATAAAGATGAGATGCCTTAAAATTTCATACAAGAATGTGAAATCTTTGATGTATGGGGCATCGACTTTATGGGGCCATTCCCTTCTTCTAAAGGAAACAAATACATCCTTGTCGTCGTTGACTACGTTTCAAAATGGGTTGAAGCAAAAGCTTTACCCACTAACGACGCAAGGGTGGTTTGTAACTTTTTGAAACATCTATTCGCTAGATTCGGTGTTCCTCGTGCTATAACCAGTGACCGCGGGACTCATTTTTGCAATGACCAATTCGCAAGAGTCATGGCTAAGTACGGTGTCAATCACCGTCTTTCCACCGCTTATCATCCCCAAACTAATGGGCAGGCCGAGATATCCAACCATGGATTGAAGCGAATTTTGGAACATACTGTGGGAGAGCATCGTGCCTCATGGGCCGATAAACTTGATGATGCTCTGTGGGCTTTCCGTACCTCCTATAAGACACCGATTGGTTGTACACCTTATCGTCTTGTGTACGGGAAAGCATGCCACCTCCCTATCGAGCTGGAACATAAGGCATACTGGGCCTTGAAGTGGGCTAACTTTGACATCAACAAAGCCGGTGATCTTCGCAAGATTCAACTCAACGAGCTAAATGAACTGAGGGATGAAGCTTACGAGAACTCATTAATCTACAAGGAGAAGACCAAGATCATCCACGATGTTAGAATTAAGAACCGAGAGTTCCACGTTGGTGATCAAGTCTTACTTTTTAACTCTCGGTTGAAGATCTTCTCGGGCAAGTTGAAGAGCCGCTGGTCTGGTCCATTCACCATCGCCAAAGTCTTTCCCTATGGCACCATTGAGCTTTCTCAGCCAAATGGGCCCAATTTTAAGGTGAATGGCCAACGTTTGAAGTTGTACTTTGGTGAGGACATCTCTCATGAGATGATTCCATCCCTCACCACGTTTCCCATTAACTAGTTTCGGGACCGAGTGAGGCTCGTGACTCGGTTACCAAAAACAAGCGCTCCTTGGTAGGCAACCCGATTATCTATCCCCCTTTTTCTCGTCTTTCATCCTAAGTGTAGGGGGAGATATATAGGTTGCTTGTGTTTGTATGGTGATGTGATTACAGGGATAAGTGCACTTTTGGAATCTTTGTAGAACCGTGCTCCCATGTTATCCGCAAATCCGGTTCTATCTCTCAACTATCGTGATTCAATTTTCTTCATACTCACATGTGAAATTGATCACTCTAGTTGTCTCCTCCTTAACTTGATTTAACCAACGTGCACAATGTCATAAGTGTAGGGGAAACTTTTCCCACATGCTTAAACATTGAGGACAATGTTTATATTAACTGTAGGGGAGACTTCTATCGAAGTTTTAAGTGGACTTTTCCATTAAAGTGCCTTCATTTAACCAGAAAATTTGATTTTTCGACATTTTTCAAAATTTTTAATCTATTTTGGCCTAGTTGTATAGCTGTATTTTCCTTTGTTATGGTTCTTTTCTTTCTTTGCTAGAATTAATTTTCAATAAAGTGGTTTTAAATTTTTCAAAGTCGTGAATATCTTGACTCAACCCGAGTTTACTTATCTAAGTTTACTCTAGCTAGTATCCTTAACGTGTTTAAGTCAAGTTTTGCTAGGCTTTTATATAGGCAACTTTAAAACGCGAAAGTCTTAACTCTCACGGGTTAAGAACAAGAACTTTTCGCAAGTTCCTATAATTGATCCTAGAGAGTCGTTTATCAAGGGAACTTTAGAATGCGATTTCTAAACTTGAAAAAGTCTAAGAATTTGCAAGATCCTATAGATGACTCGAAAACCCAAAACTTTGATTTAATTGGCTAAGCATCCACGAGTCTCATTCCTTGAGATTTTAAGCTGTGGAGGACGAGAGATGATAGAGTCAATTATAAGTTTGGTATTCTTTCGTGAATTTATGTGAGTTGATTATAAGCCTATTCTCCCATCGCTTGCTAATAAATTTATCTGCAATAAATAAGGTCGTACGATTTGAAAAGTTACTTAGCTTCTAGCCCAAGATCGTTTAAAAGTTGCTCGGTATTAATTAGAGTTCATAGCCAAGGCATAACTTATTGAAGCGGGATGCGAAGATTGGCGAGTCCGAAAAGGCCCTAACAAGGCATGAGGGCTACATTTTGTTGCTAAAGATCCAAAAGGGATGTGAAGAATCATTTATCGAAAATCAATATGAAGGATCGAGACACACGACGAAAAGAAAGTACTCCCCAAAAGATCATGGAGAAGTCTATCCAAAAAGGCCCTAACAAGGTATGAGGATAAATAGATCCAAGTCCTAAAAGGAGGCGGATCGTTGTATATCAAAGTCCAAAATAAAGATTGGATAAAAAATGAAGAAGTCGTGGTCCAAAGATGAAGAATCTCTCAAAACTTCAAGTGAAGAAATTCCTATTATGAAGAGAAGACCATAATTTCAAGAACGTCTCTCAAAGATTTGAAGTATGAAGTCGCTGCCAAATATCGGTCCGAGAAAGGTCTCAAATCGTGAAGCGAGTTATGCCAAGATATGAACTTTATGAGGTCCCGAGAAGCAGTTTTAAAAGATTTTGTCCTTTAGCTAACTATTGATTAAATCGTCCCACTTTGTTTTCAGCTTAAATAACTATCGAAATAAGTCAAACAATGCATCCTCGTGATCATTTAAAATAATATTAAAATATAAGAGATGCACCTAGGAATAAGGGAGTCTAAGTGAATAATTGGGCCACATGAGTTCGTGTTAGTTTGCTAACTTATAATAACAATGATCTCGTTTTTAAGCTTGGTATGGGGAACGTGAAACTTGAGAATGATGAACATTCATGACAACCTAAAACCCCAATGTAAGTCTTTGATTTCTTTACTTGTTTTGTTCTTTTGGTTTCCTTAGTGTTTAGAATTTAATAAAGGCCAAGGTGGGTTATTTATGATGAGAAATGTAAACCGTGTTTTAAAATTAATGCATTGCATGAGGGCATGGCAATGGTTAAGTGTAGGGGATTTGATAAGTGTGAAAACACCCATCCTTTTACCACTTATTGCTTGCTAAAACGAGACCAAAACGCGTATTTAATGTCATTTGTTTGGAATTATACGTGGTTTGTGTGTTTGTTGTGTTTTCAGAGCCAACCGGATAAATATTAAAGAAAACATGGGATTGCACGGGTTTTTTATCGAAGAAAAAGACGAAAGACGAAGTCTATAGTCCAAGAGATGCAAAAGATTTGAACTCAATGGGCCTATTTGAAGATTTATCGAAGAAAAGGACCAAAGATGGAAGATTTATATATGTCGAAGAACTCAAGTCTATTAAATGAAGAAATTAAAACACGAGATGAATTTATTCGTCGACAAATCCCGAATCAAAGTCGAAAATGTCAACTTTACTGAAAAGACGAGAAGACAAAAAGAGAGGAGAAAGCCCACTCACCAACCAAGCCAAGGCCTATAAATAGAGACCTCTTTCACATTTTTTTGAAGGAGTTTTTTATTTTTCCTGTTTTCCTTTCTCCTATTTCGTAGGAACACCAACACCATTAAGGTGTTTGGTGATTTTCATTTTTACTTTTTAATCCAAGATATTGTAAGTTTAATCTTTGCCTTTGTTTGTTTGAATCCTAGCTTTTAATATCATCTTTCATTTAATCTTGTTATTCCTTTTCTTCTTGATTCTTAAGTTCTAAGTTTTCATTTTGTTGATTTTGATCTCCAAAAACATGTGGGTTTTGTGTTTTTGTTGATTTGGTTTAAAGATTATCATTAGTAAATGATTAGTGGTTAGTTTGGTTTAAGTTTTGGTTAAAAACTTGGTGGATTTTGGTTTAAATTCGTGTTGATTAAATTTCCCTGTTCTTCGCACTTCTGTTTCATTTCCCCAGATTCCGAATGAACTAATCATTCAGAATCAAGGATTTGAACAAAGTATTCCGAACGAAAGGTTTCTGTTTAAAATATTTCGGATGAGCTGATCATTCCGAATGAAGGTTTCTTTTTAATTTATTCCGGACCAAGCAATTATTCTGAACCAGTGTTTTATCTTAATTATTCCGCATCAACGAAATATTCCGAACCAGCACTTCTTGTTTAATATTCCGAATGAAGCATTCTCAGTTTAATTATTCCGGATGAGCTTATATTCCAAACGAGTGATTTCTTTTGATTATTCCGAATAAATCATTATTCCGAACGAAGTCTTTTTATCATTTATTCCGAATCAAGCTCTTTATTCCGAATAAACGTTTTATTCCGGATCAGTGGGGTATTCCGAATGAAGCTACTTTCCGAATGAGTCAATTATTCCGAGTGAAGGAAATATATTCCGGGTCAACACTTATTCCGAGTCAAGCAAATATTCCGGATCAACATTTATTCCGAATGAAGGAGTTTTCCGAATGAAGGATATTTAGTTGAACATTCCGAATGAAGCAGTTTCTAGATTATTCCGCATGAGTTGGTTTATTCCGAACGAACCAAATATTCCGGATCAAGCACTTATTCCGGATCAACAGAAACATTCCGAATCAGTTGTTTTTCTAAGTTAAGGTATTTTACTGTTTTAAGTTTTAAGTTTAATCCAAGCCTTATTTTCATTCATTGCTTTTAGTTTATTTTTATTACTTCACGCACTTACCTTTTAAGTAGAAATAGATCAAAAGCTCCCCTTTTAGTTACCAAGAACAACAATTCCACTTTGAACCGTGATCAATTCGAGAAGATACCGAGAACGAAACAACGACAAATATAATTGGGTACGAGCAACACAAAGAAAGATCTTGCAACAAACCTTTTTTATTAACTAACCAAAAATCAGTTATTATCTGCTTTAATGAATATTTGAATGTCTGTGTGAAACAGCGGAAAAAAATTGATGTTGAAGAGTAAGGTAGCAACTACAACCGGTGGAGCTCCCCAATGTATATTCTAAATATTTATATGTGTGATGATTGATAATTTTGTATAACATGCATTTGTTTTACCTCCCCAAAGTGTTAAATATTTAGAACTTTAATACTATATTTAATAATAGTAATTGAGTGACTAATACTCACATGATCTTTTGTATATTTTCTGATGGTTTGAATTCTTGAAATTGAAACTGCTAAAAATTAAGTCATTAACACTTCTCATTTAATTCTTTGGGAGTAAATCTTTATAGATATAAGATATAAATCATAAGTACCTTACGTAACATATATATAAACTCTATATGTGTTTGACTGGTTGAAATTGACGAGTGGTGCTCTTAAGAGGTTTTAAGTTTGTTTCTTAAGAAAATGCAAAACAGGTCGACAATCTTAGTCACAATATATATATCTATATATATATATATATATATATATATATATATATATATATATATATATATATATATATATATATATATATATATATATATATATATATATATACTAATGGAGTAGAGAAGGCAAACGTGCAACAAGCTGCGCCGCTAGACCTTTTTGTATAGCAAACAAAGTCTATTAAATACAACGTTCGTGGATTTAGGAGTCAAAACATTACTATTCATAACACGTTGTATTCTCGTAAGTAGCTCCACCGACTCAGGTGCAAGGAAACCAAATGTATCAAACGCATAAACACGTGTTGATTTTCAACACATGCTTTCTCGTGTTTAGTCACTTTGCACGAGGCGGCTTTTATAGCAGCCTGACCCGTTGTAAAATCTCAACTGACTAGCCCCACGTAATATATATAGACTTAAAAATTACTTAGGGGCCGTTTGGTTCAAGATATTAAAATTCTAGTATATTAAAATTCCGCAGAATTTAAAATTCTTAGAATTTAAAATGCCTAAGGTGCCGTTTGGTTCGGGGATATTCAAGGATATTGGGGGATATTCAAAAGTTTTACATTTTAATATCCCCAAATATTGTGTTTGGTATAACCAATTAAGGAATTTAAAATTCCTTGAATTCCCAAAATGAGGGATATTAGAATTCCTCCAACGTGTGAGGAATTTTAATTTACTTGAAAATTATTTTTCATAAACTTTTTTCTTGTCATTATTATTTCGGTTTTTATGTTTAAATAAAAAATTATAAAACATTTTAAAAATTTATATAAAATTATAAAATTTATATAAATATAAGTAAATATTTATATAGAATTTTTTTATGAAATATATATATAATTTTTATAAAATTTATTGAAATTTCTTAAAAAATTTAAATAACTTTTTTATAAAATTAATGATTTTTTTATAAAATATATATAAATTTTTTTATAAAATTAAATTATTTTTTAAAAAATTTTAATGAATTTTTTTATAAAACTTATATAAAATTTATATAAATTTTTTATAAGATTTTTATAAAATTTATATAAATTTTTTTAAAACTTTATTAAATTTTTATAAAACTTAATGAATTCTTTTATAATATTTATATAATTTTTTTTATAAAATTTATGATTTTTTTTATAATATGCAAACTTTTTATAAGGTTTATATATATATTTTTATAATATTTATAAAAACTTTTTATAAATTTTGTATAAGAAATAAAATTTATATAAATTCTTATAATATTTATATATATATTTATTAGTTTTAAATAAAATAATTATATATTTTTTATAAAATTTATATAATTTTTTTAAAATTTATATAAAATGTGAAAATTCGAATTTTAATCTTTTAAATAGAAAATATATATAAAAAATATTTATTCGTTAATTGGTTCAACTTAAAATTAAGATTTCAAAAAATTATAAATTCTGCCAACCAAACAGGCTTAGGGGCCGTTTGGTTCAAGATATTAAAATTCTGGAATTCTAAATTCTAGTATATTAAAATTCCTCATAATTTAAAATTCTTAGAATTTAAAATGCCTAAGCCTGTTTGGTTGGCAGAATTTAAAATTTTTTATAATTTTTCATTTAAACATAAAAACCGAAATAATAATGACAAGAAAAAAAGTTTATGAAAAATAATTTTCAAGTAAATTAAAATTCCTCACACTTTGGAGGAATTCTAATATCCCTCATTTTGGGAATTCAAAGAATTTTAAATTCTTTCATTGGTTATATCAAACACAATATTTAGGGGATATTAAAATGTAAAACTTAGAGAATTAGTTTGATGCCTTGTATTTTTCTTGAATGCCAGCTTTAGCTGGATTGAGTTACATTTAAGTTTTAACAAGTGTTACATATGCGCAGCAGTGGTAATGAGTTAAGGTTGGCAACCAACTCCTTAGCTTATTTGATGCTTTTGTTCAACGACTTTGGAGCAATATAAAAAACGACTGAAATAAGTTAGGTTTTTGTAGATAGGTTGGAAAAAAACATGAACTCGACTTGGAAACCCGAGAACGCGGACTTTTTGAGGTCGGACTAGGGCGTGGCACGTTTTTGAGATCGAAGCGGGTTTTATTAATCGGGTTTGGGAATAAAGATAAACGCTCGTTCCGTCCCATTGCCATTGTTATTGTTAATACTCTAACGTAAAAGTAGAATTTTACGTATTTCTAACCTCTATACATGTGTTACGGTTCAGTTCTAGGGATTGTTGAGCTCCTTTTAGCAATGTCTAAAAATAGAAAAATGGAGAAACCAATGTTGTTTTTACTCTCGTTTAGGTCTTCGTTCATGAGATAAGCTAAATTAGCTAAAACCATACCTGAGTTCACGTCTGAACTGATCATACTTTTTTGTTGATTACGTACGTAAGTGTAAGAAACGCATTTAGGTGCAAGAACATAAGCTATATAATCACATAGTTTTAGGTAAATGACTAAGGCTGGACGCAACGCCGGTCGAGTGGATCGGTCGCGACCTCGATCGTAATCGGTCGAGCCGTTGTGACGATCGAATTGGCTCACTCGGTCGACCTATTTCGACCCCTCACACGATCGAGTATGAATTTCGAATAAAGGGAAAAAGTGTTAAATTTGCTATGTTTTTTTTTATGAATTTCGAATAATCTTTCCTTTATTTTTTTATTATTTTTTATTATATTTAATTAGTTATTATGTTTTAATTATATAAAAAGTTTTAAAAAGTTTCAAATTTTAATATATTAGGGTTGTTTAATTTCTCACAATATATATTAATTTAATTTTTAGTTAATTGATTTTACCTTCTTTATCTCCAATTAAATCTTTTTTAATCATTTTTTAACAATATTTAAGTATAAATATTATTTTAATATTTTTTATTTTATTTAAATAATTATTTATAGAAAAATTTATATTTAAAAAAAATAAAATAAGGTCGTTAAAGAAAAAAGATGAAATGGCAAAAAAAATTAAAATAGCACAAAATCGCTGTTGTGTACTGCCATTTCTACTACTACTCATGCACTTTTTCGAAACATAAACTCTCAATATAAACACCGACAAATTCATACCCATTCTTGTAGATATTTTAATACGAGCCTTTATAAAATTACAAGTGTATGTTTTCAAATGAAAAATTGAAAACATTTCTTCCTTTGAAGTGTATTAAATGATGGATGATAATTAAGACTCGGACCGGCTAAATCGGAGCCGGATACGAATGGGTCATTAAATTCCAAGGTTTAGGAAGAGAAAGAAGTCGATGAATTGAAGTAACCTAGTCGACAGCTGTTTATGACTTATTATAATACATATCCATATTTATAGTATATGAATAATCAATTCTTTTGATACATATTTTTTCTTTTAAATTTTTTTCTTCTTTTATTTCTAAACTAACTCACGTAAGAAATTTGACTGGAATTGAAGGAAATGGGTAGGGGTGTTTATAGGTTCAATTATCGGGTTTTATTCGGTTCGGTTAATTTTGGTTAAAAGTTTTTTTAAGTCAACCTATATATTGATTCAAACTTAATTAAAATTTAATTCAGTTAAAGTATAATTCGGTTCGATTCGATTCAGTTTTCGAATATATTCAAATTACACAATTTATTCAAAAAATATATATCAAGAAATATATATATGTATACAAAATTACAAATATATTTAGTCAAAATAATTATTTCAAATATAAAAAATATTTTTTAAATCAGAATAGTATTTTATTGATCTTTTTCTCTATATTAATCTTATATATATATATATATATATATATATATATATATATATATATATATATATATATATATATATATAGATTTTAGTTAAAGTAGTGTAGTACCTTATAGTTGTTAAAATGAAAAGTCTTTTAAGTTGTTAGATTAACTATTTATGATTAAGATGACATTAATTGCTTTAAATGATATTCAGAAATAAAATTAATTACTTTTTCATGTCATTAAAGGTGTAATAAGTGTACTTATTTTTTTAAATGACTATGAGACGAGTTTTTCTTTATGTACGAGTCGTTTTGTGTACGAGTTGCTCTTTGTGAACGAGTTGCTCATTGTGAACTAGTTGTTCTTTTTATACGAATCGCCTTTCGTGTGTGAGTTGCTCTTAGTTTACGAGTTGTCTTTGTGTAGGAGTTGATCTTCGTGTACGAGTCCTTGTTTATGTACGAGTTGTTCTTTATGTACGAGATGTTCTTTGTGTACGAGTCGCTCTTCGCGTAGGTGTACGAGTTATTCTTTTAGATGTATCATCTTGAATATATATTACACTTGTGTACCTCAAGAATATTTTGAAAAATAACTTTCTACATCATATCTAAATAGTGATGTATCATTTTGTTGTAACTACAAATCCAAAATAAGTAGAATACAAAAAATGCACATTTTTATGCATTGCAAAATGATTGTATCACAAATTACTAATCATAACCTTAATATATATCTTAAAAAGTCACTAAAAATTCATTTGAAACATATTTGGCTTTTATAGAAATTTAATGAGTAGTCAAACAATAAAAGAAGGCATTAAAAGTGTTATTATTGTTAGAACGAAAATTTCATTAAACATACATTTATTACTAAATTTATTTTATTTACAATTAGTCTTATCAAATCAAAATTAATAGATCCAACGGTTCATATCACTTTTTATTTTAATAATTTTAAGTATCTACACTACATTAACCTAACTCTATATATATATATATATATATATATATATATATATATATATATATATATATATATATATATATATATATATATATATATATATATATATATATATATATATATATATATATATATATATATATATAATCTTATTGATCTTTATATATACATAAATGTATAAAAATATTATTGTAAGGTATATAAATTGTACTTTTATATTTAGATTTTTTTTTGAGCAATTTATATTTAGATTAAAATACTTATTATATATATATATATATATATATATATATATATATATATATATATATATATATATATATATATATATATATATATATATATATATATATATATATATATATATATATATATATATATATATAAATATATATATATATATATATATGTATAAATTTGGTTTTCGGTTCTAATTGTCAAACTCATATCTAACTCGAAAATCAATTTGTAGTTCGGTTCGGTTCGGTTATGACATACAACCTGAATTCTATTTTTGATTTGATTCTAAGTTTGAATTCGATTTGATTTAATTTTCGATTTTCATGAGTTAAACTCAAATAATGAACACCTTGCTATTGCTATGATTGCTAAAATATTGTAATTAATGCATTAACATATCAATCCTTTCTATTAATAAATTATTAAATAATCATTAAATATCCATAATGTTATATAATTTGATTTTAAATATTCAATTAATATGATCATGCAAACGAAAGTTATGATTTTAATGCCTACTTGTCATTAATATAATGTTAAATAAATTAATTTAATGTATTTAAATCTTTAGTTAAGTTTATTAATTAGCTTAATGGTGGAGCTCTTATTTTTAAGTTAAATCATGTATGGGTATACTGGAGAGACTTTGTGAAATAAGAGATCGAGTGTCGAGTCTCGGCTCGTTTCACTCCGGGTATTGCTTCTCTGGGCCAAGAGAGTTGCCGGAGCTATTCCTTGTGAGGTGAATAATAGCTGGTGCCAAAAGACACCCGAGGTTAAGATGTTCCCGCCAATTTTCACCTTTCTATGAAATAACTAATGATTTAATGAAATTTACCACTCTATTTTTTTCTTTTTTTTTACTAATTGGACATTCTCGTGATTTTTTGTTAGGCTCGACGTATCAATCGACTTATTTCTCATCCCAAATTTTTGTTTTCACGTTTTTTTATGATTTGCTAACGATTTTTTTATTACATTAAAACGGCCTACATCTAAAAAAAAATATACTTTACGAAAATACACATAAAATGAGGACGGAAGGAGCATTGTTTCAATAATATCACTCTCCCACTGTAAACGTCTAGTTGATCGGTTAAAAGTAAACTTTTGATAAATAAATCATGGGGGTCCGTTTGGTAAAAGCTTTTCTAAAGTTTTTATAGAGCTGTTAGCTTTTTTGTTAAAAAATAATCTAATAGCACTGTTTGGCACACCATATTTATAGAGCTGATAGCTTTTTATTTTAATTAAATAGCTCTTAAATAAAAAGTCGTTCCATACAGCTTTTTAGATTGTCAAGAGCTGTTAAAGCTGTAAATTACTGATATAACCTCCAACCATATTGTAATTTATTAAAAGATGTCCTTTTAAGTAATTTTACATCTTACCTTTACAGTTAACAGCTAATATACCAAACATTTTTATTAAAATTAACAGTTTTTTAGCAAACAGCTTACAGTTTACAATGAACAGCTTACAGCTTACAGCTAGTTTTGCCAAACATAACAAATCCTAACTCCTAGCTAAAAGATCACTGGAACAGATGCTTATTATGTGAGGCTTGGGTTTTATAAAAAAGTCAGTCCGCATTAAAAAAAAATGCACGAGATCAAAATTTATCCACTGATTTAAACTTTTTTTTTAAGAAAATGAGGACGATTATGATACAACTTCCTAGTGTATGAAGTGAGGGATAAATATTTTGGACAAAAAGAACTCCAATTAGTAATTACATAACTTGAATGCTAGGAAGGTACTAATGTACAACACCCTATGCGTATGAAATATGAATTCATTGATGACCCTCATATCATTTAATGACTTTTAATTCTGCATTTAATATCACAACTAATTTAATATATTAATTTTGTGACAATTATGTCGCAATAAAAGATATACAACACCCAATGCGTAAGAAATGTAATGTAGCATTTAATATAAACATACAGCAGCTTTGAATACGTTGAATTGAATAATGTGTGTGTGTATACGAATCAGATGAATCAAATATGATCACATCAGTATTGAACTAGATAACAAATACCAATGAATATTCAATCCTTCACATAATAATATATGACTCTAATACGCGTTTACATATTTTCGTTAATAAGTTTAGAGCTAGTAATTTGTAAGCTAAATAAACAAAGATGTTAGCTATAGGCTTATAGTCGGTTCATTTCATCATCTTATAAACCTTTTGGCTGAAAATCATGAAATAATAATCAATTTTTAGTTTTGTTTTAGTTTAGTCATTGTTATTTTTTTTTTAAATAATAATTAAGTTTGAAAACTGTTTCTTTCAGTCACTCAAAGTTTTAATAATGTTTTATTATTATATAATTTTTATGTTTTAGTGACTAAAATTAAACATTTTTCAAATTTTATTATTATTTTATAGTTGAGTAGTTAAATTCAGGGGTGGGTATAATGTAATGGAAGTGATATGTACATCACACAAAATGATATGCACACCACAAAAATACATATATAAAAATACATATATAATATTATACTATATACATCACACATGTGATTTTGTGGTGTACACATCACTTTATGTGGTGTGCATATCACCTCCCATAATGTAACATATAAATATATTAAATATAATATTTTTTAATAATTACATAATAATAGAACAATATTGAAAATTGAATGATATTTATGACTAATTTAAAGTTTGAGTGATTTAATTAATAATTTGTTATTTTTATATATTTTTTTAGTTATGTTAATTAAACAAGATTTATTTTCATAAAAAAATATTATTCTTATAAATAAATAAACTTGTGTTTTGATTAACTCTCGTAAGGATATTTGTAAACTTTAAAAAAGTGAGCTAGTGTCTCTCATGTTTAGCCTTTAGCCCTTTACATTTAATACTATTTAAGTAGCGTTGGTTTAGTTCTTTCTATTGATTATCTACTTCTACACAAGGAAAAGAAATTCAAACACTGCATTTTGATAAATCATCGTCAATCTTTTTCACATATCTATAGCTATAGTACAAATTTAGAGATAAACTTGCTCACGTCAAAGTTCCAACTTCCAACAACAAGAAGTTTCAAGTGAAAATGTTAATTATAGAATGACAAATATATTTTAAGTGTAAGGTTATTTTCACAACTAATAAATGTAAAGAACTGTAAGAACCACTTTTATACTCTTAATAATATATATGTATTTTCATTATTATGTTTAAATTAACATTTAATAAGTGTTTTATTGGTTATAAATCCGATTATAATGAGCGATATAAAGAGTGCACATGTGTTTTCATATTATCCAACGGATACATACAAAACAAATACATGTGCATGATCCTAGGATACATGTTCCTAGTGACCTACGACAATAAAAATTCATATATTTCTACCTAATAAACTAACCCAATGAATATACATGTGCATTTTAAGAGTAAAAAGGTGATTCTCGCAATTATATACATTTATTTGGTTATAAAAATAACCTCACCCTATATTTTAAACATTAGAAAATTATTTGTTTTATATGATATGATGTACAATTGTTTATACAAGACGTACAAGATGGAAAACCTTGTAGTACTTAAATTTGGTGATAAATGAAAAAGTTGCCGCAACAACTTGAATGCTAAACATTAAATGTTGTTAACTTCCTTCTTAAGCATGATGATCCGCACACGTCATGTCTAATATCCTCTTTCCATATTATAATAGTAGTCATATTAATGGTATTCTAAATTTGGAGTCAAACTTTGAATTTACTAGCCTCTTCTCTTTATGAAGATGAAAATATAGTTCCGTATTTTGAGTCACAGAAATATAGACATGGAATTATGGATTGTATACTCGTGTGTCAAATGTTCTTATAATCGTCATTTTCTTTCAGATTCTAAATAGAAATTCTTTCTACAAAATCAGTTTTCTTTCTAGTTATGAGTAGATGTGAGCATTTTAGACGATCGATTGAATCTGATCTCTAAATTGAATCGGACAACCGGAGTGAATCGAACTAATCGAATCGAACGTATTTTGGTCTGATACTTGGTTTATAGTTTTCGCCAAACTCGACTTTCGGTCTTGTCAACTTATAAAAACAATCAATTATGTTTAATAAGATTAGACCGGAATGAAGATGTTGAACCGGATTGACTCGAATAGAACTATTTCTCTTTGATATTATAAACTATTTTGATCTTGATTTGGTCTGATCTTGTTCTAACTAGTTTGATCTGATTTTGAACCGATCCTCACCTATGACAAAACATTTTCGATCATATTAAATACTTAAATTAACTTGAAAAGATGGTATTAAAAACAAAGTTAATGGTAGATTAGGCATTGGGTCCTTAAAAGAGAATGGTGGATTAGGCATTGGATCCTTAAAAGCCTATAATTGTGCGCTCCTGATGAAATGGTGGTGGAAACTTAATGATGGTAACAACAACATCATATGGAAGAAGGCGATCAAAGAGATTCATTGTCTCCATCACAAAGTTGTGCATCACCTTTCTAAACATAACTTAACTGGAGTATGGAACAACATTGCGAAGATGGGGGACGTTTTCTGTTTTGGAAGGATCAATGGTTAGGCGACACACCACTACATATCAGATTCCCTTTACTGTATGCAATTGAATCAAATAAGGAATGCTTGATAAAAGACAGGATATCCAACAACGGATATTCTTGGTACTGGAACAACAACCTAGATAATGCAACCACGATCCATGAATTTTGTGACATGTTACACCTTATCGCAGCTACAAAAATAAAGCTCTATCCTGATAAATTGGTAAGTAACTTGTCCCCCGATGGAAGGTACATGGTGCATCACGCAAGAAAAATGATTGACAATAAAAACACCACTATGGGATACCCTAAAATGCCTTGGGTTAAAACTGTTCCGCCCAAAGTCAGTTGCTTTGTTTAGAAGGTTGGTCTTGGACGTATTCCCGTAGCTAAATGTCTCAATGATAGGGGCGTACATATAGATTCCACTCTCTGTAAGGTATGTGGAACACATGAGGAGGATGTTGATCACATGATTGTTCTATGCCCCAAAGCTGCTGATACCTGGCGATGGATATTCAGATGGTGCGGCATACCGCTTCCTTTGCTTTCTTCAGCAAAAGGCATCCTTGAGTTTGGAATAAATTGGGGCAACTGCCCTAAAAGGAGAAAGATGTTGTTAACTATAATATTTGGTACCATGTGGGGTATTTGGAAAGCGAGAAACGATCTCTTATTTAACAAGATTCATAAGACATTCGCAGCGATAGCAGGAGAAATCATTTTCACAACATTCTTGTGGATCAAACATAGGGGCAATCATTCATGTAGTTGGATTGATTGGAAATGTAATCCTTTTTCTGTTTCTTTGTAATCCTTATTTTCTCCTTGCCCTCCCTTAGTTTCTTGCTAAGTCGATGTGCTTAATAATATTTGCCGTTTCCAAAAAAAAATTGTGTTTTTAAAAAGTACTTTGTTAATCAATGTTTATTGAGCAAAGGTTAGTAAGTAATAAATGAATATAAAATTTCAGATTAACATTAAAATGCATTAAATACATATTAATTCTATTAAAATTAATGTATATAAATAGTAATTTATAAGTTTATTTAATATGTATTTAATTTATTTTAATATTAATTTAAAAAATTTATGTTCATTTATGGGTTTTGCTAACAACCACCCATATGATGTTTTTTAACCATGCCTTAATTACATATGTTTCTAAAATTAAACACAAATTTCTAAATATACATGATTTTAATATATATATAAGGTAAATGAATTTAATTAAGGTATGTATTAATATAAGTGACTTAATATTTGGAAATGTTTTTAAATTGTGGTAAGCTTACAAAACACTCATTGAGTGATTGTTAGCAAAACCCTTCATTTATTACCGACTAACATCTATCTAAAGATCGAATAACAAAACCTTTCTAAAAAATTCGATATTAAAGCAATAAACTCCTTTGAATTTTTTTCCCAATATAAAAGTCTTACTAATTGAAAGCCGTAGGTTACTTGAATTTTGTGCTAGAGTTAATTAGACGTTGTACGAACTCTTAAGTTTTAAGCTAAATTAATTATTAAAATAATAACATGGCTGGGTACTATTTTTTTCTACAGTATCTTTTTTTTAAAAAGAAAGATATATGCAAGCACACATTTTGCATGGTCATCAAAAATCCAAATATAGAACGTCTAAATTTAGTCAATTTTTTTAGCTGCTAACTTTAGTCGGATGACTCTAATATTATATAATATGTATATATATAATTTCACATTTTTTGAAACTTATCTCCAACTTTGACAGAAAACTCTTTCATTATAAATTATTCAAGACTCAGAAAGGTGTTTGATTTGATGATATGAGGTTAGGGGATTGACTTTTCTTATCATTTAACTATTTGGTTGGTTAGTTTTTAAAACCTGAAATGCAACTTAAATTTTCTAAGCATGGTGGGTTTACGTAGTAATTATCGGTAAGAACCAAAGGATCAAGTGTGATTAGAGACATAAATTTTTTGAACTTTAATATAATAGAGTTTGATTTTTTTTTAACTATATACTAATTAAAGAAGACAAAAAAACACATTTTTGTGGATCGGGTGTATTTAAGATATATTTGAGAAAAATCAATATTTTTTTAAAAAATTAACATTACGGCGAAAAAATTCATAGGTGTCCTGGACACCCGCGGGACACCTCCTGGCTCCGTTCCTGCCCCATTAGTTCTATAAAACGCAAATCATGAATTTTAGTTATGATGTTTCGTCACTTACCAAGCCAAAATATATTAGCAAAAAACTGTTGGTGAAGGATAACGATCGAACACCTTTCGTAGTAGATATTCTTAGAAAAGGTTGTTTTTTGCATTTCAGTCTATACGATAGCTATCGACAACTATTCATGCATTTCCAAATGTAGCACATTGTTTGTTAACATCGAGTTTTCACTCGATGCTTCTAAGCCAAGCATAGAGTTTTCATTCGATGCATTTCCGACAAGTATTCAAGTTATTACGTTTCTAGTATGCTAAAACATAAAACAAAATTATGATCATTAAATAGGAAGCTAAGACGAAACAAAATCGTAACAAAACTTCTATGAGACTAGTCCAATTTTCGTCTCCAAACAAAAGATAAATCTAACGAGTTAAAGGGAAAATGTACGACCCTAAACGTGGGAAATACCTAAGACCGACGTTAAATAGTTTGGAGTGATCCTTTTGGTTGGAGGCACATGTACGTTTTAGGATCCTATATGCCTTGTGATTAATGTTCTAAAGTGTTGGTATTAAAGATAGGCAAAGGTTTTGTCAAGTTGTTTAACATAAAATTCATGCTCCATTTAACACACATTAACTTATGTTACCAAACCTATATCAACCCTACAACTCTTTTAAAGGTTGGTTTAATGCATAAGTGTGTTCAAAGTCTCATAAAGGTTACCAAACCTAAAAATGTCAAACAAGTTCATCAAACTTTCAATAAATATCCATTAATAAACATTGAAAATATAACATATATACCCTCAGTATCCTCCTAATCTGTTGTCTAGTCAGTAAATTACTTTTACTAATAACCAAAAAATAACATAATACCCCCTCAGCCAACATACTTTGGTAAAAAAAACTTAACAACATATGAGTTCCTCTAATGTTAAGTATAAATAGTTATGGAACCCGTGCAAAATGATTTTGCACGGATATAAAAGACGAAAGCGGCAGGAAAGGCGTTCCAAGAAATTGGTACATCCCTTTGCCAAATCAATAAAGCCCATAGTGAGTTCTTATGTCTCGAAAAATAATTATTGGTTCTTATTATAAATTCAAAAAGATCATCTTGTAAGAACCAATATCTTTTATGCGAGATAACGTGACTAGGCACATTCGACTCAACATTAGTGTTGCTGAGTGTCCTTTAGGCGTCTTGACTTATTCTGGATGCGAAAATATTCATTTTTCGCACCCTCTGAAATTTTAAATTTCATATTCATAATAAAAAGCGAGTGATTATTCCGCAAAAATATATCCCTAAAACTGGTATAACTTCACATCTGGAAACTTTAGATGACCTTACTTAAACTTTTACATTTCAAAAGGCCACCAAATGAGACATTAGATCCAAACAGATCAACATTTTTCAGATTTAAGTCAAAATTCTGCAAAGTAAAAGATCACCGAATACTTCAGGTCTTCCTAATTAAGACTACAAGCACAAACTTAGGTTTCCTGACACTAAACTTAAATCCGCAAGTAGAACCTAGCACTTACAAACTCTGATATGTATTGACATAAGATGAATTACATTTCGTTATATATCTCTGTTTGATCCACGGCGTCTTTGGGGACTTCCTTTGTTGTCTGTTTTGATTTTCCAGTTATGGGAAGATCGTTGTGCGGTCACAATGCCATCATAGTATTTGGAATCAAGCTTCTTGTCGTTCCATCTTTTGACAAACTTTGCAAATAGTTTACGTGCAGACTCTGATGAAAGATCTGAGAAGAAGGTGTCCTTCTCGTCTTTCAGCCAAGTGCAAAACTCGTTGTTCTTCAAGAAATAGTCAGCATCTGTCAGCTCCTTGAAATTAGATATCTGAAAAGTCGTAGTCAACACATAAATTATACTCCCTTGGAGGCAACCAATTTGACCCATTTACTTATCAAGGAGTTGGACAATCATAAACGAATACACCCTGTTCAATAAAACCCATTTATGTTTGATCAAAAATTAACTCAATAGAAAATGGGTCGATCAAGGCGTCAAGCATGAAGAAAGTTTTCCTAAGTGTACTCTTTATGCATAAAATCTCTTGAATAATATTATTAAGGATTTTAATTATTATAGAAGTATTAATAGCTTTTGTAATCAACTAATCATACTTGAAGAAAACCTAGGTATTTTAGACATAAAGTCGGTTGGACCAACCCGACTTGTATTAACCCATTACCCAAGACATCCTCCCGGCCCACTCCCATATTACAGCCTCCAGGCCAAAGACTGGGTATGCCTCTAGCCGTGAAAATCTCATGGATTTCTAAATCTAAGATTATGTAGTGTAAATGATTTTTTGAGTAGTACAAGCATCAGGCGAGACTTACCTCACGACGCTCATGTTTGTGGTGTTTACTTTTGTCTTTTCTCTTCTCTGATTTCCCATCTGAATGATCATTAAAATTTTGGTTAGCACAAACAATTAGAAAGAATAGTTAGCTTGATAATCAATGGATATGAAGTTTGAAATAATGCAAAGCATGTATACATTTTTTTGTCCGTTATTAGTGGAGATCTAGCTCACAGAAGATAACCTTACGTAGTAAGTAGATTCCTGGTCAGAGTGGGCTTGTCAGTTTATGGACCAAAAAGGATTTCAGGTTCAAAGGTGTCATGCTAAAGAGACTCGAAATGGTCGGGTCACATATTTATGTCCAAGTTTTTGAACCTTCTAATTATGACTACAAAAAAAATGATATTGAAAGACTTTATTAGAATCTAATTCTTTCGAAAGACCAGTTTAAGTGGTTGTACACATCAAAACTAGACTGTTTAAACTGTCGCATTTCAACCAGATAACACGTTCCCTTTTTAACTAAAGATATATAATTTGACCCGTTTTGAATCAAACACAGCCCACACCGACCCATTCACGAGTATAGGTAAAGTTGCCATCTCTAGACTTAGTTAAGTAGAGTGTGTTTCCCATATGAATCTCAATCTAAGCCCTAGAATTTTCAGATGGTAAATGCATTGCAACGCAATCAAATATGTCCTAAGCAAGATCAAACTATCCATAAATTATTGAAATAACCCTTGATAACAAAGATCGAATTTAGAGAGAAAAAAAAAATTCTTGTATGGCCACGGAGGTTCACCTGCAGCGACTTTGGGTTATCCGAAAAGATGATCATTTTGAGATTAATAGACTAGACTCAACTTGAAAAGATTACACCAGCAATTTGTTTAGTTTGTGTGAACGGCACTGTTTAGCCTATTAGAAAGCATTGCATGTTTAAGAAACTGTTTAGCCTCATAATAAACAAAAACCAGAATTAAGAAAAACTAAACATGCGTTTTATAGTTAGTTTATACATTTTTTGGATTGGATGGTTAGCTGAAAAAAGTTAACCAAATGGGATAAACATGTTGAAATCATCAATGGTAAAAAAAAGTTTGCCGAAAGCTGTGTGAACAAACCTGACTCAGTTTAATCATATTGTCTCGTACTCTCGTTCTTGTTATTTTTGTTATTTATATGTAATATTGCAATTCTTGGTTATGCTCAACATGTTTTGATGAAGGTTGATGGGGGGCACTATTTAAACAGATTACATCCAATGTAATGTCTAATTGTTATTGAGAAACTTGTTGCTATAGCATATATGCATCTCCTACACGTACGCTTGTTGCAATAGCCTATATGATTCTCGTACATGTACACTTGCCGCTATATGCTTCTCTTAAACGGTACTCCTTCCCTTTTGGTACCGGTATTCCCGTTACTGGAACCGATACCGGTACCAATATACCCTCGGTTCCGGGATCGGGACATCATATTTTGGTCAGGAAATACGGTACTTTGTAAACGGTGCTGGTACGGTACCAAAATGGTACCGTGCTCATCCCTAGTTTGTGTAGAATATCACATGACTCTTCCCACATTTTACAGCAATCATAAACACACCCATATTTGAGTGACACATAAGCGAATAGGATGCAGACAGTCACACCCCTACCTGTGGGTAGGGGGACTGCTTCCATAGAGACCGCTTGCAAGCGTGTGTGTATGTGTTTGTGTGTGAGTGTTTGGTTTATAAAACTAAAACTACTCACAATACGAGTAGAGATATGAATATAAGCACAAAACACATAAAAGGATAGAAGCATGTGAGAAATTTTGGGCTTATAAGCATAAACAAGTCTACGTACTAACTACTAAGGGATGCGACAAAATTTGTAGATTTATATAACTATGATGTCTCTGTACCTAAAAGAAGAGGAAACTAACATCGTCTAGAAAGCCTAGAAGAAACTAGCTATGAATCTCGATAGTCGATACATAAACGCAGGGGGAAAATACATACACATGTGGCTACTGACACGTTCACTATCTATGAGTCTATATATGTAAAACCCACAAAAGCTGCAAAAACAAATATGTCCATTTGTGCACCCTCTTTTGTAAAAAGAAAAAAGAGTTACTGAAATTTCCAGAAGAGTTAGTATAGTGAACATAAGGATAGACCCCGTCACCCACACCATAACTGAAAGACATGTTTGTGTTAGCTATTCATCTATTTTTTGCGTCTAAGATCATCAGGATAATAAGAGATTTTCCTTTTAACTCTCCTGCTACATGAATCCCTCGTTTCTTGGTTGGAAATTTGCTTGATTGTCGTCATACTTATTCTTATATTTGTTCAAGAACACAAGTTATAGTAAGACAAAGGCAAAGAGATTGCATATATTCTAATGCTTACCTTCTTTAAGCTAATGAGCGTGTCTGAATATAACATATTGTTTCTGGTTAGGTGCTTATTTTGGTTGGGGCTAGCTATGCAGGTTCAAATATGCATTTTATGATCTGCTTATTTCAAAGTGCTAATTTGACATGAAACTAAAATCACCATCTATAGCCTCGTATCTAACCTGATTGAATAAAAGTTTAAAACTGATACGAGTATATAACCGACAATTTTCACCAATAATTCTTTATTCGGTCTTAAGAGTGTCTTGGGGATTGCTTACTCTTTCCTGCTTATGCTTCTGCAATACGCAGCTTAAAAATAAGCAACTTAACAAAAGGCGTAAGGTTTTGGTTAGAAATGAGGGTAAAAATATACTTTATATCTCAAGTAAGCACCCTGAAGTAAGTGGGGTTTTTTTTTTTTTGAACAAAGAAGTAAGTGGGTTCAATCTTTTGCTTATTTAGCCCTAAAAGCATACACGCAGAAGCAGTTTGCAATATCCAAACTACTTATCTGCAGATTGCTTCACGCTGCTTATCTGCTTCTGAAGTAAGTGGGTCCAATCTTGCTTATTTAGCGTACTCGCAGAAGCAGTTTGCAATATCCAAACTACCTATCTGCAGATTGCCTCAAGCTGCTTATCTGCTTCTGCATTGATCCAATTACATGTTTCCTAAAGCTTACTTTTCGGCTTATGAGCTTAATCTGATTCCGGGTTAGGATTGCAATCGAGTCAAGCCAAGCTCAAGCTTTATAGGGCTCGAGCTTGGCTTGATAAACAATTGTAGGCTTGAGCTTGCCTTGATAGCTTTAACAAACAAAAACCATAACTCAAAACCAAATTCGTTTCATTTAACATTATTAAAACCAAAAATAAGATAATCGTACAGTCTTTGTTTCAAAATGCGTTTTGCGATCCAATGCGATTAAGGTCCCAAAGGCCATTGCGTGATGTGATTGCTAAAGCAATTACAACACCTTCATATTAAAAGAGTACAAAAAGTATTTATATATATTGTATTCCACCAAGTACCAACTAAATGTAATAAATTTATTAAAAAAAAATTTTAAATAGGATGAGCTAAATTATAAGTTTAATCAGAGTTAGAAATCTTTCTAAAATATATTATTTATTTATGAAATAAGTCCTTATAACTAAGTTAATACTCAAATTAACCATAAGTTGCTTATATGAATTCATCAATAAAAACACATTTTCAATAAAGCTTGAGCTTGATATATGTTTCAAGCT
This sequence comes from Glebionis coronaria, assembly GCA_025667525.1. Classification (NCBI taxonomy): domain Eukaryota; kingdom Viridiplantae; phylum Streptophyta; class Magnoliopsida; order Asterales; family Asteraceae; genus Glebionis; species Glebionis coronaria. Next base: position 101,943,352 of record CM046876.1, on the reverse strand, counting down.
ATTTTTTAGGCTTGATCTTGATAAAAGCTTGGCTTGATCGAGCCAAGCTCGAGCTCAAGTTGCTTGATAAAAGCTTACTTGCTTGCAGCCCTATTCCGAGTTATATTTCATAAGCTAACTTTTCCACCTTATTTTGAAGACTATAGGCTTATAGAAGCTTAACATGACATATTAAGCTTATATAAGCTCCCATGGGATTCAAGCTAAGCTGAAAAAATACGAGCTTACAAAATACAGCCCGAAATCAAAAACGATCATAAGCTGAGAAGATTAAACTTAAAGGGGTGTTTGTTTCAGACTTTGGGCTTATATGTGGGATATGAACTTATTTGTGTTTCGGCTTAAGTTTCATAAGCTCCAATTTTGTGGCTTGTGAGATGAAATAATTTTATTATTATATGATAAGCCAAAAAGTTTGAAAATAAGGCGGAAAATGGGGGCTTATGAAATATAAGCCGAAGCAGAAAAAGGTCATAAGTATATAATAAGGTTAGGCAAACACTCGTATGACATATTAAGCTTGAAGCTAATCCAGAAAAACGGATGTAGGGAACATAATAAGCTGAAATCAAATAAGTGCACACAAACACCCGGTAACTTGAATCAGTTTGTTTTAATTATTTCAAACTCTAAAAACAGAATAAAAAAAACAAAAAGTAAACCTTTAGCAGTGGAGGAGGATGATGATTTACGAGATTTATTATGGTAAGACTCTTTGTCTGAGCTTCTATGTCTTTTCTTCTTACCCTCTTCATCTACAAATTAAGCATCATCATAATAAGCACTAATTAAATAAATATATAAAATTGTAGCTGATGAAAAGAGTGATAAGTGATAATAACCTTGTTGTGGTGAAGATGATCGTCTTTTCTTTGAAATCCGGTCGCTTCCCATTTAGACAGTCGTTTCAGTTTCCGCCCCCAAAAAAAATTAATGAAAATATTAAAACAAGGGTATATTTTTACTTTATTTAAAAGTTGCAATTGGGTCATAAAAACACGCGGTCCGAGTAAGATCCATTAAAATAATTGCTTTATATTTTAATCGAAAGACGACGATTGATACGACCCTCTCGGGTAGTATCAGGATAGGGCACCATTTTTAGCGGATCTTGGCTTCTTAAAAACAAAGACTAGACATTTATTGAACATTAACTTTAATTAACTTGATTGATTTGATTGATAACAATAAGACGATATTTATAAACCTAACAATGAGATCCTAAAACATTAGAGAGATAATACCGCTCCTCTCATCCGAAGCCCTAGCGTGTCATTCCCCACTCCTTCGAATCCACCTTACCCTCAAGGTAATGTTTTGAAAAGAACTCTTGATTCTGGGATCCTATATCCTAATCATACCGCACTCTCGTCTTTCACTAACACAATTCTCCAACAAATAGTACTCCAACAAAGATAGTTCTCCAATACGGTTTGTTCTCCTACCATATTTTTTCGCCAACCTTCTACTACGGCGACCAACACCCTTTTTCCTCTTTCACCTTCCATTGCCATGGACAAAACACAACATCCCCATGTCGTAACACTCATCATTTTTTTAAAATTCACCTTACCCTCAAGGTGATACGGAGAATTTTTCGATTAAAAATTCGTCATCCGTTCTCCTATAGCCTCGTTACCACCCACAGGAATGTACATTGATAATGTGTTGGTAATGTAAGCCAATGACACGTCATTATCATCCTCAATCGTGAAGCCCTAATACGAATCACTAACTAAACCCTTATGAACAATAACTTCTTATGCGACTTCTCGTTCAATTGCGGGCAAAACTTCCGATGTTGTAGTAAAATCATATGCTTTCTTTTCAATTGTCTACTCTGTCTCTACAAACTCCCTCGACACAAGCCTCTACTATACGTGCTAAGTAGAAAGCTTCACCTAAAGTTGTTGGTTTCGAGTATGACCTCAACAATTCTAGTTGTAGTTTCAATTTAAGTCCAAATATATAAAACGAGGCAAGTAAACTTTCAGAAATACATGTAACTCGAGTTATAAGATCTTTAAACTCACTCAGATATTCGTTCACCATACTCATTTGCAAAAGCTTAGATAATGCATCTTTCGCGTCTCGCTCGCTGTCGCCACCCGATGCCATGAATCGTACTAAAAAAATAGATTTTTCTTTCACTGATGAACAGTACCATTCCGATAAACAGTAGAAACCCGATAAATAGTAGCAGTCTGATAAACAGTTCCAGTCTGATGAGCAGTAACAGTCCGATGAACAATACAACCTGATGAACAATATCTTCGAATGAACAGTGACGGCGGATGAACAGTACCGCCTGATGAACAGTACCCGTTCGATGAACAGTGATCTCGATGAACAGTATTATTATTTTATTTTTATTTTTTATTAGAACCCTAGATCAAAAACACTCAACGAGTTGAGGGCTCTCAATGAAAGCAACAATTGATACGACCCTTCGGGTAGTATCGGGATAGGGCACCACTTTTAGCGGATGCTGACTCCTTAAGAACATGAGAAGACTAGACATTTGTTGAACTTTAACTTTGATTAACTTGATTGATTTGATTGACAACAATGAGACGGTATTTATAAACCCAACAATGAAACTCTAAAACATAAGATAGATAGTAATGGCCTATGTTTGATTTGCCTCATCCGAAGCCGGGGCGTATCATTAGGGATGTAAGTGACGAGACTGCTCCTGATCGTGACCTATTTGAGATCGACTTGTAAGTTATTCAAAATTGATTCGATTTAATTGAGTAGAGTTTTGAGCTCGAATTTTGGTATTCGAGTCGAGCTCGAATTTTGGTATTCGAGTCGAGCTCGAGTTTGACAGTACTCGGCTCGATTCAGCTCGTTTACACTTCTAACGACGATCCATTTAACCTGTGTATATACATAAGTTGAGTATTAAATATGCAATTATACGCGGATTGTCTAAATAGGCTACACATGTTGAATATGTTAAACGGGGTTCAGACCGATGACCGATTAAACCAGTTTTATCTAAAAAAAAGTTGGTAAATTACACAGCTTAAACATGTTAAACTGATTTGTGAGTCTATTTAACTCGTAATTTAAAAAAAATAGTTAACAGATCGGTCTACTTAACCAATTTATCAACTTGAACGTGTTTAGTAACGGGTTAAATGGGTTGAGGCACTCACATGTTTGAATTTGAGATGGAGACTCTTTTTGCTATCAAATACTGTAAAATACATGTGAAAAAGCCTTACTAGTATCATTAGAATATGTAATTATTTATTTTGGCATCAATGATGCAACTAGATGAAAAAATCAGCTTCCAGCAAGATCAATGTTAACTCATGGCGCGTGCTAAAAAAATGCTGTACCATTTACCAACTATGTAACATTTGGTGCCAGTGGCACCAATTTTGACTCCACAAGATGTCCGGTTAGTGATTCACCTCTCGATAACTCAACATCTTAGTATCAATTGCCATGTTGCTAGTAACTTAATAACTTTGTTTCGATTCTTTTGATTTCACTAAAGCTGGTTCTTATTTCTTTCAGATGGTATCTTTTGATGCAGTTTCAGACCAAACAGTCCTTAAGTTTATAAATCAAGCTCTGAAATGGCCATCTTTATATACTTTAACAGATTAACAGATGAATAAGTTCAAAGTTTAGAAAAACACCTCTGCTAAATAAAAACTTCATAAGATAATGGGGGCTTATCAGCCAACAAAATCATCTACCATAACGTTAACAAACATAATTGTGTCTTAAAAGCATAACCAAAGTAACATGTTCAATAAAAAACTTAGTCGACCTCCTCAATCTTAGGGCCAGCACCGTTTGCACCAGCAGGAACATCATCACCCATTGACGCACCAGCAGCATCCCCAGCTCCACCTTGATACATCTTCGCAATGATGGGGTTACAAACACCCTCAAGCTCTTTGACCTTGTCATCAAACTCATCAGCCTCCGCCAGCTGGTTGTTATCCAACCAAGTGATGGCTTCATCAATCGCATCTTCAATCTTCTTCTTGTCATCCGAGCTAAGCTTCTCCCCAATCTTCTCATCCTTGATTGTGTTTCTCATGTTGTATGCATAATTCTCCAATGCATTCTTAGCCTCCACCTTCTTCTTATGCTCTTCATCCTCTGCCTTGTACTTCTCTGCCTCTTGGACCATCTTCTCGATCTCGTCCTTTGAAAGTCTTCCCTTGTCGTTGGTGATGGTGATCTTATTCTTCTGCCCAGTGGTCTTGTCTTCGGCCGAGACATTGAGAATGCCATTGGCATCAATGTCAAAGCAGACTGTGATTTGTGGGACGCCTCTTGGTGCAGGAGGGATGCCAGAAAGCTCAAATTTACCAAGCAAATTGTTATCTCTGGTTCTCGTTCTCTCACCTTCATAGACCTGGATCAGAACACCTGGTTGATTGTCAGAGTATGTTGAGAATACTTGCTCTTTCTTTGTTGGGATGGTTGTGTTTCTTGGAATCAAAACAGTCATTACTCCACCAGCAGTTTCAAGACCAGTAGACAAAGGGGTGACATCCAAAAGAAGCAAATCTTGAACCTTCTCATTACCCTCACCGCTCAAGATTGCCGCTTGGACTGCTGCACCATATGCAACTGCTTCATCAGGATTGATGCTCTTACAGAGCTCTTTACCGTTAAAGAAATCCTGAAGTAGCTGTTGCACCTTCGGGATTCTGGTAGATCCACCGACTAGCACAATTTCATGGACTGTACTTTTGTCCATCTTAGCATCTCTTAAACATTTCTCAACGGGCTCCATACACTTCCTGAATAGATCCATATTCAGTTCTTCAAATCTAGCGCGAGTGATGGTGGAATAGAAATCAACACCTTCGTACAAAGAATCAATCTCAATAGTGGTCTGAGCAGTAGACGATAAAGTTCTCTTAGCTCTTTCACAAGAAGTCCTCAACCTCCTAAGAGCTCTTGGGTTTCCGGTAATATCCTTCTTATTCTTTCTTTTAAACTCTTGAACAAAGTGGTTCACCATTCTGTTATCAAAATCCTCACCACCAAGGTGAGTGTCACCAGCTGTCGATTTAACCTCAAAAATACCCTCCTCAATTGTCAAAAGAGACACATCAAAAGTACCGCCACCAAGATCAAAGATCAGCACGTTCTTCTCACCAACACTGCTTGCCTTTTTGTCAAGACCATAAGCAATTGCAGCAGCTGTTGGCTCATTGATGATACGCATCACATTTAGACCCGAGATCACCCCAGCATCCTTTGTTGCCTGCCTTTGTGAGTCGTTGAAATAAGCAGGTACAGTGACCACAGCATTTTTCACTGTTGTACCAAGAAAAGCTTCAGCAATTTCCTTCATTTTGATTAGAACCATTGACGAGATTTCCTCTGCAGAAAATTGCTTCTCTTCGCCTTTGTAGTTGACGGCAATCATTGGCTTCTCAGCGGGACCAGAGTTAACCTTGAAAGGCCATAGCTTGATGTCACTTTGTACAGATGCATCACTAAATCTCCTACCAATAAGACGTTTGGCATCTGTTCAAAAATAATGAAGTTTGCATAAGATTATAATCGAGTATAAAACAAACTACATAACAAAAGATAGAAAAACAATACAAAACCAAAACAAACAACAATACTGGTCTTAATAAAAAAAATTTAGTTTATCAAAGCATACATACAGACCTCAAAAAACGATATTCACCGTATACATTAAACTAAACATAGTAAAGCCTACTAATTTGGTTTGATTTGCCGCAAAACAAGTATGTACTAGTCCGCAACCTCATGAAACATTTTAAAGCTTAGAAAATCGACTAACTAAAACAAGTCAAACACCATAAAAAGAACCTAAGACTTTACTATGAAAGTTAAAAATTATAAACCATAAATCAAGAGCTACTAAACGCACAGATAACCTACAACAGAATAAAAAATTGCATGAACTATTGAACTAGACATAGCAAATCTCAAAAAATACCGTAAAGAACCACTCAGATCAAGCAAAACTTTATGTATTAACATTTTTTTGTCTAAAGCTATGTGAATTACTAAATTATATAAAGGCATGAGCTTTATAAAAAATTCCAATTAATAAGGTCTAAGGGTGTTTGGTTAAGCTTATGAATTGGGCTTATGTATATGTTATACAAGTCATATATAATAAGCTTATAAGCCTTTGTTAAATGTTTTTATCTTATAAGGTAAATATTAAATGAGCGTATAAAAACATTTTTATATAAATTCTTATATAAGCGCATCTTTATCTTTTATATAAGTCACAAATTTTGGGCTAAGCCCCTTATATAAAGCTTGTAAGCTCACTTATCAAGTAAACACTTGGGGGTATTTGGTTAAGCTTATATTGCTTATAAGCTTATTAGCTTATATGTGTTAAATAAGCAAAAACAAGTGTTTGGTTAAGCTTATATGACTTAGCTTATAAGCTTATAAAAAAGGGTTTATATAAGAATATTATATTAGAAGACTTTTATACCCTCGTTTAATTAATTAAATTACCTTGTTAGTTATATAAGCTAAACCAAACACTTAGCAAAAGCTTATGAAAAGCTTATGAACTCATGATATATAAGCCATTATATAATATAAGCCTAAGCCCAATTAATAAGCTTAACCAAACACTTGATTTCGACTTATAAGGCAACTATATAAGCTAAAACAAACATCCCTTAGTAATTACAGCTAATCCATAGAATCCAAATTTACAAAGTATCTAAAACTAAGAAAGAGCTATACAACAATAAAATAAACTAAAATAAAATAAAATAAGTTTAGATCTAGTAAAAAAAACATACCAAAAACAGTGTTGGTAGGATTCATGGCGACCTGATTCTTAGCAGCATCACCAATGAGCCTCTCGGAATCAGTAAAGGCGACATAAGACGGCGTGGTTCTATTACCCTGGTCATTAGCAATGATCTCAACACGATCGTTTTGCCAAACACCAACACAGGAATATGTTGTTCCTAGATCGATTCCGATTGCGGGTCCTTGACCTTTACCAGCCATTATTATGTGTTTTTTTTTGTAAAATTGAATGTGTGTTTGTGAGAATTTTATTAGGGTCCGTGATTTGTTTGTGAATGAGAGAATGTGGGGTGTGAAGGGATGGTATAAATAGGGTTTTCTTTTCCTTTTTGGAGATGGTTTTTGAGTTCTAGAATGCTCTTGAAGCTTCTTCCTTCGATTCTAAAGTGGGAAATCGAATTTTGGTCAAATAAATACGGAGTATTAGTTTTTTTTTTTTTTTTTAAAGAGAATTGCATAAATAGTCCTTTAGGTTTGGTCATTTTGCATATTCGTCTTAAATATTTTAAAAGTGTCGATATCGTCTTAAAATCAAACTATTTCGCAAATTTTCATCTTTAATGTTTAGACATTCTGCAGGTTTTGTCCCAAAATTTTTGGTTATTTTGCACGTTTTGTCCCAATAATTTTCCTCATAAGGATGATATGTGCATTAAAGTTTCCCTACCGGGGTTATCCTTGCACTTTTGTAACGTTTAAGACGAAACATGCAATTTGGTCAAAATTTAGGGACGATTTATGCAATTTACTCTCTTTTTTTTAATCAGAATATTAGTTTGGTATTTTTGAATTTAGTTTTTTAATTTTGTTTGTTATTTGAATAAAGTATTTGTTTGATTTTATTTGTTTGTTTGGTTTATCTAAATTTTCAACAATGGAAAACAAATTATGGACCGTTCTAGTCCACGGTCTGTTTTACTCGCCCTTATATTTGAGGATTTTTTCGCAGTATTAATCAGTGATGAGTGATGTATTTCCTGAGGAACGAACCAATGATGTCTCGGGTCTCAGAACTCTAATGGATTATTTGTGTCTTAGTGTTAATATTGTTAAAAAAAACCTCAGATCTTTATAAATGCAACTGATCTTGTAAAGATGAGCATATAGTCTTGTTTCTGTTTTTGTAAATGCATTTAGTGACTTTTGTGTTCTGGTTTCGTCCCTAATTTTGTAACAAACCACACTGCCAAGTGCATGCAATAAGGATGTCTTCTTCATGTATGCTCATCGAGGGTTTGATGACTTGATCCCCAGATCAAGGAAACATTCATAGATACCTCGTTGTAATGGCTAGACGTGAAGTCCTTGTTGGCAACTGGCGCCTGCCTGCTCAAGAACATTTTTTGTTTATGTTTTACCTTCGGCCGCCTATACATTGTTGGATTTAGAATTTTTATGTTTTAATTCTTCTTAAGATATATCATAAGCTCCAATGGAATCTGTGAGAGGCCGTCTATTGTATACAAGTTGATCAACAATTAAACACATTTGCTTATGCCTAATTCTTAAGAACTAGTACACTTCAGACTTCGGGATTCTCATATTGGTTTTCAAATTTATAAGCGAAGCATTGTAAGACAAGTAGTCGAGACAAACAATATTTGGGAAATCCATCATTAACTAGCAAATGCAAATAACAATTTAGCCCATAAACATATCCACGCACATAAAACCAAATACATTCTTTCACCGATACATTAGTTCTTAGGAAGATCGTCAACAAGTACATTAGAGGCTCCAATAGTGATCAAGGCATCTTAGTTCATTAAATTCCAACATCGCTGAATCTTTTAACTTAAGAAGTTCGAAGCCCCATTAACAAAGCAACTAACTATTCCACTTCTTGAAGATAGTCTTCAATCTGAGCAGCAGTTAGAACTCTGTAACAGCAAATGAGCAGTCGTTATAAGGAGTTCATTAAAATGCTGATAGTAAGATTAGTCATTTGGGAAGTGGGAAGTGGGAACTGGGAACTGGTAAACTTGCCTGAATGTTCTGTCAGCCTCGATGACACCAATCTCAATGTTTTTGCCAGATATTTGTCCTTCAAATCTGATAAATATGACAAAGATTACAAAATGATAATTTGTACCATCAAAACTATTTTACAAATTAAAGTGACAAATTAACAATGCAACGGGTCAACATTCTTAAATGCTTTACCTGGCCTATAATAATTTTAATCCGCGTATAAATTTAATATTTAAATTATTTAGCTTTCACAGTCATCTTAATGTTTCAATTATTGAAAAAATGCAGTTTCGTACCCTAGACTTTCCTAGCCCCAATCACTAGACAACTACCCCAACTTGAAAATGTGGTCAATTAAAAGTGTGCAAACTGCAGGCTAAGTCATGTGGTCTGTGTATTCTGGTGATTTGACAGAGGACTTGAAAATTATGTAGTTGGAGTCAAAACTTGAAGGTGGTGTGACAGTGGCGGAGGCAATGTGGACTAAATACAGGAGGAATGTTGATGGCTGCATCAACTAGGTGTGCTGGGTGGAAACTCGCGCAAGTGAGATACAAGGGAGTGGTGGTAAAGGCCTGGCGTGGAGTGGACAGCTGATTAAAAGAAATTCTTTTCTCACATCTGCCGGTTGCAAAGAGATGCAACCACAAAACCTTGCATTCCTATCGCCCGTCCAAATTCAACCTCTACAGGTGGGTGGTGGTATGTTGCAGTTAATAAAACTCTAATTCAGTGTAGAACCATTTTGGCCAAGCCTATTAGAGTACGACAGTGCAATTTGCCGAAGATCAACAGAAATGGCCAAAACTGACCAAGTTTTGTCCATGTGGGTCAAAAGTGCCCCTTCTATTCAGAATGATAATAACATAAAATTCTAATTCGGTGTAGAACAATATTAGCCAGGCCTAGAGTGATAATGCAATTTGCCAAAGATCAACAGAAATGGCCAAAATTGACCAAGTTTTGTCCATGTGGGCCAGAAGTGCCACTTCTATTAAGAATGATAATAACACTTCACTATTTGAGTATTTAAAATGAACTAGACAAATGATATGAGTGCAATAAACGAAAATTAGAATACGATATAGACTTCTAAAGCAAAATACTTACCCCTCCTTTAATGTTAAAATAGCTGTGTGTATCGCATCCTCAAGCTCCATATCATCAGTGTACCTACAAGCAACATCATTATTTCGGAGCTTTAAAATACATTGCACATGGTTTCAGTCTAACTCAAAACATGAACATCATCGTCCTCATGCACATTTATAGAGCTTAAAAGTAAATCAATGAGTTACAGGTTTTACATCACCAACAAGCTAGTAAACTGAATTTCAATTGAGATCGTGTCTAAAATGTTGTAATTGCATCCTCAATGTTGCTGAAATTCGATGATATATTGTGCTTACAGCTTAGGCGATCAAGCTTGATTTGAGGCTCGTTTTCTAAACGAGCTCAAGCTTCACACTTTAAGCTAGAATAGGCTCGCGGCCTAAATGAGCATTGTCGAGATCGTGCTTGGATCGGCCCATTTACCACCCAAGTTGTCTACGCCAAAAAAATATCCCTTTAAAGCTTATTGAGTTATTGGTAAAAGTTTGAGGTTTTAAAATGTGAAGAAAGTAGAGATTTAAAGACCCAATCATCAACGAACTACAAATATTTGCTGAAGAAAAGATGAAGATGAAATCTTCACATCTAAAGGTGCGCAAAAAAATACTATGACAACTGAAGGTGCGCAATATTTGAAAGAATTCAACAACCTAGAGATGCAAATGCCTCATAATAATAACATACCTCTTTTCTAAAAAAGTTTTCGCATTAGACACATTCTTCCCCATGGCCGAAGCTTTCCAGGAGAAATAAGAACCTGAGGGGTCCACCTGCACAAAATGCATATGTGCCTCCATTAGAAGAAGAATTTTAAAAGACAACAAGCCACAACTATTTTAGAAATAGACCGGAATGTTTTGTATTACAAGAAGAATAATGTAACTAATTCAAGTTTGTAATATATAATAAAGTATGCTGAAAATGGGCACATATAGGGAAACACCGTTTTATATACTCCGTATAGAAATTTGTTAGGTTGAGCTTCCAGACAGCATCGAAAAACAATCTTAAAATATATAAGCAAAGCAAGATTGCAGCATTCGGCTAGAGGTGGTAACTTTGACTCGTTAACTAATGAATAGGTCAACTTGTGCTTTGTTTATCACAAACATGCAAACAACGTTTTTAAGCTAAATGATGAAATGATCAACGAGCTGGAGTCGTGTGAACTACATATTTACTGCATAAAATCTCCTAGTTCATTTGGATTAGTATCAAAGTGAGTTAGTTACCTGATAAAGTTGGGGACCTTTGTCATCATAACCAGCAACAAGCAGTGAAACGCCAAATGGCCGTACACCACTGCACAAAGAAGCATAAGTTAAAAAACAATTTTTACCACAGTGCAAGTATTCTCCCTAAAATGCTCCATACTATCAAGAGCCATGTAAATGTTACTTTAAACTAAAACATATATATGATACTAAGCCAAAAAAGAACTTACCCAGACTGTGTAAACTCTTGCATAACAGCCGCAGTTTCCCTTACAAGTTGTGTAACAGGGATAGCCTCCTGCAAATATGAGATCAAAATAGTCAAATCTCATAAGCTAAATCTGTAATACAATGTAATCAATGGTTATTGGACAACCACTCTCAAAATGATCTATTGAGGGTAAGAAAGAACCATATGCCCCTATTCCTAATTCCTCGATCTTGACTAGTTATAGAATATATTTACAAGGATCCAATTGCACCAATAATCATATGACTGGACAGAAAGATTTCTGGTGTGACCCTTCGTGTTTGTTGTTTTATGATTGTAAATCTCAAAGCTAGCATTTAAGAAACTAATTTAACGGACAAACAGGTACCGGTGTAATAACACTGAACAGACTTTTAGAAAGCAGTCGCAGGTGGTTACACTGAACAGACTTTAGAAATCAATAGCAGGTGGAAATTTAATAGGGATCAATGAAATACCTTGTATAACCGATGGTACTGCTCTGCCTGCTTCCTACTCTTCCTGACTAAAACTCGAGAATCAGGCCCCATTCCACTGCAAAAGAAAATATATGTACTGTGAAACAGTGATATAAAACTTCACATGGAGAATTTATATGAGTGATCATAGTTCTAACTCATGCCAGAATCATAATATCATGGCAGCATGTAGGCACAATCTCTATGAGTCCAAGCTTCCAAGTCAAGTATAAACATTCAAATTTCATTGACTTTGGACGGTGTGTAGCAGTACAAAATACACCAGTAACAACACTGAAATAGTTTAATTTAAAATTTAAATCTTACCTGTATACAACTCCTATATTGGGAGTCAAGATCTGGATCTTTTGCACCTGAGACCAAGAAAACCAAAATTCAGAACAAAGTCACTTACATGTTTTGGTTTAAAATAACAGATGATCAGACAGGATACCACAACTCCATAAAACGAAATATCAATATTCCCCACATCTAGGGCGACAAGTATAAGGATTTAAGCATTTTGAAACCTTTGACTAAAGCAGTCCAGAATTAAAGTTGATAAAGGTGTATCACACCTATATCCAGAAGGACCAGAACCTATGTAAAAGGATTAAGATGGCTACCTAATCACAGCAATGTCCTACTACTATCTACAGTGAGTGTTATATGTAACGAGGTTCTAAGAATCTGAGATTAAATTCCTACTTGGCATTTGGCACACAAATACATATATCCTCTGTCTCTTATCTTTACATACATTCGCATCACAGAGTTAAAAGATTGGATATGCAACTTTACATCAAAGAATCTGCGTCCTTTTATCAGGCTCCGTGTAAAAACTTGTACAAAAGGGAATGATTTTTCAAAGAGCTAAGTAGCTAACCATATCTTATAATTAGTTGAAGAATGAGCCATTTTAGCCTCCATGAGATGTTTTTATCCCTATAACATTCACGCAATCTAAAATCTCTAATAAATGCAAGGGCTAAAACCTACTTCACAATTAAATTTCTTTATATGCCCAAATTGGCATTATCCGCATCAACTAGAATGCCCAAATCCCACAGTAAAAGTACAAAAACAGATGTTCCAAGTTAGAACTTAAAATGGCAGAAATAACACCTAAAGCTACGAGAATACAATTTGTACTTACAGATGTCTCGTCGACTAAAATGGATGGAAGCTTCTTTTCCGTTGCAATCACAACCCCATTAGAAGCTGCAATAACAATTTCAAAATGTAAGAAACAACTAACAAATCCAAAAGAGACAACATTAATCCATACCAGGACCATTAAATAACAAACAAAAGAACCTGGGTGTAATAAATCGAGTTACCTTTAATCCCCAATGAAGTTTGACCCGATCCGACAGCTGTGAGTGCATGTTCAATCTGGACAAGCTTTCCAGAAGGACTGCAATGCAAGATAAATTTTCATCATCATATAATCAAAAGGGACTGTAATTGCTTAAGGGCTTATATAAGCTTATTATGACATAATAATCTTATACAAGTTTCAAAATAAGCTACTCGTTACATCTCATTAACCATAACCAAAAGGCATTTAATTACGAACAACACTCTTAAAGTTGTTCCAACGGAAAAACCATTGATTTAGGGGGTGTTTGTTTAAGCTTGTTTTTGGGCTTACCTCCTTACGCCTTATAATTCATAAGCCCAATTTTCCAGCTTATTTTGAAACTTAATGGCTTATAAAAGCTTATTAAAACATAATAATCTTATACAAGTTTCAAAATAAGCCGAAAAAATTGGGTTTATAATATAAAAGGCGAAACAACATAATCCCAAAAATAAGGTTAAACAGACACCCCAAAAATCAATGGTTTTTCCATTGTGAAAGTTTATTATAACTTATATAATCTCATAAGTTAGAAAATAAGCCGCAAAAAATAAGCTCAGAACTCAGAAGACCATAAATAAGCAATCTAATATAAGCAATGAAATTTTAGTGGATCAATACCTGAAAGTAGTAAGAGAAAAGGAGTACTGACTGTCACCCATCTGTAAAATAAACAAATAAAAAAAAACCCTAATTTGAAGATTAACAAAAACAAAAAGTGAATGTTGGGATTTTGGATCTGAAGGATGATTAGGATTAATATTACGAACCTGTTGATTATCGAATTAAATAAAGATGTAAATAAAAGAAGAAGAAGGGTTTGGTGTAATGTGATTGTTTTTTATTAAAAGGGGGTGTTTGTGTTGGCTTGGAGGGAAAGAAAAGACCTACAGCGTACTCTGCGTACTAGTTAACAAATTTAGGGTAGTTTGTTTTAGCTTATATAGTGGGCTTATAAATTTATTATTGTAGTTTATATAAGTTTATAAGTTAAAACTAAGTGTTTTGTTAAGTTTATATAAGTAGCTTTATAAGTTTATATAAGGGGGTTTTGGAAAGTCAAACATTTGAGGCTTTTATTACAAATAGTAGGCTTATATAACTATTACATACTGTATAAACAGACTTTTATACCCCATTTAATAACTACATAATTTTATATTCACATTATTTTTTGTCATTTTACTTTATTAATTTTAATAAGTCTAACCAAACACTTAACATAGGCTTATAAGCTTATGATATATAAGCCATAAATGGCTTATATAACATAAGCCTAAGCCCCACGAGTTAAACCAGGTTTCAAAAAATGTAAAACCCGAGTTAATATGATCTGTTTTTTCGACTGGAACAAAATCAACCGGTTAAACCGATCGAGTCAAATCAGGTTTTAAAACATTAAGAAATATGTATACAAAATATCAATTTTGTCTTTATCTCTAGTAAGGTAGAGAGGTTATTTTCGATTCTACTAAAAGCATAAAAAGACCTCTGATTTTGTTTTAAGTTCGACAAGATGGAAAAGTGTACAGTTATTGTGGCTTAAAATCTATTTTATATAATAAAACAAGCTTTTTTACAAGTTCTTAAAGCATAAGAATTAAATGCAAGAATTAAAAACATTACCTAAATTACATCTATTGTTCAAGTCATCTAAGCTAAAACAATTTAAAACATTACCATATATACTTCCCTAAAAAATTGTTAAACAATTTAAAACATTACCATATATACATTTCCATTATGTAGCTTCAGCATCGAAAGGCAGAACAACCATTTTACTTTGGCACATGAGGTGGCGGGTTTGGCTAGGTAACATAATGGAAATGTATCGGACTGCAAATCCTAGAATGATGGTTCGACCCTGTCCTTGGCCTCGAGGAGTGGAGCAGTACGAAACTTGAATCAATCTTTTGGCATATAATATAGGGGCTAGAAATCCACATACAACATTCTGGAACTTCCAAACCAAAGAAATGAAACAGGAATTGAAATGTCACGCTTCAATATAATGAATTCGGTAGTATTCTACCCTATGGTAGATCTAAAGTCCTGTGACACTTGAACTCAAATCTATCTTACCTTCAATCCATCGTTGTCCAGCCAAGCCAACCCAAAACAAAATGATACACCGGCTGACACAACCGAATTGATTGAGGAAAAGGAAAGCCCAACGACCAAGCACTCCCGCCCCCAAAAGCGGAGATCGAAGAACCGCCAGGTTGTCGAGGACACGTCTGAAGAGGAGGTCGGCGACCTCTTAGTTTATCACCCTGCCCATTAATGGACTATGAGGGGGAAGGTGAACGGGAACCGACCGAAAACTCGAACCGCTTGACCCCTTCATACTCAATTCATTAGGGTTGGGGATGGATGGAACCAATCAGAAGTGAAAATCGCATAAGCGAAGCCGGGAAACGGGTCGCAGCGCAACAACTAGGACTCGTGTCGGAGGACTTTTGAGTGTGAGCTACCACTCATGCAGCGACAAGGACCCGCAACTCTGGAAGGGGCCACTAACCACCTGAATCATTGTAGCAAACCCTCCCTTTACTTTACTCAATGGATAGCACTTATTCTCTTTCAATCAACAAAATGAGAAATGGGGGATAAAGAAAGAGGTCTTTATTGAAGAGGCTTTGCACCCGGAATATGACGCAGATCTAGAAGAATGGGTCTGGGCTTTAGAAAAGATGAATATGCAAAGGGTAATGTAAAGAGAAAGTCTTTTGAACAACCAACCTGACATAAGGATTCTAGCTCGCCCACTTAGAGCAGATGGAGATTCTCGGACGGGGAAAAGCAGCACCCGACATCTATTAAACAAGACCAAGAACAAAACCATACCATGCCCTCGGGAGAAACTAGTGATGATTGCCATGAATGCAGCCCTGGAGGACGTGTACAAGAAGGTCTTTGCTGATTCGTATCAACATGGTGCACCTCAGAGGGGCGTGAAAAGGCCGTGGAGACTTTGATCAAATGAATAGGGATCAATTGATAGACATTTTTTTAGGAAGAGTGTGGAATCCCAGATTTTGAGACTTAAACAGTAAAAACCGTTTTATCTAGGTTGTCAATTGTATATGTGATGAACACAGCGGAATAATACAATTAACTAGAACAAGATGTTTAATAAAGATGAATTTCCCAAAGGGTTTGTATTATTGATGATCAACACAAACCACTCTAGGTGTGCGTACATTGAATCCCACACCTAGAGGTCAAAGATAACAGTAGGTTACATTTTGTATATTGGAACTGATGAATAAATCTACGGTCTGATGTTCCTTTTATAACTTAAGGAACATGTGGATACATGGAAACTAAATAAGATAGTAATGACTAAATCAAAACAGAAATATTCATTTTTATCACTACTTGACCAAATCTCCATGTTTTTAGTACATGGAAGGGGAATCTTCACAACAGTGGAAAGTAACATATACCAACTTGAAGTTTCTCCTAATGTCATATTTGGTTCTTCTTGTTTCCATGGTGATTTGACTCATCAACTTTTGAACCAAAAATCTCCCCCTAGTTGATGATGTCAAAACACTTCCCCTTAAGCATACAACACCAAAGATCAACAGACTGAACATTATCTATAGACACTTCCCCTTTTTGACATGATCAAATAGGGGTCTTGTATGTAAACAACCTTGATTTTTAACCACTACTAACTAATATCATACTCCTAACCAAAATTTTTAACTTCTTAAATTGCCCTCCTTGAAGCACAGGTCATGCATTAAAATGAATTTGAGAAATATAAAACTTAGATTAGTTGTAATAATACCAATAAAGCATCATTCCACTAAGTCCTCCATTTGTGTTCATAAACAACATATTTATAGCAAACTTCTTCCCAAGTTCACTAGGTGAGATATCATCATTTTCCTACACAATTAGCTGTTTATCAATTTCTTTATTTGAAGGACGTTGAGACTCCTTAGTAATTATGCCAACTTTCTCCATTCTCTTGAGTCTTTTGGCTGCCCTTTGTGCATTGAGTACAGATCTCAATTGCTGAAAAACTTTCACCTGCTTGATGTGATACCCCTGCTTGTGATGATGCACCTGCTTGGGATGATGCACCTGCATGTGTAGTTTCCAAAGTTATTCCTTCAGCCTTTCTTTTTCTAGATTCCCTAGCTTTATGTAACACTTCACTTTGCCTCCTAAGATACTCAGCTTCCTCAGGAGAGTTCATAGTCATGAAGTCTTCCACATCATATTCTCTTAAAACTGGTCTGACTGCTCTTTTTATAGCCTCAAAACTCATGTCTGTGAAATCACCATCCTTCCACTTCTTATGTCTCTTGAGCAAAACTTTGTAGTGTTCAAGTCTCCCCTTCTCAGACTTCAAATATTTCTCTCTCTGAATTTGATTTGCCCTCCTTTCCAGATATTTAGTTTGATATTTGTAAACAAGGCAAATCAATTCATACCTGTCTTCTAAAGGAGCATTTATTAACTCCTTTTCCCATTGATCTAGAAACTCTTGAACATGAGGCACCCTTTCATCCAACTCCCTATGCATAATTTCAACCTGCTTAAGCATTTCTTTAGGCCTCATCTTTTGCATTCTCTGATCCTGCATATCAATCTCCTCTTGTTGTAGCTTGAGAGCTACCTGTGCATCATGTGCTTCTTGAGCCCTTTGCTATTCAGGAGTTCTATGCTTGTATTTCCTCTTGGGTTGTTCAACCATGATCCCTTTTCCCTTGTCTTTTGGATCCACTGCTGGTGCTGAATTGGCTTTAGGTGCAGGTTCTTTAATTATAATTCCCTTCTGAGTTGGTTGCCTTCTATTTTTCTAACAAAAGTTTGAGTAATAGGCTTAGCAGGAGAATGACTTACAGCAGTGGGATCAGCAATAGCAGGGGAAACTTTTGAAGCAGGGGCTTCTTCTTGATTGCCCATAGTTAACAATGTTTGAGCAATCTCTTTAGTTGCACTCCCCTTATCACTTCCTTTATTAGCACTTCCTTTCTTAGTCCCTTTCTTAGCACTTGCTATCTTTCCTTGTAAACCACCAGGATATGAATAATACTGAGTAGACTCTTCTGTATTAGGAACTTCCTCCCCTTTGGAAGCATCCTCATCTGTAGATATTATAAGCCTGGGCTTTCTCCTCCCCTCAAGTGTGGCAAGTCTGGTTTCCAAATTATTGATAACCAGACCTTGCTTTTGGACATTTTATACAAGTTGTGCATTCTGCTTTTTCACGCTCATGCACATTTTCGTCAATTCCAAAATGGTCATAGGTTTCATGCTGCTCTCAACCCTAGAAGGGGATTTATCCCCTTTTTGGATATCATTGAGTGAGGGAGAGGACTTACTGATGGTTTCACTATCCTGCTCACCCCTTGGGGATGAGACAGTAGTGGCAGCCAAACCCTCAGTGTGCTCCAACCCATTGGAGGCTCTCCTCTCCTACTTGTGAAGATTCACCAAGCAAGGGAGACCTGGCAAACCTGGATTTAGATCTCCTTTCATGTTGTGGATCAGCAGGGGGTAGATACTGGCAGGGGGTAGTTTCTTGGCTGGTGAATCAGAAGGTTTGTGTGTGGCTGTTTTTGTCTTGGCTTCTTCCTGTCTGATTTGTTTCATCATGATTGAAGTGAGGGGGATAGACCTGCCAGAAAATTGTGGGGATGGTGCAAGAAGTGTGGTGAACAGTTTGGTAGTATGCTTGGTTGTTGAAAAGTAGTTTTTGTGTGTGATTGGACCATGTTCACTCATATTCAACAAAAGTTCTATAAACCTTGGGTACATATAAAATTTTGAATTGCTTGAAACATTTTTAACCATTCCTTTGAAAATCATTTGAGAAAAACAATACTTCCTCCCTGTTGCTAAGCAAATCAGGGCAGAAGCTATCTCACTACCAAATTCATTGAAAGCAGTGGTTTTAGGTGACAAACATTGTAAAATTGTATGAATCAAATATTTCCAATATGGGGCAAACTGACCTTTAGCAAACTTACATTTTTGGTCAGCAGAAAAAGTATACCCCAGTTTAACAAGACCCTCAAAGATGTCAGCCTCAGATAGGTTGGTCATCCCATCCTCATCATCAAGAAGGAGTTTGTCTCTGATGGAGGCAAGTGAAATCACCTTGGGATGACCATCTACTGTGCTTTGTATTGTGACCTCTCCATTCACTATTTTGATCATGGATTTAGACCAAAACTGCTTAATGTGTGAGGTGTAAATCCTAGGGTTGATGAGAAGGGCCACTCTAAAATACGACATACAATATGTCCTAGTTGTCTAATGTATATCATAACTGATACACAATGATTAGACCGTATACTCTTTTATTTTATCACAGCAAATATTATAGACTCACCAGTCCTTTTTCTTCTCATTTGCCTCCTCGTGTGCCACGATGGATAACCAAAACATGAGATCTGATAGTCTCTTTCTTTATGTCACGATTACATATAAGAAAAAGACATTCACCCCTTTGAACGATTAGCAGGAAAAAAAAATTAATTTCCTAGGGTTTCAACATAAACCCTAGATCTTCACAGCAACAAAATTAAACATTTTGATCTCCTAGATATCGAGAGCCACTCGCTCTGATACCAATTGTGGAATCCTAGATTTTGAGACTTAAACAGTAAAAACCATTTTATCTAGGTTGTCAATTGTATATGTGATGAACACAGCAGAATAATACAATTAACTAGAACAAGATGTTTAATAAAGATGAATTTCCCAAAAGGTTCGTATTATTGATGATCAACACAAACCACTCTAGGTGTGTGTACATTGAATCCCACACCTAGAGGTCAAAGATAACAGTAGGTTACATTTTGTATATTGGAACTGATGAATAAATCTACGATCTGGTGTTCCTTTTATAACTTAAGGAACCTAAGGATACATGGAAACTAAATAAGATAGTAATGACTAAATCAAAACAGAAATATTCATTCTTATCACTACTTGACCAAATCTCCATGTTTTTAGTACATGGAAGGGGAATCTTCACAACAGTGGAAAGTAACATATACATCTTGAAGTTTCTCCTAATGCCATATTTGGTTCTTCTTGTTTCCATGGTGATTTGACTCATCAACTTTTGAACCAACAAAGAGAATCCAGGATGAACGCTTTTTTCATTCGCTATGCGCTGACTGGATGCGTACTCGGGTGATCAATCGATGGACGGGGGAATTACGTGAATAACGAGACCAACCTAACCTAAAGTGGGTCCTCCCCCCTTGATGGCGAATCTTGATTGACCGACACTAGGAACCGATTCGGAGAAAGAAGAAGCATGACATGAGATAGGCGGCGGAAGAATTTCCGATAGCGAATTACTTGACTCGATGGATGGAGGTAGAGCCCTCCAACTATATATAATATGTTCACCTCACTCGAACTCTATCCCATACCTTACTCGATGTTGAAGCTACTCTGCCTTTTGGAACCCAAAAAGAAAGTCGGACGCTTGGGAAGCTATGCAAAACCTGAAAAAAAGAATATGCTTTCCATCTCTGAGCTCAGAGGTTACGATCGTCTCCTCATTAGGCCATTTTTAAGAAAGTATAGCTGACTCATCAGCTGAGTGGTTTGCCTCTTGTTCACCTGAGTCGTTTACTTCATTTTCTGACTTGGAAAACCAATGACTCTTCAGGTTAGGTTCTCTTTCAACATAGACATCCCGATGACCATGGATCAACTTCGTTCTACGAAACAAAAAGCAAATGAAATCTTCCTCTTAGGGTGTTCGATTCCGCGAAATGGCGACCCGTTTTGCCTGAGTATTCCGATGTGGCTAGCATTGTTAGGAATGCTTCTGGCCATCTTAGGCCATTCTTGATGATGGACCCTCTGGCAAATTTAGTAGCCTTGGTTTGTAAAGGCTCTTATCTTGAACTAGCGCTTTTATCTCGGCTTCTAGATCCATATCCTTTCGCATCAAGAGTACCCGTGCGTCTCAAACCTACTTTTATCCCAACAACCCCGTGATGAACAGAGAGGAACCCGATGAGGGAGGTGGGACAATGTTCAGACCTTGGTTGTCACAACAAGCAACCAATCAATTTTGGGCAGGTAAAATGAGGCCTCGATGGATGGGAACTCCTACTCTGACTATAGTTTTTCGATCTCTAAGCGGGGTTTTCAGTCATCTATCCTTTATATTTCCCTAGCGGTTGAAGAAAGAGTGGATGTTTTGAACGAGTGTTGAGCGAGTGAAGTGCCTCATAAGCTATAAGGGCGAGCTATATGTATCAATTCCGTGAGCAGTGATTGAGATGGACGTCAAAAGTGCATCCAGCAGGAATCGAACCTCCGAATTTGTCTGGTTGGGCGCTTTAACCATTCAGCCATGGATGCAAAGAGACTCAGCGAGTGAACTAGGTTTTATTTCTTGAGCTTCTATTTCTTCCGTTAAAGGAGATTCGAGAAAAGATGGAATAAGAAAACGTGTTTCCAGAATGAACAAGATACAAGTTGAGAAGGGGGAGTTAGCAAAATTAGATAAGATTGGAATGGGCATAGGAACATGTATTGATGTACCATATCGGCTAATGCTCTCAGGTTAATGCGATGTATTCCACCAGTTGACTGAAGACTTGATTATTGGTATATCGATCGGTCCAGCAAGGATTGAAATAGGAGCCGCTTCGATAGGAAGCTTTTGAAAACACAGTGCACCCATGTAAATAAGGAACGAGATTAATATTGAGGTTAAACGAGCATCCCACACCCAAAAGGTGCCCCCACATAGGTCTTCCCCAAAACCCTCCAGTAACTAAGGTAAACAACGTAGAAAAAGCACCCATTTCTATACTGGTTCCGAAAGAGCGAAGAAAAAGGGGATGTTTTGTTAATAGGAACAAGAACGTGTTTATAGTCGTCGTGATATAAACAATAATACTCATCCGAGCCGCATGAACGTGTACATAAGGAATACGAGAATTTCCACCTTGTTGAAGGTCTAGTGGTGCTACCCAGAGACTTAAATGAATAGCCATCGCTGTTAAGAACAACCGAGATCCAATGAAAATTTTCATGTAGCTTCTGGTCTTTGACATTGATAGGTGTGTAAACACCCATCCTTTTTACCACTTAATTACAATAATAACCGAGCCAAAACGTGTATTTTTATGTCGGAATTATGCGTGGTTTGTGTTTTTGTTGTGATTTAGGACGAAAAGGTGAAAAGTGGAGAAAACACGGCATTCACGGGCTTTTATCGAGGAAAAAGACGAAAGATAAAGTCGAAAGATCAAGAGTGGAAAAAGAACGGAAGTCCAAGACCAATTCTGAAGATTTATCGAAGAAAAAGTCAAAAGACGGAAGTTTACCAAAAGCCGAAGAACTCAAGTCGTATTTATTGAAGAATTAAAAGACAAGTTCAAAGAAATCCCGAGACAAAGCAATTAAGTCCAAGATTTAAGAAGATTAAAAGGCTTAAGGACTAAAGCATGCAATTAAGGAAAAGAAGAAAGAGGGAGGAAGCTTCCTAAGCTCCTCCCTAATCTCCCCTATAAATAGTTTGTTATGTTTTCATTTCATAGTTGTTGGCTAACTTGACAAATTAGCTCTTCCACCATTTTCATTTTCTTGCAACTTTATTTTTCATGTCATTTTAATTAATTATCTTGCACTTTAATTCCTTTAATTCAAGTAAGTGTTTTTAATTTTGTTGTTTAATCTTTATTTTCCTTTAATCAAGATTTTCTTTATCATTCTCATCCTACTTTTCTTGTCTTTGATTTGATTGTGGTTCGGATTAAGCATTGGTTTTGCTTAATCTTATTGTTTATTTGATTAAAAAGTTCATCTTTTTATTTTCATCTAGGCTTGTATACGAATTAAGCTATAAGTTTGACAATCTTATTGGCTTATTTTGTATTTAGCTTATTTGATTTTAAAGTTTTCTAAAAAGTTTTATCTTTTTAAAGTTTGCTTATTTTGTTTGCTTATTTTGTGTTTTGATAAAGTCTTTAAATTTGTTGCTTTTTGTCTCGTCTCATTATCTTTTTAATCAAGTTTCGGTTATTGCTTATTAGTATTAGCTTATTGGTTTTGCTTATTTGTATTACATTCCATCGGAATGGGATTTGGATTCCGACAGCTTGTTACGATCGCAAAAACCACAAGGGTTTCTACATTGCGATCGGTATTGTGATACTCCCCCTTATTCGGATCTGGGATTCGGATCTAGGATTCGGATCTGGGATTCGGATCTGGGACTCGGATCTGGGATTCGGATCTAGGATTCGGATCTGGGATTCAGATCTGGGATTCGGATCTGGGATTCGTATATGGGATTCGGATCTGGGATTCGGATCTGGGATTCGGATCTAGGATTCCGATCTGGGATTCGGATCTGGGATTCGGATCTGGGATTCGGATCTGGGATTCGGATCTGGGATTCGGATCTGGGATTCCGATCTGGGATTCGGATCTGGGACAAAATTTTATATTTCCCGCCATTTTCTTAAACTTTATTTTAAATTGTTTTTATTTTAGTTTTATTTTAAGATTGCATTTTATTTAAGTGTTTTTCTAGTAATTTTCTAGCTTAATTTTTCATCTTGTTTTACTTTTATTATTTGTACCTGTCTTTAATTTTCTTTTAAATACTTTCTGCATTTACTTTTTAATTAGTTATAGATAATCAAATTTCTTTTTGTTAACCAAAAACGACTGAGTCACACTTTAAACTGGTAATCAATTCGATTAGACACCGAGAAAACGAACTTTTTCAACTAGCAAAATCTTAATTTCAAATGGCACCGCTGCCAGCTCTTTTCGTGAGGATTAACGGTTTTTTGTGAGAGACGCGTTGGCTTTTGGGATCCGTTCACTTGTGAACGTAATTTTTCATTTCAAAAATTTTCAAAAATCCATAAACATTTGAAAAATCATAAAAAGCATTTCTTTTTCAAAGTTTTGCACCAAAAATACTCTTCTTGCTTGTCTATTTTTCTTCATGGATTCGTCTTGTGTACGGTGTGGGAGACCATGGCATGGTTTTTAAACATGTCAATGGTGTACTTGTGAGCGGTGTGGTTCTGATATCGACGATACACAATTTGGATTTTGTCCATTTTGCAATTCAACAAATTCGTACTTCTCCTCTTACAATACTTTCTCACCCTCTCCCGTCTATGATGATCCTTATCCTCAAAATGCACCGGATTTTTCTCCATCCCCGTGGTGCTATAAGTGTGGGGGTCCTCACGAAAGTTTTCACTGTCCAACGGGGGATCAAAATTTCTATAATTATACCCCTTCCAGTTTTGACCAACCCCTGCAATACCCAATTGATCATCAGCCTTGTCACGGGATGAGTTACCAAGAACCAATTGACGATCTTTCTACAGCCTTTCAAGAACAAAGAAACGATCTTGCTACAGCTTTTCAAGAACAAACGAAAGAGATTTTACACACGCTGCAAACTTGTATGGAGTCATTTTTACAGCAGCAAGATCAGACGAGTACTCATATCCCTGAGCTTATTATTAGCCCTTTAGGTATTGAGGAGAGCGATGACGATATTGAGGTTATTTTCGACGAGGAGGAATTTCTAAAGCAACGTAAGACTTCTCCCATTCCTCCTTCGTCTATTGCTATCACACCCGAGGAGCCCGTTGGCTCTCTCATCTTGGAGGATGAGCATCTTGACGTTATCTCGGCAACTGAATCGGACAAATTCCTAAAGTCTAGTGTCGAGGAACTTGTCGTCATCCCAAGTGAGCCCGCGGGTATTCCGGAAAATCTGTGTGATGTGCCGCCTTTTGCGGAGCTTACGGACAAGTTTGCTTCGCTAGTCAATGATCACATACTCACAACTCCACATGCGATATTTGATCCTCCCAACAAGAGTTCAACATGTGGTGAGTATGATCATTTCGTCTTCGAGCCCGAGATTGAGGAAATTATCGACCGAGAGCTAGCTCTTTTACCTCCACTTCCTCCTACAAGCGAGGTCGACTTTTCCAACATCGATGCCGAACTTGATGAGTTGGAACGTCTTATTTTCCATAATAATGACGAACCAACTCACATACCCAAACATCCTATTCTCGAGGAGTTACCTAATCAACACTCCTCTTATGAGAATTGCGTTTACCACATTCGTGAGGATTTACCTTATCAACAATCCCCACAAATGAATGATGGTTTCGTACTTGATCGTGATCTTTTCAAACGAGTTTCTACACTCCTTATCTACGATGATATCGACAAGATCTACTTTCGTGAGGATAAATGCTTTGACCCGGGAGGTGACATCGACCATTCTATAATTGATAATTTTACGGCTTTGCCAATTGGTCTGCATCCATTGTCTTTGGAGGATGACAATGTGATTCCCTTACCCACCCCACCTCCCGTCAATCTGGATTTCACTTGCTTTTCTTATATTGAGCAGACTTTCCTACCATTCCAGACTTAGCCTCCCGCCTCTCCTTTGTTGATGTCCTCCGGGAACGAGGACAAGGTCTTTGATCCCGGTATTACATTCGAGGTTTCCCCATGGACCATTTAATTCGGGGACGAGTCAGGCTCGTGACTCGGTTAACAAAAACAAGCGCTCTTCGGGAGGCAACCCGATTATCTATCTTTATCTGTTTTCAGCATAAGTGTAGGGGGAGCCCCGTTGGTGTTTCTTGCTTTCTTTCTTATCTTATGCAGGGATTCGAGCGCTCAGTGACCCACTCTTGATGATTTTTGACGAACCATGATTCCGTGTTCCCTTCTTCCCGGTTCTATCCTAAACTCTTTTCGATTCATGTTGGAAATACGTTTTTACGTATTTATGAAGGATCGGTCGCTCCAACGATAATTATGTAATGGGCTCGTGATCCATTTAGTTTATGTATAGTCCATATAGCTCACATGTAGGGTGGGCTATATATATCCCCTCCTAGCATGTTAGGAGGGGTTGTTGATTTTCACTTTTTCATTATTCATCTTTACTTTCTCTCTCTACTTTTCTCATTTTCTCTCCTTTCTCTCTCTACTCCCTCATCTTCTTCCTTCATCTTTCTTATATTTATCATTTAATCAACCATCTTTATCAACAAAATCCATCATGTAGAATAGGCCAATGATTACGTAGACCTTCAATTGGTATCAAGAGCATGGTTAGTTTGGTTTATTCTTGTTTTTATTTTGTTTGATTTTGATGGGTTTTGATTTAATCAAGCTTTTATCTTAAAAAATTTGTATTTTTATGCTTTAAATCATGTCAAATCTTTAGATTTACTTACTTTTTAGATAAAAATCACAAATTTTTTTACAAAAATCAAAAATTTTATTATCAAATCTTAAAAAGTTTGTGTTTTTATAAAAAGTTTGTGTTTTTCTCTTTTTAATTTGGTATTTTTATTGATAAAACCCTTTCTATTTTGATTGCATCTTTGTTTGGATTCTTTAAATTGAACTTTTAATTTTATTCTTTTTTTATTTTTTTATAATTAGTTTCCATTTTAATTTTTTATTATCAGTTTTTCTTTTATCAGTTTTTTATATAATCAGTTTTTATATAATTTTTTTTATATAATTCGTGTTCCAAAACAACTTGTTTCTCTGTTTCTGGTCCTTTGTTTGTCTTTGTTTCTGGTCCTTTGTTTCTCTGGTCCTTTGTTTCTGTCAATTATCTGTTTCTGTCTTTTTTGTCTTTTTTATAATTTTTTATAATCTGTCCCATCAATTTTTCAACATCATCAAAGTTCCGGACGAACAAACTTCCGGACGAACGAAAGTTCCGGACGAACGAAACTTCCGAACGAAACTTCCGAACAAAACTTCCGAACGAAAGTTCCAAACGAAGTTCCGAACGAAGTTCCGAACGAAGTTCCGAACGAAGTTCCGAACGAAGTTCCGAACGAAACTTCCGAACGAAACTTCCGAACGAAACTTCCGAACGAAACTTCCGAACGAAACTTCCGAACGAAACTTCCGAACGAAACTTCCGAACGAAGTTCCGAACGAAGTTCCGAAGTAAGTTCCGAAGTAAGTTCCGAACAAAGTAAGTTCCGAATGAAGCATTGACAATTCAATCAAAACGGGAAACAAGGACTCAACCCATATCAGACTCAAACACGTATTGACATATCAGACTCAAAACGGGAAACAAGGACTCAACCCATATTGACAATTCTCTCAACCAACCCTAGACTCGACACCCTCACTCAAACCACTCAACCCCCTCACACCCTCCCCTCGTCTAGACACTCAACCATATCCCCTCTCGTTCACCCTCTCAACACCCTCGACCCTCGACCCACCCTCTCAATATCCCCTCTTTTCGAACCCACCCTTGACCCTTGACTCCCTCGTCACGAAGAATCAACGACCTCAAAAAACTTCATAAAAACAGTTTACACTCAGCCTCACACCAAACACAAACCCACACAAATCTTTACACGACTCTCGACTGACAAACAATTATCTCACTCTCGACTCAAAACCTTTCGACAGACTCCCTCAAACAACAACCTCACCTCTCGACTCTTTTACTCCCTCATCCCAACACTCAACCTCACCAAACCGACTTCGACACACACCCTCTTACATCAATCACACTCGAAGACCTAACACTCGACTCTCAAAACCACCTTAACACACACATCCCTCGACTCAAAACACTCAACACCTCATCACCAACACACCTCATCACAAATCTCACAACTCGACTCGAACTCACACAACAACTCATCAACATCACCCAGACGCGACACCCTCACAATACTCTCGACTCAAACTAACAACACATCCAAACCGATCTCAGATTCAACTCATCTTGTAAATCTTTAAAGATTTTACGAGCTTTGAACAAAATCATCATTGATTCTTGTAAACATCACCAAACAAACCCTCTCTAACAACTCTTAGACTCGAACATCAAACATTGACAGAAAGACTCTACAGATGAGAGAGGGACTCAACAAATCAACATAAAAACACACCTACCCGAGACCATTTACATGATCTTGAAGCCGAAACGATGTATCAAAGGATTGTGGATCGGTTTCTTGGTCTCGCGTTATAAATAGATTCAGAAAAGATAAGGATTGTGGCTCAGTTTTTTTTGTTATCTGTGATTGAGAGAGAGTTAATAGATTGAGAGAAGAGAGATACTTTTGAGAGAAGGATGGGGTATATTAATCAGACGGAGGAAAAGTCAACAATTATTAAATAACTAGGCGGAGATTACAACGATTTTTCGTGGGTGGAAGCCACGTGGGTGGTGAATAGGCGGAGATTACAACGATTTTACGGTTGATGATTTTTTAATCACAGATTTTTGTTTTGAGTTAATTTGTCACATTTTATCAGATTTTTGTTTTATTTTTACTTTATTTCTATTTTATTTTTATTCTATTTTAGTTAAGTAAATTTTTGTCACTTTTATATTTTTTAGTTTACTATATTTTGTTTATTAATTTTTGGCAAATCGTGTTGAGGCGGGTATTTTTAAAAGTATTAACGTTAAAAAAATATTTGACGGGTTAAAAGTTTTTGTGGCCGGATTTGACGCCAAAGTGACGAGTCAACGTGACGGGATTTTTGATCGGGTTTAATTCATAATCGTTTGAGCCGACAACATCTTTTGAGCCGAATCGAATTGTAACATCCTGAAAACTACAACATCCACATCATTTTTCCTCGATTTTCAATGGACTCGTTAAATTCGACACTTAAAGAGGGAGACTTGCATCGAATGCACGACAAAGCTAGAGAAAGTGGTATAAATTCATTTCAAATGCTTCAATATCATCTAGTTACTCTTTCACGGCTTCAAGGAGGGAGCGAATTTGTGACCATCTTTGGACAAGATCGTCATATAATCATCGACTCAATATTCTCCACTTTGACCCAACTCGCCGAGCAACTCGACAATGAAAACTTCAATCACTCTGCATCGGCACTTGCATATAAGACTCTTGTGACACAACTCACGCCTTTCCTCCAATACAATATCATCAAGTTTGAAAGTTCAGTGATTTGCCAATCTTTTCTTCGAGATACACATACCGAGCTTGGAGTTTTCCGTGATACAATATTGAAACTCATGACATCGGTCTCGTCTTCGATTTATCAAAGATCACAACTTCAGCAAGCGTATGATAATGGAGTGCAAGAATCAATGACGCAGATGCAAGAAGAGAATGGTCATACGGTTGACAACTTGGAGCCTAACGATGGCAAGAGCACGGAATCAGGAGGACAACATGATACCAGTGGCACGTCAAGGAATGTTCACGAGATCTCTCTTGATGACACCTTACCCGTTTATGACGAAGAGCCGGCAAACATGGTACAATGTAATGTTGTTTATGATGTATATGCTAATGACATGCTGCATATTGAGCATTCTGAACCTAATTATGACAAACATGGGATGGAAAAGAGTGATAGAAATACCACTTCTGATTCATCCGATGAGAGTCATAATGGGGGAGAAAGTGTTCAAAATGCTAAACATCATGATAATTGTCCTATAACTGCTTCATTGACTGCTTCTGATTCCAAGATTAGAGAGCTCGAAACGATTGTAGCTCAACAATCAAAAGATCTTGAGGATGCCAAACTTGAATTTTCTAAGAAAACGGACAAATTTGAAACATACTTTGAAAAACTTGAAAAGTCAAACGTTGTTCTTGAAAGAAAATTGGATCAAAAAGTTTTAGATTCTAAAGCTGAAAAGGATAATCTTTTGAAACAAATTCAGTTACTAGAGTCTAAATTGGCATCCCAAGATAGAGTGCTCAAAGAGAATGAGACTTTAAAAGCTCAAGTACAGGAAAAGGTCTTTGCTATAGCCGCGTTGAAAAACGAGTTAAGGAGAAATAGAGGACCTAGTGTGGACACTAAGCTTGAAAAACCATCAATCTTGGGGAAACCGCCTACAAATCAGTTCGTCAGACAACCTACTGCATTTAGATCCGAGCGACCACAATCCTCGAGACCGCGGTTTGCCTCCCAAGTTGATTTGGGACATATTTCTAGAACAGTCACTCCACCAACTAGGCCTAATGTGACTAAATCAGTTTTAGCAAGACCTCATCACATGATTGCCCATAGTTTCTCTAAGAATAGTTCAATGAACACGTCTAGAACTAGTTCAACTGATGTGCGCCATGATTTTGGTCAAAGGGAAGCTATTCAAAAGACACATGTAAGAGATAGTAATGTCCAACCTAGTCAGATGCCTTCTAGATTACCCAACACTGCTAACCGTAGCATGTCATCTCCTAGGAGCATCGATCAATCATCTAGGAAATACTCGGACATTAAATATGCTACTTGTAAAACATGTAGAAAATGTGTCTTTACGGCAAATCATGATTCCTGTATCAAGAAATTGCTTAATGAGGTGAACTCCCATGCTAGACTTAAATCCCAGTGGGTTGCTAAAATCAAACCCGTTGGTAAAATGTGGCGCCCCACTGGTAGAACTTTCACTCTTGAAGGAAACGAGTGCCCTTTAACTAGGATAGTCTCCGATTCTACTAAGACTACTAGGGAGGAAATTGATAAAGATGATATGTCACTTAAGCCTAAACTTAAGGTTTTCTATAAAAGGAAACGTTTGCCAGCTAAGATAAGTGAATCATCTACTCAGGTCACCTCTGACACAAGTAAAGCCAATTGTGAACCCCCATGTGCTTCTATAATTGATATCGCTAACCCACGTCAAAGCATGCAAATTCCTAATGAGATTGCAGGTACCAAAGTTGATGTTCCAAAAGAACGAAGCGGTCCAATCGTTGTGTACCGTTCAACTAAGGACACTCTTAGAGTTTGGTTGCTGAAGAAGCAGATATCGGATAAACAAGTGTCTTAGGGGATTCATCGTTAAGCTCATGCACAAGGACTTATAGTCACATTACAGACTATAACTCGATCTTCAAAGAAAGGAAAGTTTATCGCCGATGATAAACTTATCCTTATAACGAGAAATTAATTTTTCTCGGGCATGAGCTTATATCAAAAACATTCCAAGTTTTTAAGCTCATGCACTATGGCTCCTCGTTAAATGACAGACGACGACCCGGACTTCAGAGACAGGGAAGTTTATCTACGCAACGATAACTTACCCTCTTAACAAGAAATTAATTTTTCTTGGACACGAGCTTATCCTAAAACTATTCAAAGGTTTTAAGTTCGTGTAAATGGTTTATCATTAAATATCAGATGGTAACCCGTGCTTCAAAGAAAGGAGAGTTTATCGCCGATGATAAACTGATCCTAACAACGAGAAATTAATTTTTCTCGGACATGAGCTTATATCAAAAACATTCGAAGTTTTTAAGCTCATGCACAATGACTTACAGTTAAATGTCAGACTGTAACTCGAAATTCAAATAAAGGAAAGATTATCTTTTATGATAACTTATCCTCATAACGAGAAATTAACATTTCTCGGTCATGAGCTTGTATTAAAACATTCGAAGTTTTAAGCTCAGAAAGGAAAGTGTATCTTTTAAATAAGAGAAATTTTCCTCGTAACGAGAAATTAACCTTTCTCGGTCATGAGCTTTCTGTTAAAACAGTCAAAGTTTTCAAGCTCATGAACACGACTTCTAAGTAAATGTCAGCTTAGGACTCGTTCTTCAGATAAAAGGAAAGGTTATCGCCGATGGTAACTTATCCTTACAACGAGAAGTTTACAACTTCTCGGACTTGAGCTTTCCTAAGATATTCCAAATCTTAAGCTCAAGTAATTGGTTTTCAAAACTTTGAACACAATTTTTCGAGAATTTCTCAAAAGGTTTTTTCTAAATCTTTCAAAATTGTGTGTTCAAAAATATTTTGATAAAAAGAGCATGTCTTCTGGAATCGATAATATTTACGATACTAGAAATGTCATTCAATAATGACACGGGGTTGTAAATAAAGTTCGAGCAGAAGTTCAAACTTTTAAAACATGCTCAAAATGGTTTGCTATTATTTCCGATAGTAACCCGCTTTTCACTTTGGAGTCAAGCATTTCACCGGAAAGCTTTGACTTCAGAATCCGAAGTTATCAACTCCACAATCCAAAGTTTGTTGCAATTGATATCTACATACTCGACGATGCGACTACTCAAACGGTGACTACAGCTCTTTCAATAGAACACGGGTCAACAATTGAGGGGGAGCAATTGTCCAGCATTCAGAATCCTTGATGCCGAGAGTGACAAGTTCACATATTGGTGTTAAGACAACGATATCAATCATACACATGGAGTCAAGAGATAACTTCAGAAGTTACGAGGAAGACCAACATTCGTGAACAAAAACCATGTGCTTCTTTAATATGATGTTCTCCATCATTCAGGTCCAACCTCGTAAATTGCTAATATTGTGAATACATTATCATAAATGATCTTTGCACGTGATAAATACCTTACACTTGTGTTTAAAAGGTATTTAATTTACGTTTCAAGTACACCTTCATTAATTTGAGGGGGAGCTTGTGTAATTCATGAAGATAATTGGATTTGCATTTTTCTTCCCAAATTTTCTTAAAACGCTATTAAATCAATTGATATTAAAAACATTGATTGAGTTAATATTTTTAATATGGGGGAGAAAATGTGATTTAATATGGGAAATGATTAATCACAAATGGTTTGACTTAACGTGCTAGCTCATCCCGACATGTGCGAAATGTTTTCGGATATCGTGGCATATGTTAAGGGGGAGCAAAATGGATTTGCACTTCAAAATGGATTTCATGGTGACATACACTTACCCAAAACATCTTTATTCACGATGATGAAGATTGTGGTGACATAAGGATGGTAGGATAGGTTGAAGTCCAATGATTCCTCTAGAACCGGAGGAATCTTCCCAAGGACATTCCATAGCTAGAAATAGTAGTCCTTAGGAAAGATGGAGAAAGATTGTGAATGTAGCTGAATACCGACCAAGTACTTAAGTTAGCACTGGTACAATCACAACAAGGTGCTAGTGATGACGTATTGGTAAGCATTGAAGGGGTTGAAGAATGAAAAAGAATTGTAAAGATAAAGGGTGTAAAGAAAGAAGCCCTCTTTACAACTTAGGCAGAAACCGGGTCAATACATATGCTATTAAGATCATTGTTTAATGATTCTTAATATTGAAGACAGACATCATGGACCCAGTGATGCAATGCACAACCCATCCCAGCTAACTCAGATATCTCTCAAAAGATATTTGTTTTAATCACACGGAGACAACGCATTATCTATTGATTTATTCACTCCGAATAAATTGGTATTGAAAAGGTGGCACTCCTCTCCAGCCTCCGATCACTAAAAATCTAAAATGCACGATCGAGTCTAGAGCCATTTGAGATCATCAAATATCTCATTAGGACACACTTTCATATTTCCTTGCTTCTTCACACACTGTGAAAAGTAAGAAAGATCTTAAGAGTCCTACGCAAAATCTTCATGATCTTGCCTGAACATCCGAGGAATACGAAAGTATTCACAATAAAGATGGAAATCCTTCTTGAGCGAATATCAAAAAGCTCATGGTAGGTGACTTGTGCGATTCTTTATGAATCAAACTTGTGATAACTGGAAAGCAACAGTGGTTTAATTCTTAAATGAATTTAAACACGTTCCAGGCCTCTACGCAATATCTTAGTGATCTTGCCAGAACATTCAGAGTAATACTATTAAGTATTTACAGTGACGAATGGAAATCCTTCTAGTGTTAACATCAAACAGCACTTGGTAGGTAACTTGCAAGATTCTATATGAATCAAGCTAGTGACAACTGGAAAGCAACGACGGTGCGGTTCTTTATTGAACTTCACTTGTTCCAGGAACATGAATTGACGGCTTCAAATCATGCGGATAAGTTTATCCAAATGATTCACTCTTTACGTTCGCAGTCAGCTTTGGACGGTCGAGTAAAGAGAACGGGTTTACCCGCGAAATCTTGTCAAGGAGGTTCTTTATTGAAACTACCTGCCACAAGTACGATATTTAATATCGTCCAACGGTCTTCACCGACCGGAGGTAAAATGCTACCGAATTAGAATGAAATGTTCAAGGCCATTTCATCCGTGTATATTGTTTGTTGCTAACTGTCTTATGCAGCGTAACAAGAAGGTGGCATTGCGGTGTACAATCCAGAAGAAGTCATCACCACATGCTTATACTACATACAATTAGTACTTCAACAAATTCAAGAAAGCTTGAAGGTCAAGTCTTCCGCTGTATCAAACTCTGAAGCTTTCAAGAATTTAAAAGTATAAGTATATGGAACATGAAGTCACGAAGAGGCAAATATCACAAGTGAAGAATGCACAAGGTCAAGGCAAGGAAACATGCTCAAGACTAAAGTCAAAGATCACATCAAGCATATTCACAAGAACAAGATCGAAGACTCAAGCATAGATGCTAGGTTTAAGATTTTGTAAAAAGATGTGACCTCCCTTAGGGGGAGATTGTTGGAAATACGTTTTTCCCAATAAAGTCTCGGTCACATCTTAGTTAGCATAGATCACGAGATATAGAATATTTAGAACTTTGTAACTTGGAGCGACCTCCCTTAGGGGGAGATTGTTGGAAATACGTTTTTACGTATTTATGAAGGATCGGTCGCTCCAACGATAATTATGTAATGGGCTCGTGATCCATTTAGTTTATGTATAGTCCATATAGCCCACATGTAGGGTGGGCTATATATATCCCCTCCTAGCATGTTAGGAGGGGTTGTTGATTTTCACTTTTTCATTATTCATCTTTACTTTCTCTCTCTACTTTTCTCCTTTTCTCTCCTTTCTCTCTCTACTCCCTCATCTTCTTCCTTCATCTTTCTTATATTTATCATTTAATCAACCATCTTTATCAACAAAATCCATCATGTAGAATAGGCCAATGATTACGTAGACCTTCAATTCACTATTTTATATTTCTCAATATTAAAATAGGAATCTCTTTAGTTGTCTCTTCCTTAGCGAGATTTAAACAACGTGCACAATGTCCTAAGTGTAGGGGAGTTTACTCCCATATGCTTAAACATTGAGGACAATGTTTATATTAAGTGTAGGGGGGGACTTCTATCGAAGTTTTAAGTGGACTTTTCCATTAAAATGCCTTCATTTAACCGGAAAATCATCTTTTTTAGCATTTTTCAAATTTTTAATTAACTTTGGCCATTTAGTCGTAATTTTTAAAAAATTTATCGTTGCTTTCATATGTATATATCCCGCAATAAAGTCAAAAATATTAATAAAGTGGTGTAGCTAGTTTAGAAGTCTTTGACATATTAGGCCCGTTGTGAATATTTTGACTCAACCCGAGTTTACTTATCCAAGTTTACTCTAGCTAGTATCCTTAACCATATGGACCTTAATTGGTTTATTAGGCTAAGCATCCACGAGTCTCATTACTTGAGATTTTAAATTGTGGAGAACGAGAAATGATAGAGTCAATTATAAGTCGGTATTCTTGCACAAGCACACTTGGTGTGATTATCTGCCTATTCTCCCATCACTTGCTAATAATTTATCTGCAATAAGTAAGGTCGTACGATTTGAAAAGTTACTTAGCTTCTAGCCCAAGATCGTTTAAAAGTTGCTCGGTAATGATAAGAGTTCATAGCCAGGGCATAACTTATGAAGCGGGGCGCGAAGATTGGCGAGTCCAAAAAGGCCCTAACAAGGCATGAGGATTCCATTTTATTGCTGAAGATCCAAGGTGATGTGAAAAGCATTATTCCCAAAATCAATATAAAGGATCAAGACTCACGACGAAAAGCAATCAACTCCCATAAAGATCATGGAGAAGTCTATCCGAAAAGACCCTAACAAGGTATGAGGATAAATAGATCCAAGTCCGAAAAGAAGGCGGATATTGTATCTCAAAATCCCAATTAGCGATTGAAGAAATAATGATGAAGTCGTGGTCAACAAAATTGGAGTACCCCTTAAAAGTCTCCAAGTGAAGAAACTCTATTAACGAAGAGAAGACCATTATCTCAAGAACGTCTCTCAAGATATGAAGTATGAAGTACATGCCAAATATCGGCCCGAGAAAGGTCTCAAATTGTGAAGCGAGTTATGCCAAGATATGAACTTTTTGATATCCCGAGAAGCAGTTTTAAGAGATTTTGTCCTTTAGCTAACTATTAATAAAATCGTCCTACTTTGCTTTCAGCCTAAATAAACTATCGAAATAAGTCCAAAAATACATCTTCATGGTCATTCTAAGACAAAAATAAAATATAAGAGATACAATTAGGAATAAGGGAGTTTAAGCATATAATTAAGCCATGTGTGTAAGTGTTTGTTTTGCTAACTTATAATAACAATGATCTCTTTTTTAAGCTTAGTTTGGGGAACGTGAAACTTGAGGGTGATAAATCTTCGCAGCACCGAAGCCCTAATGTAAGTCTTAGATCTCTTTGCAAGTTATTTCCATGTAGCTATTTTCAAGTGAAAATGGTTTTCTATTCCTTTTGTTTCCTTTAAAGTTTTAATTTCTCTTAGTATTTAAATTTTTGTTTAGTAGAATTTTAATAAGGCCAAGGTTGATTGATTATGAGAAAAGTGTAAAATTGCTTTATCACTAAGCATTGCATGAGGGCATGGCAATGGTTAAGTGTAGGGGATTTGATAGGTGTGTAAACACCCATCCTTTTTACCACTTAATTACAATAATAACCGAGCCAAAACGTGTATTTTATGTCATTTATGTCGGAATTATGCGTGGTTTGTGTTTTTGTTGTGATTTAGGACGAAAAGGTGAAAAGTGGAGAAAACACGGCATTCACGGGCTTTTATCGAGGAAAAAGACGAAAGATGAAGTCGAAAGATCAAGAGTGGAAAAAGAACGGAAGTCCAAGACCAATTCTGAAGATTTATCGAAGAAAAAGTCAAAAGACGGAAGTTTACCAAAAGCCGAAGAACTCAAGTCGTATTTATTGAAGAATTAAAAGACAAGTTCAAAGAAATCCCGAGACAAAGCAATTAAGTCCAAGATTTAAGAATATTAAAAGGTTTAAGGACTAAAGCATGCAATTAAGGAAAAGAAGAAAGAGGGAGGAAGCTTCCTAAGCTCCTCCCTAATCTTCCCTATAAATAGTTTGTTATGTTTTCATTTCATAGTTGTTGGCTAACTTGACAAATTAGCTCTTCCACCATTTTCATTTTCTTGCAACTTTATTTTTCATGTCATTTTAACTAATGTCTTGCACTTTAATTCCTTTAATTCAAGTAAGTGTTTTTAATTTTGTTGTTTAATCTTTATTTTCCTTTAATCAAGATTTTCTTTATCATTCTCATCCTACTTTTCTTGTCTTTGATTTGATTGTGGTTCGGATTAAGCATTGATTTTGCTTAATCTTATTGTTTATTTGATTAAAAAGTTCATCTTTTTATTTTCATCTAGGCTTGTATACGAATTAAGCTATAAGTTTGACAATCTTATTGGCTTATTTTGTATTTAGCTTATTTGATTTTAAAGTTTTCTAAAAAGTTTTATCTTTTTAAAGTTTGCTTATTTTGTTTGCTTATTTTGTGTTTTGATAAAGTCTTTAAATTTGTTGCTTTTTGTCTCGTCTCATTATCTTTTTAATCAAGTTTCGGTTATTGCTTATTAGTATTAGCTTATTGGTTTTGCTTATTTGTATTACATTCCATCGGAATGGGATTTGGATTTCGACAGCTTGTTACGATCGCAAAAACCACAAGGGTTTCTACATTGCGATCGGTATTGTGATACTCCCCCTTATTCGGATCTGGGATTCGGATCTAGGATTCGGATCTGGGATTCGGATCTGGGATTCGGATCTGGGATTCGGATCTAGGATTCGGATCTGGGATTCGGATCTGGGATTCGGATCTGGGATTCGGATCTGGGATTCGGATCTTGGATTCGGATCTGGGATTCGGATCTAGGATTCGGATCTGGGATTCGGATCTGGGATTCGGATCTGGGATTCGGATCTGGGATTCGGATCTGGGATTCGGATCTGGGATTCGGATCTGGGATTCGGATCTGGGATTCGGATCTGGGATTCCGATCTGGGATTCGGATCTGGGACAAAATTTTATATTTCCCGCCATTTTCTTAAACTTTATTTTAAATTGTTTTTATTTTAGTTTTATTTTAAGATTGCATTTTATTTAAGTGTTTTTCTAGTAATTTTCTAGCTTAATTTTTCACCTTGTTTTACTTTTATTATTTGTACCTGTCTTTAATTTTCTTTTAAATACTTTCCGCATTTACTTTTTAATTAGTTATAGATAATCAAATTTCTTTTTGTTAACCAAAAACGACTGAGTCACACTTTAAACTGGTAATCAATTCGATTAGACACCGAGAAAACGAACTTTTTCAACTAGCAAAATCTTAATTTCAGACATCAAAAAAGAATGTTGTAATAATGAAATAGACATTTGATAATTTCAATTTGATCCTAGCTAGCGTAACAATAAAGACGAAGTGTCTAATTATACTTATGATCCTTTTTTCCAAATAGAAAGACACCAAAATCCTAAAGTACTTGCTGCATTTCTTGGGAATAAGTCGTCTTGGTATTGGATCCGCTCTTCTCTTAGCATGAACATTCATTATATTCTATTCGTCTTATTTATTCAGCCCCCACCCGAACCATTCTTAAGACCACTAAGCCCTCCCGAATGATTTCTACTATAGAAGCTTTGAACGTAGACCCGGGGACAAATCTTTCACTCACTGAGAAGGGAAAACATGTTACTAGATCGTCTTGAAGACGAATGCGACGGGAAGAAGTGGCATTTGGAAGTGTTACTGACTTAACATTAAGGTTTCGGCATAACAAAGCTTGCACTGTCTTTTCGCACTTAGGCGCATTGCGTACCATTGGTAATGATTCTACTACGGTGCCACAAATTCGCAAGTTGATCCTAAGTACTCCTTGTTGTTCATTGGATTCCGGATGAACTACTTCGTTAGGATTGAGGAATTGCTGTGATTCTTCCTAAATAGCATGGATTATCCCTTTGAGAGTCTCTTTGAAAGTCATAC
Organism: Glebionis coronaria; assembly: GCA_025667525.1. Classification (NCBI taxonomy): domain Eukaryota; kingdom Viridiplantae; phylum Streptophyta; class Magnoliopsida; order Asterales; family Asteraceae; genus Glebionis; species Glebionis coronaria. Next base: position 101,904,191 of record CM046876.1, on the reverse strand, counting down.
CTAAACTCTTCCGACTGAATATGATAAAGCCTATAAAACAACGAGGTACGATCGTTTCTTCATTATAGATTGAGATCTTCTTCGAACTTGATGCACAAATAGATAGAATAGCAGCAAATAGCACCGTTCTAACCTACATATTCGTGGAACTCAATCTCATTTAGAAAGCCTTCTCTCTATCTTTCAGCAACTGAACGGGAAGTGGTTAAGGAAAGGACTTTAGAATCGGATGCGCTACCACCGAGAAAGGCCCTGACCCTGCCAACCAAGTAAAAGAAAAAAAGAAAGAAGAGAACGAAAAGAGAACTTCGTATCTTGGTAACTCTCTAGGAGTCATGTTTAACCTTGAATGCTATTAATAGATTCTACAGCAATAGTCCCTCGGACTCGAAAAGTAATAACAAAAATGGCTAACCCAAAAGTAGATTCCGCAGCTGCCACCGTTGGAACCAATAAAGAAAATGATTGACCCAACATATCATCCGAAGAAACGGAAAATACCAAAAAGTTCAAATTCGCAGCTAATAACATTGATTCAATTGGCATTGACATAATAGAAATATTTCGTCTATTAAGGAGGATTCCCCGAATACCTGAAATAGAGATGATCATAGAAAATGTAAAATATTTGATAGGATTCGTTTCGGGAACGTATAATGTAAGAGAAATTCAAATGTTAGAACTCCAGTACGTATGGAACCAAAACAAAAAAGACTACCCTCATGATTACCAAAGGTTATTTAATAGGTGAATGATAGTATGATAGATTGAACTGTGTACATCACGAAGAATAAGATCTTCGAGCATATTATATATAGTTATGAGAATTAAAAACATTACCTAAATTACATCTATGGTACAAGTCATCTAAGCTAAAACAATTTAAAACATTACCATATATACTTCCCTAAAAAATTGTTAAACATTGTATTATTTCGTGTGGTTATCACAAAATTCTTTTTTATGTATTCGGATTTATTTAAACTAAAAGAATAACATTCATTAAATGTATTTTTGTAAAGTTTTATAAATAAAAAATATTTTTGAATTCCAAACATGTTTCAAACATATATTTAAAATGTATACATCATATTGTTGCCAAAAATAATATGTATACATCAGATGTTTAGTTTTTGAGAAATTCAAATTTTTCAAAATATTCAAATATCAAAACGCATGTTTTTTTTGTAATGTTTTTATGACATTATATTGTAACGCGTTTTGATAATGGATCAAAGACGCTCATCTCCTATAATTTAGCAATGTAACCCTAAAAACTAAAACCTATATAAATCCATATGGAGCACAATGTTCGGCATTCATGATTTGCTACACAACACTTTCTTCTTAATCTCCATGTTCTGAATATGTTTTGCAAGGGCTTAGATCAAACAACTATCTTCTTACTCTCCATTCTTTGTTTTCTTGCCATGAAACAAATGGATTGATGTCCATTCAGGCTACAACGATGATCTAAGCGCATACAAATCTCTCTGCTTATCTCCATTCTATGAAAAATCATGTGCAAAGCGCTTAGATCTAAAAACTCTCTTTTTAATCTCCATTCTTTGTTGCGTTGCTGTTAAACGAATGGATTGATGTCCATTCGGGCTACAACGATTATCGAAGCCCTCTAAAGCACAAACGAATGGATTGATGTCCACTCAGGATGAACATGTAAGTTTTTTACTCTAAATTATATAAAAATTAGGTTTAAATGTAAATTTGCTAAAACTTGTTTTCATGTTGTCAATTGTAGGTTACATCATTTTCGTATGGAGTATTGATTGGATGAACATGTAAGTTTTATGTTGTAGTTTATGTAAAAAATTACGTATTTAAATGTAACATATGCAAATAAGCACTGAATAAGGGATCTCGAACACCCCTATAGCTAGGACAATATTTGGGGTTCAGGATGAAACTGGGACAATATCATTATTGTGAAATGACATGATTTTATAGGTTTTTTGAGGCTGCATTAACTAATTATTGGAAAGGACTTTCATTTTGGATTATTTGATGACTCCTTTTAATATGATATTATGCAGAGTATCGTCAACATCTGCTCAGCAAATTCAAGGTTGTCGTAGCTATTAAAGCAACATGATGAAGAGCCATGGTGACATCTCGAGTTCACAACAGAAGTAAGATATAAAACTATCCTTCTGAGTATGTTCGATAATTTCTATATTGTTTATTTTTGAAAAGTATGATATAATATAATAATTTGCGAAGGCATGTGCACATAAAATTAGCAAAAACATGCAACTTAATAGACACACTATTGGTGCATATTATCTTAAATATAACTTACCTAATGGTGGATAAAGGTGTAGAGTTAAAAAACATGACCACTATTTTTTCAGCTTATGATAATTTTCCTTTTTAAGGTCTGTTTTATAGCGATTTAGCACGTGTAGGACTTACAATTGTTGTCTTGTCACAATTTACATCTACTAAAAAAAGGATAGTTTTTTATGAGTAAGACTTGATCATGATATTCTACGTATAGAATACTCCGGTCATGGCGACCTAACTTCCGTGTACTATATAGAAATCAACACAACACGATCCATAATAACTATACCATAAAGAAGCCATTTAGACCCGTTCTCATTTTTTGAGTTGTTTATGTGATTTTTGTTTAAGTATATATATCGTGTAGTTTTCTAATTGGTTCGGTCTTCTTTATCACGATCTATGGGCCAATACCTTTTGATTAAAACAATATTATTTCTTAAGTGATCAATGCAAATTAGGTTTGGTCAAAACAAATAACTTGTTCCTTGGTAGCACTACTCAGAGCCTCTTGCACACAACATGCGTATATCAGAGGAGACTCGAGTTAGCTTATTTGAGGAGCTCAATATTTGCATTTTCTCTTAAATGAGAAAACGTAGATTTTTTAAGTCCGATTAACCTTTTTAGAAGTTACTCTATAATACTTTAAATGATTCCAAAGATATTTTTGTGCTATTTGAGTTGTGTTGTTCATACCGGGATTCTATTATATGTTGATTGCTTATTATTCTTAAAAGGGTTATAAATGTTACATATGTTTTGCTTTCTCCAGTACCCTATTTAGGATTTCTGTATTCAAATTAGTTTGTATACTTCATATGGTTTTATGAGCCGTTTTAGTATACAAGTTATTTAAATTTATCACCAACTATGACCGGGTGTTTAGGAATAAGAAATGTGGCATATGTCGAATGTCTTTAGTGGCAATTCGGGCCCCCTGTGATATCACCCTCAACGAATAATTAAAAGAGTCTTGGATTTTAGTGCACTCTGTTAGAGTCACTGCTCACAATATGATGAACTTCATGTTACAATGTTTTTTGTTTGTGAACTGTGATTATTCTTTCTTGCTATATCCTATTTTTTTATTATGATAAATTTGTTGTATAGGTTTTTGTCCAAAGAATTCGGGAGTTGGAGTTATATTACGTGAATGAAACAAGCTACAATGTTTAAACTTTAAAGGGTAAATGGATTTCAATATTGTTGTGCTACGGTGACTACTTGCGTATATATGTCAAAAATAGCAAATAATAAAACAAGTTTATTGAGTCAGTTATCAAAGAACAAAACAAGTTTATTGAGTTTATTGATCAACGATCAACAATTATTATGATGATTCGGACAAGGATTTGACTACTAAGTTATAATGGTTCACTCTGAAAAAGGTGCTACTTTTATCTGCATTTTTTTTAATTTGATTATGATTTTCTATTAAAATGGATTGTGAAAAATCACCACCCTTTGTTCCTTTTAAATGTATGTTCTTTTTGTGTTTTTATAGGTTAGAGATGGTGAAGTTGTTTACGCTACTAAAAAGGGACTAAAATGAATTGTGATGTAGTGATATGGTACTAAAATGATATGTAATGTCACCTATATATGATATCGTAGTATAATGATAATTTGGATATTTACTGTAGTGTGTTAGACTATTAAAAATAATACGTTATAATGCAGTTTGCTATGTCTATATTGTAGTTTTGTTGTCGTCTTTTAGCACTGAAGAAATGAACATATGCACAAAGAAAGAACTCATGATCCGGTTGTGTAGCGATTCTGACACGAATAAAGGACATTGTAGAAGGTACTCTCATCTCATTGTTCTGTTGTTTTGTAGGATAAAGAACTGTTTCACAAGACATAATTAAAAAATTTAGGCAACAGGGAGTTTTTTTTAATGTTTACCCGTGGCCCACTGTAGGGTGTGGGGCTTCCGCGTCCATAAGCAACACCGGTCTCTATAGTGCATCTGGCGGATCTCTTAATCTAAGCCTATCAGCGCTTGATTTACTTATGCACATTGATAATAAAGCTAAAGTTCATCAACAACAGCCAAATGTGTTGCCATCTCAACCTGAGTTTTTAGATGTAACTGACTTTGGTAAAGAAGGTGGTAGTAGTGACCCAGTTTGTTTGTCAAATTATTATTAGGTGTTGATTTGTTCTAATGTGACTCATAATTGTATTTGAACCATGACCTTATCTTAATAAACTTATCTTTAAAGAAAAGCTTGCTTTGGCTAATTAACTACTAATGAAAAATCTTACATTAGCTAAAAAGGTTTATAGGTTACATTTTTTAGAGTTATACTAAACCTTTTTGTAGAACATTGAATATCAGTTAAGATTCTTTGTGAAGTGATGGTTGGTTAGTAATTATAAGTAGTTTCTAAAAAAGTAACCATAGGTAACCCGCGTTTACTCTTCCCTTCTACATGACATTTCAATCTTCCCATACTGTATTATGTTAGATTAAGCATATTCATACTTAAATTTTGAGGACTACAAATAATGTGATGTAAGTCATGTCTAATCTTGCAAACCATTAAACGAGGGAGTTAAAAGTTACGTATTTCATCCTCAGTAATGAGTCATAGAATTTTAGGATTCAAATGGATCTTAATTATTTATTGACTTAATTATATACTACTTTGTTTCAATAATATTTGACGACACCTACAAAATTTGTTCATTATCAACAAAAACGACATTCAGTTTCAATCTAAAATGTGTTATGTGCAATTTTAAAATCTGAAGTTGCAGAAGATGGTTATTTACGGCGTAGATGATGACCTCACGAATGACACGACTAACATAGGTTCCAAAGAAGTGTTACTCGGGTTAAATATGTGATCACATGTAGTGGTGCTAATCGGGTCGAATTCGGGCAAAACGGGTCGGGTCCAATTCGGGTCGAGGCTAAACATAATATACCCGAACCTGTCCCTACTTTAACTTGGGTTAGTCAGGTTCGCGTCGAACGGGTCAGATTCAAGTTTGTCTTATTTGTTGACCCGTTTCATTTATTATTGTATTCATCTATTACGAGAACCCGTTTCATTTTTTTGCGTCATTATTGAGTTATCATATATTTGGATTGATACTACTGTTGCATCCTTATTCAATTATTATATATCCGGAAGTAAGTAACTAAGTTTTTGTGTTATGCTTAATCTAAAGGAGGTCATTTGCTTAATTTTCCCCTAAATCTGATATGTCATTTGCTTAATTTCATAAAGTTCCAATCCTGATTGCCATGGACCTTTATGACAAAATATATTAAAACATATGTAAGTTAAAATACCTACGAACATTTAAAATTATCAAAGTTGTATGCTAATAAATTTTTATCCAAAATGAAAATTGCTATATTTATTGGGCTTTATGCCTTTAACGGTTTAACTCTTGGCAAGGCGGCTATGTAAATGACATTGTGCTTTTAATATGATATAGTAGCAGTTTTATGTTTCTTTTTAATTATATTTACATTGTGGTACCTAACAGATTATCACTTACATTTATATAGGTTATGGGCCGTTATGAGTTATTTGAATTTGCAAAAAGTAGAGCTTTTCATTTTATATAGCTTTGTCTCACTGCACAACCCTTTCTTGTGACAGTGGATATATAGTAACAGATAAAAGAAACTCCACAAACCATGATCAGTAGATAGGTACTTTTGTATTTGAATTGAAACGATTACTTATTTTTAGTACATCATTACGATGAGAAATTGTATGTATATATTCACAAATAAATAGGTAAATAAAAAGTAAAAATTAGCAATCCATTAAGTTTCACCACTAAAATGGTTTTTTGTAATGGGTTGATATGTGTCCCATTAAGTTTCACCTATAGAATGATTTTGTTTAACAGGTCGATATGGGTAATTTTGTGTAACTGTTCGATATAGTTGATTTTGCGTAACGGGACATTATGAGTGGTTTCGTGTAACCAGTCAAATGGTTTTTGGTAACGGGTCGATATGGGATACAAGATGCTTCAAAATATGTGCTTTTTGACAGTGTTTTAATTTGTGTATTTTGTTAAAGTTACGATATAATATCATTTAAAATAATAATTTATACAAAAAGGTTATATTAAACAATTTATAAAGGTTTATAACTAAAATGATGATATAAAGGAAATTCTTATTAGAATTTGAAAATTGAGCAAATAAGCCTAAGGAATTCCGATAACACAAAATTGCTTTAGGGTTCATTGTTGTTTGTTCACAAATATATCCTTAACAATCATGAGCCAGGGTGAATCGTTTCTAAGAGTTGGTTTGTACATGTCACATCCTCTTTTTACACATAGACAACCATACATTGATGTTTCAAGAGTCAAAAGCAAAAGATGTTTGAAGGTTTTCCTTTGTTAAACTTGATTACATATTTTGAGGGCCTTGTGCGGTTGAGCACTTCGCACATGCTCAAATCCGGCCATGTTACTTGATCACACAATCAACATTGGCTATTAACTCGATTAGCGCTTACAGACGTCTTTTGCTATTCAAGATCATCAAATTTGAAGAGCATATCAACGTTTATCGAATAATTGTTACAAATTTAAATGCTTATGAAATAATTCACGTATTATGTGATTATTCAGTTTTTTTCTTAGTTTCTTTACGCATATAATTTCTTACGAAATGAATTATTTAAAATATCTCGTGATTCCATGGGCCTTTAAGCTAGTTAAATGATATACCCACCCTATACTCAGGTAAACTTACAGTCCTAGACTTATGATCACATTATAATTATTATCCATATACTAAACTACAAACCTATATACTAAAGGGAGTCATCCAATTCAAACCAACACCCCTCCGGTCTGGAATGGCAACGCAATTGCTCTACATCTACAAGCACCCTCTCTGAAGGACAATAACACTCACAAGCTGGAATGGCAACGCGAATGGTTCTACATCTAAAAACACCATCCATAAAGCACAAATGGCAATAACATGTATATATTTTTGAAAACCCTACCAAACAACGAATATTAGGCTTAAACACATACCTTGTGTGAATGTGTCGTCCAAGACCAACAAAGAGGCACACATAGAGAAAAAAACCAAACGAGCAACTTAACTTCTACATGTAATTATAAATAACATCACACTCAATGACCAAACAAGATAAAACTGAAAATATTGCAATATTACTTTCCTCGCTCGACTTTTTACAAAAGGGGTTGCAATGGCTTACCATAACCTTAACCCTCCATCGTATGAATGTCACAGCTGTTGTGCCCAGCTGTGGTATGAAGAGAGAAAAGACAAGGGTCACAGAGCTGTTAATCCAACATTCTCTCTTTATTGCCAATAGGGTAAAGTCCTATTACCCCGATACCGAGAGACACCTCCACCGTTAAACATCTTCCTTGATTTTGCAAACCCTGCAACGTCAAAATTTAGGGACCATAATAGAATCTACGATGGGATGTTTTCTTTTATACCTCTTAGAGCAAGGATAGATCATTCGGTAAACATTGGGAGGGGTCTATAAACATTCAACATAAATGGCTAAACTTATCATCGGATAGGGTCTCTCCTTCCTAAAAAAGGGTTCCAACCCAGATACGCTCAACTTTGCTTTTTTTACAAACACAATGAAGCAAAAAAAATAGGATGAACACCTTCCTTGATCATGAAGTAGGTGATGGGATGGATGAAACAGTCGCATCAGGATTGATAGATATGTTGGATAGGACAAGTCCGGTTGCAAGAGCATTCAGAATGGCCCAAGGTTGGTGTCACTCGCATGAGTCGAAAAATATAGAACTGCATCTACTGAGTGTATGAACATCTGCAAGGAATTATAACACACCAACTGTGTTTGAAGTTGCAGCTTTAATTACCAATGATTTTGGCACCGGTTAAACTTCAAGAGATATCATTGTAACCAACAAAAATGAGGGACCACAAAGAATTTCGAAACTGCATCCTTCCTACATGGATCTTCAATACCCATTATTATTTGGCGAAGACAGTTTCCATGAAAAGATACTATACCACAAAATACAGGTCCAGGAAAAACCAAACGTGGTTTTGTGTCCATGAAGGAGTGTTACACTTATATAATTCAGTAACGGAATAACCATGGAAAAACTTCGGTTAGAGGTGGTAGGTTATGAAAGTTTATGGACTTATATTCAATAGTCGTGTGATAGGAACGAACTTGAGATTACGGGATTGCACACAATACGTAAAGAGTTAATTTATTTAATAAATATATTTATTGTATTTATTAAATTATTGAATAAATATATATTTATGTATTTATTAAATTAAACCGAGACATAAATTTAATGATCGTTAAATAATTAAGAGTTAAGTATTAACGAGTGTTAAATAAATTTATAGTAAGTAAGTAAAATAGAAAGAAGGTTGGAAGATTCCGGAACACCCCATAAGGGGTGTTAGCTGTCGGTTATGGAGGCAAAAAGGGAAGGGGAAAAAACTTTCCTTTTATTTGTTTTTGGTTACAAGAATTAAGCCTATATAAACAAACCCTTACCTCATAATTCAAGACACACAAAATCTATCCCTCCCTCTCTCTCTTTACGATCGCAAGGTAAACCCACAAAGGGTTTTTGGTTGGTTTTCTTAATTGATCAATTTTACTTATAATCTAGTCCTAGCCCCTCTCTATGGTTGTTGGGTATATTTTCTACAAGCGTAGAAGCTTGGTTTACACGTGCTAGAATCACGGTTAGCTCGTTGTATTACATGTGTACAAGATCGTAATATAGTCTTACTTTAGACTATATCTTGGTGATATATGGTATAAACCCGAATTGGTGATTCGTTCTTCGTCTTGTGGATTTGCTTTAGCGTAAAGGTATGTAACCCTAATTTGATTAATTATAATTGTGTTATTATTATTATCTTGTTAAATCGCTTCCGCTTATATGTGCTTTGATCTCGTTTAGGGTTTTATATAATTGTTATGATATTAATAAACCTTTAGTGGCATCGAGAGCCATTTTAACATGTTATAATTATCGAAAATCTAAAGTTTTTTAACTAATAATTGTTTTGGGTTAAAACTACATGTTTTTTTAGGTTTTCTTGAAATTAGGGTTTTGTTTTTTAAAATGAGGGTTTTTACCAAATTTTTATATAAAAAGAGAACTGTTTTTAAACCCTAAATTAAATGTGGGATAATTTTAGATTAAATTACATGATTAATTGTTATATCATGTATGGTTACGTTCCGTAGAGATTTAATTGTTAAGATTTGTGGGAGGATCCATGATAACGTGCATGTTTTCATGGATCGTAAAATCTATGTTTATATGATTTTGTGTGCTACGTGATTATTTGATTCAATAAATCTTGAATTAGGAAAGACTTTTATATGAATATAAAAACCAAGATTTGATGATTATTGAATAAGTCGTATGCATGTGGCTATTTGATTTATTTGTTGCACATATAAATTGTTATTATGTGTTTATGATTTAGTTTTTTTACTTGTTTATATTAAGAATTGTTGAATTGTTGTAAACAAGGTTTTTTTAAAAGAAATAATATGGACTAACGGCCTACTCCTTTTGACAAACTATAAAGTGGGTTTAACGCACCGCTGGTCATGTACCCGGTTAAGAAAGGAGGTGTTAAGCCATTAGTCGCTGACCAAATTCCCGGCTCGCCTGTGCGTCAAATTGAAATTACCCGTGATTATTATTTGAATTGTACCTTAAGGTTAATTTACCGCAAATTCACATCCGAATTCACAATGAATAAGGTTATTGCTTTGTGTTTTAGCCATAAGTACGCTGTGAATAGTTGTGGGTAAATTATTTAGTTGGTTGAACCAATACCTCAACATAATTTATGTAGAAATTTAATCTCGTGAAAAGTTTACTAAAATGTTTTATTAAACTTATGCTATGGAGTTGTATGCATGCTTCTCCATACATTGATTTTGACATCAAATTTATACCCTTAAAACTTAAGTCGAATGCTCCTAATTGACAAACACTTGAAATTGCTACGTCGTCAAATGAGATTTTTGGATGATGTTGTGATGGAGAGGAAAGTTTCATAGAATGAGAATTCGTATGGTGGTTTTACGTTACTCAGATTAGACGACTTAATTAAGTTACTAAGTGATATCTGGCAACTTAAGGCATTCAGAAGGGATGAAACATGTTTACAATGCAAAACATTTTTTGGCAATGTAAATCCCTTAATTAAACTAGAAATTGAAGATTGTTTGTCAATTGAATTGTTCGAAAAGTCGCTATGTTGAGTACATTCATTACTAGCAGATCAACTGATGTAATGGATCTATGTCAATATAGTTCTAGAATTCAAGGAAAATACTATGATTCTATACCGAGGTAATTTTATTTTCTTGAAAGTATTTTATTATCGAAAATACTAATATTTGAACTTATTTATGTAGAAATGGCTCAACCCGACAATAAAACTATAAGTTCTGCGTTCAAAACATTTTTTGATCGACCTGAACTTACTGGCCCAAACTTCAATGATTGGTACCGCTCACTAAGAATTGTCTTGAGAGTAGCGGGTACTATTGATATCTTGACTACTCCCTATCCGGAGGATCTTGCTGAAGAAGCTTCTGATGCGCAAAGGCTTGTACACGTTGTAAATGTTAAGAAGCACTCGGAGGTGGCTTGCTTAATGTTAGGGAAAATGTCCCCTCCGCTTCAAAAGAAGTATGAGTTATTTTCGCCTAAGCTAATGCTTGATAAACTCAAGGCAGTGTTCGAAAAGCCACAAACTGTGGAGATCTACGACGTAGTAGATGCTTCGCATAGCTGAAAACAAGCTCCTGGAAAGTCTGTTAGTGCCCATTATATGGAGATGAGGGGTTATATGGAACATCTCATTGCACTAGGACAACCCTATGATCATAATATGGCTATCAACTTGATCAATAGGTCCCTTAACAAGGACTTCAATGATTTTGTTCGAAATTGTAATATGCATTGCACGGGGAAGACAATTAATGATTTGCATGCAATGTTCATTGACTACGAAAAGGGGTTAAAAGACAAGGCATCTACTTCTATGCCTCCTGTACTAACCATACAAAAGGGTAGAGTGAGTAAGCCAAAACCGCAAGCGAACAAGAAGAAAGGCAAAGGCAAGGGTGATAAGGCCAAAGAAGTTGCGACTTATTCAAAATCTAAGCAAAACTTTGTCAAGAAGAATCAATCTCAGAAGGATGAGACTTGTCACCATTTTGAAGGAAAGTGGTCACTGGAAGAGGAGCTGCCCTCTTTACCTCGAATAGTTGCGAGAAATAAAGAAGAAGTATGAGCAGAGCGCTGCAGCTTCAGGTACTTAATTGAGTTGTTCAATTTAACATACAAATTAAATTCCTAGGTATATGATACGGGATGCGGTATAACATTTGTAATACGCTACAAGGATTTAATCTGGAAAGGAAGCTTTCCTATGGGGAATAATTTCTGCAAGTAGGCAATGGCGCACAAGCAGCGGTTGAAGCTATAGGAACATTTAGTTTAGTTTTACCTTCGGGTTTAGTAATGATTTTAAATGATTGTCATTATGCACCTACAATTGTTATGGGTGTTATTTCCTTTTCTTGTTTGTTGAATAATGGATTTGTTCACACTATTGATTATATTGGAATTTCTGTTTGGAAAGATGGTATTTTCTATTTTAATGCAATTTATGCGGATGGTGTGTTTGAAATAGACATGCATGAAAATGAATCCAAGAATAATAATAAATCTATTTTTAGCATGAATAATAAGAGAAAGTTTGACAAGAACTCTTCTTATCTTTGGCATTCTAGACTTGCCCATATCGGGAAGACTCGTATACAAAAGCTTCAACGTGAAGGTCTTTTGGAAAATATCAATGATGAATCATTTGATAAATGTGAGTCTTGTATCTCTGGAAAGATGACCAAGAAACCTTTTAATAGCAATATTGAAAGAACTACTGATCTACTTGGTTTAATACATAATGATGTGTGCGGGCCACTTAGACATTTGTTAAGGAAAGGTGCTAGCTACTTCTTAACATTTACGGATGATTATAGCCGTTATGGTTATGTTTATTTGCTTAAACATAAACATGAGGTATTTGAAACATTGAAAGTGTTTTAAGCATAAGTAGAACTACAACTTGGAAATAAGATTAAAGCTCTTCGTTCTGATAGAGGTAGTGAATATTTAAGTCAAGATTTTATAGATTATATAAGTGAGAATGGAATTGTTCAACATCTTACTTCTCCCTATTCTCCACAACAAAATGGTTTATCCGAAAGGAGAAATCGTACATTAATAGATATGGTGCGATCTATGTTTAATCTTACAACTTTACCTTTATCCTTTTGGGATTATGCTTTAGAGTCTGTTGTTCGTATTTTAAATATGGTTCCCACAAAGAAGGTTGATAAGACACCATATGAACTATGGCATGGCAAGAAGCCATATTTGTCTTATTTAAAGGTCTGGGGTTGCGAGGCGTATGTGAAACGTAACTCGGGCTATAAACTCCAACAACAATATGTAAAATGTATCTTTGTAGGATACCCTAATGAAACTATGGGTTACTACTTTTATTATCCACCTAAGAATAAAGTGATTGTTGCTAGGTATAGAGACTTACTTGAATCTGATATTGTAAATCAAGAATTCAGTGGGAGAAATTATGATCTTGAAGAGAGTCATATAGATACATTACCTTCTGAAAACACTAGCGATATAATTCCTATAGAACTAGAAAGTCTGGAGGTTCCACCGGAATTAGTTCCTCTGCGTAGATCTGCAAGGATTAAAAATGCAAATAACAATATATGTCTTAACATAGAGGATGATGATGAAGTAGGGGATCTTGGAGAACCTGCTAATTATAAATCCTTCATACTTGATCCTGAAATGGATAAATGGATGGTTGCTATGGATGAGGAAATGAAATCCTTGAAAGTAAATGATGTTTGGATTCTTGTAGATCCACCACCAAATGCTAAAGTAGTGAGACATAAGTGGATATACAAGAAGAAAACCGACATGGACGGTAAGTACAATCCTATAAAGCTCGTTTAGTAGCTAAAGGTTTTACTCAAACTTTTGGAGTAGACTACGAGGAGACATTTTCTCCTGTAGCATACTTAAGAGATATTAGGATTCTCATAGATATAGCAGTATACTATGACTATGAGATATGGCAAATGGATGTTAAAACTACCTTATTGAACGACCTCTTAGATGAAGACATCTATATGCAGCAACCAGAAGGGTATGTTGATCCTAAGAATCCAGGACACGCGTGCAAACTTCAAAGATCCATTTATGATTTGAATCAAGCATCACGTCAATGAAATAAGCGATTTGATGAAGTAATTAAAAAGTTTGGATTTATTTAAAATCGTGATGACCCATGTGTATATCGCAAAGCTAGTGGGAGTGATGTAGTATTCCTAGTCCTATATGTTGATGACATATTAATTATGGGAAGTAACATTCCAAGACTTAAAGCTGTTAAAGATTATCTTGGTAAATGTTTTTCTATGAAGGATTTAGGAGAAGCTACATACATTCTAGGAATTAAGATCTATCGGGATAGGAAAAGACGGTTAATTGGTCTAAGTCAAGATGCTTATATAGATAAGATATTGAAGAAGTATAATATGCATAATTCCAAGAAAGGTTTTCAACCTATGGAAGTTAAGCATAATCTGAGTCATGAGATGGATGCATCAACTCCTGAAGAGGAGGCATATATGCAGAAGGTGCCTTACGCTTCCGCTGTAGGATCTATTATGTATGCTGTAAGATGCACAAGGCCTGATGTGGCGTTTGCTCAGAACTTGGTCAGTAGGTACCAACAGAATCCAGGGAAGCTCCACTGGACTGCTGTTAAACATATTACAAAGTATTTGAGGAGTACGAAAGTTATGTTTTTGGTATTTGGAGGGAAAATAAACACATAACTGTATGTGACAGGTTTCTGTGATGCGTCCTGGCAATGTGATAAAGACGATACGAAGTCTCAGACGGGTACGTTTTTGTTATCAATGGAGGAGCAGTTGACTGGAAGAGCAAGAAAAAGACAACGATTGCAATGCATGCTACTCAATCTAAGTACATGGCTGCTTTAGAAGCTGCAATGGAAGCTGTTTGGATTAGGAAGTTTATTGGAGATCTTGGAGTGATGCCCTCAATAAAAGAACCTATTGATATATATTGCGACAATTCTGCTGCAATTATATTCGCCAATGATTTTGGAGTCATGAAAGGCGCCAGACACTTTAAGCGTAGACATCACTACGTCCGAGAACAAGTTGAAGCTCGTGAAATCAAATTAATAAAAGTTCACACAGATGATAACGTAGCTGATCCTTTAACTAAGGCTTTGCCTATACCAAAATTAGTTAAGCATGCCAAGGCTATTGGGCTGCAACTAGCTAGCGAACTCATGATAAATATGTGATTAGTATTTGGATAAGGATGTTAAGACATTATTATTTATAATAAAATAAAGATTGAGTTTCGTTTATTCTTATTACTTAATTTTGTATCCTATTTTACATGTTTTAATCCATGAATAAATGTTATGTTAAATGTCCGTTGTCGATTAATAATATGGGAATATTATTAAATTAAGACAAATCAAAATTAGCGATAGAGTATACTTGAAAGTATATTGATCGATTTTGGATGATATCCGATGAATTGAATATTGGACCCATCCCAACTATATGATTTTACTTTGTAGATCTTTGTCATCAAGTAAATCATAAATAGTTATCCTCAGACTTGAGATACCATAAAACTGTTATGAGTCTAGTGCATCTCTCTAGAATAATCTAACGCTAAACATAACTGGTAGCTATAAGGATTATTTTCGGAAGTGTTGCAAAATTCATAAGTTTTGATCGTAGTTAATATGGGATTTATTTCCTCCAATTTCGTTTTGGAGTTTAATAAAGTTGGCCCCTCGTGGGATTAGTAAGATGTTTGTGTGGCCACACCTAAATTTGTTTTGGTAATCTTGCTGAATCTGTGAACGACAAACAAAATGGTTAATGAAAGGAATGACTGAGATCCATATCCTTATTAACGTTATATTAGAAATAAAAGGATAATATTAATGATGAATCATTAAAAGGTTTTATCCAGGAGACCTTACTCAAGTTGTACTAGTGACATTGCTAGTGTAACTAGACGCTAGTAAATGTAATCAAGATATTCGAAATATGTCCAAGTGGGAGCTGAAAGTTTATGGACTTATATTTAATAGTCGTGTGATAGGAACGAACTTAAGATTACGGGACTGCACACAATACGTAAAGAGTTAATTTAATAAATAAATATGTTTATTGTATTTATTAATTTATTATGTAAATATATATTTATGTATTTATTAAATTAAACCGAGACATAACTTTAACGATCATTAAATAATTAAGAGTTAAGTATTAACGAGTGTTAAATAAATTTATAGTAAGTAAGTAAAATAGAAAGAAGGTTGGAAGATTCCGGAACACCCCATAAGGGGTGTTAGCCGTCGGTTATGGAGGCAAAAAGGGAAGGGGGAAAAAACTTTCATTTTATTTGTTTTTGGTTACAAGAATTAAGCCTATATAAACAAACCCTTACCTCATGATTCAAGACACACAAAATCTATCCCCCCTCTCTCTCTCTTTGCGATCACAAGGTAAATCCACAAGGGGTTTTTGGTTGGTTTTCTTGTTTGATCAATTTTACTTATAATCTAGTCCTAGCCCCTTATAGGGTTGTTGGGTAGATTTTATACAAGCGTAGAAGCTCAGTTTATACGTGCTAGAATCACAGTTAGCTAGTTGTATTACGTGTGTACAAGATTGTTAGCCTCAAAATATTGAGTCAAACAAGAATGCTCGGTCATATGTTTATTATGTATCGTATTTTAGAACGTTATAATAGGTAGTAGTTTAGTCGTGTTATACATGCTTAACTTTAGGTTAAAGTTCATTCATAAGTAACTAAAGCCCAAAAGGAAAGCCCGACCCATTAGACTATAGTCCATAAACAAGCTCGCATGTGGGTGGACTATATATACCCTTCCTAGCATGTTAGGAAGGGTGTTGGTCATTTTGTTATTTCTCTCTCTAATCTAATCCTCTAAAATTTCCAACCATTCTCTCTCTTTTCTCTCTCTAGTTTCTCTCTCTATAGTTCATCTTTTATCTACCTTTCTTTCTTGTTTAATCATCTAATAATATGGGACAACAATTGGTATCAATCGCCACGGGGTAGATACGTGATTGGTTTTGGTTTCCTTATTGAATTTGTGTGGTTTTTCTTCATATATAGCTCGAATCATCAAAAACTTTTGCGTTTTTGTGGTGTTAGTGAGTAGACAAATCAACTACATAGGCATGGTAGTGATTTGCGTTACTTACATTGGTCAAAAACGCAAAATTTTGCGGTGTTTGGCTTCATTTTTGGCTTGAAATCTCGTAAATCATAAAGTTCTTCCAAGATCCTATTTTCTAGGAAGTCTGCCATAATTTCGCAATATCCATTCACATTGCGAAATTGAATACTTAGGTATTGCGAAATCATAAGTTTTTTGGTATTGCGAAATTATTGCAAATATTGCGGAATCTTATGTTTAAGTATCGCGGAATTGAACCTTGTGTGTATTGCGGAATTATTCAATTTTTGGCAATTGCGGAATTACATCTTACATTATTCCGGATTTGAAAGTTCTTTAAATATTGCGGAATTATAACTTTAGGGAATTGTGAAATCTTTGCCAATATTGCGGAATTAGTGCACGTATTGCGGAATTGAGTCAAATTTCGTATTGCGGAATTATACTTAAACGTATTGCGGAATTGTACTCAAAGATTGCGGAATCATACACCTTTTAGATTGCGAAATTATACACTTTGGGGATTGCGGAATTATACACTCTAGGACATTGCGGAATCATACAATATACACATTGCCGAATTGTGTAACTTTGATCTACATTGCGAAATCGTTGCAAATTTTTTAAAAATGTGTTTTTGAAATTTTTTAACATCGTGTGATTTTTCGCCTTAGAATTTTTGGTTTCTTGAGAAGACAGTTTTTAGGGGATTTCAACATTTTTCATGGAAAACACCAATCACATCTCATCTACTTAAGATCCTATTGACTTCTACACTTGAGAGATTATCGAGATGGATTCTACTGCAGAGTATCGTGTCACGAACAACAACATTATGGTGGCGGGTAACAAAGAAAGACCACCAATGCTTGTGTCGGGTCGATATGATCAATGGCAATCTCGTTTTCTACGTTATCTTGACACAAAACCTAACGGTGATGCTTTAAGGCAATGTATTTTTGATGGACCCTATAAACTCTCAAGGATTCAATTTCCTAGAGTGCCAGCCACAAACACAACTGAAGAACAACCAGCTTATGAACGTGATGAAAAAAGAAACGATCTCACACCAGAGAACCATGCTTGGTTTGATGCAAAAAAGGAAGCAATCTACTTAATTCTCAGTGGCATTGGAGATGATATTTATTCCACGGTTGATGCATGTTCTACTGCTAAAGAAATGTGGACGTCTACTGAAAGATTGCAACAAGGTGAATCACTTAACAAACAAGACATGAAAACTAAGATGTTTTGGGACTTTGGCAAGTTTACATCAAAGGACGGGGAATCAATTGATTCTTATTACTCCCGATTCTACAAAATGATGAATGACATGACCTGAAACAACTTGCAAGTTTCCACCATGCAAGTCAATGTCTAATTTCTACAGCAACTTCAACCAGAGTGGACACGGTTTGTTACCTTAGTGAAACAACAAAAAAAGTTAGATGAAGTTTCATATCACACGCTCTTTGATGTTTTGAAACAATTTCAAAATGAATCAAATGAACTTCGAGCTGAACATGTTACAAAGGTTTCAAATCCACTTGCTTTGGTGTCTACCACTCAACATCACCCAGATTATCATTCTTGTGCTCCAAAGACCTACTACACTCAATCATCATCACCACGATCATCCATTGTGTCTAAGTCACATGCTCCAACAAGATCCCGAGGCAAATAAGTTGCAAGAGCACCATCACCCACACCTGAGCAATCATGTGAAAAATACAGTGATGAAGAACTTGCTCAAAAGGATAGGGAATTCAAGCAACAAATGGATTTTATTATGAAACAATACAGGAAAATCTACAAACCTACCAACAACAACCTCAGAACATCATCTAACACGAGGAATAACTATGCTCAGAGTCCTCCAAGGTATGACACACGAAGACGTGCTGAGAGTCCTCCAAAGTATTATCGACAACCTACAAAGTATGATAATCAGAGGGTTGCTACTGTTGTTGGAAATAGAGACACTGTTGGTACTCAAGTTGTGCAACAAACTGGGATCCAGTGTTTTAACTAGCGAGGTTATGGGCATTTGGCTAGGGAATGCAGACAGCCAAAGAGGGTCAAAGATTATGGGTATCATAAGGAAAAAATGCTGTTGTGCAAGAAAATGGAAGGTGGGATCAAGCTA
The DNA here is from genome assembly GCA_025667525.1 of Glebionis coronaria. Lineage (NCBI taxonomy): Eukaryota > Viridiplantae > Streptophyta > Magnoliopsida > Asterales > Asteraceae > Glebionis > Glebionis coronaria. Next base: position 101,885,355 of record CM046876.1, on the reverse strand, counting down.
TCAACTGAGGAAGGAGAAATGCTTGACGACACAGATGATGAACTCTCTGATCAAGAACTCGAGGCACATTATTCATACATGGCAAAGATTCATGAGGTTCTTAACGTCACTGAAGATGACAATGGTCCTATCTTTGATACCAGGCCAATTGATAAGGTACAAGATGCTGATGAATATAATGTGTTTGGTGATACACATGAGCATAGTGATCTACCAACAACAATTACTGACACGTGTATGATGGAAACGGTTGATAGAAATACCACACCCGATTCATCAAACATGTGCAATAATGAGTTTGAGGATGATCAACATGCAAATGAGTATGATGACGAGGAGCGTGTCGCGCTTGTTAATTTAATTGCTAGTTTACAAAAAGATGTCAATGAAAATAGAAAGAGTCAAAAGCAATTAAAGAAGGCAAACGCAACGCTCACTCAAAACTTTGAAGAATGCAAAGCCGCTCTTATAAAATCTAGTGAGACTATTGATAGTTATAGGGTTGAGCTTCTTCAAAAGACCAAAGAGCTTGAGGGGTACAAAAGTCGTGTCATCAACGTTAAAAAGGACGATTTTGAAAATAAATATAACGAAGCTCTTGCTTTGTTAACTAAGTAAAAACGTCAATTTAATGTCTTATTAAGTGATGAACGTCAAAAAACGTACCTTGCCACAACAAAAGTTAATGAACTTGAACAGAAGCTTTCTATGAATACCACCGATTATGCTAAAATTCTTGACGAAAAGAAACAAGAGGTTGAAACATTAAAACAAGATTTCAAAAATAGACAAAGCAAAGATACTGAAAAAGTAAAGGATCTCGAAGAACAAGTAGACTTTTTGAAAAAAGTTGTTTATAAAACGCATGACTCTATTCAAATCGTTAGAATGATAGCACCTCAGTCGTTTTTCAAGGGTGAACCTAGCTTTGCCACCCCCAAGTACCTCGAACAAGCTCAAGATGCTAACCCTCACTTATATCTTGATGAGTCCGAATGGACCGATCATGATTGCACAATAGCTAGCCTCGATAATAAAGAGACGTCCCCTTGGGATGAGGAGAGTAGATCACCGGTCAATAAAGATTTTGTGACATCATATAATTATGCTTATGAAAACAGTCTTTATGGTCTTTTCACTCCACAAAAACAGAAGTCTCGTGAGGAATTGTTTTTAGAATGCAAACAAAGACGAATTCAATGGAAGAAAGATTTTGCCACTAAGAGGAAAACTAATGTTTTTAAATATATTAACTATTTGTCTCTTGATGCTTCTAAATGCAAAAGTAGGAAAAACACTTGGTTTTCTTAAACACCACATTGATAATGTTCAATCAATTGTTGAAAGCGATTAGGAAAAACGTCAAAAGGATAAGTGGAAAACAGATATTCCTCACGACATAACTGTGCTTGTGAAAGAACTTTTAATACCAAATACGAAGATAATAAAAGAACATGTTCTTGACTTTGAAAACTTGACTCGGTCTAAAATGTTTGATGATTTGAAATATGTTGAGTCTCTTGAAAAAGAAATTGATGAACTTCAAAATGACAAATCAAAGTTTTCAAACGAATATGATCTACTCTTAGAAGAATGTCTCTCCAAAGATATTTTGTGTGTTAGTCTTCAATCTTGTGCTGATATCGATGAATATTATGATGTTGCATGCAAATATCTTGATAAGATCAAAGAATGTGAGCGTCTTGAACTTGAGCTTTCGAAACGTAAAGAAAATGTTGATAAAAAGGCTTTTGAGTTACTTCAACACAAAACTGATTTCCTTCAAAAACATTGTCATTTTCTTGAACTTGCTTTGCAAAAATACATAGGAAGTTTTTGTTGATCCCAAACTTAGATCGATTTAGCTTTATGTATACGAGATTAGATCAAGTAATACACTTAGAGAAACCTTTGTTTATGCTTATGAATCTAAGTGTTATGCGGAATTTAACACTTAAACAAGAACACACAAGATATAAACAAACTTTCACTTTGATTATCAATATCAAACTTGCTTACAATGAAAGTAGTTTACGAATGAAAACTTATATCAAACATTAACCTAAAGGTCTTCTTTTATAGACATAAGAAGCCTTGTACAATAATCTACGTATCAACTATTCTAGGTAAAGATAAATATAGAAAATACATTGTTGTTCCTATCTTTACTGGAACTATTCTAGAATACAATAAACGCGTAGAGTATATCTTCCCAACAGTGCTTGTCTTCAATGTATCAACGCTTGACTTTATCTTGTCAACGCTTGAGCTGTCAACGCTTGTTTTGTTCTTGTCAACGCTTGTTTTACTCTTGTCAGCGCTCAAGTGATCTGGCCTTAATTTATTCCCAACAATCCTCCCCTAAACTTGATATCCACTCTTATGATCAAGTTTCTGAATAAGCATTAAGGACTAGGAGGAATCTTACAAACCTTCTCATATTGGTAATGAATAAATCTGATCAAATCTTTTGCCACGTCACTTGAATAGTCTATTTCCAGCTGAGTGTCCTTCATCTTCTCCAAAATAGCCTTGAATATGAAATACTGACCATCCATAAGTAGATACTCAACAAACTTTGTAGAACTCAAATGGTAAACACCAGCAGCTGAATATAACCTCCATTGAAGACCACTGAGATCATCTTCAAGATCCTTCCAAATTGCAGGATCCTCATCTTTTGGTCCACACATTCTTTTGAATGTGGACCACAGTTTTATTCCATTAGCTGAAGTTGGTGCTTCAGCCTCATACTTGGTCTCCAGCAACCTCCAAAGGTCCACCAAGTCTTCTCTATCACAACTTGCAAACAAAGATATGAGAGTGGTAAAAGTGTGTACCTCTTTGCCATATCTGCCAATCTTCCAAAACCCACATTCATCTTCTTCATAGCTCACAATTGGGTTCCTGGAATCTAATTGTAACACTTGCACCATATCTGAAGCCTCTAAAGGTGAGAGCTTGAGGCTCTTTCTGATGACAGCTTCACTTGGATATAGTGGATCCATATCTTTGGGAAAATCAAATGAAATTCCCTTCTTCACTGGCCTGGGAACAAACATAGCTTTCTTGAGTTCCATTTCTTCTGCAAGTTCTTCCTTTCTTTCATCTGAAAGAAGTCTGAGAGTGTTTGCTTCCTGCACTCTCACCCAAATGGGATAAGCCCTGCTTTCCAACTCATCAAATGTCAAAGCCCTCAACTTCTGGTAAGTCCATCTAACTCCATGACATCTGAGCAACATAAAGTATAACTCCCTTCTATCCCTTTTCAACTCTGAGAGAATATTACTTGCCTTGTGTTTCAAAATTACCTGGCAATCCTTCTGAACTCTAAGAAGAATCTACAAACCCCGTATTTGATCTGAAATGGTCAAGTCTGGATTCTCCATGCATCTTTCTTCCCAAGCATTGTACATTTGAACCACCTCTGGCATGTCAAAGTTAACCTGCAATTTCAACTCTCTCAACTTCTCCTTAGCCAACTCATCCCCATACTCAAGCCTTTCTGGTTCTATAATCATCACACTTGAGTCTGAGCTAGCTTCATCACTTCCTTCTTCTGAAGTCATAACAAATGGTGACTCTTCCTTTTTATCCTGTTCCATGATTTGTGCAGCCAATCTTCTATCAAATTCAACTTGAGCTGCATCCTTTGGAACAATCTCCTCTACCATTATACCCTTACCCTTATCTGATGGTGCAATGGTTGGTAAGGTAGATGGTGATACATGTGCAGAAACCTCCTTGATGATAGATGATGACTGGGATACATCACCTTCATGTGCAGATCTGTCAACGCCTAATTTTGTTCTATCAGCGCCTAAAATATTTCTGTCAGCGTCCAAATTCTCCTTGTCAACGCCCAAAAATCCTCCCTCAGCGCCTTTTGTAACCTCTCTCAACATAGCTGTAAATGATAAATTTAAGTTGGTAGGAGAGACTAAGGACGTATCAAAACCTGTTTGTTTCTTCAAAGTTATAAGGGCCTCAGCAACATCCATTGATTGACCATCATGACTGCCCTTATCACTCAGATTTATTGGATCTTCCTCCCCTTTGGAAGATTCCTCCATACCCCTCCTTGCACCAGCACTCTCCAAAACAACAATCTTCTCCCTCAATTGCTTGAGTTCAAGGCCTTGTGAGCTGACAACTTGTACTAAGTCTGCATTTTGCTTTTGCAAGCTTATGCAGACTGCCGTCAATTCCATAAGAGTCATTGGTTCCAGTCTGCCCTCTTCGGAAATGGGGATTTGACCTCCCAAGTCAGATTCATTGGGCAAGGATGAGGACTTAATGATGGTGGGACTGCCTTGGCCAGCTTCTAAGCCAAAACCAATAGTCCCAGCCTCATCCAGGTCACCAGCCACACTTGTGGTGGTAGTTCTCTCTGCTACATGGCTAGGACCACCAGAGGAGAACACTCCAGTAGTCCTTTGGTGTTTCATCAACCTATATTCGGGGGGTGTGGAAGATGGTGTAGAAGATGGAGTGGATGTGGGTTGGTTAAGGGGTGTTTGGGTTTGTGAAGGTTGTGTGTCAGCGTTGGAAATAGGCACATCAACGCTAACATTTAATGTATCAGCGTTGAAGGATTCTGAGTCAATTTGCATGTGTTCAGGTGAAGGTAAAGATTCAGGGATTGGTTCAAGTTGTGGTTGGGGGTCAATTTGTGGTTGGGGGTCTGGTTGGGGTTGTGCTGCTTCAATAACAGCAAGCATAGCTTGGGTTAAAGGTAGGTCACGATGGGGTGGTGAGTTCATCTTCATAAAAATAGCTTTCTTTTGCTCAGGGATCTTATAAAAATCATTGTGATCCCTTGAGCAGTAACCTTGGACATCAAAAACCATTTGTAGAAAATGGGGATAAGCTAAAGTCATTTTGGTCCCCTTGTTTTTACACATGCCCTCAAAAATCATTTTTGAATAATTAAATTTTTGCCCTGTTACAATGCACACAATAACGCTTGCAATGGATCTATTGATCTCATTGTGTGTAGTGCATTTGGGACTCAAACACTGAAGGAGGACATGTATGAGATACTTCCAGGCTGGGGGAAATTCCTGCTTATGATACTTGTTTAAGGTACCTTCATCAGGAAAAGGATATCCCAAAGCCCGAAGCCCTTGTTCTATTTCATTTATGGGAAGGGTGGCTATACCATCAACATCATCAAGATGCAAGGCTTGGTGTACCAAAGCCTCAGTAACCACCCAAGGTCTCCCATGAACAATAGAAGTCAATGTAGTCACTCTATTAACTGTTGAGGAACTAGCAGTGTTCCAAAACTGTTTAATATGTGTGACTGGAATGAGTGGTGCATGAGAAAGAGCATACCTTAAAGGGGATGCGTTCAAATACGCCACCATTTGTGTGTATTGGGGAAACAGAGTATCATCAGCTTCGAGATACGCGATCATGTTATGTTGACTTCTGAAC